>CM062808.1:758260615-758898115 GCA_031772625.1 Pinus tabuliformis | reverse complement strand
TGTTCTTCCTCTATAGGACATCCTCCATGAAATATTTCAAACTTCCCACTATCAATATGCATTAATGTTTCAGTATATGCTCTTTTCTCAGGATGGGAGTCTTCGACCCTTGAATCAACAGGAGAGGTTTCCATAGGGGTTTCTTCCTAAATATTTTGTGCACATGTTTCAACTCGAGAAATGCTTCTTATACTTAGTCCTACTTCTTCTAATTCAGCTCCTCCTTCCTACTCTTCAGGTTCACTTTCTTCCACTTCCTCCTAGACTGGTATTCACTACTAAATATTGACACAATTTTTTATGGTTCTTTGTCGTTTTTGTGACAGGGTTTAATAGTTATAATGACAAAAGGATATTTCACAAAATGTTGTTTCTGGAGTAGTCGCACATTGATTCCTTCCATTTCATTAAAATTCTGATGCGATCCATCATCGAAGTTCCGAAACTTGTTCGTCACAATTTTTTTTCAGAATTTCCCATGGTTGTAACATTGATGTCATCATAAATGACGTCGCAAGACTGATAGATCCAACAAATTTTTAAAATATATTGTGAAGAACCTATCATGGTTATGAAATTACTTCCATCAGAGCCTTTGTAGAAATACCAAAAGTATTTCTAGTTTTTTTTTAAATATATTGCAACAAACTCACCATGGTTGTGACATTGCCGCCATAAGAACTGCACCATAAGACCGACATGCTTGCAATTTTTTTTGAAAGATATAGTGATGAATTTTCCATGGTTGTGACATTGCAACTGTTAGAAGGGTTATTTCAAGACTGATATGCTCGCAATTTGTTTTAAAAGATATTGCAACAAGCCCACCATAGTTGCAATGAAATTTAGATAGAAATGATGTCATAACCGATAGAGATATAAATTTAAACAAAATAAATAAATTGGGGCTTAAAATTTCCATGACCCCTATAACCGCATCCTTACAATTTTTATAATGTCCATGATGGGACGTTTGAATTTTCCTCCCCATATTTCTCGTTAATGATTATAACCTTGAATGGCCTAACACTGGTCTATCATCATCATCTCAAAATGACCTGATTGATGAACATTTACCATGGTTGTCATCATCACTTCACATTATCTCATAGATGACCCTTCTACAAATTATATGCATGAATTTATTGCAAGCCATCCCCTCTACCTAGCCTATGATTGATTGTGAAAACAAGTGAATAAAGGACAATTTATAAGAAGAGGATCATCGACATGGACTAACTGCCTCTCATGGATCCTTATCTCTGACAATGAGATCATTGACTAACACCTGTAGATTTTGGTCTAACAACAATCGTGATTCGCAACACGTAGATAGTTCGTCCTCCTCCATCCACCCCATAACTAGAGATTTCCTAATTTTCCACTTCCAACATTCTATTCTGGAAATTAATTTTGGTAGCTAATTCTATCGATAGCAAAAAATAGACTTGGAAGTCAAATAAATTGTCATATGCACTACTAAAATTAAAATGTAGAGTTCATTGAGTTCAACAGTGTATATGAAAATTTCTTTGAATTTCAGGTGTGTTGTGACTATCAATAGAATTAGTTGCCAAAATGAATTTCCAGAATTATAGAATGTTGGAAGTGAAAAATTAGGAAATCACTAGTTATGGAGTGGATGGAGGAGGACGAACTGGTGGTGATCCCCTGCTTATCAATTGTCCTTTATTCACCTGTTGTCACAATCAATCATAGGCTAGGTAGAGGGAATTTCCTGCCTGAAATTCATGCATATAATATGTATAAGGGGTCATCTATGAGATAGTGTGAAGTGATGATGACAGACATGGTAAAGTTTCATCCATCGGTTCATTTTGAGATGATGATGATAAACTAGTGTTAGCCCATTCAAGCTTATAATCATTGACGACAAATGTGGGGAGGACAATTCATATGTCCCATCATGGAAATTACACACATATGTACTTAAATTGTCATCATAATCACAAACTATTATGAATTGGAAACTAATATATGTTAGAATTTTGTTAGACTAATATAGATTAGAAAATGAAACCAATATATAATAGATTTTTTCTAGATTGTCCGTGATTTAGACTCTAAGTATTTGGTGAACTACAACCATACAGAACCTGAAGATTATAATTTAGAGCCATTGGGAATACCTTAGACTCAAGTATTTACAACTGAAATGCATACAAAAGACTTCATAGAAACACATAGGACATGCACAACATGTGTTGAAAAATGTATTTCATTATCTCACAGGCCTTTGGATTGGGGCGGCTCATCCTTTTTCAAAATCATGGAGCCCAACTCCTCTTCTTGTTTGGTGGGTGAATTATTATATTTCTCTTCATAGACTTGTAGTTAGTAAAAACATAATATGATTATATAATATTTACTTGCATATTTTTTATGTTAATGTTAGCTAGTTATGTCATTTTGTCTCAGCCTATTTGTTCAGAAGGAAAAAATAGAAACTGTCTTCATTAAAATGAGGATTGTTTTACATTTGCGTATTTCTATTGCTTCTTGACCAAACTAGCTTGCTACCCATGGACATGAGTCACAATATTAAAACTAAATCCGAACAGTTAGCACACTGATATGGAACCGGTTCATCACGAAGAACATTTCACAGAAGTATAACCATAAAAAAGTAATTATCATCACAAACAAAGAGAAACATGCAAAAAACAAAATACCTCTAGTAAGAGGAAAAATAAAACTGGAGATTCTATCATTTAGATCTCAAAATGGCCTTGGCCACAAATGTTACCATAAACATAAAATTCATATGACATTTTCCCAGGAGAGAGTGCCAAACCATGCTTGGAGAGACCATTTGCCTCAAGGTTTTGTTCCTCATATACATGCTGAAAGGACGTGTCATTTAAGGAGACCTTTAAATCCTAGATTCGTTGTATCCAAATGCATAGTGAAGGGACATCCAACTCTTTCCTGCCTTGTATCCACTAAATCAATGTGAGGGAGTCCCCAATTATCTTTATCTTCTCAATACCGACCCACGACACACATTAAAAAGCACCCTAACAATTATTCCATTCCTACAGTTTCCCCCCAACTTGTCAAACCAACAAAAGCGATATAGGGAATATGGGTCAACATGAAGAAATACTCCATAGCTACATCGACCACCTGAAGATGCTCCATCAAAGTATGATCTGGGGAAGATGCCATCCAAATCAACCAAAGTGATAGATCAAGAATTTTCCTTGGAATCCAAGGACCGATTTCTTGAAAGTATGCAACAAACTTCATGGAAATAACCTTGATATCCAAGATTTTACCCTAAAAAATAAGGTCATTTCTAGCCTTCCAAATCCCCCATAATATACAAATTGGGATTTCCATATAAGTAATGGCGAGTTGGCTCTAAGAAATGAGGCAAGCAGAGAAATAAGATACTTCACAAGAGACATTAACCCATAGGAGAAGGGATACCTCCTCCCAAACAACTCCAACAAATAGACATTTCAGAAAGAAGTGTGTGTTGCCCTCAGATTTATAGAGAATGCATCTGTCTAGTCAAATAAAACCCAATTTCATTAGTCTATCCCAAGCCAAAATGTGATTGTGGATGGTTAAACAAACAAAGCATCTTAATTTCAAAGGGATGTCCCAAGCCCACATACGAGTTGACTAGTCAACAAAAGGTAAGGGTAGTATGTTTGAAGAGATGAAAGCATATGCTTCCTTGGCACGAATCCTCCCATTCATGATGTGACTGCCCCAAACCAATTGATCCCTACACTGTGAAAAATTGATTCCCGCTTGGTAGAGAATATTTCGATAGTCTTCCCACTCCCCTTCTCAATGTTGAGGTATATCGATTTTCCATGCATGGGTCATGCCGGGGAAGATAGTGGGATATGGACCCCCTTCCACATATTGGCTAGGGTATGTTTCCCCTCCTGATTTAGAAAATAGATCAAAGGGGCAGAGAGTATATGGCATCCAGACAATCCCTTAATGGCATCCCTCCCAATAAATATATTTTTCCCGTTCACCACTGGCTAGCGAAGGTTACTACATAACCAAAAGATTGCTTATCTGAGGCTTCACCATATGATAGATGAGTGAGTATTCGAGGGTTCCCTTGCTACAACCCATTTCTCCATTTTCCAAAACATATTCTTTGCTATAGACCACCTTCATTAAATACCTCCACAAGTTTGTGGCCAAGAGATCCATATTAAACCTTCTGGTATTTAGAATTCCTCATCCACCCAATTGTACAAGCCTAGAGATCATGGGTAGCCTTATAAGATGAATCTTTTTAATGTTACCGGAGCCAGACCATAGAAATTTTGAGATGAGGGCTTCAATATTGTGTATGATTTCCTGCAGAATATGAAAAAGGTGCATCCAAAAAACTGGAATGCCCTGTAATACAACATTAATCACAATGACTTTACTGTCAAGTGAAAGCCACTTCTGGTCCCAAGTGTTGAATTTCCATGACCTTGGGTCTAGGTTAGAGTCTAAAAATCACTGACGCTACCAAACCAAGAATCTCAACCATAAGATACTTTGCACAACAAAAATATAAAGTAGTAAACCACATATGCACAATATACACAGTTTTAAACAAAATTGTGCAATATGTACAATCCCAATCTTCATTATATTAAACCAAATTCTGAATAATACAACAATCTATGGTATACAAGATACAATGACAAACTTCACTGCAACTTCTATGTTGTATCTTGTCCTGTCAGTCCTTCGCTTTCGTATTGCTCACTAATAGTGTCTTAGTCCATCAAGGAATATACACATCAAGACTTCATGTTTACTATAATGAACAAGGGCTCATCAAACTGCTCTCTAGGTATGCCTAAATCCCGAGCTCCAATCTGCCACGCTAGCAACAAATTTTTTCCATCTAAGTGTTGCAATTCGGCACCAATATTCACCCAAGCTTCAGTTTCTCTTCTTCCTTCAAGATAGCTCGTTTAGGGTTGCTTTGGGTAGCCAACATGTTGTTCTCCAACCAGCTCTATGACACCCAATCCAATCAATGTGGAATCTGCACCTAATATGACTTTTCCTCACCTCGAAATATCATAGAAATGACTCCAACGTGCTACAAAAAGTATGATCCAATTCTGGTCACCAAACTGTGATCCAATACATACCAAATGTTGTTGTTGTGTCTCCTGCAATTCTGCATTTATGGGACTGGTTAGGGCATACACCACAATCCCTAACCACCCACAAATACACCCAAGGTTTTTTTTCTTGTTTATGCTACTCTCCTAGGGTAAATTCAGCCCAAAAAAAGGGACAAACTCCCTAAGAGGACTATGACACACCTTTCTAGTCTAATCTACGGCTACGATAGCCTCTTGGGAGGATTTTCCACCCTCACAATGGCTCCAACTCCCTTCACTGCTCCCTCTAGGGCTGCAGCTTCTTCAAAAAAGGTTGTGTCTCCTCCAAATAACCTTTTAGGCTCTGTTTGGCACCCAAAAACAAACTGCACCCATGCACAACAAACTTGGCTTCTTGCTGAATATTTCTAACCCTAAAACAGATATGTTTCTCCTTGCTAACTCAACCTCCATGTCGTGTCTTATTTCAAAGCTCAACGAGTTATCTTCTAGTATTGTATTGCACTTGTTGGATGCTTTTATCACCCTCATATCACCTTCTATATATACCATAAGTAAGGGCACAATGTCACATTTGAAGTGACACATCCATTGGCTCTTCAATTCGGCCTACTTGAAAACCAATAATTACTAGTCATCTTCAAAAATTCATATTTGTTTAACGACAACTCGGATTCAGACAATTTTCATTACGTTTGAATCATCTTTCCAAGAACTATCATCCTCATCCATCACTGTTGTGAATACATCATAGTTTTTCCCCAAAACATGATGGGTACCAAAACCCCATACATGGGTTCCAAGTCCACAAGTTTCCCTTGTGGTGCTTTTCCCTCCAAACCCTGAACCCTAGAACTTGGAGTACCTACCAAGCTACACAATTCAACACAAACAATGCAACTTCTTTTAAAATGTTGTTAACAACCAGTCAAAATCTTGATTTTTGTGCTTGCTTGGCTTTAGAATACAACCCAAGTACGTAAATCCAGTATGAATTCGACGAACTTTCACTCTAAGTAATGCAATTATATTTTGGATCTTCTTTGAGTCAACATCACCTATGATTATCTATGATTTGTTTTTTTTTTTATGTAAAGACTAGAGGCTTTTCCAAAATGGTCAAAAACCTTGTGGAATTATGCCCATTCGATTAATTTTTCCTCCCTCGCAAAAAGAACATCATCTACAAATAACAGGTGATATATAGTACAGTTTCTAGCAACCTTACAACCCACAATTAAACTAGCCTCCATATTATATTTTATTCCTCTATTGAAAGCATCCATAACAAGTATGAAGAGAAAGGTAGACAATTCACAACCTTGACAAAGCCCCTGATGAATCTTGAATAAATCCGTGGGTTCACCGTTGATAAGAACTGCCATTGAAGCGAAGGAGAAACAAGCCTTAATCCATTGAACATGCCTATGTGAAAAGCCAATTTTGTATAAGATAATGATGAGAATTTCCCAGCCACACAATCATATGCCCGATTGAGGTCAATTTTCATCAAACATTTTTAATTTTCTGGTTTTTATCGAGTGCACGCACTCTTGGGTGATCACAACAACATCCTGAATTTTCCTATTAGACAAAAATCCAAATTGCTCCAACATAATGTGAGGAGATAATATTTATTTGATTATGTTTTCTCATAGCTTTGATATCATCTTATAAACTGAATTACATAATGATATGGGTCTAAAGCCATTAAACAAAAGAGATTTTGACATTTTAGGAATTAATGTAAGAACAGTAGAGTTGATGGCATCTAGAAAATGCCCAGAGATTCTAAGAGCTTCTGCCATTCTGACCAATTCAGGACCCACCAACTCGAAAAATAACAAGAATATATTAGCAAGCCATCCATCTAGCCCTGGACACTTGTCCTTGGCCATTTTCTAAAGATTTTGTTGCAACTGCTTTCTCGTGATAGGCTCATCCATCATGTCTACATTCTCTTCATTGACCATCTATGTGAAAAAATTTACCAAATCCAATTTTTCTTCCATGTAATCTCCATCTTCTTCCTTGAATTTATTTCCGAAGTGTCTAAAGGCTTCCTTTTTTATTTCCTCTAATGTGGCATGGATGATCCCTTATTCTTTTTTTATTTCCCATATAGTATTTTGTTGTTTCTTTTTAGATCCAACACGGTGGAAAAAATTTGTGTTCCTATCTCCACTTTTCATCTAGACTAGAAAACTTCTTTGGCACCATTCCTCCTCTTGCAACTTGAGGATTTTCTCTTTTCTCATCACTAGATTTAGTATGGATTTTTATTTTTTTTATCAGAGAAGTAACCAGGAGCTATGGGGTCCATTAGAAGAGAAAATTATTTCTCTATATCAAGAAGTTCCTGATTAATCTCCTTTTTGTGCTTACTTAGCCATCCTTTAACCTTTATTTTCAGTCTCTTAATCTTAAATAGGATCTGTAATAATGGATCAACAATGATTAATGGGATTGGTGTGGTCCAATTAATGTTGACCAATTCTTGGAAATATGGATCGTTTAACCACACTGGATTAAATTTGAATGGAAATTTAACTTGCTCCTACTTGACATGACATTCTAGGATTATTGCATCATGGTCCAAGACATATGAGAAGAAGTTCTAGGACTATAAATTATTCATCCTCTAGTACCATAAAGAGTCAACAAAAATTATGTCAATCCTCTTTGTTATGCCCTCCTCCCCACTATGCCCACTACGTTGGGTAGGGCAAAGAGGAGATTGAACACCGTCTTCACGAGCCTTATGATCAAAGAGCACCTTAAAATAGCCTGCCAAAGGATCCAAGACTGCCCTCTGACCCCAACCTTCCCTCTCACCAATAGTAAAATTCAAATCCTTAGACATTATGATCAGACGTATATTTAGGATAATGGTTGAATCCACCTGCTCCTAAAAACCTTTCTGATAATTGTATGGTGCATATATGTTCATTATACATATTCTCTTAGCGATACCCAAACTGTATCCAGTCAATAAAATGCTCGCACATGACTGAAATGACTGGAAAGTGAATACATAGGGATCTCAAATAGAAGCAAACCCACGAGAGTTCCCATTCAAACTTGTGGCACATGCACACCAAAAAGGGAAAATTTTAAGGATAATATCTAATGGCTTCTCTTTCAATATCATTGTTTCTTGCAACAATACAATTGATGGATTTTTCATTTTAATGTAGTGTTTTAGGGATCTTACTACTTGGGCAGATCCCAACCCTCTAATATTCAATGACATTATACTCATTGGGATGTGTTTGAAGCAAGACATGATTCTCTAAGGTCCTAAAGAGTTGTGGGGACAAGTGAATCAAATGATGTGTTGGAGGGGCTAGGATCAAAAGCCAGATATAGTGTCTCTTCCATCACTTTTGAGAATCGAGAATTTAGTTCTGCCTCAATCTCACCGCTTGGTGTGATCTTCCTGTATTTTTTTACCCTTTTTCTTCTTCAGCTAGATTCGACCCTAATTTTTCCCCTCTCATCAAACTACTCCATATTGTGAAAAATATTTTTCTTTATTGATATGGTTTCAAGTTCAAGTCTTGGGTCTTCTACAAGGGCCACTAAATCCTTTGTCGAGATTGGAGATGTGATATTATCATGCTCATTTTTGTTGCAAATTGGTGATAATAATGAGTGTTTGCTCGATTTATTTTCCGATTTATCACAGGTTATGCCTTTCCTCATTGTTGGACTTTGATTAGGCAGAATATTAGATTTTTCACAGTCATATTTGTTCTTTTCTCTGATTCTGGCTCCAAATATGCACCATGAGCCTCCCCTACAACTTTTTCAGGAAGTTTCTCATCAGTAGGAGCACCATCTATTGTAAACTTCATAGATGTTTGTGGGAACCCTTCTTATGTCTTGTGATTGAGTTGTCTTGCCGATAGCCTCTGTTATGGATTAATCTTCTCAGATATCCCCCTTTTCCCCCATATCAGAAGGGGAAATTTGTCAACAAATGTCTATTCTGGTGACATTATAGACAACTAAAAGGGATTCTCCACTAGTAAACTTGTTTGCAGATAGAGAAAGTAGCCGAGTATATATCAATTGCTACAAGTAATCCCCCTGCTATATCCACCTCCACAAGGAACCATGCATCCTTCTTGTCTGGCAACCACATACACCCTTCATCTACATAATATAGTTTACCTATTTCACTGGCAATTTCTTGATTCATTCACTTTATCCATATTTCTATAGGTAGACCAGGCGGTTTGGCCCAAATGATTTTCCTTTTGGGGACCTCCATCACTAGATTGAAACCTACTTTCCAATTCTAAAGAACCATAAAACCCCTCCCTTTGAACCAGGGCAATGTCGTAATATTTGTTGCTTATTCTTCTTTGAGAAAATGAAACCTGAACCAACCATTTACCATTACATTTAGCTTGGGTCTTGTTGTAGGGAAAACCCAACACCCCCATTATTTCAAATAATGGGGACCCTTTACATTAATTTTTGGCTAAACACCCTTTTATGATTTTCATTAAGTTAACTATCCTAAAAATTTTCCATATTTGCTTTCATCGGATTTCAATTTTGATTGTTTCATTGAATTCGACTTTTCAAAAGATCTCCATCGATACTTGTTTTGCCTCATTTGTTCAACCGGTTTGTAAATAACGCTCCTTTGAAGTTTGATCATTTTCTTGTGTGGACTAAAAAATGTATGATATTTCAATTTTTGAAATTAAAATAGTCATTCATTGTGAATATTAACTCTCAGTTAATTTTTACGAATTCTTTCACTTTTCACTAACGGTCCTACAAAATGACCCAGCTAAATTGTACAATGGATGAAAACACATTTCAGGGACTTGGTAATTTACTCCAACTTGTTATTTTAAAACAATTTGCCAAACCCAAAAACCCCAAAATTGCAAAATGGTTGAAGTCCAATTTGTAGGATTGTTAATCCACATGGGCCCCACTTCACATCATCTCTTCTTTCTGAAATCCTGAATTGTCAAATTCCCAAAATTTCGAAATTCCAGAATCCCAAAATTCTGAAATATCGACATATCGGCGAAATTCATTACCGCACATTTTTATGATATTATAAAACTCAAAAATTGCGATTGCGATTTTGAAATTATGCGATAGGGTTAAAAAGTTTTATTGTAAGCTTTTGGTTCATCCCCTTATGCTTCCTGAATTCTCTTCATCACCCTCACCTCACATTCCACTAACCTCACCCTCCATAACTCCTCTCCTCACTTAACTCCCTCTTCCCTCCATAAAACACTCACGTGATGTGACAAGATTTGTTTTAACCATTTGAATTTTGGGGTTGATTCCAATGGTTTGTTTTTTTAATTAAATTTTATTATATATTATATAATATTATAATTATATTATATTATAAGTTTAATTTTAATTGGATTATTATAAGTTTAATATAATTTAGTTATAATATTAATATAATATAACATAATTCTAATTAATTTTTAAATCATATATATGATTAATTTTTTTTTAAAATTAATATGTTAATAATTAATTAGCATTAATTAAATAATAATTGTAATCTAATTTAGAATTAGAATTTAATTAAAAATTCTGATTTTTAGCCTAGGCAACAGAAATTCCAGAATTTTGGCAATTTTAATATACCAACTTTGGAAGTTCATAAATGGAGCTTTACTTAGCCAAATGAGGCCCAGGATCGCTCATTGGAAAGATAAAATCATGGATAATATTTATGAGATGGTTTTATTACTAGATTTTATCATTTATTGGGTCTAAAATCTAGTATAAGATCAAACTATGAATTTTTTAACAAAACTAATTTCTGAGTTTAATATTCTGCATTATCATTTGCCCAAAGCTTCTTCTAGGTGCAAATTCATTCATATATATTCTCCTTAGCTAATTAAAATATTCACAGACATCAATAGAAAGCTCGGATTTCTTGTATTTTAATTATGTAATTAAGTTTTGATTGGATTTGTTTTAATTCCATATTTGACATTTTGATTTTATTTTTGCGTTTTAATTTAGTTTTGATTTGTTTTTGCAGGAAAACGGTTGAAGAGATGAGGAGAATGAGATCTCAATCAATGAAAATGCTCCAGAAATAGGAGAATGGGATTTTGGGCCAATGAAAATTAATGGAGCAATTTTCTTCTTCAACAAACTTTCCTGTTGAGAATTCTTTTGTAAATATTATAAATAACGAATTGTAGAATGTATTAGAGGCTTCTCTTCTCTGCAATTTGAGAAATATATAAACACTACTGTAATAGGGATTTAGAGTTTTAGGTCAGAGGAGAGAAAATCTCATATCTGAGGATTATTGATGATTTTTCTTTTGCATTCTAAATTATGTATGGAGAACAGAGCTTGCACTACTGTGGCTCTTGTTGTAACAACAACAGTTCAAATATTGTAGAGGATTATTGGAGACCAGAGCCAGAGAAATGGATTCAATAAATTGATATTTCTAATACTATTATTTAAAATACTAGTTTCATTTTATGATGACAGGAATGTGTCATTTTATTCATATTTGTGCACTATTGTTGATATGAGTAATTTGTATCAATCATAAGTTATTATTTATCTCTGCTCTTATGGGTTGAATTTGATTTCTGAGTAACTATTTATTCAAAAATCTATCATTTAATGCTGATTTAACAAATAATGATATGTTGTGAACTATTTGCTCATAGTTTTGTTTAATTATTCAAATTACTGATTAAACAATCAATATCATTTTGTGAACTATTTCCTAAATGTTATTGGTTGATTATTTCAGTTAAAAGGTCTCTAAATATAATGTATTTTGGTATTCATAATTTCAATTAATTGAACTACTTCATTAGCTTGATATTCATTATAAGCCAGACATATTTACATCCCAATCATTCAAATATCTTGCTCTTGGTTGGGTTAGATCTATATCTGCCTAATTGATATAGACTTAGGATTTAGTTCCTTTTACTTGCATTTTAGAATAATTTTTCATTTAGATTAATTCTACATTCTTAGAAGTCCTCTTCACAAAGAGGAAAACTTTAGTTGTAGCTGGCTGAGCCCCAGATCAGCTTAAGGATCACTTTCTTGCATGATTAGCAAGAGAGTTGATCTAATGTCTTTTCTCCAATGGTGGATGAAAGTCATATTTTAAGTCATTTGGAGATTGAGAGAAGGTAACTGGACCAAGTTCAGAACCACCATATCAAACGGAAAAGGAGATTCTTTAAGCGCTGGACCGGGTAGTCATCCCCAATGTTGTTGCAGTGAATTTCGAGGCTTCAACATTTTGGCGCTAGAAGGAGGGCCTAAAACTTGTTGAGTATTAAAGTCTTTGAATTCTAACATTTTATTTAATCACAAAGGCTCCTCTTAAACTTCCAATTTGAAGTGTATCCACGAGCGTACATCTTCCAATACTCCACCTGAAGTGGTAAAACTCTTGTCTTAGGTAATTTTGAATGGTACGAGGAATACTTCTGCATTTAATTATTCTTTACAATTCATTCAAAAATTTTCAAATTACACTTTTCAAAGAATTGATGAAGGCATTTTATGTAGGATTTTTACTCTTACATTCTTGGCAAAAGCTAGAAACTATTGTCAATCGCTTCCAATTGCCTCAAATCACAGCTGGGATCAATTTATTACAATGTTCCTTTGCAAATTTGACCGCTATAACTACGAACAAGTATGTGACGAAATCGAAGATTTACGAAAGTTTGAAAATGAGTCTTTGATTGACTTTACCATTCGATTTCATTTAAATTGCTTTAGATTTAAGATTGAAGTAAAACCCTCAGAAGAGAAATTATTAGATTGGTTTGAATATATTTTCTCTCTTCCTCCCATTCATAATACATGTGAAATTATTTCAAGCTTTGCTAAATCTTATTCCAATCTCATTAGCATAATTGAGAATTCCAATATGGAGGTGCAAACAAATGATAATGAAGTTACCTCTATTGTGTACGATCAATTTCTTCATTTAGTGTACACTCCCCATAGTATTAATAATGATCAGGATGCACCTCCGTATATCAGCAAATTGCAATCACAAAGCTTGAAGAATTTTACCATTCAAATGCAAGAAGATATTAGCAACAATCTTGAAGAAGTACAACTTTGAAATTTGAAAATCAGTATGTGTTAAATTCAGAAAATAAGAGCATAAATCAGCAAGTACAAGCAACGATTAAAGTTTCCAATAACACACAATCTATTGTACAAGTTTCTGAGTTCTTTTACGATGAGAAAATGCAAAATTCAAAACAGAAAAGTAACATTCTTCAAGAAAGCACAAGTACACAAATGAATGATCTCAAATCTGAAATTTACAATGAGGAGAATGCACAAGAGTTCTTAAATGGAAAACTTTTAAATCCATTGCTTTTGATTCTCATTTTTCCCTTTATCATGATATTTTTACTGATAACAATTTATCCCCTCTTAACCTTAATGATATTTTAGAAAAAAGAGAGGTTGATCATAATAATATTTGCCAATTAGTTTTTATCAAGATAGACAATTAATTACTGATCATTCTTCTAGCATTAATGAACATGTGCTTTACATTCCTTCTTGTTTTGATACATTGAATGAGATCGAAGAGAATTCTAATGAATGTCATGAGGTCATTTATGATAGTTACTTTGACATTGAGGATATTGATTTGTCTTCTTCACAATTAAATCATCATGATCAAAGTCAAATCAAATGTGAAAATGAAGAACACTTTAATTCAGAAATTATTTCAAATAGTTCTCATTTTTAAACAATTAATCATACTCATGATTTCAACATTCAAGAAACCACCCCCCGGATGCGGGTGCCAATGTGACAGCCAGGGAAGGGCCACATGCCGTGCATGTGCCGCCCCGTGTTGATTTAAGGCAGGCACTTCACGCTGCCGCCGAGGATTGAAGAAGGTATGTTCGGGCTCATATGCATTCAATGCCACACAGGGTGAAATTTTGGAGATGCAGAGTGCAGTTATGGCGGGCTACTTTCGAGAGAATGATGAACAGGTTAAGAGCGGCAAGGGAGCATTGCAGGCTCATTTATATTGTGTGCATTGTATGGTGCTGGCTCTGGAGCACGAGGTGGCGGAACCATTACAGTGGGTACTCACGGGCGAGAGTCATTTGTGTGAATTTGGTCCGGGAGCTGACAGAGGAGGTCTCAACTCCACAGGGGGGCGACGCAGGGTGGAGAATTGTTCCTCAGAAGCTCCAGGAGGGAAAATGGCTCCAAGGCAACGACTGCTTAGCAGGCGGGGCTCAGCTCGCGGAGGCTCTTCGCGCAGCCCTGTCGCAGACTCTCATCACCATTGCTGTTGTCAATATTGCCACCGAAGGTCAGGCGCCTCTCCTTTACGGGTTAGCCAGTATATGGATTCCGGCAGTCCCAGTGCCGGGCCGCCCCCGCTGCCAGCGTTTGGCACCATCGTTTTCACTCTGGGAGGCTCAAGGAACAACGCTCGGATCAATGCACATATATCTGTTCTCTTCACGGAGGACCCTGAGGATGAGGAGGGAGGCTCAGGTAGCAAGGAGGAGCCCTCCGAGGACATGCAGGAAATCATTGAGGAAGCACAAGTGGGAGTTCTGGAGCAGACTCCTTCCCATCCACAAGCGAATGAAGCGTCGTCCTCCAAGCAGGCTGAAGTGGACGCTTGGGAAGGCCGCCCTGAAGGAGATGGATGGAGCCGAATCCTCGAGAAAAAGCCTGAGGAATGACAACCCTCGGCAAGCTCCGTCTCCATCCTCTTTTGCTCAGGTCCGGTATCAGCTCTTTGTTTTTATCTATGTCGGATATAGGCAAAGTATCTCTGTCTGGGTCTTGTTTGTTTTTCCTTATGTTATGGTTATCATAGTCCTGCCAGTTTGGCTTATGTCAGTGTTGGTCAAGAATCCTCGGTCACCCCTGCGTGGGTATAGTTCTGATTTTGGATGGACACCCTGCGTGGGTCGCTGATGCAAGTAGTGGGTACAGTTTTATATTTTGTCAAAGGCTGGAAGCAAGTAAGTCTGGTTAGGAAGCCCCTGCGCGGGCCTACTTTGAATCATGAACAGCCTCAGTTGGCCCTGAGCCACATGTCTTTCTGGATGTAAGGTTTTAATGTACATAATATAATAGTTAGTCTAGTTTAACGAGAAAAAAAAACATTCAAGAAACCACCCCAATCTATGATTTATATGACGATCAAGCTCTCATTCCTATTCATAATTATAATCCTCTTTCTAATTCACAAGTTGGTATTAGAAATCATTCGAATTCCATTATAATGACCAATTCTTGTGAAAAAGAAATTGTTTTAAATCAATCCCAATTTTGTTGTAAAAATAATTGTAACACTAGTGTAAACTACGATTCGATTTTGTTATCTGTCATTCACTTATTTTGTTTAAATTCATATTTGTTCTCTATTTTTAATTTTTCATTTTTAGATACTTTGTGATGGCATATTGAGCAACTTAGTATTAAACACTCAATTGATGTAGCATGAATGGGAAAATGATGTTTCACATCATAATCATGAAGATCAATAACTATTAATCTTCGAATTTCAATTAATGTTCATTTCTTATCGATTACTTCTATCTTCTCAAAAGCAGTATCAACAAGAGAGTGTATTTTCACAATATGACCAGCAATGTAATTCAATTAATAATCTTTCATTTATCTAACAGATTTATAGCCATATTTCATAGACCCATTTGAAAAATATTTGGAAAGATTTCCTTCAAGGGAGATTGTTAATAGTTTAACACTTGCAAATAAAACTAACAACTTTATGCAGGCCATTGTATCTAAGAGCTTATTTCCACAATCTGACATGTTATTCTCTCTTTTGAATCCCTTCCAACCAATAATAGAAACTCATCAAGGTTTCTATAATACAATTGAAATTCAGTTGGAAAGGGCATTTAGAGAGAAGGTAATTGCAAATAATATATTAGCAATAACTATACATTTTGCTTTTAGATTTATTTTTCTTATTTTAATTTTATTTGTATTTTTATTACTAATATTTGACATGTACATACATGTAGGAATTAAAATTCTTACATGGTTACATTGGAATGCTTACTATACCTAGTCATTTTTTCTTCATTAATTTAGAAATAGGAATAGATTAATTTAAATTAGATATCTTTTCTTTTTGCACTTATTTCATTATTTCATATTTTCAATAAAGAAAGTAATGAATCTAATTTCTTCTGGGCATCCCCTTCATTTTCAGAAAGCGGCTTAAAACATTTTAAGCTCTTAGATCATGCATATTTGTGAAAGCACTTGTTTGTCATGTTTTGCAAAAATTCACCACATTGATCATATATATGAAGAAATTTCAAGAATTTTTCACAGCTTGACAATTTTTTATTCACAAGTAATTCTGAAGAGCTCATGTTTACCACTCGTGTCTTTTGTTGTAAATTTGAGGTAGATGCAATATAAAAACTCGTTACTTAGCATTTTTAGAACAAAAAGTAGATGATACTGAACATAAGAGAAATTGAAAATTCATGAGGACTTCATCGACTTGATTATGTAGACCTGACATAAGCAAGCAACCAATTTTTTTTTAAATGCAACACATTCAGGGAAGTATTATTGGTTGTTCATCAGAATTTGAGCATTTTTAATTTTTCTTTCATTCATTAAAACCCCAATAGGCCTTTAAAGACAGTATCGGAAGATTCATATCGAAGCACTCTAATAGCATAATTTTCATCATTTGAAAAGCTTTGATAAACATATTCCCTTATCCAATATTTCTGATATCTATTAAAAGGGGTTTTGTTAACAGGCAAGGTTAACTTGGTCACTTTATTTTGAATTGAATACCTAAGGAAGTTGTCAAACCCACAAAATGTGACATCTCATATCTCATTTCGCATATCAGAGGTTTTCAATTGAGCATATCTCAAATCGTCGATCTCTGATAGTTGACTTCACTAATATTGCAATGTCCATACAACCTAGACCCAATACAACATTTAAATTCAGTTTTAAAAGAAATCACATTCGCTTATAAAATCACAATTTTGTTGGGGCGTATGTTTAAAAGTTCTGATGTCCCGGATCTGATATGAAATTAAATCCATATAATTAAGCGATTGGGTCTGTTCTTCATCGCACATCAGCGTATCAACGATATTACATCCCATATTCAAATATTATGATTGTCAATTTCTTATCAAATTCAAAGTCTGTCCCACAAATGAGCCATGTCATCTATTGCATTCCCACATATCACAAGAATACTATCAACATTTCCTATTCCTAACTGCTCCAATCTCCTATATGATTATTCTTCGATATCAAAATCGCTCCATCACAATTTCCCATCTCTCATATCGCAACCTTGCCATCGCAACACTTATATCGCATCACGAGACTCAAATGATACCTTGTCTTAAGATCCTCTGATGTGATAAACTCTGATATATGCCTATTTGTCAATGTCTTTTAACTATTATATAATATTCAATCGCATATTGGCAAAGGTGGATCTTGCAGTTTGAAGCTATGCATGGCAAAGAAACTTGCGATGCGAAACATCCGATGAAGTGCTCTCCTATATAAAATAATTTAAGGCACTCTTGGGTAGCCATTATGGTGGAGCGATAAATAATAAATCTAGAACATTGTTAAATCATTTTAATTTTCTCTTATATTTCAGTTTTAATATATCACTCTATATTTAATATAAGAAATTCAAGACCTCCCCATCTACACATTTGTATTTCATTATCTTGGATTTGCTCTTAATCCTGAACAATTTATGAAAATCATGGAGTTGATATGAAACTTATAATATTAAGAGAACATTCATGGTTGCGATTCATTAAGAAGTATATCTTCATTTTTATTTCTGATGGATTTGGTTTATTTTTTATTCCTTGAACACGAAATTTTGTTTTCTTTTGTTTACTATTCGTTTTAGCATAGATTTAATAAATGATGATTTTGGGTTAATAAGATTTCAGTTAGTTCAGCTTCTTCATGCTTTTAATTCTAATTAAATGAAGAAGTTATCTTTTAATGGAGAAAGTGATACCTCTTAGGTAAGATTAAATGCAATTCTCCAATGGTAAATTTCATGTACCCACTTTCATTTATTTTCATTACTTTACTTTTGTTTCTAGTTTTTGTTGATCGTGCTCTTTTTTATGGGTCTTCATCAACCTTTTACACCTCTACCACATCAGTTTTGAAGTTCATTCTCTTTTGTTCATTTTTCTTTGAGATTCTTGAAAGAAGCAGTAATGGTCATCATTGAATCAAAGAAACTAGGGATTTTTATGAACCTTTAGCTTGTTTTTTTAAGCATTACTTTTATTAGAAAATGGCTAAGATGTTTTTTGCATATTTTTCTTCGAAACAAGAAAATTTGCAATAGACAGAGACTTTTCATTTAACATATCATCCATCATCACTGCTATTTCACCCTCTCCATTTTGAGAACCTCATTTCTTATAACTCTACAAGATAAAAAAATTTAAATCTCAACATTAGAAGGAACGTACATATGCTTATTTTCTTTTATCTCTTTTGTTGAGACATTTGTATAAGTAGTCTTTTTGGAGTTTATCTTTTAAATTTGGATTTTTCTTTCAGTTTTTGCTTTCTTCATTTTATTTTTGTTTGTTGATTTATTTTCTTACTTTAGTTTAGGAATTGTTTTCCTTTTATTTTGGTTTTGTTTTCATTTTGTTGACTTTGCCATGATTTATGTGAAAGGTTTTCTCCTCACCGGTTTTTTCCTCACCCGACAATGATTAGCATACATGAGAAATCTCTTAACTCTATCTATTTTATTGAATTTCATTTATTATTAAAGGCATATATTTATGGAACCATAAATCCCTCTTGCTTTAAATCTTTTTCATGGAGGAACACACATCCTTACTAAATGATGGAGTTTATTTTTTTCAAGGAAAGAACTAACTCGAATTCAATACAACGAATCCCTACCAACCCTCCACATAAAAGTCTATGATTGATAAGTTCTAGGGAAAGAATTTGGAGTAAACATTATAAAAGTATTATGTCCATTAAACATAAATCTCTATTACCATCCCACCTCTTTCACTCAAAAACATCATAAACTAAAAGCTTTCAAAATGTGTTTATCAAAAGGGTGATTAAAAGATGAAGCATGGGAAATAAAAGTAAACCCGTTGGGGCTATGGATGCTCACTAGCAACGGGACTAGGCTTGTATGGCATAAAAAACAACTTCGTCGGATATTGTTCAGGCTCACTGGCAGTGAAGCGATGTCAAAGACAATCATAAAATGGATATATGCTTTATCAAAAACTATTATCCCTAACTTCTTATATTTTTATATGAGGTAGTTTTAAAACAATTTTTCCCAAATTTGGATTCATGGCTTTTACTCAAACCTATTTTGAGTACTTATCTTCACAAACCCGTATTTCTTAATCCATTTTTGTGGGCCCTATGGAAATGTTTTGTTGTTAGGAGATTTTGTGTTTTTCATTATTTTTAACCTTTGGGTAAATTAAAATTCATTATATTTAACCAGAGATAATTGGTCCTTCCTAGGGTGTCACCATTGTTGTCGGGAAAATCCAACACCCCCATTGTTTCAAATAATGGGGACCCTTTACATTATTTTTTGGCTAAACACCTTTTTATGATTTTCATTAAGTTAATTATCCTAAAATTTTTCCATATTTACTTTCATCTGATTTCTATTTTGATTGTTTTATTGAATCAAACTTTTCACAAGTTTTTCGTTGAAACTTGTTTTGCCTCATTTGGTCAACCAGTTTGTAAATCGCACTCTTTTGAAGTTTGCTCATTTTCTTGCCTAAACTAAAAAATGTATAAAATTGTATGATATTTCAATTTTTGCAATTAAAATAGTCATTCATTGTGAATATTAAATATCAGTTAATTTTTACTAATTCTTTGATTTTTCACTAATAGTCCTACAAAATGACCCAGTGAAATTATACAATGGATGAAAACACATTTCAGGATCTTGGTAATTTACTCCAATTTGTTATTTTAAAACAAATTGCTAAACCCAAAACCCAAAAATTACAAAAGGGATGAAGTCCAATTTATAGGATTGTTAATCCACGAGGGCCCCATTTCACATCACCTCTTCCTTTCTGAAATCCTGAAATGTTGAAATCCCTAACTCCCAAAATTTTGACATATCGACATATCGGCGAAATTCATTAGCGCGCATTTTTCCAATATTATAAAACTATGAAACTGTGACTACGATTTTGAAAATATGCGATGAGGTTAAAAAAAATATTGTAAATTTTCGATTCATCTCCTTATGCCTCCTGACTCTTCTTACATCACCCTCACCTCACATTCTACTCACCTCACCCTCCATAACTCTTCACCTCACTTAACTCCCTCCTCCCTCCATAAAACACTCTCGTGACATGATTTGTTTTAATGTTTTGAGTTTTTGGGTTGATTCCAATGGTTTGTTTTTTTTAATTAAATTTTATTATATATTATATAATATTATAGTATAATCTAATAATTTAGTTATAATATAATATAATTTTAATTAATTTTTAAATCATTTATATTATATTTATATATATATATATATATATATATATATATATATTTTTGTTAATAATTAATTTAGTTTATAATTACAATTAATTAGCATTAGTTAAATAATAACTGTAATCTAATTCCAGAAATAGAAATTCCAGAATTTTGGCAATTTTAATATACCAACTTTGAAAGCTCATAAATGGAGTTT
Organism: Pinus tabuliformis; assembly: GCA_031772625.1. NCBI lineage: Eukaryota > Viridiplantae > Streptophyta > Pinopsida > Pinales > Pinaceae > Pinus > Pinus tabuliformis. The sequence goes on along the minus strand of CM062808.1, from coordinate 758,877,211 downwards.
TGCTTGGCCAAATGAGGTCGAGGACAACGACATTGGAAAGATAAAATCATAGAGAATATTTATGAAGTAGTTTAATTACCATATTTAATCATTTATTAGGCCTAAAATCTATCATAAGATCAAGCTCCGAATTTTTTAATAAAATTAATTTTTGAGTTTAATTTTCCGCATTATCATTTGCCCACAACTTCTTCTAGGTGTAGATCCATTCTCTTTGTTCTCCTTGGCCAATTAAATCTTCATAGACATCAATAGAAAGCTCATATTTCATTTATTTTAATTATGTAATTAAGTTTTGATTGGATTTGTTTTAATTCTAGATTTTACATATTGGTTTTATTTTTGCATTTTAATTTAGTTTTGATTTTTTTTTGCAGGAAAAAAATTGAAGAGATGAAGAGAATAAGATCTCAATAAATGAGAATGCTCCAGCAATAGGAGAATGGAATTTTGGGCCAATGAAAATTAATGGAGCAATTTCCTTCTTCAACAAACTTTCTTGTTGAGAATTATTTTGTAATAATTATAAATAATCGATTGTAGAATGTAATAGAGGCTTCTCGTCTTTGCAATTCTAGATTTCTAAAAGAATTATTGTAATAGGGATTTAGAGTTGTAGGTGAGAGGAGAGAAAATATCAGATCTGGGGATTATTGAGGATTTTTATTTTACATTTTGAATTATGTATGGAGAACGAAACTCACACTACTGCAGCTCTTGTTGTAACAACAACAGTTCAAATATTGTGTTAGAGTCGGTCTGGTCAGCCCTCCGTCAGAGATAAAAACTCTTTGTGCATTTCCATTTTAGGTGTCCCGATCCATTCACTCAGCTGCATTCTGCTAGGGGCATGCCATGATCTGACGGAGAAAGTCATGCTAATCATTTCCCCTCATGTCTGGCTCCTTCTGTCTTAGGTCTTTTGTCAATAATCACCAAAGTCCATGACAGTCAAGGTCTGGTCCTTTAAAGGACAAAAGTCAATTTCTATGTTTAGGTCTAGGAATTCATCAATTTGGTCTTTGAAACATGTCCAGTAAAGCCATGCAGGCCAGAGAGAGGCCCTTACATAGCTATGGTTCAGAGAGTTTCATCGTCATGTGGATAGACTTCGACTCTTCTTCAAAACTCTGTTTTGAAGAAAAGTCAAACAATGTCATTTATGACAAAATTTTCCAAAAAAGTCGTCAGTTGATTTTTTCAAATGCAGTCATGGTTTCCGTGGCCAAATGTCCTGTCACACAGCCCCTACAAAGAGTGCCGAAAATTTCATCATTTGAGCCAAAATTTCAAAGGGAAAGTGAAAATCAGTGTGTTTTAAAGTCAGTGAAAAAAGTGCAAAACACAACATTAGAAAAATGGGTTTTCAAGGAAGCAAAAATTAAACCCATCTCTTCCAAGGCTATATATACATGTTTTCATCCAAATCAAGGGCATTGTGCTATTACAAGCCTTGGAGAGACGTTGCAAAGGTGTAAGTGTGAAATTGTGAGCGTTTGAGTGAGTCGGAGGTGGTTTTGGAGGGCGCGACGCATATACCCAGGAGCGCGGCGCACACGCAGCTTGCCCACTGTTGAAAATTACCACAGGCGCGGTGCATACCCAGTGCGCGGCACACTGGGTTTTGCGCGTGGTGCACACAGACCAAGGGCCGAAAAACATTGCCAAATCACTCCAAATTTTTGTGGAGCTCTGCTATTTGAAAGGTAGGCAACCTACCTCCACTTTTGCATCAAATTTGAAAGGAATAGCATGGTTTTATGATTATAAATCAAATGCAAATTTTTTTTTTATAAAGCAAACAAAAGAAGACATCAAGAAAACCATGATGCTAGGGTTTGTGCTACAGTGACAGTGCTGCCAAGGTGTTTTTCCTACCCTACCCCTATTACTCATTCCCCTATGCTATTGTCCCCATAATCACTACCCTAACCCTACCAAAATCATACTCCCTTTCCCCTCTTCCTATTTCTCAAAAAACCCAAACCCTACCTTGCAAACAACACAAACCCTACACCATCAACACTATACCCAAACTCCTCCCAAGTCCCTAACAAATTTCTCCCTTTAACCCCTATTCCCATTACATCATTCCCTTCCTAATAATCCTTGTTTAATTGTCCCCTTGGTGGCAGATTGTCAAAGCAACTACCTGCTTCATTTAAATCAAAGGGTAGCCTAAAATTCAGTGTACAAACAACAGTCATGGCATCCGAGGTTTCATCAGAATATGAGGAAGAGACCCACAGTGATACAGCTTCAGGAGAACAGGCCCCCAGGAGACATCACCGCAGTGGCAAACATGTTAGAGGTGAGCCAAACACCCTCACCGAGTTGCAGGCATGCCCTCTTGCTATGTCTTGTTTCCAGCACTTAGCATGTTTTGACTTTTGTCAGAGGGTGGCAAATGTCAGAGTTCATCATGAGCTGGCCCATCTTTTTGCACTTCACCTACACAGAGGACAGTCTATCTTGGCTGGGGTCACTTTCACATTGGCACCCGAAACCATATCAGTGGCATAAGAAGAAGAAGGTGGAGAGGCATCACTATGAGCCTTACATTAAGGCCAGCTGTTTGAGCCATCTCACGAGAGTTTTTCCATTCAGATTTTTGAGAGATGAGTATGCTTCGCTCATGAAATTGATCATGAAGTACTTCAGTTGTGAGGGGAGGTTTTCTCGCCTTTATGCCTATCACATCAGGTTGCTCATGCAATTTACCAGGGTGCGAATGATGAACCTCCCATTTTTCATCTGCGAGAACATAGATAGGATGAAAAATTTCATGTAGCACAAGACCCCTCGACAGTAGCTCAACAGTGTTTATCACTTTGCTCTGATCCGGATTTTGGTGGACCATCATTTGGGATTGCAAGGTATTGCTTGGGAGGACTTCATCTCCCATGACTTCTTCAACTCTCCACAGGTAGTATCAGAGTCAGAACATGAGATAGGAGGCCCATCTCATCAGTATGAGCGACATGAGACTGCTATTATGCCAGTATACATCACCTATCAGAGAGGTAGTAGACCCCTATTTGCAGCAGCTAAGAGAGTGTTATCTCCACCCGGGGTGGAAGGGGCGTCGCTTCCAACATCAGCATCATAGGAGCAGAGCAAGGGTAAGGAGCCAGTGCATGAGGAAGGGCCATCAGGTGAGCGAGAGACCAAATTTGTTCTCCTCCATGATGATGAGACAGATGCAGAACCAACAAATGCAGAGCTTACAGAGATCATCCAGGAGCAGCAATCAGTGATTGAGTCCTTATCCCTTGACTTGGAGAGGGCCAAGTGGAACATGAAGTACCTGGAGCAGAGAAACAAGCAGCTTGAGGACCAACAAACGATTATGGAGCTGCAAAACATTCGTGAGCATCGCCAAGTTGCTCAAAGAAGAAGGGTTGAGCTCACATCTTTGGAGCAAGAAATCAATGAAGATCAGGAGGCCAACCTTGAGAGGGTCAACATGCATTTGGAGAGGCTGCTGGACAAGGCCGACCAGGACCTTGCTCTACTGAGACACATGGCTTTCCGTTACAGGGTGCGAAACATGAGTGCACAGGCCCGAATAAGGAGTTTGAAAGCGAAATTGAGGAAAGCAACAAGAAAGGAAAAAGAGGCAAAAGAGCAAGATCGGCTTCGAATCTTGGCTGAGGCTTCCTTGGCCCATCATAACACTCCATAGGGAACCTCCAGCCCAAATTTCAAGAAATTTGGGGAATTTTTGGTCACATGGTAATTTTTTTGGGAAAAAAACAGGGATTTTCTCCCTGAAATTCTAGGGCTCCAAATGAGGAATGTCTTGCATTTTTGGATTCAACATGGAAAATCATGACTACTGGTGTCCGAAAAAGAAATTTTGACAAGGTATGAGTCTCCAAAAGGTCAAAAAACACCCAAAAATGGCCTCTCTGCCACTTTTTTGACACAGAGGAAGCAGTCTTGGGAGAATGAAGATTTGGAGGAGCAAATGAGCACCAAATTCAAAAATTCCAGTGGGGTTATAAAGTAGAGAGGACAAGCTTTCCAACAAGCCCACTTGGGCACATTTTGGACACCTACAGGTGCCCCAAAACAGGCCCCAAAATAGCATGGTGCACAGAGGAAATGGCGCGGCACACAGAGGAAAAATTGCCCAATTTGCTTCTGTTTCGCAAAATTTCGGTTCACGACTTCTCCAAGTGGGCCGGCTCATCTACACTTCGGTTTTTTGGCACCAAAGTCAGCATTTAAAGTTTTTTTTCTCCATATTGGCTTCTATCCAAGTGGCGAAGGAAGGCAAACGGTCACCCAAGCCAAATGTCATGTTTGTAGCGCTGCACCTGTAGCTGATGGTTGGCTCTCCATCTCCATTTTGCAATGATTCGAGTAACTCCCCAACCCTTGGGCGTTCTATCTCTTCCTCCCACATTCTATATATTGTATGCAAGTTATTTGCAAAGGGTTGGTTGGCTTGTAACATCTGGGAGACTGTGGGAAAGAAACTTTGTTTCTTCAGTGTTTATTTTTGACAGAGAATTAATGAAAGGTAGTAGCTCTGTGTCATGAGATTCTTGTGGTTGTGAGTGTAGCAAATGTGTCTCTTATGTTTTCATATGTATTTCGTTATGTTTCATAATTCAATTCATGTTCATTTCCAGTGAAATTTTCTGAGTGAGATTAGGTAGAATTCAATTTTATTGCTCTTCCTGAGGGAAAATTTCATGTTCAGTGTTGTTCTTCTATTGAAAAGGATTCATATCACTATGCCCTTTTCACTTTCTTCAGCAATCTATTCATGCTGCGATACCTCAAACTAAATTGCTACATTTTCCGCCTACCTTGCCTCACGGAATAATGTGTGCCTTTGTATTAAATTCTCTGTTCCTTGCTGACCGTTGGTCCCATACCATCCCAGAAACCCAGTCATTCATGAAAATGGTTTCTTGTATCCCTATTCACTTACTAGCCTAAGATCAATATTTCATTGTAAGTCATCTCAGACCATTTTTGCTTATATATTAACTGAGCGTGACTCGGAGAGAGCCCTCTCCTGTTCTGGTAGGGCTAGCTACCAGACTGAGCGTGGTTTTGTGGTTACCCTGATTTTTTCCTTCCTTCAGCCTAAGGTAGATTTAGGTGATAACATAGTGGCGACTCCACTGGGGACAAACTGAAATCAAATCCCCTTGTTTCATAATAATTCTAAGCTTCTGGATGATGAGCTTAGGATTCGAAAGGCTGAGTAAGTTGGTTGTGTCCTGTGATTTTTCTTAATAGCACGTTGGCTTCAAGACGATATACCAGAGCCAATCCAGACCCGGATCCTCCTCATATCTACGAAAACCCCAATTTGATCCCGAGACTCCTTCGTCAAGAAAGCACCATAACTCTCGTGTTCAAATCCCATTCATGTCCCGACATTTTTGAGTATCTTGAAGAGCTTGAGTTTGACGAACGGTTTGAGATATCATTGTTTGAGTCTAAATCCGAAAGGGTTGTTGACTACACTGTCCCCAATCCGCAATTTCTTGTAGACCTGGAAACAGAAAGAGCTAATAGGTTAATTGATAATTATATTGCAACACAGCCCCAAACTCCAGTCGCAAGCCCCTTACAAACTGTTCACACTCCTCCAACACCTCCAAGGCCAAATCCACCAAGAATGATGGCTGCTCGTTTTGCACCCCTTGTTCTGCCCCAAGTCCTAGATGATATGCCAACAGATTATAAAGTAAAATCCTGTTTTTTGATGGCACTCCTAACAACATTATTGTTCAACAAGATGTAGACAAAATGGCACACTTCTATGAACTTCATGAGATCGATGCGGAGAACGTGGCAATGAGGCTCTTTGTGTAGGCATTTGCAGGTGATGTGAGGAAATGGTTCAGAGGTTTGCCAGCAGCAAGTATCACTACCTTGGCTGAACTACAAAGACAATTTTTAAACCGGTGGGAAGTGAAAAAGAATCCCATTCAAATTCTGGCAGAGTATGAAAAAATCAAACGAAACGCTGGTGAGTCGGTCCAAGATTATTGTGTTAGATTTAATGCAGTCTATAACAAAATTCCAGATCATCTAAAGCCACCTATGGGACTAGCTATGATGAATTTTCCAGATGGTTTTGATGTTGACATGGCATACCAATTAAGAGAGAGAGAACCGCCCACGATGGAAGACATGCAGAAAATTGCGGTCAGCGTTGAAGAAAATATGTTGTCCAAAAGAGCTAGAGCGAAAGCAGAAAAGAAAACCACTGTGAAAGAAGAATCTTCTTCAATGGATCAACTACTCAAAAAGGTAGAGCAGATGCTTGAAAGGGTGAAGCTCGACAAGCCTGAGCCACAAGTTAGGAATCCTAACTTCCGTGGCCAGCAACAGCCACAATATAGAATAAGACAGAGAGATCAGCGAACTCAAGAGCAGACAACACAACAGCCGGTACAAACACCTCTGCAGCAGAATTTTGTGCATGGACCGGAGTCAGATGAGGACGGGAATGTAATAGGCGAAGAAAACCACCTCTTTACTCCATATGAGCTGCCTACTTACATTACCGAAGAAGAAGAATGTGCAGTGAATTCAGATGCACACCAAGACACGGATTTTATTCTAGCTAGCGACACTGTTTTGGAAGAAGAATTAGAAGAATATCAAAGGGGATATATGAATGGTTTGTCCGCAAAACAACATCGATATTCACTTAGAAATAGAGATGTGCCGGCCAAACCAATTCAGAAAAAGAAGGAGGTTGAAGCAGCAAAGAACGATTCATTAGCTACACAAAGAAAAGGAAAGGAGGCGGTTGGTCCGGAGAGCAGCAAATCAAAATCAGCAGAACAATCACAGCAGCAAGCTACATCAAAAGAAAAAGAAAAGAAAGAGATCCCAATCAAAGAGGTAGAAAATACTCCCGCTTTTAGCTTAGAGAATGAGATTTCTAAATTAAAGGTATCCATCCCCTTGACTGAAATAATGAAGAACAACAATTATAGAGGACAGATTTCTAAAATGTTGAATTTGGACCCAATGTTCAACATGGTAAATGTAGAAGATGATCAGCCCGAAATGATTTTTGGACCAGCATCGAATGGTGAGTCTCCTGATAGTGATTTGCCACCCTTCTATATCAGTTTAAGATTGCATGATCTTGTGTTACACAATGCCATGTTCGATTCTGGAGCTTCTCACAATCTCATGCCCAAGGCTAACATGTATAAGCTTGGTCTGGACATCACCCGGCAATATCATGATCTCTATTCATTCGATTCCAGTAGAGTAAGATGTATAGGACTCATCAAAGACTTTGTTGTGAGTTTGGATCAACTTCCTATGAAAAATGTTTTGATGGATGTGGTGGTAGCAGATATTCCTCCAAGGTTTGGCATGCTTCTTTCCAGGTCTTGGGTAGTGAAATTGAAAGGGACACCAGTTGGATTTCTCCTATGCAACAATCCTGGTGTTTGGACAAATTAGAAAGTTATATCGGGAACAAAAAATGAAATATATGATCACAAGCAAGGAGAAACCTATAAATCATCCTATTAACTATGTACATACAGATTCAGAGTCTTTTGTTTTGTTTTCAGATAGTTTAAATGATATAGAAAGTCAAATAGTAGAAGCAAATGACATTTCGGAAATAACAGAAAATTTCAGAGAAATTTTGAAGAAAGAATGATAAGAAAAGCAGCAAAATGTTGGGCAATCAGTTGAAAGTAATGGATAGCAAGTAGACAAGGCACAACAAACAAATTTCCAGCACTTATAAGAGGAGGAAGAAGGCTTGTGGACCATGGATTTCGATGGAGCAGTAGGAAATGATGGCGCTGGAATTGGAATTTGGGTACGCAGTCCTTTCTCCGCCCCAAACAAAGTGCCTAGCAGTGTGAGGGTTTGCTCTTACAAGTTGGCCTTTGAGGGTTCAAACAATGAAGCTGAGTATGAAGCTATGATTTCTGGCCTAAATATTCTTAGAAAGCTGAATGGAAAAAGGATTTCGGTATATGGCGACTCCGAATTGGTAATAAAGCAGGTCAGAGGTGAGTATCAAGCAAAACATCCTAGGATGCGGGACTATCGTAATGCAGTTTTAGACATCTTGAAGTTATTTTCAGAATACACCTTGACATGTGTGCCTCGTATACAAAATAGTATTGCTGATGCTCTTGCCAAGGCAGCAAGCAGTTTGAAGATCCCCATGAACTCCAGCAATAAATTTGAAATCCATGTCAAGCATCATCCAACCATTCCAGACAATCAGCGATATTGGCAAGTGTTTCAAGATGATGAGGAGATTAAGGATTTTCTGCTAAACAAAGGCAAGTTCAAAGAAACCTCAATTGATGTAGAAAATGATGAGGGCAAAGGGAATGGTACAGATGAAGTGCAGATCAATGAAATGGACATGTTGCAGCTGAAGAATAACATCATTCCTAAAGGCTTGATACCTCTAGAAGAACTTTTTGATCAGGATGATGTAGCCCGCAAGCCAACATTGCAGCCAACAGAGAAGGGTGTAGAAGAGGTCAACATCGGAATAGCTGCCAATCCTAAGTTGGTAAAATTGTCTAAAGCATTACCGCCAAAGATCAAGGACAAATACATCAGTTTGATGGCTTCATTTGCAGATGTGTTTGCTTGGGATTATTCTGATTTAAAGACCTATGATACCAATATTATTCAGCACACAATACCCATCAAGCCCAATCAAAAACCATTTAGACAGAAGCTGAGAAGGATAAATCCAAAGTTGCTGCCATCTATCGAAAAGGAGGTAAACGGACTGTACAAGTTAGGTATCACTGTGCCCATCAGATTTTCAGATTGGATCTCCAACTTAGTGCTTGTATGCAAGAAGACTGGTGAGATCCGCCTATGCATTGATTTTAGGAATCTAAATAAAGTCTCATTGAAGGACAATTATCCACTGCCCAAGATGGACCATATACTTCAGTGAGTAGTGGGGGCATCTCGTATGTCACTGCTTGATGGTTATTCCGGATGTAACCAAATTTATATCCATGAGGATGACCGAGACAAGACGGCATTCACCACTCCATGGGGAACCTTTCATTATGCTAAAATGCCTTTTGGTTTAAAGAATGCAGATGCCACATTTCAGCGTGCAATGGACTTGGCTTTTGCAAATGAGAAGGATGTGTTTTTGGTGGTGTACCTGGATGATTTGACGGTATTTTCCAAATCTGATGAACAACACATGCATCACCTAAAAATTGTCTTTCAAAAGTGCAGAAAATATGGTCTATCGCTGAATCCTAAGAAAACCTTGTTCGCCATGGAGGAAGGAAAATTACTTGGGCACACCATTTCAAAGGATGGCATTCGTATTGACCCAGCACGTGTGCAATCAATTCAACAAATCGATCTGCCCTGGAATAAAAAGGAGATACAATCGTTCAATGGTAAGATGAATTTTCTGCGTCGCTTTGTGCCTAATCTTGTTGAACACTTAAGAGAGATGACTAACATGCTCAAGAAGGACAGCCAAGTGAAATGGACAGAGGAGGCTGTAAAATCTTTCAACTTGGTCAAATTGTCCCTTTCTTCAGCTCCAGTTCTAGTCAGCCCGGACTACACTCAGGATTTCATAGTGTTTTCATTTGCTTCTGAGCACACTATGGCAGCAGTATTATTGCAGAAGAGGGATGATCATGAAAGACCTATTGCATTCTTCAGCAGGGCTATAAGGGATGCATCTTTAAAGTACAACATCATTGAGAAGCAAGCCCTGGCATTGTTGAAGGCATTGAAGGATTTCTAGGTATATATCCTACATTCTCACATTCTGGCCTATGTTCCTAATACTGTTGTAAAAGATGTTTTAGTGCAGACCCATCTGGAAGGGAGAAGAGGAAAATGGATCGCGGCTTTGCTGGAATATGATGTGGAAATAAAGCCCACAAATCTGGTTAAAGGACAGGGGTTGGCGAAGCTAATGGCCGAATCAAACTTGCATGCCTTGGACATAAACCTGATCGTTGCCATGTCCGATGAGAATGAGGAAATATCATCCATTCAGGTATCTGAAATGTTTGCTTTGTCCCCATGGTATTCAGATATAATATATGTGCTGAAAAATCTGTCACCACCGCCCGGCATGACTAGAAACAAAGCGAGAACACTCAAATTGAAGGCTGCCAAGTTTTGCATTTTGAATTCTGCACTGTATTGGAAAGATCCCGGTGGCATTTTGTTAAATTGTTTGGTGGAAGAGGAGGCAAAGAAATTCATGGAGGATTTCCACGGAGGAGAGTGTGGTGGTCACCTTTTTTGGAAATCAACGGCGAACAAAATTTTGAGAGCAGGGTACTATTGGCCTACTTTGTTTGCTGACGTGTATAAGATGGTCAAGTGTTGTCATAAATGTTAGATTTTCGAAGGAAAACATAAATTACAGCCTTTGCCACTTAAGCCTATTGAGGTGAGCGCTCCTTTCCAGCAGTGGGGGTTGGATTTCATTGGGGAAATTCATCCCGCCTCTTCCGGACAGCATAGATGGATCCTTACAGCGACAAACTATTTCACAAAATGGATTGAGGCAGCTCCCACCAGACAAGCTACAGATACGGTAATCATTTCATTTCTTGAAAATAACATCTTGTCTCGCTTTGGTTGTCCAAATAAGTTAATCACTGATAATGCAACAGCTTTCAAATCAAAGAGGATGGTAGAATTTTGTCATAAGTATCACATCATTTTGGGTCATTCAACTGCCTATCATCCGCAAGGCAATGGATTGGCGGAATCTTCGAATAAATCATTGGTCAACATCATCAAGAAGCTGCTGGAAATAAATAAAAAGAGCTGGAATAAGAGGTTGGTCCATGCGCTTTGGGTAGATTGGATCAGTCAGAAAAAATCCATTGGTATGTCACCGTTTGAGCTTGTTTATGGAGTTGACACAGTATTTCCCACCTCTCTTGCTACCCTAGTAGTCAGACTTCTTCAGGAGGCCGGCAGTGAAGAAGATCCCATGCAGAGAAGGTTGAATCAAATGATCCACTTGTAGCAAACAAGAGAAGGAGTTTTCAAGAACACATCCAAATTGCAGGAGAAAATAAAGAAAATCTATGACAGAAAAGCAAAGGAAGATAAATTTCAGTTGGATGATGTGGTGCTAAAGTGGGATGCAAGGAATGAAGAGAAAGGTAAGCACGGAAAGTTCGAAAATCTTTGGAAAGGCCCTTTCAAGATTGCAGCATATAGGGGTCAGAATGCCTTTCTTCTAAAGGAAATGAACGAGGAAGATTGTCCTGGAGGGCCAATCAATGGTCGGCTTCTCAAGCGGTACCATTGCTGATTTATTAACGCTGCTTCCACTGTCATTGTAAATACCATTTTTATTTCAGTTTGGTTTCAGTCTGTTAAGTTAGTTTTTGAGTTATTTCAATGTCAAGTTTCAGTCAATTTCTTGGTCATTTCAGTTTCATAAATAAGTCAGAGTCCTGTGTTGTTTGTCAAAATGATGACTCCATAGCCCAATGGATGAAGGCATTGTCTAGCTCTTCCAGAGATCTACTGTTCTTGGCACCTCCAAGGAGCTACCATCCCCCATTGGAGCCAATGTTAGAGTCGGTCTGGTCAGCCGTCCGTCAGAGATCAAAACTCTTTGTGCATTTCAATTTTAGGTGTCCCGCTCTGTTCACTCAGCTGAATTCCGCTAGGGGCATGCCATGATCTGTCGGAGAAAGTCATGCTAATCATTTCCCCTCATGTCTGGCTCCTGCTGGCTTAGGTCTTTTGTCAATAATCACCAAAGTCCATGACAATCAAGGTCTGGTCCTTTAAAGGACAAAAGTCAATTTCTATGTTTAGGTCTAGGAATTCATCAATTTGGTCTTTGAAACATGTCTAGTAAAGCCATGCAGGCCAGAGGGAGGCCCTTACACAGCTATGGTTCAAAGAGCTTCATCATCATGTGGATAGACTTTGACTCTCCTTCAAAACTCTATTTTGAAGAAAAGTCAAACAGTGTCATTTATGACAAAATTTTCCAAAAAAGTCGTCAGTTTATTTTTCAGATGCAGTCATGGTTTCCGTGGCCAAATGTACTGTTATACAGTCCCTGAAAAGAGTGCTGAAAATTTCATCATTTGAGCCAAAATTTCAAAGGGAAAGTGAAAATCAGTGTGTTTTAAAGTTAGTGAAAAAAGTGCAAAACACAACATTAGAAAAATGGGTTTTTAAGGAAGCAAAAATTAAACCCATCTCTTCCAAGGCTATATATACATGTTTTCATCCAAATCAAGGGCATTGTGCTATTACAAGCCTTAGAGAGACGTTGCAAAGGTGTGAGTGTGAAATTGTGAGCGTTTGAGTGAGTCGGAGGTGGTTTTAGAGGGCGCGGCGCATATACCGAGGAGCGCGGCACACACAGAGGGTGCGGCGCACACAGAAGGCACGGAGCACACGCAGCCTGCCCACCGTTGAAAATTACCACAGGCGTGGCGCATACCTAGCGCATGGCGCACACAGACCAAGGGCCAAAAAACATTGCCAAATCACTCCAAATTTTTGTGGAGCTCTGCTATTTGAAAGGTAGGCAACCTACCTCCACTTTTGCATCAAATTTGAAAGGAATAGCATGGTTTTATGATTATAAATCAAATGAAATTTTTTTTTATAAAGCAAACAAAAGAAGACATCAAGAAAACCATGATGCTAAGGTTTGTGCTACAGTGACAGTGCTGCCAAGATGTTTTTCCTACCCTACCCCTATTACTCATTCCCCTATGCTATTGTCCCCATAATCACTACCCTAACCCTACCAAAATCATACTCCCTTTCCCCTCTTCCTATTGCTCAAAAAACCCAAACCCTACCTTGCAAACAACACAAACCCTACCCCATCAACACTATACCCAAACTCCTCCCAAGTCCCTAACAAATTTCTCCCTTTAACCCCTATTCCCATTACATCATTCCCTTCCTAATATTCCCTGTTTAATTGTCCCCTTGGTGGCAAATTTTCAAAGCAACTACCAGCTTCATTTAAATCAAAGGGCAGCCTAAAATTCAGTGTACAAATAGTAGTCATGGCATCGGAGGTTTCATCAGAATATGAGGAAGAGACCCACAGTGATACAGCCTCAGGAGAACAGGCCCCCAGGAGACATCACCAGAGTGGCAAAAATGTTAGAGAAGAGAAAAACACCCTCACCGAGTTGCAGGCATGCCCTATTGCTATGTCTTGTTTCCAGCACTTAGCATGTTTTGAATTTTGTCAGAGGGTGGCAAATGTCAGAGTTCATCATGAGCTGGCCCGTCTTTTTGCACTTCACCTACATAGAGGACAGTCTATCTTGGCTGGGGTCACTTTCACATTGACACTCGAAACCATATCAGTGGCAACAAGCATACCGAACATTAGAGAATAGTGGCATAAGAAGAAGAAGGTGGAGAGGCATCATTATGAGCCTTACATTAAGACCAGTTGTTTGAGCCATCTCACGAGAGTTTTTCCATTCAGATTTTTGAGAGATGAGTATGCTCCGCTCATGAAATTGATCATGAAGTACTTCAGTTGTGAGGGGAGGTTTTCTCGCCTTTATTCCTATCACATCAGATTGCTCATGCACTTTACCAGGGTGCGAATGATGAACCTCCCATTTTCATCTGCGGCAACATAGAGAGGATGAAAAATTTCATGCAGCACAAGACCCCTCGACAGCAACTCAACGATGTTTATCACTTTGCTCTGATCTGGATTTTGGTTGACCATCAGTTGGGATTGCAAGGTACTGCTTGGGAGGACTTCATCTCCCGTGACTTCTTCAGCACTACACAGGTAGTATCATAGGCAGAGCATGAGATAGGAGGCCCATCTCATCAGTATGAGCAACATGAGACTACTACTATGCCAATATACATCACCTATCAAAGAGGTAGTAGACCCCTATTTGCAGCAGCTAAGCGATTGTTATCTCCACCCGGGGTGGAAGGGGCCTCGCTTCCGACATCAGCATCACAGGAGTAGGGAAAGGGTAAGGAGCCAGTTTAGGAGGAAGGGCCATCAGGTGAGCGAGAGACCGAATTCGTTCTCCTCCATGATGATGACACAGATGGAGGACCAACAAATGCAGAGCTTACAGAGATCATCCAGGAGTAGCAATCAGTGATTGAGTCCTTATCCCTTGACTTGGAGAGGGCCAAGTGGAACATGAAGTACCTTGAGCAGAGAAACAAGCAGCTTGAGGACCAACAGACGATTATGGAGCTGCAAAACATTCGTGAGCATCGCCAAGCTGCTCAAAGAAGAAGGGTTGAGCTCACATCTTTGGAGCAAGAAATCAATGAAGATCAGGAGGCCAACCTTGAGAGGGTCAACATGCATTTGGAGAGGTTGCTGGACAAGGCCGACTATGACCTTTCTCTACTGAGACACATGAATTTCCGTTACAGGGTGTGAAACATGAGTGCACAGGCCCGAATAAGGAGTTTGAAAGCGAAATTGAGGAAAGCAACAAGAAAGGCAAAAGAGGAAAAAGAGCAAGATCAGCTTCGAATCTTGGCTGAGGCTTCCTTGGCCCATCATAACACTCCATAGGGAACCTCCAGCCCAAATTTCAAGAAATTTGGGGAATTTTTGGTCACATGGTAATTTTTTGGGCAAAAAACAGGGATTTTCTCCCTATGGCGCGGCGCTAAAATTCTAGGGCTCCAAATGAGGAATGGCTTGCATTTTTGGATTCAACATGGAAAATCACGACTACTGATGTCTAGGAAAGATATTTTGGCAAGGTATGTGTCTCCAAAAGGTCAAAAAACACCCAAAAATGGCCTCTCTGCCACTTTTTTGACACACAGGAAGCAGTCTTGGGAGAATGAAGATTTGGAGGGGAAAATGAGCACCAAATTCAAAAATTCTAGTGGGGTTAGAAAGTAGATAGGATAGGATTTCCAACAAGCCCACTTGGGAACATTTTGGACACCTACAAGTGCCCCAAAATAGGCCCCAAAGTAGCGCAGCACACAGAGGAAAAATTGCCCAATTTGCTTCTGTTTCGCGAAATTTCGGTTTGCGACTTCTCCAAGTGGGCCCGCTCATCTACACTTCGGTTTTTTGGCACCAAAGGTGGCATTTAAAGTGTTTTTTCTCCAGATTGGCTTCTATCCAAGTGGCGAAGGAAGGCAAACGGTCACCCAAGCCAAATGTCATGTTTGTAGCGCTGCACCTGTAGCTGATGGTTGGCTCTCCATCTCCATTTTGCAATGATTCGAGTAACTCCCCAACCCTTGGGCGTTCTATCTCTTCCTCACACATTCTATATATTGTATGCAAGTTATTTGCAAAGGGTTGGTTGGCTTGTAACTTCTGGGAGACTGTGGGAAAGAAACTTTGTTTCTTCACTGTGTATTTTTGACAGAGAATTAATGAAAGGCAGCGGCTCTGTTTCATGAGATTCTTGTGGTTGTGAGTGTAGAAAATGTGTCTCTTATGTTTTCATATGTATTTCTTTATGTTTCATAATTCAATTCATGTTCATTTCCAGTGAAATTTTCTGAGTGAGATTAGGTAGAATTCAATTTTATTGCTCTGCCTGTGGGAAAATTTCATGTTCAGTGTTATTCTTCTGTTGAAAAGGATTCATGTCACTATGCCCTTTTCACTTTCTTCAGCAATCTATTCATGCGGCTGTAACTCAAACTAAATTTCTACATTTTCCGCCTACCTTGCTTCACGGAATAATCTATGCCTTTGTATTAAATTCTCTATTCCTTGCTGACCGTTGGTCCCATACCATCCCAGAAACCCGGTCATTCATGAAAATGGTTTCTTGTATCCCTATTCACTTACTAGCCTAAGATCAATATTTCACTGTAAGTCATCTCAGACCATTTTTGCTTATATATTCACTGAGCGTGACTCGGAGAGAGCCCTCTCCTGTTCTAGTAGGGCTAGCTACCAGACTGAGCGTAGTTTGTGGTTACCCCTAATTTTTTCCTTCCTTCAGCGTAAGACAGATTTAGGTGATAACAGATTGTAGAGGACTGTTGGAGACCAGAGCCAGAGAAATGGATTCAATAAATTGGCATTTCTAATACTACTATTTTAAATACTAGTTTCATTTTATGATGGTAGAAATGTGTCATTTTATTCATTTTTGTGCACTATTGTGGATATGAGTAATTTGTCTCAATCATAAGTTATTATTTATCTCTACTCTTATGGTTTTAATTCTAATTTATGAGTAACTATTTACCGAAAAATTTGTCTTTTAATACTGATTTAACAAATAATGATGCGTTGTAAACTATTTCCTCATATTGTTGTTTAATTATTCAAATTACTGATTCAACAATCAATATCATTTTGTGAACTATTTCCTAAATTTTGTTGTTTGATTATTTCAGTTAAGAGGTCTTTAAATAGAATGTGTTTTGGTATTCATAATGTTAGTTAATTGAACTACTTCGTTAGCTTGATATTCATTATAAGCTAGACATATTTAAATCCCAATCATTTAAATATCTTGCTTTTGGTTGGGTTAGGTCTATATCTGTCTAATTGAGATAGGATTAAGATTTAGTTCCTTTTTCTTGCATATTAAAATAATTTTGCATTTATATTAATTCTACATTCCTAGAAGTCCTCTTCCCAAAGAGGAAAACTTTAGTTGTGGCTTGGCTGAGCCCAAGATCAGTTTAAGGATCACTTTCTTGCCTTATCAACAAGAGAGCTGATCTGATGTCTCTTCTTCATTGGTGGATGAAAGTCATATTTTAAGTCATTTGGAGATTGAGAGAAGGTAATTGGACCTAGTTAAACCATTTGGAACCACCATATCAAATGGAAAAGGAGATGCTTTAAGGTTCGGACTAGGTGGTAATCCCCAATGTTGTTACAGAAAATTTCGAGGCTTCAACAGGTCTATATTCAAGGAGTGAAGACTAGATTTTTTGTATCCATTCTTTCATATGAACCTCATTCATTGTGATAAAATCCCATTGCCCCAACAACATTATTTTTCTCAGTCTAACCACATTTTCATAGTATATATGAACTCCTAATATCAATTTTTGGACCTGCTTTGATGGGTTTGTTTCCCTTGTCTCTTCCCTTGGCATTCTATTTGAGGCAATCCTATGGAGGGAACTCAGAAAATGTCTTTAAATGTTTTAGAGAAGGGGGTTTCTTTTTCCAACCCTGTTGTGGGTATTATATTTAAATTTCACACTCTGCATTCACATGTTATGTTTAAGTCTTTTAAGTGAGCTCCCAAATTCTCAGCAACCAATGGATTTGGATTTTTCTTGCAACATTGCATTGTTGATTCCTGTTTAAGTTCCATCGTGACTTCTATTAAACTCTGAACATCCAAATTCATTTCTTTGAATGGTGTCTAGCTCTCCATTTGGTGAGAGTGTCTATTGTTTGGCTCAACAGATGGAGGTTAATCAAAATGTAGTTTGAATGAATTTCAATTGACAGTATTACAAAGATAAACAAACATAAAAATATTTGAAGATAGGCTTCGCCCTTCTATAGTGACTGGACACACAAAGTATACACCTACACTAATCAGTATCACTTTATTTGTCTCTTTTAATTTTATTGGTTAGTTAGGTCGTGGATCCCACTAAAGGCCATATGTTATAAAATACCATTTGTATAAATGACCCAGAAGGGGAAAGTTTCGA
Source organism: Pinus tabuliformis (assembly GCA_031772625.1). Classification (NCBI taxonomy): domain Eukaryota; kingdom Viridiplantae; phylum Streptophyta; class Pinopsida; order Pinales; family Pinaceae; genus Pinus; species Pinus tabuliformis. The sequence goes on along the minus strand of CM062808.1, from coordinate 758,859,565 downwards.
AAAACCAACTCCCCAGCGGGGAAAGACCAACCAGGCCTTTTGATTGGATATTAGAATAATGAGAAGGATGGAATAATCTTGCAGTCAATCCAACTAAGATATGTTGCAGAAGGTGATCTACTCATGGATTAGGAAGGAGAAGTACATCCAGTCTAGATTTTAAGTGTTATCATATGCCCCTGATGTCGAAACTGTATGCATGTCTTGTCAACATCAAGTGGTAATCGGATGACGATGCTCAATACTTGTTGCATACTTAATGAAACTGCAAAAAAAAAAAAAAAAAAAATTCTAACCCACTAATCAAATTCAATGTGTATAGTAACTATGGAACCTGTAATTTTCATTGTTTGAGGCTTGGCAATGGATACCATTGATCCAAATGCCTCCCATAGACCAAAATGATAATAAAACCTCCATAAAATTCCACTTATAAGTTATTATCAAAGAGCTTAGATATATGTTTTTAAGAGCATAAATCCTAAAGCCAGCAGCACCATATGTTACACCACCAAAGACTGCATTTTATCCACTTGTCTGCAATTCTGTATTTAAAATAACCAATTCTCTCTCCCTCTAGCTTTTTTTCTAAGAATTGTTTTAATTTTTTAGTGGGTTGCATGTGTGATATCAATATGCTTCATAAACGTTCACCTAAAATAACTTCTATCAAGAAAACCACCTTTGTAAAACCTCAAAAAATAGTTTGATTGGCGTCTAAAGGACGATAATATCTTTTATATCAAAACTTATATGTAGCATTTGAATAAATCTATGGTCATGTTTTGTAAAATTAAGATAGATGCAATAACCAAAATCGCCACCGAAAGACATTCCACTAAATCATTGCAATCCATTAGGGTCAGTTTGACGACTTACCTCCTTTCAAGAAATAACACAGGGAGAATATTCTAATATGGTTTCCAATTAACCAATAAAGGGTACGAATGTCTTTGTTACCATATTCTACCTTCATCCTTCTTGCATTGTCCCTTCATTGTGGGTCTGTTGAGACTTTAATTTGACATTGCTCAAAGATTTGAACCCATACTTGCAAACTCTTTCATGAAAAATAATGGTTTCTACTCTTCAAGCGTCGACGACAGAATCTTCCCCCGTCACAGGCTTACTATGGTTCCCATGTCTATCTCTAGAATTACTTAGGCTTCTACCAATACTTCTCCTACGGGCTCTGATTTTTATTTATTGTTAAGTTAGTCTATAGGGTGGAGCAGCTCATACTGTGGTTTTGTTTTGACAGACCTCCTATGAATATTTTATTTGATCGACCTCCTATGAATATTTTGATAGTTTTGGTGGACCTATGCTCAATCCTAAGATTCTACATCGGTGTAGTTTATATACTGGCAGGCCATGACATTCTAAGAAGTTTGTTATGTGATGTAAATTTAGTGTTAATGAAATATAGTATATGAGCTTTAAAAAACCATTACATATTATCTCATAATTAGTCATGTATTTTTGTTCCCAAAGGGAATTACAATATACATGAATGGGAGATTGCTTTATATCTAAAATGCATCGGATCAACACTCGACCTATTAATTGGGAGAGAGATATAGTAGTTGTAGTTGGTCGAGTGCTCCACCTAAAGGAATGTTATCTATGGGACTGGCTCACGTGTTGATGGATCAAAATAAAGTATTTCTAAGACTACTTAATCTGAATGGTGGAATTTCACTTCTTAGTAAAAATGACCTCCACTTCCTTATTCCCTTGGACTATTGGGATCCCATCTTGATTCTACCTAGTTTGCATTGTTGGCAAGGTGGGGAACACCTCAATTATTAGGTCTAGTATTCCAATGTCAATTTTTATGTTAGAAATGGAAGTTCCAGTTCTGATTGGTAGTAGTATGTTGAGGTTGGTTATGAGGAACTTTCCTTTGTTTAGCATGTCATTCCTTCATTTATGTACCATTTTTTGCATATTATCCCGTTCGAGATTAGGAGTAGCAATTTGGGCTATATTTTAGTGTTCTTAAGGAGTACACACAAAACATTAGCATTAAGAAATGGAGGCCCTAATTTAGGATTTCCTATGGGAGTTGTGTGAGTGGTGTAGCTAAATACTTTCTGGGTTACTGTCTGACCTTCTATGTAGGCATTGAAGTAGGAGTAGGTGGAACCTAAATTATAGGTGTGGGAGTGTATGCTGGAGTGGGATAGGGATACAAAGCAGTAGATGCTTGACTTATCATGAGCATGGATTGGGTCAAGGTTTAACACGAGAATCTAATTATAGGCTCTTGGTGTTCCTAGTGGAGTTAATTGACTTATAACATGAAATTATTAAATTTTTAACCATGTTATATGTGTGTGTGTGTGTGTGTGTGTGTACTTTATATCCTCCATGTATTTTGGGTTAGTGAATAGGGGTTATCAAGCCTAGGTGGGATAACATGTCCCTAGTGTATAGCCTAACCCTACCTGTCTCTCTATCTGTACAGACCAAAGTGATGATCTACTAACCTATCTGCGCTAGCAAAGGTGGGTCAACCTATGAATCTGTGATTATTTTACTAGGTTATAAATCTATGACCGGCCCATTGCATCGATCTATAATCAAGTCCATGGCAAGATCTGAGCTCGAATAAGGGGTCTACTATTGTTGCTAAATTGCAGATGATCAACCCTACTATTGAGATTTGAGCATAAGTGATTGCTATTTGAAATTTGAAGAATAATCTTAATCTATGGCATTATAAGTATAGTACAAAATTCTATGTAGCAAGGAGCTTATCTATGTCTCTTTGGAGAAGCTTGAAGAAATTGTGATTCGACACCATATTTGAAGGAAGAAAAAGAAGGAAAACATGTTCCCTATGCTTGTGTTCCCTAGTTCATTTCATCAAAAAATTTCACAATCCACTCAAATATATAAAAGAATTTCACCAAAATAATTATTATTCCTAATTCAATCTAGAGTCCTAAACTCATTGACAAACTTTTACTTCAATGCACTCGTCATTTTCCTTCCCACTAGGAAAACTAGTAAATATTGATACGTCCACATCTCATTAAAATCACAGAGAAAATAAAATCATAATCATTGAATCCACTAGGTTAATTCATCATATGTTGTCTAAGCATCACATAAAATAATAATTAAATTGTTAAATTATCATCAAATACTCATCATAAAATAAATATTGGGTTTTATCATCATAATAACAAACACAAAACTAGGTCATTTATAAACCATCAACCTCAAATAATAACTCTGCTTTTTTATAGTAATTAGATCAAATGGGTCACTATAGCAGTACTCTTATGCTACTAGATTAAAAAATCACATATGATGATCGAGGATAAGACAAGATATTGGTATCGTACTTGTAAATTCTTTAGTGTAGATTTTGATTGAGTTGACTACTTAATTTCCTAGTTCATCACCAACTTTGGCTTGTATAGTAGAATGCCAACATAGATTGCCTCATTCTTAAATTTCAAGAGCTCATGGCTATAAATTGTAGATTACATAACACATGGATCTCAAAATGAGGATTGTAAGGCCCAATTATCTCACTAGAAATCTGTCGGAAACCATACTTTTTTAAATTAAGAAGATTTCCTTGTGAATTTAGGCATTCATAGAGAATATTCTATTTGAGTAAATGAATACAATAATTTTGTTCGTTTTAACCACAAGTTTATTGATTGTTATGATTGGGTCAGGAGAAATTAACAACTCATCCTCATCAAACCAATCAAGATCATTGTGGTCATATTCCCCAAACTACATATTTCTACAAAAGAAAAGCTATTTTGATTATATAAACAAATAATCAATCTCACATTAAGTTATTTCAATTTTTTTATACAATTAATCTCCTACCTTCTTTTCAACCCTTACAAATATTTCTCAAATATATCTTCAGCGGAAGAAAAAAAATTATTTTCATGACATAAACATTCCTAGAAGTAGTGAAATAAAGAAAAAAAATATTTTCCTATTGTAAACATTCTTGGAAGTGGCGAAATAAAAGAAAATAAATATGGTAAAATTGTAAAATTGATTGAATAATCAAGCTAAGGTAATTTTTGTCTCAAATTATGTAGGTGATGGGTTCCCTTCAATCCTTTAGTCAATAGGAAATTCACATTCTAGTTAAAACATATTAATTCAACTTGTTTGATTTGTTGTGTTAACAATCTTTCCAGCCATCTAATATTTAGACTAGCTAAATAGTTTATTATCATATTTTGATGTGTTTCTTATGCGTTTCAGTCTTCCACTAATTGTATATATGAAGGCGCGACAATTTCTTGAAAGTAAGAGGCATATTAACCTCAAATTTGGCCTTCCCTAGCCAATAATTTTCTTTAAAAATGGTTGATACTTAATGGTTAGTTTGAGAGATTTGGCTAGCCCTAGGTCTGAAACCCTAGTTTTATCCCTAGGTCTTTTAACAAGTCTCTTTCCTTTTAGGGTTTGAAGAGAGTGATTTGAGTAGGGTTTTTAGACTCAAATACTTGAGACTTTGGAGAATAAAAGTTGAGTTCTAATTGCTCTTTGCTCATGAATGTAAGGAAACATGGCAAAGTACTCATTTTGGAAGTGATAATATGATTGAAAGATGATCACTACAAGAAAAAAGGACATTGGTGAGGGTAATGCCTATGACAGACCTTTAAGGTTCATCACCAATGTTTCATATGGTGACATCCCTTAAAATAGCATTGTTGTAAGTGCATATAGTGACAGTCCTTTAAATTTTGTCACCAAACCCATTTTCAATTACACTTTTGGTGAAGGATGTTAAATGCCCATCACGAATTCTCTCTTTGGTGACACTTCTAACGATCTCTTATTGGCCCTCACCAATGCTCTTTTTGGTTACTTTTGGTGACAGTCAAAAAATGTTTGTCATCATTGATCATTCCAATGAGTTTTTTATGACACTATGTGATTGTTGCTATATTTTTTGTTAAAAGATAACAATTTAAGACCATTGTTATGGAGTCTTTTTCATTATGTGTCTAAGGCCATAGTGGTTAGATTCAATCAAATTGTTAAGAAGTAATTAGTGTGTATCATTTCCCTTAAGTAATGAGAATATAGTTTTCCTATGAGTCGACACATGATTCTTATCTGTTAGGTTTATTATCTAGAAAATTCCATTTAGATGAAGTTCCACTAATGTGTGTAGGAACCATATTATTTAATACATAATCAATCTCAATCAATTCTATTAATGCAAGAGACCTAGTGCTCCTCAAAACTCCTAGCACACCTTGACATGTTTTGGCACACATTAACATTCCTTGGCACCTCACAAGTCTTGGAACATCTTTGTACCTAGAACATATTGTCATGACTAGGATGCCCAAGCACACATTGGCATGCCCTAGCATTACTTGGAACACCTTGGAATGCATTGACATACATTAGCACTTGGCAAGCAATGGCACTTGGCATGTATTGGAACTTATTGTTAGTGTTCCTAGCATGCCCCTTTTGGAAGAGGTAAAGTCATGACTCATTAAACCTCTTATGCATTCATTTCCTTGCATTTTAGCTTGGTTCTCCCTTTTGTTGCCTTAACACTCCTTGACACATGTTGGCACACCTTGGCACCCTGCACATCCTGGCATGCCTTAGCATCTAGCATGTCTTGGCATGCTTTGGAACTATTTGGCACATGTTATCACACCTTGGAACTCCCTAGCACACTCTGGAACTTCTTGACATGCATTGGTATTTCATAGCATGCTTACCACTACCTAGCATACAGTGTCACTCCCTCTTTGGCATGCCTAACACTCATTGACACTCCCTGGCATGCCCTCGTATTCATTTATTTCAATGCATTTTGACATAGTTCTCCCTTGTGCTGCCCTAGTAATCCATAACACTCCTTGGTATGCATTGCCACTCTCTAACCCACCTTAGCACTCTTCAACATGCCCTGCCACTCCATAGGATGTGTAACACTCCTTCACACACATTGGCACTTGTCATGTATTGGCACTTGGCAAGTCTTAGCATGCCTAGCATGTGTTGAGATGCCTTGGTATGTTTTGGCATGTGTTGTCATGGTCCAACATGGTTTAAGATTAAATTTATTTTATATCAATTATTGGAAAGTAGGAGGGAAATAACATAGGAATATTTGGCACTTAGAATGCACTAACACTTGGCACTTGGCATGTATTGACACCTACTCTACTACAAAAAAGGCCTTTAGGGGCAGTTTGGCTTGCGACGATCTTGCCAAAACTGCCTCTAAAAGTGTTTTTAGGGATTTAGGGGCTATTTTGACCCACCCCACGCCCCCTTTAAAGTCATGAAAATTTCAACTTTTTTGAGGGGTTTTCTAACAACCACCTCTAAAAGTGTTTTCTCATGACTTTTGAAGGGTGTTTTTAAATTATTTCCCCTAAATATATTTTTCATGGCAATTTTTTAAACAACCCCAAAAAGTCATGAAAATTGAACTTTGGAGGGCGGGGGGGATGTTAAATGGATTCCCCTAAATATATTTTTCATGGTTGTTTTTAAACCCCCCCCCCCCCCCCCACCACCACCCCCAAAAGTCATGAAAATTGAACCTTTTTTTTTTTTGCAGGGGGGTTTCTAACAACTGCCTATAAAAGTGTTTTCTCATGAATTTTGTGGGGTGAGGGGGTGGTTTAAATGACTACCCCAAAACATATTCTTCATGGTGGTTTTTTGACAACCCCCCTAAAATTCATGAGAATTTAACTTTTGGAGGCAGTTTTCGAAAACCCCCTTAAAAAAAGTCATGGGAATTGAACATTTGGAGGCATTCATTTAACAACCACCTCTAAAAGTTCAATTCTAATGACCTATTTTGGGGGGGTGTCCAAAACCACCTCCAAAAGTTCAATTCTTGTGACTTTTAAGGGGGGTTGTTTGACAACCCCCCTTAAAAGTCACGACAATGTAACTTTTGGAGGTAGTTTTGGACAACCTCCCACCCCACCCCAAAAGTCATTAGAATTAAACTTTTAGAGGTGATTGTTAAATTACTATCTCCAAATGTTCAATTATCATGAATTTTTGGGAAGGGGATCTTTTGATGTATTGGATGGGGCAAGGGGACATACGGGTAGCATGGATGGGTAGAAGTGAGAGGTTTAGGCATGGTTTACTCAGATCTATAATCCTAACATTAAAGAATGAGAAGGGGCCTTAGGACCTCATGACATAGGGGCTAGGGGGCCTAGAGGTAAGGCAACAAGAGAAATTGATAGGAAAACCCCCATTAGTTGTGATAAGCAGATTAGGGGGCCTATTATCACAACCCATAAGCCCTTAACCCATAACCACTAAATTCCATATCCCCTTAAACCCCAAGCCATAATCCCTTAACATGTACACTCATAACTCATAACCACCTTAAAAGTCACGACAATGTAATTTTTGGAGGCAGTTTTGGACAACCTCCCCCCCCCCCCCCCCCAAAAAAAAAAGTCATTAAAATTAAACTTTTAGAGATGATTGTTAAATGATCACCTCCAAATGTTGAATTCTCATGAATTTTGGAGGAGGGGGATATTTTGGTGTATTGAATGAGGAAAGGAGACATAAGGGCAGCATGGATGGGTATAAGTGATAGGTTCGAGCATGGTTTACTGAGATCTATAATCCTAACATTTGAGAATGAGTTGGAGCCTTAGGGCCTCATGGCATAGGGGTTAGGGAACCTAGAGGGAAGACATTGAGAGAAATTGATAGGGAAACCCCCAATATTTGTGATAAGGGGATTAGGGGCCCCATTATCGCAACCCATAAGCTCTTAACCCATAACCACTAAATTCCATATGCCTTTAACCTTGAGGCCATAATCCTGCGAGCCCTACACTCATAACTCATAACCCGTTCACCCCTTGATCCCTTAAACCGTAAGTCACTAACCCCTTAAACCCTAACCCTAACCTCTTAACCCACTGACACCTAAATCCCATAACCCTTAAGCACTTAACCCCTAAATCCCATGACACCTAGGCCCTTGGTGCTTAACTCATGCTTAACCCTTAACCACTAAGCCATTAACCTCTAACCCATAAACCTCCAAAACCTCAACCCCCTAGCCCTCAAACCCCTAACCCTGAAACCCCCTAAGCCCTAACTCTTTACCCTTTACCCTTAACCCTTGACTCCTAAACCCCTTAACTCCTACAACTCCTAAGCCTTTCTCCCAAACCATAGGTGCTCCAACACTAATCTTCTTCATCATATTAGGTTTTTGTCTACTAACCCCTCCAAACAAAACCTCTAAGCACTACTAGAGTCCAAGGAAAAGAGCCACAAGGTTCCCAAATTTGATCTACATTTTATGGACAGTCACATTTCCCCAAAATATCCTCCATGTATTTGCTTTCAAAGGGAAATAATATGGTCTTCTAATATCCACAAATGCATCTAAGTTCATAGGAATAAAGTAAGGTTCATCTCCATGCACGACCCAAATGTAATTCATGTCCACTTAAAAAAAAAAAAAAGAGGATATAAGGATGTCCCTTTAGTTATCATCATCCTTTAACACTAGTCCATTCTCTTCCCAAGTGTATGGGTAATAGTCCCATACAAGTCTATAATATTTATCAAAGGTTTTGTCCATAACATGCTCAAAACAACATTCAAATTCCCTTAGTTTTCTCCAAGTCTATTTGAAACTAACACAAGCAGTCCTCAACTACATGAATGGTGAAATATTCAAGCTATCTATATCTAGGTTCATCCCCTTTTGATCCCTTTTTCGGTGCCTTAAATACAAATTTGACCAAGGAGATCTTACAATTGGATCTCCGTTTTTCATCTGGTGAGAATATGACCTCATTCTTTAGCAATGTCTTGCTTCGAAACAAAATTACACTAATACTCTCAACATATGTGGGGCTAGAAGATACATTAAGAGGAGAAAACATAGGTAAAACTCAACCTTATTGTCAAACATAGGTCAAACATATATAAAATATTAAATAGTCTACACATGTAATTCTTACATTGTTGGATGATTTTGGACTAACTCCACCATTTCAATTCCCCACCTCCATTGTAGATTTTCATTTCATTAATTCTTCAATAACTGCTTTTAATTTTCCAAGTTCCTTGTATTTTTCTCTCAATTTCTCATATGTATCATGCAATTAAAGTTGATTAGAAAACCTCCAATAGTTGTGATAATGGTATTAGGGGTGCCCTTATCCAAGCGAGGGAAAGGGTGTAGTTGTAGGGGCATTGGCACCAAAACTGGGGGTTCATAACATTAGGATAAGTTGAATGGTGTGACCAAAATGGTGGGAGGGATATATTATTGTGTATTGAATGTGGAAAGGGGAGTTCCATGCATGGTTTAGTAAGATCTATAATCCTAGTATTAGAGAATGAGAAGGAAACTTAGGACCTAATGTCATATCGGCTAAGGGGCCTAGAGGGAAGGCAATGAGAGCAACTGACAAGGGAACCCCAAATAGTGGTGAAAAGGGTATTATGGGATCCATTATCACAACCCATAATCCATTAACCCATAAACACTAATTTCTTATCCCATTAACCCCCATGCCATCATCCCTTAACCCGTACATTCATAACTCATAACCCATTAACCTCTTGACCCATTAAACCTTAAGCCACTAACCCCTAACTTAAAATCCATGAACCCCCTAAGCCCTAATTCCTTATCCTCTTAACTTGTCACCCTTAACCCCTAACCCTAACCCCCACTAATACATATGGGCGGAAAATTTGATGTTGTACTTCAATAGTTTAGTCATACTATCGGCTTTTACTTGCAAATATGTTTATTTTGTTTTTAAAGCGCTAACATTTGCAGATATCTAACAAACACAATTATCATGGGATATTTGACGATATGTTATTCAAATATTTGATGATAGTTTTGTTAGTCATATATGTGATGACAATTGAATGTTTGTTAGATATCCAACGTTTAACTAGGTCAATTATCTATCTATCAAAATACCGATGTTTGACAAAGTCAATATTTTCCAGTTGGACAATGTCTCTCTGGTTAAGCACTGTCAAAAGTCCAACAAAATGGTTATTTTTTTGTCATAATACAAAAATATTTATTTTTTTAATTTCATTATAAATAGTTAAACACTATTGAGGTTTATTTTTTAAGATAATCATCATTAAAAGTTTGGTAAGGAAAAATGTCTCATAACATTCCTCTAAGAGGACAAGGAGATGTGAGATCTACATTAGAGGCTTTGGGTGATTAACTTCCTTTGTTACATCCATGTTTATCATCCTTAAGCCCTCACAAAATTCAGAATTACTCAAAATTGAATTTCAATCTATGAAGTTTGAACATGCAAAAAATTGATTTGTTTCCAACCCATTTTTTTAGAGTTGAACATCATGAATTATTGATTGCACGCATCATGATTCCTATGAGATGGGACCTAGGTATTCACACCTTAACAAACATAAAGGAATCTTGTGTACTAAGGCTTGATTGGACCAATGCATAACACATCAATTTTCATCTCAATTTGGCAATGATAGTACATAAATTGAATTTTTCCCACTACTGACATTTTCCTTGGCATTCCCAATTAACAAACAAAACATCCTCACATCCTAGCTAAAAAATAGTGAACAAATTAGTTGCACTCATAAATGCATTGAGCATATAAGCAATAGAGAAATGAACTAAGAGTATTCATATGAATCCAAGGCACTTTGAGGCATGCAAGAGAATTGTCCTTAACATTGTACTGGCATTCATCCATTTTTGTAACTATAACATTAGGCTATATCATATATGTAGTGCATACAGAAACTAGGGTTATCAAGTTTCTCATGATCCATGAAGCTACCAATGATCAGATCTAAGGCATTAAAATTTAGTTCATGCTTGTTATGGTATATAACATACCCCAAAATATTATAGTTGACCCATACACGAAAACTAAGATCGGTCTTTGATTCAAAATAATGTTGATTAGGGTTAGGGTTATATATAATTAAGAAACTCGGTCAAAACCCTAGAGGTTGTTTTTCCACGTTGAAGAAACAACCTGACTTTTGTCACTAACTTGCACCACCCTTACAATGCATATACACATCCTAATGGAGTACGCATGACTGTCAAGAAACCATCATAACGTAGATTAGAGCACTTGAAATCAATTTGGTCTAAGTCTTAGGAAAACCCCAAGGCATCAATCCCAACTTCCAAAGTTATTTATAGTGCTGCTAAGGTTTCACCCAAAATACACATGTAAATTTATACATATGAAAATAAATGGCCAAAAAAACAAGTATTTCACCACATTATCATAACTGAACCTTAAGAACCGAGTTAACATAGTAACTGCCCCAGGTACTGGTATAATTAAGGTGGGGTTTGTTACAAATGTAGCCTAATAAAAAAAATCAATGTGATTTAAAGTCCTCAAGAAGTTGTATAAGATTAGAAAAATGGCACAATAAAAATTCAAGAAAATCAAGGGAAAAATGACAAGGAAAATAATATACTTAATCTTGTAACTTTAACAAAGGACAGATTCCAACACTTGCAATTATTTTCAAAGTCTCACTATTGCATATAGATTTAATTTTACAGTTTGAAATGAACTCCATCAATTCAATCAAAGTTACAAATTAACTCAATCCATAGTTAATAAGAATACTAAAACTCAATTCGAGAACTTGTCATCCCTTGTTCCTCTTGAAGAGTTGTTAATATCATAATCAATGGTTGGAATAGTAATTTCTCAAGTCATTGCTCTCAATCATTGATAAATTCAATATTGTCACTGCTCTTCCAATATATAAAAGTGTTAAATGCATCCACTAAATACTTGCATCGATTACTTCTGCAAGGTTGATTTCGTAATCAAGATCAACCAAAATTGATTGTGGTCACACAAAATAATATCCTTCTCATATTTCTTCTCCATTGGGAATGACAAAGTTTAGTTTAGTTTTTTTTATGTAACCCTTTGCAACCTTCACTTTACCATTAAAATATGTAAGTAAAAAATTTTGCCCTTTCAATCCTGTATTTGAAGGTAGTAATTGCAGTTGACCCTGTCAATAAACAAATTCTTATGAGATTCCACAAAATAAGAAGATAATATTAAACAAGAAAATAAACAAGTATATAACTTACCTATGTTATTGAGTCACCAATTGAATCATGAATATGTTGTCCCAAAGTCAATGGAGTTTGTTTTGGCAAAGCTTGACTAGGACTCAAGGAACTTTGCTAAAAAATAAATATTTTGCATGAATACCATGAAATTAGAAGATGAAGTGTTAAGCTACAAAAACAATGTTTCATTTATAAACATCCTACAACAATACAATCATGTTCATATTGGAATTGTGCTTTTAAAATCCCAATCTTAAAATATGGCATACATAAAAAATCAAATAGTCTACACATGTAATTCTTACATTGTTGGCCGGTTTTGGATCAACTTGATCATTTTCTTTTCCCACCTCCATGGAAATGTTCCATTTCATTAATTCTTCAATAACTTCTTTCTATCTTCAATGTTTCTTGTCTTTTTCTCTCAATTTCTCTTTTGTATTATGTAATTGCTTCTTGTAAGCATTCTCTTTTCTGAACAATTTAGTTTGAGTGACTCCAAAGCCAACCCCATGTACATGACCCCTCCTCTTAGGCCCCAAAACTATTGTAATGGAATCTTCCTTTGTTGCATATGCAGGAGACACTAAATCATTTTGTACTAATTCAATTTGTTTCTAGTAATGTCAACATTTCAACAAATTCATGTAATAAATATCATTAACATTTAAAAAAATAAATAGATACAAGAATAGGTCATGCATTGTGGATGGTTCCATATTTAGATGATAATATTTTTTCCCTCTAACCAAAATTATGATGTGACCAAAATCATGGAAGGTGTGTGCACCAAAAAAATAAGATAACAAGGGCATTATCTAGTCACCCTAATCTTCATGGTAATGTTGAGGCCATATAGAGTAGTTTGGTAGGTTATTTATTTTAGAAAGAGCATATCCAAAGTATGATTTGGAAAGGAATAATGAGGCTTAGTAGCTCCATATGCATGTATATAGCTTCCATTCTTAGTTATACATCTATTACCAATCAACTCCAAGGAAACCACAATTGTGGAGGAGAACCCGAGGCACTACTTCTCAAAGATAATTATAGAGTGGGGCAATAATGTCATTACAAATCCTGGGATAGTAGTGAATATGCTTCAAATTCTAAATATTTTGGCAAAAATACATTGATTGCAAGATACATTCTACATCCAACCCAAATGACATGTTATGGAATGGGTTAAAAGAACATACTTAACAATCCAATAGGTAGGAGAACATAAATAATTTGAAACATTAACCAAGGAAATGATTCTTGAACTTACCTATTGCATGGACCAAGTTGTTGGAGATGATCTCCACCTCATTGAACATGGTTTTGTCTTCATAGATCCCTAGAGCACAAGGATCCAATTCTTGTAGAAATGGGTTATGTATTCCTCTCCATATGATATACTCATTAGGACCATGGAATCTTAAGCTACAACTTGAAACTATAAGTGAAGTACCACCCCTAGCTAAATTCCTTGAATGATTTTGGTGTTATCCCATCACTTCATTAGTGTTTTAGTGGTCATTGGTTTCTCTATAATATTTGCCTTTCATTGGTAGCTCGCAGTGTCAATCCATTTGGAGATCTCAGATCTGCTTACTATGTGTGGCCTATTTTTGTTATCAACAATAACATTCCTCCATGGATGTCAATAAAGAGGGAGCACATAATATTTCCATTGATTATTCCAGGTATTTGTTTATAATACCTTGAAAGGCCTTGTTCGTGAGCAAGTTAGTCAAAGATAAACATTGTAAACTTTTACAATATTGAAAATTTTCTCCAAAACCTTCATGTAGATGTTGCTTATCACGTGATCTAATTTTTTGGGATCAATAATATACATTATAAATAAGTGAGAAGAGAGAAAGTTAGTTTCTTGCAACAATAACCAAAGTTTCATTTGTCATTTGACAAAATAAGTTAGTACATAGGTGAGCCTAGGCCAACCCCTTAAAAATAACGATAAGGCCTTACTCTTTTGTAGCTCCTTGGCCACAAGGGTCTAATTGAAAAACACGTAGTTCCTTTAAATATTTGTAGGTTGAGGAAACTGCTTCAAGCACTTGAACTTCAAGATAATCCAATATTTGTAATTTTTTACAATAATAAATCCATTATGCACACTCCTAATATTAGATTTGGGTAGAGAGGGAGAATTCTTGATTGATTCCAACGTTGTAAATGAACATCCTTCTCTACTCATTGGTTAGACTCTCCGCCACTAGTTGATGAAGTATATGTGCCTTGAATCAAAGATGATATCTTAACAAAATTTATTGAAACTTGAACATAGTTTCCATGGATCTCATGGATAAAAGATGGAGAGACTCTTTGAATCTTAGCAAACATTTTCTCATATCCACTTAATCTATAGGTAGTAGGGCTTCATTTTTTTCCATTTACTAGGAAATCTCACCCAAAAAGTCAACCATTGAAGAATCAATCCTATGCTAAATAACACCTAACTTCTCATTTTTAAGATCTTCACGAGCTTTCACCTATGACCCTTAAATTCAGTGCCCTTTAGCACCTTGAATGGTGGAATAGATAACGTTGCATTAAGAGGTAAACTCCATTCCCCTTTACCTTTGTCAAGACATTTAGAGACACCTGTAATCTATACCCCTCCTTTGACTCAACACAAAATTTTGTTTTTTTCCACTTCTTTTACAAACCCTCACTTCAAGGGAATCCTAGTAGGAAGAGCTTGTGGTTGAAATATTACGACAAAAAAATGGGGCGCAACATCTCTTTGCAGGGTTTCAGGGGAGGGGTATTGGAAAAAAATTGCCTTATCCTCTATAGCACTTAAGACCTTATCAACACATAAGTGAAACAAAAAAGTGATAAATGGACCTAAAGATAGATCTCAACGCTCAAGGTCAAACTCAAATAGAAAGAATCACACCATGGATTAAGTAGTAGAATTAGGTTTTGGTATAATCAAGGACCTCATTTCAAGACAATGACCTTGTTTTAAGCATTCTCAAATGGAAGGTTTAAACCCCACGTTAAAAAGGGGATATTTTCACCTCAGCCTTTGCAACCTTTTCCCAATATGAATCTATCTAATGGACTATCTTGGATATGTTAGGTCCTGGATTTCTAGTGTACCCAATCATTGATTTTGAGGCAAACTCCCTAGCTACAACTAAAATTTAGTCCTATTGAAGAGGCAACTTGAAAAATCCTTCTAATAGGAGACATTTTTCCTTCCTTTTTATTTATTTACAACAAACTTCAGTGCCTCTCCTTTCTTATCTTCCTTTTCCATTCCCCAACAAAAAATTATTAATCTTATATCATAAACACTCTATATAGGTAAGCATTGGAATCATTTTCCTCAACTCATGGGGTACCTTTACACCTCAACCCATGCAAGTGGACCTAAGTCCATGGTACAACCCATCACACTCTAAGATGGTTCTAATTATCTCTTCAAAACTAGGGCATAACACACCTTACAATGCGAAATGGTTAAGCCATCTGAAACTCATGGGATTTTCGCCTTCAGGGAACATATTCTAGCTAGTGTTCATCAAACACAATGCACTAACACCAGTAACACACACCAAAAGTCCAAGATACTCGTAAGATGTGGCCCAAAACCAAGCACTTAAACTACACCTCCATAAAATGGACCTTCAACTTCAGATGTCAAAAAACAATACTATTCTAACCCAATATGGCCTATTTGTTAAATTTTTGTAATTTGGTCCTTATAAAATACTTGCACATCCTTAACACTCCATGATAAATATACTCCAATGGTCACCTTCCCAGTTCCAACACCTCCTTTTGCAACACAAAAAAACCACCTGTATATGTTGCAACGACCTTGCCAACCTATTTAGTGGGTTGCACATATATTTCACATTTCTTCTTCATCTTGCAAAGTGGTAGTGAAATGCAACACCCCATCCTCCCAGGTCCACCCAAGAAACCTACCAGCCAGGGTAAACGTGTGACAAGAGAGGTAACTATAAGGGATTCAACTTCCTTGGTGACCTTAAGGAAATGGAACCAATAAAACATATCAAACAAACCCATCCACATCAGCAACAACACCATCAGGAGACATGTCAACCACTCAAACATCATGTCCCTAACTCCCACTGATGATTTAAGCCTTTTAACCCCTAGTCACTCTCGTGCTATAAGCAAGACAACGTCAAGAAGCTAAATTTTCTCTCACAGGCCTATATGCCAATGTCCCTGGACTCTTTTCAACAGACCTGTGCCAACATCCCTGAGATTTGAGCCACTTTTCTAGCCCAGAATCTCGGCCTCTACCCATAACTTTCTATGATCATGAGAATCCATCAAAGACATGATGACAATATATAAATATCAAAAGTCAACCTCAGGACTAGGCCTGAGCATCCCCAACCAGGGCTGACATTCTGTCAAACACTTGGCATCAATGCAACCTATGGGTCTAGGCTACAAGACATAGATTAATTACTGAAAGAACTTATGAAACAAAAATAGAAGGATCACCTCCTTCTCCATTGAAGTGTTATAACATCAATTAGGTCTTGCATCCATCCATTTAACAATTACAAGTAAATACATGAAATAACCATGACATGAACTGGTCATATAACCATGCTTATAACTAGCATAACAACATATAAATATCATAGATATGAAAACCATTAAATCCACATATAAACAAGTGAAAAAGTAAGAGAACTTAACTTTTATTAAATATAGGAAAATCCAACCAGGTTCGGGACTTCCATGTACCACCTAACCATAGACATGGCTGGACCAAATCTCTCTTTCAGCCAATCACCCCCATGCCATATTCCAAGCATGAATGTTGGATCTCATAGAACAATCAATCCAAGAAAAACCAAGGGAATCCAAAGGTCAAACCACCTCTACCCTCACCAAACTGTGATCAAACCAAAATCAGTGCTCCTATCACAACCAAACCGAACTTGGAATGCCATCCAAAATCTATCACTATCCTTGAGGAATTTTCCTTCTCCTTGTCTCTCAGGCTTTACCGCAATCCAATCCTGGATCACTAGGCCCTAAACCGAGACCAATATCTCAAGCTTTACCACAATCCAAACTTGGATCACTAAGCCCTAAACTGAGACTCCTCCCTCAGGCTTTACCATGTATCCTACCAAAACCGGTCAAGGGATTCCTAGGCCTTTGGGAATGAAACTTGAGACCACCTCTACCCCGGATTCTGAAATCCATCCAGAGAACAAAAACTCAAAACCAAGATAAACATCCCAATGTACCATGGCATTCGGAAAAAGGTAAGGCTAGGCTGAAAACCATTGTCATAACTCAACAAAACCATGCCACCAACAACAAGAGAACCATACAACAACATGTAAAGCCATGCATGTCCAAACTAGCTAGGAAATCACACATGCAAAAGGTTACCTACAAGTATTCCTACTGAAGCTTCTCCATCCTTCTTTTCCTTCCTTGATCCTTGCTTTCCTTCCTTTCCCTTTTCTTTCTTTTCCTTCCTTGCTCCAAAGCTAGAGTGCTCCAATAAAGCTCCAAGTTACCAAGAGTGAGAGAGAGACAGAATAATGAGAGAGCTCCAAACTTGAACTGAAAAAAGGTTACTAACTGATCCTCGTAAGCCTTTTTATGAATGAGGCCTCTATTTTCTTCATTTTCCATTATTTTCCTTCAATTTCCATCTCACATGCAACCTGTTACCTTTCACCTTCGTTTTCTCCTAATTTATTTTATTTTCATAAATAAATGTGCCAAAAAATTCCTTTTTACCTTTTAATGCCTTTGCCTAAGCCTTTACCAGTTTTCCTTAGCCAAAACACACATCGAGTGATGCCCACTAGGATATCTTTGCCCAACATTCAACTTGGAATACGTGTCCCTTAACCGTGGTCTTATTTTTACTTTATTAACTTTTATTACATGGAATTTTCACCAAGTCTGTTACAGAACCTGCCCCCTTGGGGAACACCTTCCTCATCTTAAACCACACGATGACCTCAGCAAAACCGCTAAAATGCAAACATATTGCCCATCAAGATTTATAACTTAGCTCGTTGTAGTATTTACAATGAAAGACTTGCTCAAAAGAAAAACATCATGACAACATGACCATATAACAACCATAATAACATGACACCCATACCACTTATTAGATCTTTATAACTTAGCTCATGGTGGTATTTACATCCATATACATATATATAGACATACCAAAACATCAGCAAAACATATGCCAAATATATACCAACATCAAACCAAAATTGCTTTGCCTCAACCGGAAAACAATGAAGGATACATGTCCTACATCTAATCTGCCATCTCCCATGTAGCTTCTTCAGGCCCAAAGTGCTTCCGCTACACTTTAACTTGATCTATGGCTCTATTCCTGAGCATGAGATGTTTCCACTACAATATGCATTGAGGCTCCGGCTGGAACTCTCCTTCTTGCTCTACTTGCAATACAGATCAATCAATAACATGATTAACATCCTTTATATACTTCTTAACAATGAAATATGGAAAACATCATGGAATTTCACTATTGGAGGCAATGCAAGTCGATATGCTACTGGTCCAATCCTCTCAAGGATATCGAAAGTCTCATAATATCATGGTGCCAACTTGGCACATGAACTAATCCTCGAAGAGATTTTCTTGGGCTTGATGTGCAAATACACATGCTCCCTAACCCGAAACTCCTTAAATAACCTATGTTGATCTTCATAACTCTTCTTTCTATCATGTGTTGCCTTTAGATTCTTCTTTATAACCTGCATTTCCTGCTCCATATCTGCAAACATATCCGTTCCAATAAGTACCCTATTCACTGAATCACTCCAGCTGATAAGAATGTTACAACTTCGTCCATACAATGCCTCGAAAGGACTCATCCTCAATGAATATTGATAACCATTTTTGTATGCGAACTCAACCAATGGAAGATACTCCTTCCATTTCCTTTACTTTTGCATCACATACAGCTTCACAATATCCTCCAAGATCCCTTTGACCCTCTCTGTATGTCCATCTGTCTGCGGATGATAAGTCATACTAAAGGCCAACTTTATACCCAAGCCTACAAATAGCTCCTTCCAAAACATGGAAGTGAACTTTGCATCCTTGTTTGACACAATATTCTTCAAAACACCATGTAATCTCACTATCTCTTTGATGAACCTATGTGCTACCTCACTGGCTAAATATGTAATCTTTAATGGAATGAAGTGATTTACCTTGCTCAACCTGTCGACCATGACCATAATATAATCATACTACCTCACTATCCTCGGAAGACCTATGATGAAATCCTTGGAAATGACCTCCCATTTCCGTTTAGGAATCGCTATAGGTTGTAGTAAACCACCTAGATTCTTACATTCTGC
This sequence comes from Pinus tabuliformis, assembly GCA_031772625.1. Lineage (NCBI taxonomy): Eukaryota > Viridiplantae > Streptophyta > Pinopsida > Pinales > Pinaceae > Pinus > Pinus tabuliformis. The sequence goes on along the minus strand of CM062808.1, from coordinate 758,840,068 downwards.
CTTTACCTGCTGACAATATAAACATCTAGCCATGAACTCTGCCACTTCCTTCTTCAAATTTAGCCAATAGTAGAACTTCTTCACTTCTGTCAACATCTTCTTATATCTTGGATGATCTGAGTATGGCTTGGCATGAAACTCCCTCAAGATAAGCTTCTTGAGCTTACTCCAATTCAGCACATAGATCTTGTCTCTAAATCTCACCAAAGCATCTGTCATGAGACGATAGTCTGCATCCCAATCACCTGTACCAATACCTACACATGTACCTGTACTTGTGCTCTATTGTAACTTATGCATAAACTCCATGTATTTGTCATCCCATTGTCCTACCTGTAAATCATATCTTGTAACTCTGTCCCATAAGAGCTCATAGTTGCTATATGATATACCTGTACCTTTTCTCTAAGAACATTTGCAACCCAGTTCTCCTTCCCTTTGATGTATCTGATCTTGAAGTCAAACTCACTAAGGGTAGCCAAACATCTAGCTTTCCTGGCATTTAGATTCGACTGGTCAAAAAAATACCTCGACCCACTGTGATCACTCATCAATGTAAAACTCCTACCAAGAAGATAGTGCCTCCACATCTTCAATGCATGTATAATTGCTACTAGCTCAAGATCATGCATCAAATAGTTATGTTCGTTCTCATTTAGTTTATGTGACTCATAGCACACTACCTATCCTTCTTGCATGAGAACTCCACCAAGTCCTCTCTTGCAAGAATTTGTACACACTACAAACTCCTTTTCCGAATCCACAATCTTTAGCACTAATGCATGTGTCAACAACTGCTTAAGTTTCTCAAAACTAGCCTCACATTCTTCTGTCCATTCAAACTTCTTACCTTTCCTCTGAAATGATGTGATAGGATAAGCAATCTGCAAGAAGTTCCTGATGAACCTCCTATAATAGTCTGCCAAACCCATGAAAGATATCACCTCATCCACACTCTTAGGAGCTACCCACTCCATGATGGCCTTTATCTTCTCTCGATCTACTGCAATGCCTTCCTCAGAGACAACATGTCCCAAGTAGTGTACCTCACTCTGAAAGAAACTATACTTGTTGAGCTTAGCATACAACTGATGCTCTCTCAACAACCTCAACACTACTGTTAAATGCTCGTCATGTTCTTCCTAATTCTTAGAATAAACCAATATGTCATCAATGAATATAATAAAAGTTGTCCAAATAAGGATGCAACATAATATTCATCAAACACATGAATCTAGATGGAGCATTAGTCAAGCCAAATGGAACAACAACAAACTCATAATGCCCATACCTGGTCTTGAATGTAATATTGTAAATGTCTTCCTCTTTGATGTGTACCTAATGGTATTCAAATCTCAGATTAGTCTTTGATAACAATGTTACTCCCTTGAGTTGATTGAACAAGTCATCAATCCTTGGAAAAGGGTACCTATTCTTGATCGTTACTTTGTTCAATTTCATATAGTCAATGCACAATCTAAGAGTACCATCTTTCTTCTTTATGTAAAACACTAGTGCACCCCAAGGCAATACAATCAACCTAATGTACCCCTTGTCCTACTTTTCCTTCAGCTGCAACTTTAAATCAACCAACTCAGGTGTGCTCATCTGTAAGGTGTTTTTTATGCTGGAGTTTCCCCTGGAACCAACTCAATAAAAAATTCTACCTCCCTATGAGGTGGAAACTCTGTAATGTCCTCAGGAAACAGATCCTGAAACTGCTTCAAATAGGTACCTGCTTAACACATCGGCATCCTCAACCTTCTTACCCTTGTCACTAGAAATGTGTACTGAAAACATCACACAACCTTTTCTGTAACTACACTTAGCTTGCATAGTGGTAACCATCCTCACTAATGTATGAATATTCTTTCCCTGCAAAGTTCGCTTTTCCCCCCTATCATCTACACACTCAATGGCCTTGTCGAAGCAATCCACTTTGGTCCTGTGAAGGTATAGCCAATCCATACCTAAAAGCATAGTATATGATCCCAATGGAAATAAATTCAAGTGTGCTATTGTAGGCATATCATTTAACTCAAATGTGAAAGCTCTTACCCAATGGTGAACTCTCTTCTTCGTACCTGTAGCCAACTGTACCAACTAAGATTTTGCATGTGATTCTTTTCTCAAACCACACTTATCCACTAGGTTAGGATTAATATAACTATAGTTAGATCCAAGATCAATTAAAATAGAAACAACTTGATCACAAAGCCTGTCGTCCATCTCAATGATTGATGCCTGATGATCCACCTACCTGTTGTCCATAGTTGCATAGATCTTATGAATGTTATGACCAACATTGCCAATTGTATGCGCCTCCTGAGCACTGTAGATATGGGGTCTACCACCACTCTAATACTATAGAAAATCCCTCTTATGATGATCCTTACCACATATCCAACACTGCAATGGTTCCCTACCACTGCCTCTAGCTTGTTGCTCTCCACGTCCCTTCTCACCTATATTGAATCTCTTGTAAGGAACTGTATTATATTTCTCACTTGCATCTTGAGGTCTTCCTCTCTTTAGTGGCCATTTTACTTTAGCTTTCTCATTTATTTTCAAGTCATGCTTAGGCTCAACTTTGCACTTCGACTGCTCATAACAATGCTTCAACTTCTGGATGGCCTCCTCCAATGATCTAAGCTCATCGAACTCAATCTAGTCTCTATATGCTACTGGAAATCCACTGATAAATATCTAGACCTTGGCCTTCTCCTCCTTGAGGTAAGGCACATATCTTAACAACTCCAGAAACCTGTTAGTACACTCATCATCTATCATAGAACCCATCTGCAGTTGATAAAACTCCTTAGCCCTGTCATCATAGTACCTCTCTGATAAGTACTTCTTCTTGAAGAGCCTTTCAAATGCATGCCAAGTCAAATCTTCCTCATGTATACCTTTGAAATTATTCACGTCTTCCCACCAAATATTTGCTTTACCTTTGAGGCTGAAAGTGGTTATCTTTGCTTTCATGTTTTCTGAATAAGCATGCAATCGAAAGAATTTCTTCATACCTAGCAACCATGCCTATGAACCATGTGATTTCTGAATCTCTTTATCAAAGGTATATGGCTTTGCCTTCTTAAACTCATCTGGAAAGTATCCCCTATCAATCCTCCTATAAGGATGATAACGATGACGATCATGATGCCTATCAAAGCCAGAACTAGAATAGTGCATGTGTCCATCACCTCTCCTATCCGAAGTGCCCAACAACCTGCCATCTCTGATCATGTTGGATATATCTAACATGTGTCTACTAGATTACCTACTTCCATATGCCCCATTAGTTTTTTCCTCATGTCCATGGCTGGTTTGAAGTGGTTTTTTTCACTACAATTTTGACAAACTCTAAAGAAGTATAACATTCACCTCCACTTGTTTCTCTTGTGCCTACATGATTTCATCATTGTCTACTTTGAAACTCCTTATTTCTTCCTTAAAGCTTGTTAATGTGTTTTCCAAGTCAGAAGAGTGCCCCACACAAAGCTTCCCATCTGATGCATAGGGAGATTCTATGTAGTCTACCACCTTGCTAGCCATCTAATCTCTTTCCCATAAGGCATACTGTGTCAACTAAACCAAATCACAATAAACCAACATACCTTAACATAATTTAGGGAGTATACCTTGTCTGCAAGATCATCAAATCAACGTGATACATGTATAACATAAACATAATAGCATATAGACATATTTTGAATAAGTGTATCAATGCATAAACATCATTCTAGCAAGGCTCTAGTCATCAATGCAAGGCCATATCAACAATGCATGCTACGACCTCATGCATGACAACAACCATTACTCTAATGTACACATTTCCACATGCAACTATCAACATGCATAAGCAATGCCTAATCAACTACACATACATATGAATGCATGTATTCGAGCATAAGCGATTAGTTCTTGTAATCAACCTACAAGATTAATACGTGTAATCAAAAAACCAAGAATGCACCTGATATACAAGGATGTAGTCAAGAGACATATAATCAACATGTAAGTAACATATAACCATATGAAACTAGTGATATAATCGTGATGATGCATTCCACAAAATCAACATCAAGCTCCTCATGATAACCTTATGACAATCACTGTCAACTTGATGCAATGCAACAAGCACATGGAATGCAAGTGTAAGAGACACACATGCATGACCAACAAATTCACCGAAGGAGAGTGTAACCACGCTCTGATACCAATATGTAACATTGCCTTCTCCCAGGTCCACCCAAGCAACCTACCAGCCGGGGTAAACATGCGATGAGAGAGGTCACTATAAGGGATTCAACTTCCTTAGTGACCTTAAGAAAATGGAATTGACGAAACATATAAAAAAAAACCATCCACATCAAAAACAACACCCTCAGGAGACATGTCCCTAAGTCCCATTAATGATTTAAGCCTTTTAACCCTTAGTCTCTCTCATGCAATAGGCAAGACAACATCCATAATCCAAAGTCGCTCTCACAAGCCTATGTGCCAGCGTCCCTGAACTCTTTTCAGTAGACCTATGCCAGCATCCCTAAGATTTGAGCCACTTTTCTAGCCTAGAATCCTGTCTTCTACCTAGAACTTATTATGACCTTCAAAATGCATTAAAGACATGATGAAAATATAGACAAATCAAAAATAAACCTCGGGACTAGGCCTAATCATCCCTAACTGGGACCGACATTATGTCAAACACTTGGCATCAATGCAACCTATAGATCTAGGATATAAGACAAAGCATAACGTCTTAAAGAACTTATGAAACATAAATATAAGGATCACCTCATTATCCATTGAAGTGTCATAACATCTGTTAGGTCTTGCATCAATCCATTTAACAATTACAAGTAAATACATGAAATAACCATGACGTGAACTAGTCATATAATCATGCTTATAACCAGCATAACACCATATAAATATCAAAGATATGACAACAATTAAATCCACATATAAACAAGTGCAAAAGTAAGATAACTTAGCTTTTATTAGTCATAGGAAAATCCGACCAGGTTTAGGACTCCCACCTACCACCCAACCATAGACATGGCTGAACAAAATCTCTCTTTCAGCCAGTCACCCCCATGCCATATTCCAAGCATGAATGTGGTATCTCATCAAAAAACCAATCCAAGAACAACCAAGGGAATCCAGAGGTCAAACCACCTCCACCCTCACCAAATTGTGATCACACCAAAACCGGTGCTCCAATCACAACCAAAACAAACTTGGAATGCCATCCAAAATCCATCACTATCCTTGAGGAATTTTCTATCTCCTTGTCTCTCAAGATTTACCGCAATCCAATCCTGGATCACTAGGCCCTAAACCAAGACTCCTCCCTCAGGATTTACCACAATCCAAACCCAGATCACTAGGCCCTAAACCGAGACTCCTCCCTCAGGCTTTACTGTGTAGCCCGCCAAAACCAGTCAAGGGATTCCTAGGCCTTTGGGAATGAAACTCGAGACCACCTCCACCCCGGATTCTGAAATCCATTTAGAAAACCAAAGCTCAAAACTGAGATAAACATCCCAACACACCATGGCATCTAGAAAAAGGAAAGGCTAGGCTCAAAACCACTTTCATAACCTAGAAAAACCATCCCAATGACAACAAGATAACTGTACACCAACATGCAAATCCATGGATATCCAAACTAGCTAGGAAATTCCACATGCAAAAGGTTACCTGCAAGTATTCCTGTTGAAGTTGCTTAATCCTACTTTTCCTTCCTTGATCCTGCTTGTTTTTCCTTCCTTGCTCCAAAGCTAGAGTGCCCTAGAAAACTCCAAGTGACGAGTGAGAGAGAGAGAGAGAATAATGAGAGAGCTCCAAACTTGAACTAAGTAAAGGTTACCAACTAATCCTTAGAATCCTTTTTATGAATGCATCCTCTATTTTCTTCATTTTCCATTATTTTCCTTCAATTTCCTCCTCACATGCAACCTGTGACCTGTCACCTCCTTTTTCTCCTAATTTACTTTATTTTCATAAACAAATGTGCCAAAAATGCCTTTTTTCCTTTTAATTCCTTTGTCGTGGCCTTTACCAATTTTCCTTAGCCAAAACACACATCCAGTGACGCCCACTAGGATGTCTTTACCCAACATTCAGCTTGGAATAGGTGTCCCTTAACCACAGTCTTATTTTTCATTTATTAACTTTTATTACATGAAATTTTCACTAGGGTTGTTACATGAAGGGAGAGGGTATCAACTTCGATCAAGGAATGGTCACTTAGTATCACTACCAAGTTTCCCTTATGCAACTTGTCAAATTTCTTAAGTTAGCTTCACAAATTCTCATGGTGCATAACTTGTTTTTCTACACCTCTAAGTGAGACCACAAATCCCCAACCCCTCTAACTATTCCACTTCTTCCACCCTTGTTAGAGTCTTCTTGGAAATGCACCCATACCTCACATAGAACATAACACTAGTATCCCAAATGTGCATGCTCATTCCATCTTTTAATGCCTCGTTGAAACCACATCATCACACTATTTAAATGAAATGTTTACACCTTAAGCCAAAGCACCTACTTTTCTTATGAAAACCTAACTATGTAAGTGACTTGGAGAGGACTCCATTTTATTAAGATAAAAACATAGGGTCTTACAAACCCATTCACACAACAATTTGAATATATTTAACCTAGTGTACATACCCTACTCCTTCCAAAATTGTCATACGTCTTTTAAGAAACCAACACTTGTTTTTAATTATTAAATCAGCTTACTATATACTCTCTTTTGTTTGCACCCACCTAATATGCAAGAACACTTAAATATTTTCAACACAAGCAAGTTAAGAGTACATGTTTCCTTCTTACACTTAAATGTTTTCAATACAACCAGTTAAGAGCACGTGTTTCCTTGTGAGAGGTCTCACATTCAAATTCCAAAATTACATTATGTCTACCTCCATAAACTTTAACAACAAAAGCTTTGCATAAAAACAACAATCTTAAAATTAAATTATTATTATTATTATGATAAATACGCTAAATATTCCAGAAATTATTTCAAATTAGCAAAAAAAAACATCCCAAGGGCATTAGTTTCTCAAATACAACTAAAAACATACTATCCAAAAGAAAATAAAATAATGTATTTATTGTTTTTTAGGAGGGAAAATTTTAGCATATTTTAAAAAATTAAGTGTTAATTTTGCTTTATAAAATCCCTCCCAATCCCTATCTTCATTTAAGTATCTATTCATTTTTCACAGGGCAAGAGTGAAAATGAGATTTACAAGAGTTGTGAGTTAGGGTTTTACCAGTAGAAAATCCAATATCGAACCCCACCGTTGGATCTTCAATCCATTCACTGCGCCAAGGTATGTTCCAGTTTTAATTTCACTGTATTTCCCCCATTTTTAGTCTTCCACACAGAGAGGAGTACACACACCTCAAGTCTCTAGTTCAAAATCCACTGTTTTTTTGCATCCACAATTGTATGGTTAGGCTTTAAACTTTGTGTTTCATTTTTTTACTGTTTGCAGGTAGGGCGTTGGCATTTGATGAGTTTGATAAACCAATTATCATATTAAAGGTGCAAGAGCAGAAAACCTGAATGAGAGACTTAGATGCTTAGAAGGCCAACATTGTGGTCGCTAGGGCCATTGTGAGAATCCTCTACAACTCACTCGGCCCAAGGGAATAGGAAATATGATCTAGAGCCCAGAAGGTGATGTCAGCATTAGTATGTTCCTGTTCCAGTTATCCATTCTCTATTTTTGGATTAGTGAAAACCCTTAAATTATGAAAATAAGTAGAAATTACTTTAAAAATTGTATGCTTTATAAGTCGAAATTACTTAAAAAATAAATTGTAGATATTCTGCAAGGAGTGAAATAACCAAATACTATGTGATTTTCTCACTCTTTCTCACACACACTGCGAGGCCCACGAAGTTCCTATAGACAAAAAAATCAATTTTGATAGTTAAATCCCATTGTAATATATTGTCACAGTCCATGATACTATTTCCAAGTTCTGTGGGAAGATGTCTAATTGGAGGTGCTAAGTCTTGTGCTAAGCACCTCTGAGCAACCTTCAGGAGGAGAAATGCAATGGAATAAAGGTCATCAGAGTTAAATATGGAGTCTAGACAAGAATACAAGTGAGGCAGAGATCAATATATATATATATATATATATATATATATATATATATATATATATATATATATATATATATATATATATATTACAAGCGGGCGGTGTGTCTTCCCATTAATATTTACGCATTTGTGAAGTGCTCCACCCTTCTTTCATCACAATCACAGGTTCCATCAATGATGACATTCTCAGAGGCTCCTCCTGGAGACACAAAGGTTAGAGAGAATATCTTCAATACCAAATGTGCACAATTCAATACAATCAATAAGGGTGTTGGACACAAACAAGATATGCAAGAATATATATCAATCCCTACTGTCCATTTCTCAAATACTTTAGCTCATGTATATATGTACACTTTAATATATTGGAGATTATGTTTGTTTCTATGCATAATAACATTGTTATATGATGTCTAACCTCAGGAGTGCAGAGGATTTTGATATTTTCTTTGTTTTATAAATTCGCCTTATAGATCGTTCATTATTATTAGGGTTTGTATTTGATCTTATAGATCTGATTAGGTCAAGGGTGCGGGTGAATTTTCCCTCGGTATTATGTTGTGGTTATGGCCATAGATGCGGAGTTTCAATCTTTGCTCCTTGTGATTTGTCCATTGATTGATATATTTGCATTAACTGTTTGTCGATCATCCATCAACGTTCAATCTTTTCTCCTTGTGATTTGTCCATTGATTAATATATTTGTGTTAACTGTCTGTCAATCATCCATCAACGTTAGGGTTTTTCTAGATGGTGTGGATTAATTTAGGGTTTATCTAAACTGTAAGGGGCAATTCACCCTTTGTATTTGTTTTCGTTTCTTACAGGTTTGGATATGTGGGTATGTTCGTGTGTTGACTTCAATGGGGTTTGTCATAGGGACAAATCTCAATGGGCTATTTGGGAGGCAATCTAGCACCATTGGGGGTTATTCATGCTCTACGGCCAATAAGAACAAGGTCATGACTTGGGGAGAAGACACTTTGTGCGAGTACCTTCTCAATCCTAAAAAGGTATGCTTGATATAATTTTGTTTTTTTTGTCAATAAGCCAATATATGTATCTTAACTATTTATTCAGATTGTGTTATAGCGGAACATATAATGTCAGTTTTTACGATTTGTGTCTATTATTTAATATTTGGATAGTGAAATAATCTCTCAAGAGTACTTAACATGCTTTGTATATATGTTAACAACTTTCTTGTAGTTATTGCATGTGTTGTTTGTCTTGCATGTTCGTATATCATTCCATTGCACATGGATTGTGGTGTAGTAGAACAGTCATTCTTACCACAATGATGATATGAAGTCTTTGTTTCCTGCTTGATATTAATCCTCGTCTAGTGAAGAAGTTGTTACAAAATAAACACAAAGGAAAAAAATACAAACTTTGCTTTAGTGTTGTTGTTTAAACCATTTTTTTTAATCAAGCCCACCAAGACGTTATAGTTTCAAAGTAAGCTACAAATTAGTCCCAATGTATTCTTAGAGAATAAATCTTAGGTATCAATGTGACATTTTTGTTGCACATAACTCACGCTTCCATAGAAGTAATTGATCAACTGTTGAATATGCAAAATTATGTAGCAGTCCTCTTCTATAACTTTCAATATCTTTGAAATGATCTTCAAGAAAATTGTATAGGTAACTGTTCTATTTTCATTTTTAGTGTAGTTAGTCCATCCTTTTTTGGCATTTGTTCTCCAATACATGGCTACTCTAGTGTAATTGTTGCATCAAGCTTGGGGGTCTGGTTATGATTTCCAGTGGTAACTAGTTCACTATGCTCAAAAGAACAATGAGTTAGATCACTTGGATACAATTCATTATCAAGTTTTTACCTAGCTTATATATTATGGAAGATCAACTTGTTTATCAATAGGAAACTTGTAAAAATGCAAATAGTGTAAATTGACTCAAAACTCAAAAAACCACTTTCATGTACAACTTGCTCCCATGAAATCCCAAACTATCTCAACTAATATAGTAACTTTGCTTCTTTTTTTGTAACTCCTTAGTCACTTGTCCTTTATTGAACTAAGACAAATGTCCTCAAACCATAAATAGATATCTCATGTCCTCCTCTGTAAGGCATCTTTGACAACCACCATCTCCATCTTCCCTAAATGTTAATGTGAGCATTTCTTTCTTCCATTACTGGAGTGCTAAAATACGATCTTCCATGGTATCGTTAACTGTAAATCAGGAAACCATTACAGGACGAATCTGTAAAATTCGATGTGATCTATCAGTAGGTTGGTCTTCAGTTGTTGGATTTCACCAAATATCAAGAAGAAGAACATAACATGCAATAACCTTATTGAGACCAAGACTTGCAACTTTCAGGGACAATGTCATAGCAATTACCGTAGGGAGTGTCTTGAAATAATTCATAGCTTTATCTCATGCTATTACAGACATAGTTGCATCCAACCTTCTATATTGTATGCATGATTTTGTTAGTGGAAACTTAAGCAAATCCAATATCCTCATTCACTGGGAGAAATTATGGCTTTCTTTGATGTCTCTATAATTGGTGAGAACCAGTATTGCAACAATAATGCTGCAACTCCTGGGCTGCCTACTTTACTCTTTATCAACCCGGTAGTTCGTAACAAACTTGGAAGCGTCGGTGTTGTATGCACAAGTACTAATTCTCACTGCAAGTTGTCACTTGGTCAGTCGGCGCAAGATCGCTAGGAGCTCAAGCCAACTTCTATGGATTCCAGAAGAAGCTCTATATGTGATGAAAGGAGAGAAAGATTACTCTACATATGCTAATCTAACTACAGAAAGGAGAAAGATTGAAATGTAAAGCAAACCTAGTGAACCCTAATTAACCAATTAATTCTTCTTTTGTAGAAAGTACTATGAAAACCATGAAAGGAATGCCATTACCTACTCAAGGAAGTAAACAACATCTAACTAAGCTATTTTTGGAAGTAAATAAGCAAAAAACATATTTTTGGATTTTTTATGTATTTTTATGTGAATTTGACATGCATATAATTTATTGTGTGTGAATGTGGCAGTGAATAGGTGGCATTGAAGGGTGGTTTTGGGACTTGAGAAGATGTAGGATGGTGTGGATGCATCCTAGGAGGTCTTAGGTGGCCTTCTGGAGGCTTTTCCCACAATCAACCTTCAAAATAAAGCCTATAGGAAAATCTACAGGAGGACACAGGAAATCTACAGGAGGAAAACAGGGCAACTACAAGAGACCTACAAGAGGAGGCCAAGAGCAGTTTTCACTATTTTGAGGGTGTGAGAGTGGGTGAAAAAGGTGGATTATGGTTGGAATGAGGTGTTAGGGCACATAAGGTCTACCATGAATCACCAGGAGAGAGGAAGATGATTGAGTTTGCTCAAGGAGAGAGGAAGAAGTTCTATGGAAAATGCATGAAACTAAGGCCGAATTGAGGTGAGGTTTGGGCGACCTATAGGGCATGGATCATATGGAGGATGTGATGGCTGATAAGGTGGCTTACTACTAGAAGATATCTATAGCAAAGAAACTGACAGTCAACCAATAAGATCAAGCAAGCAATGAAATGAGTGCATCTAGAAAAACAGAGTTTTGCATCGAAATAGTCTAGACTATGATCTATGAAAGGAAATGCTGAGAAATTCTACAAGAAAGGAAAGCATGAAAGAAGATTATTGCCAATAAAGAAGTGAGCATGATGAAGAATATCTAAAGCAAAGCAGAACTAGACTATTATCCTACCAAAAAGCTGCAAACACTAGAAGTCCTATGAACGAGTAAAATCTGTGTTTTTGGGGCAGCAAGAGAGTCTTTGCCTCAAATCATGGTCCCAGAGGGAGGAAGAGAGGCCAAGGCACTGTTTCTAGCCTTTTGAATCTTCCCTTTATCACTGCTTAACCCACTACAGAAAGCACAAATGGAAGCAAACTACCAAATCATCAAAAGAACCTATTCTTAACCATAAGAGAAATACATCTAACAAAAAACTAATCTACAAACTGAAACAAGGTATACAAATACAATTAAAAAGGAGCTTGGTTGCTTGGATTGGGCCCTAAATCAAGAGCTTTAGCCCTCTGAGGTAACTTAGTGCTAGCTCAAAATGGATTCCATCTTTATTTTCAAAACAATAGCCAGATTACATGAAACTGTCCCAAAAATAATAAGCTCGAAGTTTGAGCAGAGTTTACATAAGAAAAAATCTGACCCTAGTGAGGCCTTAGGCCTCTATACTTATACAAATGAAGCTACCAACAACTTCCCTAAAATCAGGGAGGCTTGGCTCCCAAAACTCGAGATAATCATCAGTCATCCTCCACTTGCTTGACTGCCTTCTAGTGCATGATTCGGTTGCTTGTACTCCAAGATAAATGAAGGGGAATTCGAACTGAGGAGTAATAAATGAGGGGGATTCCCTCCTATAAGTCCTCTCCTCTATCCACTTCGATTTATTGCTATCATTTGTCCACTGGATCCTTGACTTTGACCTCGAAATCCATCAATAATCTGCATTAAATACATGTTAGACCACATGGCACAATAACCAATTCAAATCACTCTATAAGCATAAATATAGTCATAAAATCATACAATAAGCTAAGAGAATGGTTTATTTGACTAGGTTATGAGGCTCATCATCACCCCCCTACTGAAGGTGTTGCTCATCCTCTGAGCAACCTAGTCAATCTCCTCATCTTTTATGGCCCTGGTGGCCTCCCTAGCATCCTAGGCTTTTGATGTGGTCTATTCTTCTTTACCATAGAATCCTGCCTTCCTGTCTATGTCCTTCCACTGATCCTCCTCTTCTTCTTCTCTTTTGCCTTCCAGCATGCCTAACAGCAGTGGGGGACTCAGTTTGAGGCCAATCCAGTTGACCTTCAGCCTCTGCATGGAGCGCTTGTACAGTGGCACTCTTCTCAATGCCTCCTTCAGCCTCATGGGGGAATGATATTCCCTGATCTGCAAACTATGTGGTAAGGTGTTCCATCTCCTCATGCATGCATGCACACAGTCATCCCCAAGTAGCCTTTGCATATCCTTAAAGCGTGCAATGGCTTGTGCCTGATAGGTGAGATATCTAGGGGCAATCTAAGGGTCATTGGCAAGCAGGTTGTGTGTGATGATGAGTGCCATAGGATATGATGGCTCAGCTCTTATCATTAATGGCTCATTCTACTCCTTTATCATCAATCTTTTTATTTTTGCTACCCTCAATTCTTCATGGTTCATCCATGAGGCCATGGCCATTAATTGTAGGTCCCCTAGCTTGGCATTGGGATCCCACAGATTCATGTCTGTGAGGGCCATGTTGTGTAAGTAGAATTCTTCCATCTCTGCTTTATCCTTTGAGGTGCTTTGGTCACACAAATCCATGAACTGCCTATACTCTTGGAAAGGCATTGTGCCTCTTTGTGCCAAATTCTTTATTTGGAATTGTAACCATTGGTCCTTTAGATAAAGGCCATAGGATTTGGCTGGTGTTCTGCATTGCAATGCCTCCATGGATAAGCTGGTCATGCATGCCAGCTGGGTCTCTTTCTCTTGTAGCTGCCTCCTTAGCAATTCATTTTCAGTTTCAAGGTGGCTTCTTGTAATTGATTCCATGTCTCTAAGAGCGCTCAACTCTCTACCCATTTCCCTGAGTTTTTTTTCCATATGGCCAATATCCTCAACCCCTTTGGATTTGGCTATTTGCATCCACCTGTGTGTTCTCACTCTTTCTTTCTCCAATTCAAAAAATAGTGGGATTGCAAATTTTTGTGGAATTATTTTTCCTCCCTCAAGTAGGTTGTAATAGGAGGTAAGACTAGGCTGGGGGTTAGGCTCATGTATCTCTTGTGCTTCCTCCTTCACCTGTGTCTGTCCTTCTATCTTTTCTCAAGTTTTTGGGTCTCTTGCAGTTTTGATAGTGTCTCCTGTAGAACTGTCTGAGCCTCCTATAGGACTGTTTTTGGGTCTTGTAGTACTGCCTTTTCCTTCCATGTGGAAGATCTAGGAGTCCCCCTTTCATATGTTATAGGTGTCTTGGAAGGAGATTCTTTCCCCTTGGCAGAGGGTGAATCTTCAATGGTAATTGGCACTTTTGAAGAGGGCTAAGGTTTTCCTATTTTAATTCTTGTGCTTTTCCTAGCCCTGAAATACATGGAGGTCTGTCTTTTCCTTTTTGCTTTGGCTTGATTGGTGTATTGAGGGCAGTGAGGGCAGCTGCTGCCTCCCTTTCCAAATTCTCAGGGGACTCTTCTCCTTATTCTGCCTTCTCTACCTCTTTTCTCCTTCTTCTGTCTCTTTTTATGTCTTTTTTTCTATCTCTTCCTGCTCTGTTTCTTCAGCTCTCTCCTTATCTATTTCAGTTCCTTCCTCCTTCCTTTCTTGTTCTGCTATGTCACCCCTGGCTCCACCTTCTCCCCCTTTTTTTCTTCCTCCTCACTGCCTGTAAGACTGACATCATAGGTTAAGGCCTTTATGTCATCCTCAGTTGTCATGTTTCAGAAAACTTCCCATGCTATAGGGAGTGTAAAGGTATGGAGGGCTTCCTCTACTAAGATTTTGATTAAGCCATGGTGAGCTAGCTACTTTGAATTTCCCGCTTGCACCTTGGTGCTGGAGTCAATGAGGGACTGCAGGAGGAAGTAAGGGATGCTTAGTTTCTGAGGTGTTGGAGTGTCCATGCCATACCTTAATTTTTGGAGGATTCTAAAGTGATAACCATAAACAATGTTGTACCTCCCCTCACGGGAAATGTATTTGATTATTTGATATCTAACCTCATCCCAGGGATATGGTATGCTAGCCCTTCTAATGCCATTTTTATCTTCAACAGGGGTTTCATGATTTTGGAAAAAGTTCTTCTTGGCAGCCTGACCAATTGGTTTCTCATCTTTACTCCAAGGCAGCCCAAGAGGAAGGGTAGTGACCCTATTGATAAATTTAGGGGTTATATCCATGGAAAGACCTCTAATGGTGATAGTGGCATGTGTTCTTGTGTGAGGGACCAAAGAGAGGGAAAATTCTTGGGCAATCTCCTCATCAAACCCTCGAAATTTCTCAAAAACGTTCATCCAATTTGCTCTTGTGAATATGTCCACTACTTGGGGATGTGCATGGAGCCTAGTGGAGTTAGTGGGCTCCTTTCTCATAAACCCTCTTGTCATATTGTCTATACTCTTTTGGAAAACCAAATATGGAGGTGGAGACAAAGAATTTTGAAAAAAACAGAGAAATAGAGGAGACTGTGTTTTTTTTTTAAATAAGCAGAATTTTTTTATGTATTTTCTCCTCTCCTAAAGACTTATTTCCTCCTCAAATTGAAACCACTTCTTTTATATATTGATATTCAATAGGGGGTATGCATGAACCCTACCTCTTTAGACCGAAAATCGTGCTAAAAACCATGTTTTCTCCCTTCAAAACAACTCACTGCCCCTCCTGTAGAAGCATGTTGTCCCTCTTGTAGATTTCCTGTAGGTGCTCCTATAGAAAATGTCGAGAGCAAGAATATGGGAGAAATTGATGGAGGACGATGGTTACAAGGATGTGGGGCACAAGGAGACTAATGTAGCTATGTTACGAGGAGAGAATGAAGGAACAAGTGGTGGGAATGCTCAGGGAGGAGTACTTATTACCCTTTATGGATATTTTCAGTGAGGAGTGCTGAGATGGCAAGGTATACGTTGGCCATATTCAGAACGTTGGTCCCCACCTGCTTGGTCATCATGGCCCCTCCTCGCAATAATCCCTCATTATTGCATCGGAGTTCACACTTCCTCCACTACCTGTCCTTGGCATCTTGTGTTGGAGTTGATTGTGCACACGTGTGGATGACATCTCAGATGAGTGTAGTAAACTAGATGAAGGTGGCCAAGTTAACTAGCCACCATTCCCTCATTCAACCTGAACCATCTCGTTTCTCTTGCATGACTTCTAATTTCACAAATGCAAGCAGAGGAGTGACTTAGTTACTTACCTGTGATCCGAGTGTATTAGCTGTGAGGTGTCGTGGTTTTCTCTGCTGCATCCCTTTATTTTCCTTCTTGCATGTTGTCTCTGCTTGTTGATATGTGGTTGTGTACTTGTGCAGGTTCTTCTCTGGCTGTATCTGAGCTTCAAGTGCCTTCTCAATCTTCATGTTTTCACTCTCTTGCTGTTGGTGTTGGATTTCTATGGGATCAGTGGCTACAGGAATTCCTACATGAGCACCTATAGCTACTTCTCCCCTTGAAACTTCAGCATCTTCCTATGCTTGGAGCTCGATGATGATGCCAGAGGTGTAGATAAAGATGGAGAGGTAGTAGGTAGGTTTCAGGTGAGGCTGATGGTGCTTTTTCCTCTCATTTTTTTTTTGTTTTTTTTATATTGGAAAACTGTTTTTTTCTGTGTTTTTCTTAGACAGGAGAAAAATGATGCTTGGGGTGTGATGCAGGTTGAGAAATGATGGCAAGGAGGTTTGAATATTGTAGGAAGGATTATAGGTTCTTCATGAAGCTTCTTTGTCCCTCAAACTACCTTCTGTAGCCACTTCTGGCTCTCTATAATTCCTATAGGAGCCTCCTGTAGAAAACACAGACCCTGAAAAAGAGGTACAGTGGGGTGAAATAAATGCCAAAGATGATGGAGGAAGGTGTGGAGAATATGAGATGGGTGTTGTTATGCATGTCAGGGTCCCCTTGGCACCTTCTTCTGCTCCATGTAGTCCTCCTGCAAACCTGCAATGCGACAAAAAAATAAATCATTTTCTTTCTCCTTTTCCACTTTTTTCTCTTCTTTTTTTTTTGAAAACAACTAGGGCACCTCAGAGAGGTTTTCACCCTAATTTCCTGCCCTGGGTGCCCCCAAGGGAGGTTTTCACCCAGGGATCTTATTTTTTTTCTCTCTTTTTTTGACATCATTGGGCCGCCTCAGAAGAGGTTTTCAACCCAATGATGGGATTCAAGCGCCTCATGGAGGTTTTCACTTGAGTCCTTATTTTTTTCTTTTTTTTCTTCAGTGAGTGGGTGAAGTGGAAGCTAAGAAATGCTCCACTACCATCATTGTTTTATTCAAACCTTCAATGAACTCTCACTTGGAGAGGGGTTTCTTGTAGACCTTCAACCGATGTCCATTGACAAGCATGGGGAGGGCTTCATCATCAATGGTTCTGATCAGAACTGAACCATTGTCATTGCATTTCTCCACAATGTAGGGTCCCAGCCATCTTGTCCTCAGCTTGCCTTTGAAATCCTTGTATCTTGAATCACAGAGTAGTGCCCAATCTCCCTCTTGGATTTTCTTCTCCTTGATATTTTTGTCATGCCATATATTTCTCTAAAGATGAACTACCTCTGTATGGAGAAGGGCTTGCAATCTGTATTCATCCAATCCATTGAGTTGAAGTAATATCTCCTTCTATGCATGGCTGAGGCCTAGGTCCAGCTGAGCTGCCATCCTTAGTGTATTGAACTCAAATTCTATTAACAACAAAGCCTTCTTCACATAGGCCAGTTCATAGGGTGTGAACCCAGTCGTGGTCTTCCATGTGGTGTTATAGGCCCAAGTGGCCTCAACTAATCTCTTTTCCCTGTCTTTTCTACTGCTGCTCACTACCTTGGTTAGGATCCCTTCCAATTCTCTATTAGTGACCTCCACTTGCCCATTAGCTTGTGGATGGTAAAGGGTGGAAGTCCTGTGCTTGATCTTATGATGTGTGAGCAAGTCTTCAATCAGGTTGGAAGTGAACTAACTGCCTTGGTCTGTGACCAACTCTCTCGGATACCCGAATTTGTAGAATATGTTTTCTCTCAAAAACTCAGCTACTTTCTCTTTTATCGCTACTTTGATTGCTTTTGTCTTTGCCCACTTTGTCAAGTAGTCAGTGCACACAATGATGTACTGCTTCTGCTTTGAAGGGGGGTTGATAGGCCCCACAAAGTCCATGCCCCACTTCTCAAATGGCTCAAAGGTCACTTGAGATTGCATGGGCATTTCATCCTTTGGAGTGGGTTTCCCCATCCTCTGACACCAATCACACTGGCTCGTGTATCTCCTCACATCCTGATGAAGAGTGGGCCAGTAGTAGCCTGCTTGAAATATCTTGAAGGTAGTTAATTTTGCTGCAAAATGACCTCCACAAGGCCCGTCATGACAGGTCAGGAGGATGTCAAAGACTTCCTCCTCCCTGACACATCTTCTCAAGATCTAATCTGGGCCATGTTTGAAGAGATTTTCTCCAATCCAGGTGAAAGGGGCGCTTTTCCTTACTATCTTGCTTTTCTATTTTGAGGACAGGTGTGGTGGGAACTGTGTTGAAACCAAGTAGTTTGCTATATCAGAAAACCATGGAGATAGTACTAATATAGCAAATAGGTGTTCATCTTGCATTTGGTCATCCACCATTCCTTCTTCACCTGCAGAAAAATTCACTCTAGACAAAAAGTCAGCAACAACATTCTCTTTACCAAGCTTATCAATAATTGTCAAATCAAACTGCTACAGTAAAAGCAACCATCTAATAATGCGAGCATTTACATTCAGTTTGTTCATTAAATATCTAATTGCAACATGATCAGTGTGAAAAAAGGTTTGATAGCCTGTGATATAATTTTTGAATTTGTTTAAGGAATGTACAATAGCTAGGAGTCCCTTCTCGGTAACTGTATAGTTTAACTCTACCTTTGACAATTTTTTGCTTATAAAGTATATGGCATAAGGTAACTTTTCATCAACTTGTCCTAAGGCTGCTCCTATCGCTTTGTTCGAAGCATCTGTGTGAATGTGAAATGGTAGGGCCCAGTTTGGGCCTCTCAGAATTGGGGCAGTCACGAGCTTGCTCTTCAAGGTATCTAGGGCTTCTTGACAGTTTTCTGACCATATGAACTCAACATCTTTACCTAGGAGGCTAAACAAGGGAGAGGCTATCTTGCTGAAGTCTTTAGTGAATCTTCTGTAATATCTGGCTAAGCCCAGGAAACTTCTGACATATTTCATCTTTTGAGGAGGTGGGATCCTTTGGATAATGGAAATTTTTTTGGGGTCCACCTGCAGTCCTTGTTGAGATATTGCATGACCTAGCATGGTCCCTTCAGCCATCAAGAATTCACATTTTTCCGGACTGAGGGATGGGTTCATCTCAATACACTTATCCAAAACTTTCCCTAGGTTAGATAAAGATTCCTAAAAGTCAGAGCCATAAGGAGTAAAATCATCCATGTATATTTCTACTGCATCATGAACCAGTTCAGAAAATATACTTAATACCTCTCTTTGGAAAGTGGCTAGAGAGTTGCACAAACCAAAAGGAAGGACCCAGTATGCAAAGGTACCCCAAGGACAAGTGAAAGTGGTCTTATCTTGGTCTTCCGGGCTGATTTGAATCTAATTGTACCTGCTAAACCCATCTAGGAAAGAGAAAATATTTTTCCCTGCCAGACCATCTAACACTTGATCTATGAAAGGTAAAGGAAAGTGGTCCTTTTTAGTGGCTTTGTTCAATTCCCGATAGTCGACACAGATTCTCCACTTACCATTTTTCTTTGGAACTAGCACCAAAGGAGAGACCCATTCACTGTCAGAGATGGGATAGATGAATCATGCATCAAGCAATTTATGTAGTTCTTCCTTAACAATATCTTTAAGTGCTGGATTCATCCTCCTTTGAGGCTGCTGGACTGGTTTGCAATCTTCCTTGATGTATATATGATGAGTACATACTGAAGGGTGCACTCCCTTCATTTCCTTATAACTCCAGGCGAAGGCATCTAGATGTTTTCTCAGTAGGCTGCACAGTTCCTTCTCCTGGGAAGTGGATAAGGATGGATTGATTTTCAATGTTCTTTCTGGGTCGAACTCTATATTCTTAACACGGAGAGAAGTGGAGTCGGCCGCACAGAGATCAGTTGAGGGGTTGTTTTGGGTTTCTCTTACTATTTCCTCTAATGGTGATACACTGGGAGGTGGATTCTGAATCAAATTTTCAATCATATCATCCTCATCTTGTTGTTTCCCCCCATGGTGATTTCTAATGCACAAAGCGGTGCAGAATAAACTTCATCCTCATCCTCCTCCTCCAACCAGAGAGGTAGATCATGTTCTAGCAAGGGTTGGGTAGGAGGATATAAGGTTAACTGCTTGGACAGATGCCCATTCTTGATGGTCATGTTCCCAGCTCGAAAGCTGATGTAGGCATCGGCTGTAGCCTACCAGCATCTTCCTAAAATGAGAGGATACCCAGTGAGCCTTGCCTTTGGCTAGAGAACTAGGAAATCAGTAGGGTGCTCCCAAGAATCAACGGAGACCATCACATCTTCCACAATCCCCTCAGGGGTCACAGTGGAGCGGTCTGCTAGCTACAACATTATCGTGGTCTTTTTCAAGGAGCCCTGGAGGTTAAGTTTGAGTATTGTGTCCTTCATCATCACATTAATGGCAGCTCCCAGATCAATCAAGGTATGTGGGACCATTGTGCCATTGATGTGGACATCAACTAATGGGCTTCCAGGATCCAGATATTTTGGACAGATTATCTGCCCCAACATCAGGTCGGACAGTTGTCCTATGACATTGATGGTTGGGGCATCTCTCTTTCACCTTCCTGGATTCCTAAAGCACTTCTATTTGATCAACCTATTGTAGATAGGTACATCTTTTATGGCTTGGAGAAGTGGTATCTTCACACATAAATGTTTCAATTCTCCCAGGAGTTCAGTCTCTTCTGGGGTAGGCTAGATTGTCATGGATAGTCTCTCAAGAAAGGGTGGATTTGCTTTAGGTTCACTTTCCTCTTTATCTCCCTCAACCTCCCTAGGTGGAGGCTGGCTATCTAGGAGAACTTTCTCAGATCGCAATTTGATTTCTTGAATCTCCACCACATAAGTTGGGCATGATGGTTCCCCACTATACACTTACTGAGCCTGTCTGTTGTTTGGGTTCAGATTTGGCTGGGCAGGCATTTGGGGTTTCTTTGGTGGAGCAGAAGGTAACGTTTGTGGTTGGGCAGGTGGTGGAGACAAAAGAGCAGGAAGAGGGTTGTATTGGGGCCTCCACCCCTGATGAGATGCATTCCACTGAGGTTGTGGTTGAGCATATGTTGTGGGGAAAAGTATCCGACTCGGATGACCCTATCCCTACTCTAAAGGTGACAGTCTTTAGCAACAACTGAAAGTAAAGCTTTAATGTTTTCCTTTATGAAAGTACAGAGAGAAGGAAGAAAAGATTAACCAACCGGTGTCTTTCGCTTTTGTCGATCCTTATCCTCTCTCTTTGTCTCTTGTTCCCAGCTCCTTGCTCCCTTTGCCGGTCCAGCTACACACAGATCCTGCACAACAGAGAGAAGAAAACTACAAGATACATGTACTCATAACTGATGCATGGATTAGAGTGAATCAAATATACAAGTAAATACAATACATCAATGCAATACAAGTATATAGGAGAACATTCAAAGCTTTATTGATAAAAGTAATAGGGTTCTGAGAAGGTTACAACCATCAATGGCTCCAATCCAGCAGCACCCCCCCAGCAGCAAGAAGTCTCCTCTTCACCTCTGGAAAAACAATCACCCAATAGCTCTAACTGTAAACCAACAGCACTTCCTTACTTTGCACAAAATTCCAGCCTCCTTAGACCTCATAGAAGAGCTCTATATATAGGAGAGAAGAAGAAAGGATGAGTCAGCTTGAGACTGACATAAAGCTGCCTTGTGTCCTCTCCCTCTTCAGTTAAACTTCAGTTCTTGAGTCCACTTGGAGATCCTTGCTTACACATGGAGATCAAGTACCTCTTACTCATCACAGGGCGAATCCCATGAACCAAGTGTCAGTTTGGAAGCTTCCTGGGCAATTGACACCTTGCAGAATGACTGTGCCACTTGGCCAATCTCGCCCAGCGCAGGTAGCCTTCATTAGATTTGACTTTCAGCGCAGGTACAAGGAGGAGCAGTTGCATTCCAGCGCAGATGCTCAGTGGAGCAGCTGACATGATCCAAAAATAGCCTGTTTTTGAGTGTTTTCAGGTGGAGAACTGATGGGAAGTGCTGTGGTTTGCTGACCTTGTTCTTCTAGGGGTAAGAACAAAATGTTTAGGGACTGAGGATCCCTGTAATTATCGACATTTCATGCTCCATGTTACGAGGCACAAAAATGTCTATAACAGTTGCCCCCTAAAGTATGAGGCTGTTTATCGGGTGAAATGCTTTATCCAGAGGGTCCGAAGTTCATTCAAGTGCTGAGAGGTGCCCTGTAATACAATACAATACAATACATTATTTTTCATTCTGTTTTCATGATCTAGCTGAGGCGGGCATTCCCATGCTCAGCTTTATAAATACATTTTGGTACATAGAACAGACGATCGTCTGATGGTAGACTGATAATTTTCTGCTGAAATTATCATCCTTTGAGTAGGATGATCATCTGCTGCAATGATGTACATGACAAATGCTTTTATATTTCCTGAATATGTATCGCAGCCCGGATGGATGAAACTAGATCCGGGGTCTTCAAACTCGTTCGATCTTCACTCTAAGTACAAGTCGATCCATGTGAGAATTTCGCTGAAGTCGAACATGGAAAGACATCGCTTGATTACCGGTCAATGATGAAAACCGTTAACAAGCGCGAGAGGAATCACCGATAATGATAATGACCCTCAAGGTACTGCAGTACAATTCACGTGGCGTGAATAAAGGACTTGGCGTCGAGCGCCACGCAAAATCTTCTGGTCGAAGGTCATTGATGTATACCTGTCGCCGGAAGTGAGAAACTTGCCATTGAGGCATGCAAGCTTCAAAGTACTGATGGGGTTGTTCCTAGATCAACTTCTTGGATAATGAGCTGAAGTCGACAAGAAGCGATCCGTCAAAGGAGGGCCTTAATGAATCCCACATCAATGACACGGAACGGAGCTAATGATTTTAGTGGAGGTGAAAACAAACTGTGATATATGATTCAGGGTGGCGATCATGAATGGATGAAGGATAATGTATGGCAGTGGATGGGACACGGTTGACACTTTCAGAATGACCCCTCTTGAACATATAACGACACTGATGTGATGGATCGGTAGCATTACCCCAAATGTGGATGGTTTGGCGAGGACCATGGTGATGAGACCGGTGAATGAAACAACCCAACCCGATGTGGTACGGAGGAAAAGTGTCATGTTCAAGAGTGACTTGCTACCATTAAACTTTGATGTTCTCCCAATTTTTCCCCAGTCATTTCTGACCAGTACCTCTTTATTTTTGTCAAGCTTGAGGAGGATAACATATGCTTGTTCTATAACCTGCCCTTCGGGCAAGCCCATCGCTATGATTTAACGAGCTTAGCGATAGGGAAACTCGTTCTCGTCTAAAGACAAGTTTGTCGCTATTTAATCATTTTAACGAGTCTAACGACAAAGAAAACTCGGTCCTTTTCATCTTTAGAGAGTCTGAAAAGGTACAGAAAGTTAACTCCATAATTCCTTTTTCGTCCTCTAATCCCTTAAGTCCGAAAAAGTATAAAACAATACAGAAGGGATGAGTTTTCGATTGCTTTAACGAGCCGAACAAAACAAGCGCTCGATCTTTTTGTGCAATAATCCCTCAGGTCCAAAAAGATTAAAATCTAGAGGAGGGATAGCGTTCCGGTCGTTTAACGAGCTGGAAGGCCAAAACTCGGCAAACTTTTCATATTTTACGAGTCAGTGAAAAGAGCTCAAAGAAGACTCGTCTTTTGAGGAACGAGTGATAAACAGGGATAGCAGCAGATTCCAGGTACAAATTGGAATTTTCCAATCACGGCAGTGTCACAAGGATGGCTAGGTGAAATCACTCTTCGCAGCTGTTTCTCAAAAGAGGTAAACACACAAATGGAGGTGAATGATCGGCCAAATGAACAGTGGAGGTGACGGTGCACAAACACGACCAAGGCTTTTATGGCTGATGAATTTACGATCTCAAAAGGTTATTTACCGGTTCGTTTTTTCTGAATGAGCTTGAACTCTGAAGGAAAGCCTGCTCATAAACTTATGTTTATTTTTTAACGAGCATGAACTATGCGCTAAAACTGCTCGGATCTTGCGTTTATTTTTTTTTAACGAGCATGAACTATGTGCTAAAACTGCTCGATATACCAGTCATAATAAGAACGCCTCCTGTGAGATAGCTATTTTTTAAGGAGCTTTATCTCACGAAGCTATGCTCCAATTTTGGCAAGTTTTTACCTTTGCCCCACAGGCTTTCTTCATGCAAGGTCGGAAACGGCTAATCCTACGAGTTTAAAGGGTTAGACCTACAGGTTTAAAGGGAGGACCTAAAAATTTAAAAAAATAAATAGTCGTCCCTCGCTCACAATCCAAAAGTTTGCATGCCCCCAGGTATAAAGTATAATTTCGAGATACCGCCATCTCTTACTTATTATCCGAAGAGGGTTCTATTTGCTGCCGCTTCAATCTCTTTCTTCGGCAGTGTCTATCATTGGGTTGTCCAAAAATGGTTACCCTCTGTCACAACAATATAGTCCCCTTCTTTGCAGGCTGCCCCTGCTTATCCTTCAAAACATATGTTTTAATGGGCGAGGCTTGAATTCAAAGATGGCTACTACTTGTCGCAATAAAGGGAATTCCTACTTGGGCAGTGCCCACCTATTTAGACAAAGGTGAATGACTCTTTTGTCAAACACATAACTTTAACAAAAGAATACTATTCCAGAACAACCCCTCTTCCATCCACGGACGGGGTACGGACTAGTCATATTCTTCTGCGGAAATTCTACTTTATACCCAGGGTTTCTTCTGCCCGAAGCAGACCAGGGTGCATGCCCCCTGGGTTCCAGTCTTTCTTTCTGAATCACTCGCACTCATCGGGAAGGAGGACTGGGGGCGGAGGCGGATCTTGAGTGAACAGACCATTTAGGAATGGTATTTGACTATTTGCGATGCGAGATCCCGGAAACGAAAGTTGGTCTACGAGCTTGACCACCCTTCCTTCGTGTGGAAAACACATTACTCTAAAGAGTGAGGAGACTATCGCTCCCATGCAATAAATATAGTCGCGTCCAAGGAGTAGGTTATAATCCAAGGGTCCTTGGACGACCATCACGTTCAAATTAACGGTCTTCCCTTTCAACGTGACAGGCACATTGGGGAGGATTCCTAATGGTCGACTGGTTCCTTTATCAAAACCTGAGAGATTTCTTAACTCAGGTAAAAGCGCCGGGGAACCCAGTGCTTTCCAAGCAACAGAGGAAAGGATACTCACAGACGCCCCTTCATCAATGATAGTACCAGCCATGATCATTCTATAGATCTGGACAATGATTCTGAATGGTACACTGGCTGGTAACCGGGGTCTGCCTAGCTGATTCCAATCAAAGGATACAACCAGGTTGCTTGGTGGTGGGACCGAATATACGGCCGGATATGACCCTGATGATGTTCCTTCCTGCGATAAAGGAATGGGCGCATTGCCCTGACGCTCATCAGAGTCGGTGCTGATGAAAAGAACCTGGATGGTGTCATCCTTATTCTCTTCAGTGAGGGTGTCGCATGAAGATGACTCTTCGGCGACGGTGTCATTCGAAGATGAAACTTCTGAAGGTAGAACCGGGTCAACTGCCGTATCGACCTTTGGACTTTCGTCCGGTCTGGATTCAGTAGGTTCATTTTCAGTGACTGACGCTTCAGCCGACCACTTGAGCGGGCCAGCTGTATTTTCAACTATCGAGGGATTAGGCACGAGTTTTTGGTATCCAGGAGGAAGTCGTAACGGTGATACCGGACGATCTTCCAAAACTCTCTTCGCCTCATCTAAGAATGGACATCGGTGAATGGCATGATCGCCTTCACACAACATACAGGGTGATCTTGGTCTCCCTTTTCGTCCTTCACTCTCGCTAGTTGATGGACTGCAATCAACATGACTACCAGAGATTGATGCTACCGGATTGTGCAACCTGGGGGACCAGTCCCTTAGTATCCGGGGAATACAAGGACAATCACGATGGAAGTGGGTCCCTTTGCAAATGACACATGGCGATTTAGGCCCGGTCGGTGCAGTGTGTGGGTTTTTGTCAGCTGTCTTTTGCTTGCCCCCAGTCGCCTTCGCCATAGGCCCTTTCTGCTTCTTTTCTCTCTTCTTCTTTTCCTTCTTCTCCTTGGGAGGCTGACTTTTGCCAGCCCCACCTTGCGAAGAGGAAGGATCAGAGGAAGTATTGTAAGAAGTGGAAGGCTGGTGGGTAGTTCTAGACTGCTCTGACTGTTGATTCGACTGCTCAGGATTAGTGGCGATCTGGACTACATTAGTTGAAAAGAGCCATACAGGTAGGCCAATTGTCAATCCTGGAAGTGACAATGTTGCCATATGAGGCGCACCAACATCTCCCCAAGAGGAGAAGGGATTTGGACTTCCGCCAAGGTTGCTTCCTTGGTTGGTGGGCTCCATACTTTTCAACTGAAAGATCAACGTGGGAATAACAGGTGATTATGTTCCGCTTAAAATAAATTTTATTAACGACGCTTTTAGACACAAACTTTCTTTTTCATGTTTTAAGAGTCGAGAAAAAGCTAAAGATGACTCTAGTCGCCTTCGATGTTTTAACGAGCCCGAAGTGACAAATGCTCGGTTGGACTTTTTCAATTATAGAGTTTGAAAAAGGCCAAAAGAAACTGCTCTGGAGATCTAGGCAGAGGGTGTGCCAAACCTTTCGCGAAACCACAGAATACGTTTTACAGTACGGGTGGTCGATCTTCGTGAATGCTGTGTTCACTGCATCGCGATCAGTAGGGCGGCCGACACGGCTTCCTAAGGATAAAGGATAAATGCCTATAGGGGTCTCCCAATATACGCGACGGTACGCGGGAGCACAAGTCCGTATTAGTGCCACCGACTCTCAGGAGGAATCACCCACCTTCGTAGAGATCGACAGTCACTATGTTTAACGACGCCGGAACACGTCTCTACCTAGACCTCTAGATGTTTGCGTTATGTTACAAAGCGTTGTTATGTAAATTGGATTTATTTTAATGTTGATCTTGCTTAGCAGTTTGCCTTTAAGGATCACCACGAGATGTATATATACAACTTCCTAAATGCAATCTAAGATGAGAAGCAAAACTTTTCAATCTTTCAACTTTGAAAACCTTAATCTACTGAGGGAAAAGAAAGACACAACTTTTCGCACAGATCATAGAACACACGCTAAAATGCAAATTTTCCTAAATCGTCAAGCACACAGTCAAATGCAAAATGCACAATGCAGATATTTCTTTTCGTTATCCTTAATGTTGATGTAAGACAAAAAGGAAACTGTTGTATAACTTTGAATCTAATTTCGAGCGAAAGTAAACAAGCTTGTCCAAAATCAAAAGACACCTTAAGATCGACTTGTTTAGACACTGGAAATGTATAGATTCAAACCATAAAATGAAAAACAAACAAACTCAAACAGCCATGAACAGTAATAAAACTAGCTCTTAAGATCATAAAGACACTTTTACAGTTCAGGATCTAAGAGGCCACAGCTATACTGGTTCGCTTTTCACAATGGGAAACTGTAACTGAAGCAAGAAATACTGAAAGAACAATCACAGTTTCATCACACAACTGAGGCGGAATAATGTCAAGGAAAGTTGGTTTACAGCAAGTACAAATGACAAGCAATCAGCAGCAAAATAACAGTGAAAACAGGGCTAAGACACAGTGGGAAACCTCAGGAGGACATAGCCTAACTGGATCAGCGCAGGCTCTGGTCTGTCAAATTGACTCTCAGCGCAGTTCCCGAAGGGAGTACCTGCGCTGGAATGCAGACTGCCTGTGGACAGCCTGCACTGAGACACGAGAGTTGCGTTTACAAGGATTTCCGGGTCATAAAAAGCTCAAAAATGCACTGTTTTTGCTGAAATAAAAAGCTATAGGTCAAGTACAAGCTAAGGGATGATCAAGAGGATGAAAAGCTATCACAAAGAGTACAAGAGTCTTTTGTAGATCAGCTCTTCAAATCATGAATCTGCTCAAAAATGAGCAAGAGTAGCAGCCCCTCTACTTCGCTTTTGATATAGTCAAAAGCTTTTCGATTCGGTACTCTTTGGTTCAGGAAATGAATAGCAAAGATACTACAAACACCAACAAGATACTAGGCTCCCCAGCGGAGTCGCCAGTTTGTTGTGGGGAAAAGTATCCGACTCGGATGACCCTATCCCTACTCTAAAGGTGACAATCTTTAGCAACAACTGAAAGTAAAGCTTTAATGTTTTCCTTTATGAAAGTACAGAGAGAAGGAAGAAAAGATTAACCAACCGGTGTCTTTCGCTTTTGTCGATCCTTATCCTCTCTCTTTGTCTCTTGTTCCCAGCTCCTTGCTCCCTTTGCTGGTCCAGCTACACACAGATCCTGCACAACAGAGAGAAGAAAACTACAAGATACATGTACTCATAACTGATGCATGGATTAGAGTGAATCAAATATACAAGTAAATACAATACATCAATGCAATACAAGTATATAGGATAACATTCAAAGCTTTATTGAAAAAAGTAACAGGGTTCTGAGAAGGTTACAACCATCAATGGCTCCAATCCAGCAGCACCCCCCCAGCAGCAAGAAGTCTCCTCTTCACCTCTGGAAAAACAATCACCCAATAGCTCTAACTGTAAACCAACAACACTTCCTTACTTTGCACAAAATTCCAGCCTCCTTAGACCTCATAGAAGAGCTCTATATATAGGAGAGAAGAAGAAAGGATGAGTCAGCTTGAGACTGACATAAAGCTGCCTTGTGTCCTCTCCCTCTTCAGTTAAACTTCAGTTCTTGAGTCCACTTGGAGATCCTTGCTTACACATGGAGATCAAGTACCTCTTACTCATCACAGGGCGAATCCCATGAACCAAGTGTCAGTTTGGAAGCTTCCTGGGCAATTGACACCTTGCAGAATGACTGTGCCACTTGGCCAATCTCGCCCAGCGCAGGTAGCCTTCATTAGATTTTACTTTCAGCGCAGGTACAAGGAGGAGCAGTTGCATTCCAGCGCAGATGCTCAGTGGAGCAGCTGACATGATCCAAAAATAGCCTGTTTTTGAGTGTTTTCAGGTGGAGAACTGATGGGAAGTGCTGTGGTTTGCTGACCTTGTTCTTCTAGGGGTAAGAACAACATGTTTAGGGACTGAGGATCCCTGTAATTATCGACATTTCATGCTCCATGTTACGAGGCACAAAAATGTCTATAACAGCATAGGGTTGAAATGAATGAGCGGATAGTTGGGCATGATATTGAGATGTGAAGGACCAAGGAGGAGGGGTGGACCAGGAAGGATGAGTAGGGGGCCTCCAAGAAGGTATGGATGTGACTTGGTTGGGGTTGTAGTATGCTTGAGATGTCCCTTGCATCCCCTGCTAGTATGGTCTAGGTCCATGCGGCCTCCTTTGGTTTATGTAATAGAGTTGTTCAGTGACTCTCTCAGCCCCTTGATATACAACCTTAAGTCCGAGCAAGGAAGGGCACTTATCTATAGAATGATTTTCTTCACAGACTGAACAAACCTCTATAGAGTTCAGTGGGCATTCGTTCCTAGGATGCCTCCTGGTGCATCTAGGACAAAAATGGCTAAAGCCCTCTCTGCTTCCTCTTGCTTTCTTTTGATATGTAAGGTATCCATTTGCATGGCAAGAGTCTGCAGCATCTCACTCTTGAAGTCTTCCAGCATGTTTCTAATTTCTCCTTTAATGGATGAGTTGGAGGAAGAGGTACTGGTTATGGGTTGACTCCCCCTACCTTTCTTTTTGGCTGCTCTAGAATGGTTTCTAAAAACAGTCTTTATGTCCCCATAGGATAGTTGGTAGATGTCTCCCCTGGCCAGTAGATGGGGGGTGTCTAAAAGATCTTCCTAAATTCCCCTGAGCAGAACCAACTTCAGAGATTCAGGGTCAAGTGTACACCCGGAACTTTTGTAATTAATCTGGAACATCTCTTCGTAGTCTTCTAGGGACTCATCACTTCCCATGGTCATTCGGAAGATTTCTTCTTTAGTATATTTTGTCCTACAATAGTCCCGATACTTATTGTTAAAATCTTGTTGCATCTGAGCCCAAGTTGTGATGCTATTGCCAAGTAACCCCATGAACCAGCGCAATGCTGCATCCTTGAGAGTAGAAGGGAACAGTTTCAACTTTTGCTCATCTTCTGCATAGTCATAAGTTCGATAGATGACAACAAACTCAAACAAGAAGGTGTTAGGATCTTCTGTAGTCAGGCCATGGAAGTGAGGTAGGGCTGAAGGACTTATATTTTTCATTTTGGTGTCCCCATTGGTCTCCCGAATGGGAAAGGTACCCTCTATTCTTTCTCCATTTCCCCTAGCATTTCTATTTTCCACCATCGGCTCCAGAGGAATGCTTTCTTCTTCTTCTTCCCCTATAGGCTCTTCAAATATGTTTGGTTATTCACCTAAGGGTTATTCTTGATCGCAGCCACCGAAGAAGAGAGAAGGTTGGATGTGTGAAGCAGTGGGGGTGTTGGGAAAAATTTTTCCTGAGTTATCTTTGTTCCTACAAGGCATGAAAGGAAATATTTTTGAGAGGATTTTTCTTTTCTCCCACACTGATAGTACCTGCAGAAACTAAAATTGTGATTGAACAAAACAAATTGCAACTAGCTGAAATGAACTTGCTGAATGGAAATTGCAGAATTGAAAAGGAAAGCAAGAAAATGCAGAACTGAAAGAAAGGAAATGACCAATATACTTTTGCTGAAATGGAAATTGTTGAATTGAAAAGGAAAGCAAACAAATGCAGAACTGAAAGGAAAGAAATGACTGGTCTACTTTTGCAGAAACAAACAAACTATTAGCAGAAGGTTGCAATAGGAAATAGAAGAAAGTAGTAATCACAGAATACTCTGACGCTTCCCCAGCAACGGCGCCAAAAAGTGGTGAGCAGCAGTATTTCAGCAATATTGCTACAACTCCTAGGCTACCTACTTTACTCTTTATCAATCCGGTAGTTCGTAACAAACTTGGAATCATCAGTGCTATATGCACAAGTACTAGTTCTCAATGGAGGTTGTCACTTCGTCAGCTGGTGCAAGATCACTAGGAGCTCAAGCCAACTTCTATGGATTCCAGAAGAAGCTCTATATGTGATGAAAGGAGAGAAATATTACTCTACAGATGCTAATCTAACTGTAGAAAGGAGAAATACCGAAATGTAAAGCAAACTTAGTGAACCCTAATTAACCAACTAATTCTTATTTTGCAGAAAGCACTATGAAAATCATGAAAGGAATGCCATTACCTACTAAAGGAAGTAAACAACATCTAACTAAGCTATTTCTAGAAGTAAATAAGAAAAAAACATATTTTTTGGACTTTTATGTATTTTTATGTGAATTTGACATGCATGTAATTTATTGTGTGTGAATGTGGCAGCGAATAGGTGGCGATGAAGGGTGGTTTTGGGACTCGAGCAGATGTAGGATGGTGTGGATGGGTCCTAGGAGGTCTCAGGTGGCCTTTTGGAGGCTTTTCCCACACTCTGCCTTCAAAATAAAGCCTACACGAAAATCTATAGGAGGACACAAGAAATCTACAAGAGGAAAACATGGCAACTACAGGAGACCTACAGGAGGAGGCCGAGAGAAGTTTTCACCATTCTGAGGGGGTGAGAGTGGGTGAAAAATGCGGATGAAGGTTGGAATGAGGTGTTAGGGCACCTAAGGTCTACCATGAATCACCAGGAGAGAGGAAGATGATTGGGTTTTCTCAAGGAGAGAGGAAGAAGTTCTATGGAAAATGCAGGAAACTAAGGCAGAATTGAGGTGAGGTTTGGGCGACCTGTATGGCATGGATCAGATGGAGGATGTGATGGCTGATAAGCTAGCCTACTACTAGAAGATATCTATAGCAAAGGAACTGATAGTCAATGAATAAGATCAAGCAAGCAATGAAATGAGTGCATCTAGAAAAACAGAGTTTTGCATCGAAATAGTCTAGACTATGATCTATGAAAGGAAATGCTGAGAAATTCTACAAGAAAGGAAAGCATGAAAGAAGAATATTTCCAATCAATAAGTGAGCATGATGAAGAATATCTAAATCAAAGCATTCTAGAAGTCCTATGAATGAGGAAAATATGTGTTTTTGGGGCAGCAAGAGAATCTTTGCCACAAATCATGGTCCCAGAGAGAGGAAGAGAGGCCAAGGCACTATTTCTAGCCTTTTGAATCTTCTCTTTATCACTGCTTAACCTGCTACAGAAAACACAAATGGAAGCAAACTACCAAATCATCAAAAGCAACCTATTCTTAACCATAAGAGAAATACATCTAACAACAAACTAATCTACAAACTGAAACAAGGCATACAAATACAAGTAAAGAGGAGCTTGGCTGCTTGGATTGGGCCCTAACCCAAGAGCTTTAGCCCTCTGAGGTAACTCAGTGCTAGCTCAAAATGGATTCCATCTTTATTTTCAAAACAATAG
Source organism: Pinus tabuliformis (assembly GCA_031772625.1). Lineage (NCBI taxonomy): Eukaryota > Viridiplantae > Streptophyta > Pinopsida > Pinales > Pinaceae > Pinus > Pinus tabuliformis. Next base: position 758,807,519 of record CM062808.1, on the reverse strand, counting down.
CCAAATTTCATGAAACTGTCACAAAAATAATAAGCTCGAAGTTTGAGCAGAGTTTACATAAGAAAAAATCTGACCCTAGTGAGGCCCTAGGCCTCTCTACTTATACAAATGAAGCTACCAACAACTTCCTTAAAATAAGGGAGGCTTGGTTCCCAAAACTCGAGACAATCATCAGTTATCCTCCACTTGCTTGGCTTCCTTCTAGTGCATGATTCGACTGCTTGTACTCCAAGCTAAATGAAGGAGAATTCGAAGTGAGGAGTAATAAATGAGGGGGATTCCCTCCTATAAGTCCTCTCCTCTGTCCACTTTGAGTTATTGCTGCCATTTGCCCACTGGATCCTTGATTTTGACCTCGAAATCCATCAATAATCTGCATTAAATACATGTTAGACCACATGGCACAATAACTAATTCAACTCACTCTATAAGCATAAATATAATCATAAAATCATACAATAAGCTAAGAGAAAGGTTGATTTGACTAGGTTAGGAGGTAAAATGAGCCCATATAATTACCCATTTGTGAGGCTCATCAATAATCTTCTTCATTAAAGTTGGCTTTGCATGTTGATTACTATTACCACTATCATATGTTTCAACTGAATCTTTATTGATATTATTTACATAATTGTTGATAGAGGCACTTGTACGTAACTTTAGGAGGGCTTGGAGAATTTCTATTGTAGCTTTGATATTTTAAGAATGAAAGTCTAGATTGTCATATTTCAAATCCAATTCACTGACCCCTTATAAACTTGTAGAGACCTCATCATTAACAGTATCATCAGAAGTGCAATTCTTTAAGGTAGTCAAAGAAAACACAGAATCATCCTTTAAATGGATTTTGCAGCCTTGAGTAGGGTAAATGTTATCATCTAACTGGGTAAGGTGATCTAATATGCACTTATTGACAAATACATGACCGCATATGGTGATAATGATTTATTTAGGGGCATCATTATAGAGGCCACAAAGAGCCAATGAACCTTCCAAACAATTTATCAATTCAATCTATTTTTCCCTTGGTAGCTTCGTTACTGGTTCTACAGAACATCTCCAAGTAGAAATGGATAAGCGACTTTTAACACAATATGATCACATGTTTGAAAAAGACATAACAACATCAAAAATATATTCACATATATGGTATTTTTCATAGTTCCTGCAACAACATAGACCTTGAATTGAGCTTCCACCAATAGAAAAACCTGAGCCTCTATGTATCGATGTTATCTACTGCCCTGAAACAAAAAATACCCACAACTCTCTCTCAGCGAGACATATGAGCCTTTGTGTGTCGATGTTATCTACCACCCTAAAACAACAAATACCCACAACTCTCTCTCAACGAGATATTTATTTATAGAAACATCCAAAATGAGTGAGTCAGGTTGATGAGATTTGGCCTCGGGTTTAACCAAAACCACCTATCGGCCCCATACCTTGAATTGAGGTTGTGAATGAGCTTTAGGAAAATCGTAAAAATCACGTTCTCCCATAGAGAATTCAACCTTTTGTAAGGTAACTATTTTAGGATTTAATGTAATTATAGATACCCCATCAATGGTAGTACCTTTTGTGCTCGTGAGAATTACTATCTTCAGGACAAATTGGAGCTTTTGGTATCCTAAAATTGGATTTCTGGAAATTGGAAATTTTATTTTGGAAATGAAAGAATTATAAACAACATATAGATCATATTGAAGAAACCTAAAGTAGATGAAAATATCATCAATAGAATTTTGGATTGATGTCCCAGAGAGACACCACCTTTGTTTAGACCGTAAACCCCAACATGCTCTAGTAACTTGGGTCCTATGATTCTTAATACTTTGAGAAATTCCTATCACTTATTACTATGTGGAATGAAAAAGTCCTTTACAAAATTATTGACTCATGCTATGTTATTGTATTAATATTTTTTTGGTGTCCATTTTAGGATATTGAGAGGATCAACAGAAATATATTCTTTTATTTAAGCATTTCAAGAGTGGTATAATTTAGGGTAGCACCTATGCATTCCTAGTGCTGAGTTAATAATTAAAAAATACCAATCTATGTAAAGAAATAAATGGATCCAAAGCTCAATATGTTCCTTTCCCATGGTTGATACCAGATCACATCATCATGCCAAGTTCATGCATAGGGCAGACCACATGCCTTTAAAAACCACAAAGCAAACTTTTGATAGAGATAACCCCTAATTTTGAGTTTAACCAACTGAAGCCTCTCTAAATGAGGTGTACTTGGAACAAATAATTATGAGTAATATTCATGGTGTGATTCTTCTATCTAAACACCTGAGTTTGCTGCAATTTGGTTCTTGTTCATTCTCATCACAAAAGGCTTTCATTTGCTAAAGAGGTTAGAGAAATGTGTATAAAATCATAATCAATGAATTCCACAATAGGGAACATACTTTACTTCACCACTCTAAGTCTTGGGAACATGATTCAGTGGTGATAGAAAAAGGTGCAAGGAAAATATATAGTCATCATGCATCCAACAAATGAAATAAAAGCTAGAGAACCAACCTTCAAGAAAAAGACTTCCCCTCTACCAAACAAATAATGCAGTACAACCACCTCATGATCTCGAGTCTAAGGTGATTTAGCATCACCATTTGAATTAGCAAGCTTCCATTATGCTTATGTGCTATTGGGAACCATTAGAGAGACACAACAAGAGAAATGGTACTCATACTCTCCCTTCACAACCTACTAGAAAAAATCTTAGATCAAATTTCAAAACAACAATGCATATGAAATCAAATTCTTATCTTATGTTCTCTACCTGATTTTTTATCTAACATGCCATGTGAGAAACCTCTATGCCATTTTCTCTTTTGATGAATGTGAGTTGTGGACTACTAAATAGTGGAATTCATTTTGTGATCTATTGAGGTTGAATTGGTTTTTGGGATCACATATTATGAATGTTGATATACAAATACATATCACAATACATTCATACAAAGTTCACTGATAAATTGTACATGTGTTGTCAAGGAGTTTTTGAACCAAAACCTTGATCTAAGAAAAACTTTGGATTTATCAAATGTAGCACCTCATTTCTCCTACAACTAAGGGTCGCGTTGAGGTTTTCAACAAGATTCTTGTTAGACATAGTTGAGAGGGATTTCCATATGGTAAGAATGCACTGCATTTGGCTGCAAGAAGTGGTTACACAAATATTGTGAGAGATTTACTAGCAAATGATCCAAAAATGGCTCGAGGAATAGACATAAAGGGCTAGACAACAATGCACATGGAAGCCAAAGGAGCCAACTACTTGTATGTGGTGAAGAAACTACTTTAGGTTGACCCAACAATAGTTATGCTACTTGACAGAAATGAAAACACACCATTTCATGTAGTTACAAGGAAGAAGTGTGAGGAGGTATTGTCTCTTGATACAACCTACTAGAGTTTCATCTAATTACATGACCTAGTTTAGAGTTGTACATTTTAATTAGTATGAGGAGGGATTTGTTGGTTCAACCAAGAAACACAAAGGTAAGATTTATTTCCACTTGGTGCCAAAACCAACAAAAGCACATAATTATTCCCTAAAACCAGAGAAGTTCATGCTTCAACCCTAACAACTTTTGCAACAAAATCCTTCTTAACATCCACACTAAATGATACCATCCATAAATATTAGATTTTAGTGAGAATAATTTGAATTTAGCAGTGATGTAAATAATTTTATAAAAGTTGCTTTAGCATTGAACAAAGCCAAGTGCCCTAGTAAATGAATAGTGAATGAAACTGAAATAAAGTAAGTTGTCAACAAGATTCTATCCAAATAGGGTGCCAAATCAAAATCCTTGAAGATGCATTTATTTGTAATAAGATTAAAGAAAAAACAATGCTTTAAAATCTCTTCATGTGTGTTTCTTTTAACTAATTTGCATCTCACGTGACATTAATTTGTCATTCAACTAATATCTGCCTATGGTAGGTTTGTGTTTGGTGAAATTACCTAGTGAACATGTCATTTCTATTATACATTTTTGCATATCTTAAATTGTCATGAAGATGGACATTCTTTTAAAGTGATCTTAATTTCTGAAATTTAAATCTCTCTCTTCTATTTTTCTAAAGAATGCATGTTTCGAATCTGAACATAAGATCATTAAAATACATGTTTATTTCATGGGTAAAATATTGATCGTCTACTCTTTGTTTTATATAACCCTTACTTTTAGTAATTTTTTTTATCCAGATATGAATTTATGTTATATTTTAAGCTTCTGTGGCTGTCATTTAGGGATTTTTTATTCGGATCATCCATAGTATTGTGTGCCTCTTGTTGTCGATTTTCGAATCCCAAAGTGGATCCATCTTCAAGACAAAAGTGATAGATTGAAAGAGGAGCTTACCAACCAGAACAAATAAATACCTAATGCATAAAACAAAAAGAGAACCACACTGGTTGGTTCAAAACACGTCAACAAATGAGATTCCATGTGATTTTCGCCGAAATCTTTTTCTAACTTGATATGGATCACAGAAGCCTAAACTCGATTAAAAAGACAAAGAGTCGCCTCATTTTCTAAAACTAAACCTAAGCCTACGTGAGACTAATTACTCGATAAAATATTTAATTTATTATATTAAAAGTATTTGTTTCATTATTAAGTAATATTTAATAATCATTGCTTTAATTTTTATTTCCTAAAGATTTTTAATTAAAGTGAAATTTACAACCTCAACCTAATTAATTTAATAAAACTTTAAATTATTCTATAAATTAATATCCCTTTTTTAATGAGAAACACTATTGATTTAATAATTATTTAAATTTTGTAACTTTAACTTATTTTAATTTTTAATTAAATTGCTCTCCTTTCCCTTGGTCCTGTCCTGCTAGTCGTTTCCCAGTCAAATTTAGCCGTTAGCTGGTCAATTTAGCCGTTGCCTAGTCAAATATAGTCGTTGGAGGTCCTGCTCTAACTATTTAACATGCAGCCTAGATCTGATTCTTCAACTTGTCCTGACGATGAACCACACTGGTTGGTTCGAAACGCGTCAACAAATGTAATATCATGTGATTTACGCCGAAAATTTTTCTCATAAACTTGATATGGATCACAGAAGCCTCAATTCAACAAGAGAAACACTAAATTAATAAATTTTTATTTTAATTATTGGTACATTAATATTACTGATAATAATAAAAAAATGAAAAATGAAAAATAATTAATTTATAAGAATATTAATAATAAATAACTAAGAGTAATTTATTAATTAATAATATATTAATTATTTATGATAAAATATATAAAATTATTGTGTTAAATTAATATTAATATCTACTGTAAATAAAAAGAGATCCCTAATGTTGATAAAAAGAAATTATTTTTTAATTTATTACCATAAAATAATAATGATTATAAATAATTAATAATAATTTTAATAATTATTAAATTATTTAGTTAAAAATGATTAAGAATTAAAATAATGACCAATAATCTAATTTTTAATGAAAATAATTATTATGAATACATATTATAAATAACTAATAAATTATTATTTTATTAATAATTAATTCTTAATTCATAATTATTAATTAAATCTACTTATTAATGTTTATAAGAATTTATTTGTTTATTTATTAATTTATTTATGCTTCCTAAATAATTAGAGAGGTTAGGAAAGAGGGCTCATACCTGGAGTACTATACCTTAGACGACCTGGAAGTGTTGATATGCCTAATCACTAGAAGCCAATTTTCACTGATCTCATTCCCACCATCTTTGTTGAGGTTATTCAGACATTTCCTAATCTCAAGCGCCTCTCTGATTTTCCTCTTTTGATAATGATCTTCCCTTGCGATAATCTTGGCGCTCTCGAGACAAACATGATGCTTGGTTTTTGAGGAGTGCTCTGCAAGTGCTGAAGTGTGTGATCTCCCATTCTTGATATCTGCTCCATGTTCTTTAAGTCTGGTTTTTAAGGAATACCCTGTCTCTCCAATATAACTTTTCCTGCAAGAGCAATCAATCTTATAAACTCCCTTGAGTTGCTGCTGATCGATGCTATCCTTGACAGATCTCATCTTTTGCTTAATTGTTCCACAAGTCATAAACTGAGTGAATATGTCCTTCTTTCTTAGAACCTTGGTGATTTTATCCATAACCCCTTGAATGAATGGAAGATAAACTGTCCCGCACTTCTCTTTAGGGTCCCTAGGGAGGACCTTTCCTTCAACTCTTTTTATAGCCTTCTTAATATCTTTTTCTTTGTATCCTATATCTTTAAAGACAGATGTTAAGTGCTTAATCTCTTCATCAAGGTGAACAGCACTGGAGATTCTAAGGCCTTTAACAACAAGAGTGTTAAGGACCCCAAATTTTTGGGCTGGATGATGGTATGAATCAACATGAAGGTCGCTCTCAGATATGAATTTATTACTCTATCATAGTTGCCATTTTGCATTTAATTGTTTTTATTGAGTTGCATTGCAATGATGTAACATTTTATTCTACCATGGACATTATGGCCCTTATAAAGTGACAAGCACATGTAAAATGAAGAGCCCCAATTAGAAGCTTCCACTAAATAGACAATTTAGTCTAATGAGTTTTTTTAATATTTAAACTATAGTTATTGTAAGAGGAAAAAATCTTATAGTTTGTGGAGAGTAGAAAATTGTTGAACATCAGATATCCTCTTATCTTTCATGATGAGATTGAGACATGTATTTAACAAGAAATCAATATAGAATACAAGATGGTACAGTCATTGACCTTATACAGTAAACATAACAGATCATTGATTTGAAAATCACTCGTGTGTGACCTCGGTTAAATTTATTGTATGAAGGTATTACAGACTCATGTGTTGGTGTGTGTCTATGTTATTTTAGGCAACGGATCGATCAGATTGCAAAATACACAGACATTGGAAGAATTGAAAAATAGTAAGGGAAACATAGTAAGAAAATGTAAGAGCACAACAATTAATAAGGAGTTCACCCTATTCTCTAGGGCTACATCTCCGGTCCAACTTTCAGTGGTGACCTTCTTTTCTTGTGTCTTTAAAGCAGAGGTTTACAATGAGGAGCTCAATTTGAGTATCTTGAAACAGATGATGTTGGTAGGGTGGTTCTTGGATTCCCCAAGCCACTAGAGTGCATAGACTCTTTTCCTTACCCACTCTTGACCTCTCTGGTATTTAATGGGAGGAGCCCAATGTGGTGCTCAATTCCCGACAGATCCTCTAAGGGATTGCTTGAACCTCTCAAGATTTCTGTCTGCTCAATGCTGCCTATGGTTAGCTCAGCTCTCTATTTTCTGCTTCTTGCTTTACTGTCTTGTCTCTCGCTTTCTCTGTCTTCGTTCTCTTCCTTTCTTCTTCTTCTTCTGTTCTGATCTCTAGTTGTTCATGGCTAAAATTCAATCTGTCTCATGACTACTCGCTTCCTCTTCCACCCCTTCAATTCACCTGTTTTTGTTCACTTAGATTTTCCCGCCTCTGCGTATTCGCCAACGTCTCATAGGGAGTGGCCACTTGTCCTCTCACAAACTGTGCCAGCTCTTCCTTGACGGTTCGGTATTCTTGGCTACGTTGTGGAATGACTCATCTGCCGACTCAGCGGTCAAATTGGACGTCAAATTCTTATGTGTCATGGCTTAATCCCCTGTCAAATCTAGTTCCTCCATCAGGCGCAATATCCACCATCAGATCTGGAGCCCCCAGATCCTACGACATTCGCTCATTTCGCGCGGTTGACTTGCTTGACCATTAGCGCGTGATGAGAGGCAGTTTTCTCTCTCATCCGCCGAACACGCATCGCTCAATGTATGGAATCTCTCATTTTTTGCCAAATCCACTTACTGCCCGAGGATGCCTCTTATATACCGCTAGTTTTGGAGCGCGGGTCCCGCCTTTCGCTTTCGCACTTACCTCATGGTTTCCCGGCTTCCCATGCGACCAAGCGCTCGAGGTCTTTCCTTCTCGAGGGGTTTTTCCCAGCGATACGTGATTAACGCTAATCACGCATCAGAAATGACCTCTGTTTCCTGATCTGGGCTTCCCAAGTGCCAGTTTTGCCTCCTGCGCGGTCTCCATGGGCCTCGATCAGCGTGCTTTGACCAAGGTCCTCATCGTTCTTTGTTGGCTGCAAACTACCACCATCCAAAGGTTTTCCTGATCGCTCTTTATCCATAAATTTGAAGTTTATCCTGATTTGATATAGTCATGGCACTTTGATTATTTTTCATGGATCCAATTCAGATCATGGCCTTCCCACTGAAAAAGCTTTTGGACCACCAAAAGTTGGTTTTCAAGCATCGACTAAGTGAGGGTACAATTGTCTCACTTGTCCAATCTCTATCCACTTTGCACTGCTCGGCTTTGAACCCTTGAGCCCAATTTTGAGGTACTCAACATCTCCCCTGCGCGTCGTCCTCACCTTCATGTCTAGCACTGTGTCCTCCTGCAATTCATTAAGATATTCAAGTAGCAGGTCATCAATAGAAGGAAATTGACTCTGCTCTTCGGGATCCTCAATTAATGAAGGTTCAAACAATCTCAAGCAATCTGCATTTATGACTGAGTAGATGTGCATGTAAGCTGGTAGATCAAGGTGAAAAGCATTCTCACCAATCTTCTCAAGTATCCTGAAAGGTCCATACTTGATAGGCTTTAGATTTTTACCTTCACCTTGCATCCTGTCCTTGCTGATGTATAGCCAGACTTTGTCACCAACTTGGAAACTATGCTCCATCTGATGCTTGTCATGCCTTGCCTTGTATTTGGCTTGGCTCCTTTCCAGCTGTTCTTGTACTGCCTAGTGGATCTCTTGGATCTTTTCAATGAACCTAGTTGCCCTGTCCACATCACTGTGTCCCTCAACTATGGTGTCTTTACCAAAGAAAAAATCCAAAGGAGACCTTGGTGTGAAACCAAAACAGGTCTCAAAAGGATATCTCTGTGTAGAAGAATGTTTTTCTCTGTTGTAAGTATGTTGCACATAACACAAATGTTCATCCCAAAGCTTAGGATGTTTGCTGTAATATCCCCTGAGTAACTGGATCACTGTCATGTTAACTACTTCTATATGGCCATCAGTTTGTGGATGAAAATTTGTGCTTTTCTTCAGTTTGGTGTCCATCAGTTCCCACAGACTTGACCAAAACTTCCCCACAAATCAGGTGTCTCGATCAGATACAATGGAAGTGGGTAATCCAAAATGAACCCATACATGTTCAAATAACAGTTTCGCAGTTTGTTCCGTTGTAATCTGTTTATTACAAGGTATCAAAATACACATTTTGCTGAACTTATCCACAACAACATATAGATAACCATGAACTTTTCTAGATTTAGGTAGTCCTCTAACAAAATCCATGGAAACACTTTCCCAAGGGTGAGAAGGAACTGGTAATGGAGTGTACAAGCCTAGTTTTCTATTGTTGGGCTTGCTTTTAGCACACATAGTACACCCTCTTACATATCTAGAAACTGTTTCATTCATTTTTGGCCAATAACAAAATCTTTGCAGCTGTGCAACTATTTTACTTACCCCAAAGTGACCTGATATTAGAGAAGTGTGTGCTTCTCGAATTATCTTTACTCTTTCAGTTTGTGGAATGCATAAATTCCCACAATGGTATAAGAGTTAGTCCTTTACATGATAGTCCAATTCTTCTACTATTTTTCCTTGACTTAAAGTTGCATATACATCTTTAAAGTCTATATCTTGAGCATATTGTTCAATGTAACTCTCATGTAACACAGAATTATGCTTAAGTATAGTAGATGCGTTTATAATGGGTCTAGATAGCATGCCTACAACTTTATTATGAATTCCCTTTTTATATATGATGACTAAATGACATTGTTGTAGGAAACCCATCCATCTATAGTGTCTTGATTGCTGCAACTTAGTTTTGGAGTGTAGATATTGAAGTGGTTGATGATCAATATGTATTACTGTCTCTTTGCCCATTAAGTAATGTTTCCATTTTTTCACACTCTGTACTAATGCATACAATTCTTTGTCATATGTAGGATAGTTAACTACTGCAGAATTAAATGTCTCAGAATGATAACATATGGGTTTACCGTGCCATGTCAACACTGCTCCCATGGCATAGTCATTGGCATCTGTTTGGATCTCAAATGATCTTTGAAGATCAAGCAGTGCTAGTACAGGTGTTGTACTAATCTTTTCTTTCAAGGTTTCGAAGGCTTTCTGTTGTTTGTCTCCCCACTAAAACACCTTGTTAAATCTTGTTAAAGCATGTAAGGGAGCTGCAATTAAGGAAAAGTTATAAATGAACTTTCTCCAATATTGTGCTGCTCCTAAGAAGCTTCTAACTTCTATAGCAGATTTGGGTTTAGGCCACTTCACAATGACTGCCACTTTAGAGGGATCTATCTTCAATTCACCACCCCCTACTATATGACCCAAATAATTCATAGATGTTTTTCCAAATTCACATTTTGAGAGTTTAACATAAATTTTTTCTCTTTTCAAAACATCTAGTGTCTGCTTAACATGCTTTAAGTGTTCTTCCCATGTTTTTCTAAATATCAGAATGTCATCTAGATACACAATAACAAAATCATCAAGAAAAGGTTTGAGTATATCATTCATTAATCTCATGAAAGTAGCAGGAACATTAGTTAGGCCAAAAGGCATAACCAGCCACTCATACAATCTCTACTTTGTTTTGAAAGTAGTCTTCCATGCATCTTGTTCTGCAACTCTGACTTGATGGTATCCGTTGTGCAAGTCTAACTTGGAAAAATAAATAGCTTCTTTCAATTGATCTAAAAGATCATCTATGCGAGGAAGGGGATAACGATTTTTGATTGTTATCTTATTCAGTGTTCGGTAATCAATGCACATTCTCCACAAACCATCTTTCTTTCTCACCAAAAAAATTGGTGACCCACATGGTGATGTGCTAGGTCTAATGAACCCTTTCTTGAGCAAATCCTGCACCTGCTTCTTGATTTCAGCATTCTCTAAAGCAAACAACCTATACATTCCAATGTTAGGAAATGGAGCATCTCGCTGCAAAATAATATCATGTACTATTTCCTTTTTGAGTGGCAGACCTTTAGGTTCTTGAAACAAGATATCATACTCTAAAACAACCTTTTCTAAATTAGCTTGTTGATCAGCATTACAGCCTTCAAATACATTGGTTTTATCAGGTTTCTTTTCATTTACAACCATCAGTAAGAATTGTTTGCATGAATTTATCATTCTTTTCATCTGCCCTGAGTTTATGAGAGTATAATTATTCTTGAGCTTTTGAGCTCTTACAAAGTATTCGACCCCATCTTTAACAAGTTGATACGTGTTCTTAGCTCTATAGAAAATAGCTTTTCTGTCATACAAGGAAGGACTTCCTAAAACAATTCCACATATATCCAAAGGAATTATGTCTAACTCAACCTCATCTACAAATGTTGACCCAAAAGAAAACTTGAGTTTGCACTGTCTAGTCACTTGTAGTTGTGTTTTATCATTCAACCATCCTAATGGGTATGGTTTCTTGTGAGGTGTAGTTACTAATCCCAACTTCTTTAAAATTGCTTCGGAAATTAAATTTACTTCTGAGCCACCATCAAACAAAGTATCAATATTTTGATGTTTGGAAATAACTCGAATATGGAAGAGCTCATGTCTTTTTCTCTCATTTTCTTCATCAATAATAGATTGTGCATAATTACTAGTAGATGCTTCAGAATTCTTACCTTTTATACCTATGGCTGCAATAGTTGTTTCATCTCCTGAGTCTGACCCCAAATCTTTCTGAATAGCTGCAACAATGTTCTTCTTCTTGCCCTCGAACTTCTTAGGTCTCAGCTCTGGATGCAGAATCCAACAATGCTCATCATCATGCCCATCCTTTTTACAGTGAGTGCATGAAGCCTTGCTCTTTTGTGCAGTATTAGCCTTCCTTGCTTTCCATTTCTACTTTCTTTTCTCCTTATTTTTGCTTGCAGTGGGTTGGGATGATCCCCCAACTTCTGGACTTCCATTCTTTCCTCTAGCTTCTAGATGAGTAGCTTGTACAGATACCTCATCTATACTAGTGGTACTAAACATGAGGATAGTGTGCCTCATGTAGCTGTGTAGACCACCAATATACTTCAACAGAGTCTTAGGTGAGTCTAATGAGATTCCTAGAATCAGTGCTCTCTTTCTAAATTCTTGAGTATACCCTTGCACACTTTGCCCTTTCAACTGTCGAAGGGTTTGCCAACTCATCATGGCTTGCTGCATGTAGGCCAATGGATAGAACTGTTTTTTTATTGCAGAAACAAATTCACTCCAGAGAGAGATAGTCTTACCATGTCTCTTCAGGTCAGCTTGGGTCCTACCTTCCCACCAAACTAAGGCAGTGCCTCCAAGGCATAAGCTTGCCAGCGAAATCTTTCTCTTGTCTGATTCAATACTCCGCACTCTGCAATAAACATCAATTTGTCTAATCCAATTGTACAACTTTTCTCCATTCAACTCTCCATCATATATAGGCAAATCAAATTTAACATCTAATTTGATCAAAGATGCTTTCTTTTTGTGTTCAAGGCTATTAGGAGGTGTGGAAAGTGTTCTTCTTTCCCTTTGCCTTTTGAGTGGTCATGGAGGAAAGACTCATCTTCTCCTTTGTCTTGTTTGGAGCCTGATGCATCTTCATCCTTATTTTTTCTAAAGTCCTTATACATTTCTTCTACCATGGACCTTATGGCTAGGAAACTATCTATGAATTTAGGGTCTGGTCCTACAGAACCTTCTTCTAACATTGTCTTCCAAGGATAGACTCTCCAAATTTCAGGATTAGTTTCGACCAACTCTCCTTCTCCTAACTTGAGCTTTGATCTAGTTAGCATTCAACAGCTAAACCAACACAAGCTTGTCTAACCTTAACAGCCTAGAGCTCTGATACCACTTGATCTAAAAATCACTCGTGTGTGACCTCAGTTAAATAATTATTGTATGAAGGTATTACAGACTCATGTGCTGGTGTGTGTCTATGTTATTTTAGGCAACGGATTAGTCAAATTGAAAAATACACAGACATTGGAAGAATTGAAAAACAGTAAGGGAAACACAGTAAGCAAATGCAAGAGCACAACAATTAATAAGGAGTTCACCCTATTCTCTAGGGCTACATCTCTGGTCCAGCTTTCAATGGTGGCTTTCTTTTATTTTGTCTTTAAAGTAGAGGTTTACAATGAGGAGCTCAATTTGAGACTCCTGAAACAAATGATGTTGGTAGGGTGGTTCTTGGATTACCCAAGCCACTAGAGTGCACAGACTCTTTTCCTTACCCACTCTTGACCTCTCTCGTCTTTAATGGGACGAGCCCAATGTGGTGCTCAATTCCCGACAAATCCTCTCAGGGATTGCTTGAACCTCTCGAGCTTTTTGTCTGCTCGATGTTGCCTATGGTCAGCTCGACTCTCTGCTTTCTGTTTCTTGCTTTACTGTCTTCTCTATCGCTTTCTCTATCTTTGTTCTCTTCCTTTCTTATTCTTATTCTTCTTCTTCTTCTGTTCTTCTCTTTGGTTGTTCATGGCTAAAAGCCAATCTTTCTCATGACTACTCGCTTCCTCTTCCGCCCCTTCGGTTCACCTGATGTTGTTCGCTTGGAGTTCCCTGCCTCTGCGTCTTCGCCAATGTCTCACAGGGAGTGGCCACTTGTCCTCTCATGAACTGTGCCAACTCTTCCTTGACGGTTTAGTATTCTCAGTTAGGTTGTGGAATGACTCATCTGCCGACTCAGTGGTCAAATCGGATGTCAAATTCTTATGTGTCACAGCTTAATCCCCTGTCAAATCTGTTAGCGCTTGAAATTTCACCTCAGGCTGAGAAAGGTAAACCTCAAGGCAACATCAAACCATTTAGCCTCGTAGCTAGCCCTACGGGGCAGGAGAAGGCTCTCTCCGGTCTATCTCGGTAAAATCTTCAATAGATGAGATGACCAACAAGGTAACACTGATATTAGGCTAGTAAACTGATCAAAAGGGTTGATTTGGGGTTTTTTGGGTTTTTGGTGGCAAATTGAGGATAGGGAAATTTTGGGTGCGGGGATTGGACATAGTTTCTGCAGGGGGTTCTTTGGGGCGAGGTAGGAGATAGTATTGATGCCTTTGATTGAGGTGGATGGTTAGGAATGACAAGTGAGGAGCTAAGGAGAGCAAACAATAACTTTGAATTCTCCTTAAACAGTCGAAAATATTGAAATTAAACAAACTTAAAAGCAGAGCATGACAGTCATGAATTCTTACTTTAACACTTCGTTTGCTTAATGTGCAGAAGGAAAAGAAAGGAAATGATTCACATAACACACTTACAGGTACATAGAGAAACACACCATCAATACATGTAACCACAAGAATCCCAAAGAGGACTGCAAAACCCTGGTCTTCCTTAGCCAAAAATTGCAGAGATACAGTGAATAATACAATGATAGCTTCTCCCTCAAGAGTCCAACCATGAAAATGAGCAAGAAAGTACATAATATAGATGATCTAACCTCTTTCCCTGCCTCCATGGGTCGAGCTCACTATCCTAGGAGCTGTTTCAACCACTTCTAAACTAAGCACTACAAACTAGGCATTCAAAACAACTTGCCTCTATAAGCTAGGAAACCAATTCATTCATTTAATTTTCACCCTTTTCATGAATGAATCTTCTAGAAGAGTTACATAAGAGTAAAAGTGTCATAAAAGTACAATAATTACATCAAATAGAATCATAATCCAGCCCAAAAAGTCAAACTGGGTCAAACTGCGTTTTTCTGAGCTGTACAGTGCATTTTGGAAAAATCTGCCTGACGGGTCGCGCGCCCCTGCCTGACAGGTCGCGCACCTTTGGAGCCACTTTTGGGGCACTTTCAGGTGTCCAAATTGGGCAAGAGTAGGCTTTTTGGAAAGGATTGTGAGTCTACTTTCCAACCCAACTGGAATTTTTGAATTTGGAGTTCATTTTCCCTGTCAAAAATCAAATCTCCCAAGACTGCTTTCTGCAATTCAAAAAAGTGGCAGAAAGTCATTTTTTGCTAGTTTTTTTACTTTCTGGAGGCCCAAAACTTCACCAAATCTCAAGTCCATCCATGAGCATGTGTAACTTTGCATGACAAATCTGGAAATGCTGAGTTTTTGCCAAATGGAGTTGCCATGATGAAGGGTCGCGCGGGGGGTGAGACCCGTTAATGGGAAAAACCTGCAAATTGCCTGAAAATGCCAAAATTCACCCAAAATTCTCAAAATTTCTTGGGATTTGTGCTGTGGCTAGGCTATTTAGTGCCTTGATCCTTGAGTGAAGCCTCAGCCAAGATACGGAGGGGATTGGGCTTCTTTCTTCATTTTAGTGCCTCGGTCAACCGCCTTTTAAGCACCTTCATTTTTGCTTTGCACACGTGCATCCGTGCCCAATAATGGTTTTTCATGTTTCTCAGCAACTTTTTATCTTGGTTGGCCTTAGCCAACAGCCTCTCCAAGTGTGCATTGACCCGGATGAGCATGGTCTCCCGCTCCATTGGCACTAGATCACCGGGCCTTCTTCGGTTCAAGATTCGGTCACTACGAATCCTCCACAACTCATCAAGAGTTTTCTCATCCTCCAACTGTTTGTTGCGCTGCTCCAGGTATGAGATTGTCCATTGTGCACCTTCTAGTCTCTTTTGCAATACCTCATTTTCAGCTCTAAGGTGCTGAATGATCTCCTTTGCCTCTTGGCTCGGAGAACTGGCCTCAAGATCAACAAGCTCAATATCTGGAACTCCTGATGGCCCCTCATCAATCATGGGCTGCTTGCCCCTCTGTGCTGCCTGTGCTGCTGAAGAGAGCGAGGCCCCTTCCACCTGATGTGGAGATAACACTCGCTGAGCTGATGATGAAGGCGAGACCCCTTCCACCTGTTGTGGAGATAGTACTCGTTGAGCTGCTGCAAATAAGGCCCTCGGGCCTTTCTGATAGGTAACCAAAGGTGAGGAGCTGACATGTCTAGTGACGGGGATGTCATGCTGCTGTGATGGTCCTCCCTCCTCGTGAACAACCTCATGATGTGGCGAGGGTGGTGCTGTGAAAAACTCACGAGAGATGAACTCCTCCCATGAGATGCCCTGCTGAGCAACCTGATGCAATACTACAAGCTGAATCAAACCATAATGGTACAGGCTCCTATACTGCTGTGCCGGGCTCTTCCTCTGCAACATGGACACCATCCTCTGAATGTTCTGATAGAAGAAAATAGGGATGTTCATCATCCGTACCCATGTGAAGTGCATCAATAGGCGAATATGGTACGAATATATCTGTGAAAATCTGCCCTCACAGGTAAAATAGTGCATGATGAGCCTCGTCATGGGAGCATACTCACTCCTGAGAAATCTGAAGGGAAACACACCTGTCAAGTGTCTCATGGATGTTGGTCTAACGAAAGGCTCAAAGTGAACACTGTCCAACACCTTGCGTTTATTCCACACCTCCCCAACATTAGGTATCCCTGTGGCATGTGAGATCACCTCGGGTGTCAATGTAAAGTTCACCCCGGCAAGGTTGACATGTCCATCATGCAAGTGTAAAACAAATAGGCGAGCCAACTCTCTGTGGTGCTGAATCCGAGAGATCCTCTCACAAAACTCATAGCAAGACATATACTGGAAACATGTGACTGCCATAGGACAGGCCTGTAAATCTGATAAAGAGGTGGGCTCCTCTCACCTATGATGACCACCCTTTCCACCCTTATGAGGCCTCCTCTGTACCTCAATCTCTGAAGCTGATGACTGGTCATCACTTTGCTCATAGGTTTCGGTTTCTGACATTGTTTAAGGAGCAAAGTGGACAAACTGTGTTGTTGTTTCTGCCTGTAAAAAGTTGATTTATATGTTGTTTCAAGGGGACAAGGAACATGAGGGAAATGTTAGGGGAGGGACATTTTTACAAGGAAAATGGGAATACATGTATACAACAGGGAATTTAGGGAAAAACACTGCAAACATCACTGCACATGCATCATCAAATTCATGTGTTTACATGGGCATATGGAGAGGTAGGGTTAGGGTTTGAGTTTTTTAGTGTTTAGGGAGAGGGGTAGGGTTTGTATTTATTTTACAATTTAGCAAGGGGAAATTACATGGAAATACAAGGGAAGTGAAAAGGGGAAAGAGGAAAATAATTACAAGGGAAAAAACATGAACAACAATAAACCCTAGCACATTTTAATAATCAAACATTGCAGCCGTATGGAGCCTCTTCCTCTTGCACAATTTGATCTTTAAACACATTCATGATGTCTTTTAAACATAACCAGCAACCATTTCCAAGTTTGGAGAACCTACCTCAAGCAATTTGATGATTTGGAGGGTGATTGAACGAATTTGCAATGAGTTTGGAAGGGAGGTCGCTGACGGGTCGCGCCCGTTATGAAATTACACTGCGGGTTGAGCTCTGACGGGTCGCGCGCCTGTCCTGCTCCCAATTTCGACCAGTTTTCACTCAAAATCGCTTGGATGCTCGCCCAATCTCTCTTGCAAGTGTCTTGGATGCACAATGAGAGTAAAAGGAGGGAGATTGGGTCTTTATAAGCTTCATTTGAATAAATTTCATTCTCAAACCCACTTTCTAATGTTTCTCTTTGACACTTTATAAAACTGACTTTTTGGTTTCCTTTGTCCTGAAATTGACTCATTTAATGCTTTGGCTTGATTCTTTTTGCAGGGAGATCATCTGAGGGATCTTGGCAAGGGGACTAGGGTTACATGCTGTCCGCTAAAGTCTTTTGAAATTTCATCACTTTTTACAAAAATTTGAAAAATGACCTTGGCTTTAAAAACAGAGTTTTTAAATCCAAGGTGAAAATTAACTGTACAAGATAAAAAATTTCGAAGAAACATCTTTACAATCATCCCTCTGGCTTGCTGAGCACTTATTGACCTTCAGAAACATGACCTTGTAAATATACTTGACCAAAACCCTAGACCTAGGAATTTGACCTCAAGACAAGCTTGAAAGAGCTTAATGACTGAAATGACCTGATCCAGCAATGCCAAGAGGGGTACAAATACACCAGCTGCTCCATCAGGGTTATGGCATGCCTAATGGAATGCAAAAATCGACACTGATGAGACACCTACCTATGCAAATGCAAAGAGCTTTGATCGCTGATGGAGGGCTACAAGACCGACTCTAACAAAATCCAGTTCCTCCATCAGGCGCAATCTCCACTGTCAGATCTAGAGCCCCCAGATCCTACAACATTCGCTCATTTCGCGTGGTTGACTTGCTCGACCATTAGCGTGTGATGAGAGGTGGTTTTCTCTCTCATTCGCCGGACACACGTCACACAATGTATGGAATCGCTCGTTTTTCGCTAAATCCACTTACCGCCTGAGGATGCCTCCGATATATCGTCGATTTTGGAGCACGGCTCCCGCCTTTCGCTTTAGCACTTACCTCACAGTTTCCCGGCTTCCCATGCAACTGAGCACTCAGGGCCTTTCCTTCTCGAGGGGTTTTGCCCAGCGATGCGCGATTAGCACTAAGCGCTAATCGTGCATCAGAAATGGACTCCGTTTCCTGATCTGGGCTTCCCAAGTGCCAGCTTTTCCTCCTGCGTAGTCTCCATGGGCCTCGGTCAGCGCGCTTTGACCTAGGTCCTCGTCGTTCCTTGCTGGCTACAAACTGCCACCGTCCAGAGGTTTTCCTGATCACTCTCTATCCGTAAATTTGAAGTCTGTCCTGATTTGATACAGTCATGGCACTTTGATTATTTTCATGGATCCAATTCGGATCAATCATGAAACAAACAATTGATCAGTCTAAGAGATCATGAATGGTTTATTTGTCAAAATAATTGATTTCCTTCATTAACCGGCGCAAGACTTGTTGTTGGCCAGCATGAAATTTTGGTTGAACTTTACTTTTGTTTTTTTCCAACAAACAACTTAGGACAAACTTTACCTTTAGCATTATAGATAGTCTCTTTACATGTTTTCAATGGAAGAGCATCCAAAAAGTTTTGAGAAACATGTATTTCTTGAACCAAAGCATATCAAAAGAATGTCAGTGGAAGGCTTTGCAAAGTTTTCTCGAGAGAATTTAACCTTGTTTTAGCTACATGGAGACAAAGCAACATAATTACATCAAAGGTGTCTCTCTACAAGATTGGGATGGGCAAACACAAATTTTTTATTCCTTCGGTGTATCTTTGCAACTTTAGGGGCAATTACTAGTCTTATTCTCTATGGATCTTTTGTTATTCGCCTAGATTTATTCTATAAATTTAGAGGGGGGTGTAGTGTATTTTTTGTATTGTGCATCTCTTTTTTCTTTGAAGTTCTTGTCTTCACACCCTATTGCTAGTTGAAGTACTTGTAGGAGGACATAGTTATCATTGAGAGGTAGAGAGTGTTTTCCTTGTATCCATGCAATTGCATCTTTAGATACTCATGCTTGGTGTGGATTTGGAAGTGTTTGAATGCCCCTTGGATATTTTGTTGGTGTAATGGGTATTATCCAAACTTTGTGCTTACCATTTTAACATTTGTTTAGGGGTTGCATTTTAGGATCATTGTTATTGATCATTGTATTTTGACATCTTGAATTCGTTAATACTGAAAAGCACTCCCAATTAGTTTTATAGACCCCATAGCTAGTAGGATTCAAGCAGTAGCTCATTATTCATAATTGCATCATATATATTCACTGTTTTTTACTTTTTGGCATGCAAATTAGTCTTTTAGAGGAAATTTTTTATGCTATCACAACAAATTTACATGATTCACAAGGTGAGAAATCAATATTTGGTGTAATTACAAATTTTAGGTTTGATAATTATAAGTCATTTATAAGCTATAAATGTCTTCAAAGCTTCACTTCTAATTGAGTATTCAACTGAACATATTGATTATCTTATATGTAACTATTTCCCCCCCCATCCACTTTTGATAACTTCCATAACCATTAGGTAGGGACCTGTAGGTTCAATGCTATTTTTCTTGTTTAGTAAAATATTTTCCAAGACTTTACAAAGTTTTATAATTTATTGAAAATTGTAGAATTTATAATTTATAAAGTTTCAAGGTTTAAATTTTTTAAGTCTAATTATTTAAAGGGTGCTAACTCAATGGAAGAGAACCTTGTTTACAAGCAAGACGTTGATGGTTCAATTCCATCATGCCCTGACATTCATATGGAATGGTAACAATAAGTTTTTGGTGACAGAGGCTCTTTTGACCATCACCAATGACTTTATGGTGACATTTTTCGACCCTCACCAAAATATGAAATGGTGATGGTCAACGAATGCCACTATATATATGCATCAATAGTGATAGCCATGAAAGTTCCATCACCATAAATAATTATTGTTCATATGAAATAGTGACGGTCACTATCTGTCATTATAATCATTATTCATGATGGACATTGAATGTCACCACAACACCTATACTTTTATCTATGCAGCCTTTGGTAACATTCGATTTTTGGTGTCGAAGGCTCTTTTCACCATCACCAATGAGTTTACGGTGATATTTTTTTACCCTCACCAAAATATGAAATGGTGACGGTCAACAAACATCGCCATATATATGCATCAATAGTGACGAGCATGAAAGGTCCATCACAATAAATCATTGTTGTTCATATGAAATGGTGACGATCACTATCCATCATTATAATCTTTATTCATTACAAACCTTGAATGTCACCACAACACATATTTTTGGTGACATTCAATTTTTTGGTGACGAAGGCTAAGGTCCATGACCATTACTCATATGAAATGGTGACGCTCACTAGCCATCATTATAAATATGTCACCACAACACCTATCTTTTGGTGACGTTCAGTTTTTGGTGATGGAGGCTCTTTTCTACATTACCACCGAGCTTGTGGTGACATTTTTTGACCCTCGCCAAT
Organism: Pinus tabuliformis; assembly: GCA_031772625.1. Lineage (NCBI taxonomy): Eukaryota > Viridiplantae > Streptophyta > Pinopsida > Pinales > Pinaceae > Pinus > Pinus tabuliformis. The sequence continues at coordinate 758,786,610 of CM062808.1, read as the reverse complement.
GTTCTTTTTTCTTGTAGTGGATCCTATACTGATATCTTCTAGTTGGGATGCAAAGGAGAACCATGCTTGCCCCAACTCTATGTTCTTTGTTATGGGTTTCAAATATGTCTGTGGAATCCAAGCTTATCGTGGTAACATATTTTTGTGTTGAATCCAAGCTCATTGTGGCTATCAAAGCTACACACACCAATAGCCTTATTTTATATGACCAAGAATTTCAAATGTTATGCAAGGAGAGGTTGTGCACTTTGCACCACTAGATGGTAACAACTTTTAATTTTTAATCAAGAAAGTAATCATCCAATGTGAGAAATATTACATATTAAAAGGCCTTCTTTAGAGATGGTCAACTACCACCTGCTTGACCTTATTGGTCCCCCCTTAAAAGTGATATGAAAAAAAGTGCATAAAAAATTAAGGTCAAATTATATGATGCAGTAGAAGTTGTTTCTTTTCTACAATTGGTGTATCCACCTACATATATTGTATATTTTTTCAATGTAAAATTTTGATAACAAAGCCTTACAACTAGTGAAAGAACCGAAGGATGAGTGCATATTCTAAAACTAAATTGAATATAAAGTTTGTTAAAACATCTTATGAAATTTCTTTCTTTACAAACATGCAGACTACACCTTTTTAAAAAATGATTATATTTATAAAATAACTTTGCGATCGATTCTTGAGGGTATTAAGGAAGTGTGTCTCGTGAATCAAAATTCAATAAGATAATTTGCGCTAAATACTTTGGCATCAAATGTTGTTATTTTCATAGAAGGGGAAATAAATAAGAGATCTCCACTTACAATGAAGTTGGAAACATTCAATGCCTATCAAAATGCGTGGTATAAGTAGGCTTATGGAATGAAAATAATTAATTGATATGAAAATGGTGACTTAAGGGCAATGAATGATAATAGTGCACTAAAACATAGATCCAATACAATTGTAATAATGGATAGTCTTAATGATATTGTGGACAAAATTTCAAGTAAGGTTTGACATCTAATGCTCTTGATACTTGAGATGGAACAAGGGAATCTCTCATATTATTTCCTTCAAATATGAGTTGGAATTCACTTGTAAAAATGGTTAATGAGGGCATGCAACTATTGGGTGTTCCTCCAATGTCATAATTTTATTTTCAACATAAAATAAAACATTATTGTATTTGGCTCCCTCATAGTGTGACACACACAATAAAACATATATGGAACTTATGAGATTATATAAGTTGGAAAATATAGTGGAAAGACATGTTTTCATTGCCATAGATAATGGAAACATATAAGACATGTGAAGGCCACAACTCCTTGTTCCATATATAATTTAGTAACTCTTTAATTTCCAAGCTTTATGGATCCAAACATGTTGGATTGTAACTCAAGAAAACTGGTATCAAAGGATGTCAATACTTCAAATTTCAACTCATTAACTACATGCCTATTATGCAATATAAAGCCTTGGTTTAGGATGAAAGTGGTCACCTCTTGTTAAAATATGACATTATTCTCTTGAAGGCCACCCAAAGTTAGTTACATGGAGACCTTAATTGTAAAATATATAAGTAAATAAACCTTCTAATATGGAATAAATAAAGAAGAATTGGAAGTATATATTTTATTATCAAAGAAAGGGATTGATAATTGAGGGAGACAATATTGGCATCCTAAGATAACTTATTGGGAGAATATATTAAAATCTATGGACACACTTTTTTTACCATTGAGCACTCAAAAAATAATTACTAGCCATTCCTAATGCAAGAAATAAGAAACAATGATCATATACAACCCACACATGAATTCATGGAAGCTTACTTAAGTGATAATGTATATACTATTGAGAATCACTACATTGGACCTCTTATGTAACAAGCCTAGACATGAATTCTCTCTGAGAGAAGATGTTAGAATGATCATAGTGTAATCATAAATCCCACATTATGAAATATGGTTGGGTAGGAGAAAGGGAAATGTCTACAAACATTTACATGTTGCCACTAAGACATACAAAATAGTGGTTCATCTATGGAAGCCCATAAGAACAACAAGGAAAATAAAAATTTTGTTAAAAAAATGTCTATAAAGAACACAATAGTGAGTTGTTGGAACAAAAATAATGGTATCCATTGATGAATAACATCATATGGACATGGTCATCAAAGGTAGGATGAAAGGTATAGATAATAAAAGTAAATTGGAATGGAATTGAGGAAAACAAGGTAAAATGAAAACAAGTTGAATAAAATTGAGGGAGTGATAATGATGTCAACAAACAAAGATTTATTTGAACGAAGAACTTAAAAAATCCTCCTTGTCATTTTTTAATGCCTTTATCCTGTAAGAATTCCTACATTAGTAGTTAGTTTTAACTAATACTTGTTGCCTCATGTAAATATTGAATGTTGTTTGCTCTCTTCTCCCTTGGGATACAAGTTTTGTCAATAAATTTTCCACAATTAAAACAAGTTATAGTGTTTTTAGCTAAGGTGAGGAAGCTAGTAAAAATAACTAAATAATAGTCATTGTTTTGTTTATATGGAACCTTATTGTACATTGCTTCAAACTGTGAAAAAGGTACAAATCTACAATGCAATGATTGTTATATTTGTTTTTACTTTAGCATCTCTCTTCAATCTTGATATATTTAGCAATGTATGCCATGATGATGTTATTCATACACACACACACACAAAAAAAAATGTTAACAATTGTAGATGAATCATGGATTTAGAAATTTTGTACACATTAGAAAATAAATTCAAAATATTGAAATCAAAACATGCATTGTAACAATTAAATATTAACATTGTTGGAATCAAAAATTATAATTTAAGAATTGGAACTCATCATTTTGGGATTAAAATTGACACTAAGTGTGGAATTTGAAATCAATAACAGTGATCTGAGAGCTTGATATGAAGTTTGCATGTAACATCAATTCAAAATTGTGTTGCATTGACCAAAACCTACAACACATAACCAAATATTTGTGGGGGTTTGATAAAGGTCTATATCGACTATCCAAACTCTATGGTGACTTGACCAAAATATTCAAGTACATATCCAAGTTCTGTGGTGAAAGTTTATTGCATAGATATGAGTATGTGAGATTAAGGAAATGGTCCGAGATTTATAGCATATATCTAAGGTATGTCAAGACATCCCATGATTTATGAAAAATACCCCGTCGAAGGACCAATTTAAATCTACACACTGAATCCACACCCCGTGTTTGGTTCATTGGTTGGCATTCAGTACCCAGGAAGGTTTATGTCGTGATTTGTTCCCCAAAGGAAATACCACAAAATGTGGACAAGTTGAACTCATGAGTTGAGTTGTGAGTCACCATAGGAAGATAATGAGGGTGATTGAGATGCTAGAGGGTAGATACAAGATGAGTTGTGGTTCAAGCTACAGACTAAGTTGCCGGAGGGTAGCTCACACACTGAACTGTTCAAGTTTGGGAAGAAAAGATTTCTTTCTTAATCATCTAGCAAAGGATTGGTGTAACTCATGGGTTTATATCAACATTGGGGAATATTGGAAAATGGGTTCATGCTCGATCCAACAATATTGCGTGGGTGAAGAAGGTAATTGTATCTTGTGAAAAAGGAATCTCATCTCTTGTGTCATTGGTTGTGTTAGTGATCTTGTTTCTTTCCTATTATGAAGTTCCACAAACTTCTTCGGAAGACTTTTAATTTTGACCTGGATTTGGAAACCACAGGAAGTGACTCACAAGCTGAGATGCAGAAAACCACTATTGACCACCTACATTCTCACCTAGGAATAATTACTAAGTCAAATTTACACACCAAATCTATGTGTGCAAAGGGTCATCTGGTTCAAGCAAAGATGAAATTATATCAGTGGGAAGGTTCAAGAAGAAGTGAAGGGAGAAGGAGGAAGGTGGGGCACAAAAGAATGGTCAAGTTCAAATTTTAATCATTGTTGAAATTTCAATTAAACAAAATTTGTATCAAAATATTCATGGAAGGGTTTTTACCAGAGGCTGTAATCATGATTCAAATTTCAATCAAACAAAATTTGTATGAAAATACTCATAGAACTAGGGTTTTATTGACATTACCATTTTTCTCTCAGTCTTTCATTGTCTACTTCGACACGATGCTCAAGTGGGCAGGTGTAATGCAACATCTTCATCTCACAACATGAAGTAAGGACCGAACATGGAGAAAGGAGAAAGGATGGAACATGGAGCTCAAGGGAAACAATTTGGAGTAAGGAGTCTCATCAGAGCTTAGGGAAAAAAATTGTCACTAGGTAAAATATTTGGAGCAAGGAGAAATCATAGTTTGAGCCTCATCGAAGCTCAAGGAGAAACGTTTGTCACTAGGCAAAAAATTTGAAGAAAGGAACAGTAGGGAAGTTTTTTTGGAGAAATGAGTAGCCATGGTTCAAGTCTCATCGAAGATAAGGGAAAAAAATTTGTCACTAGGAAAAAATTTGGAACAAGGAGCAGTCACAATTTGAGTCCTCTAAGCTCAGGGAAAATAATTGTCACTGGAAATTTTTTTGGAGAAAGAAGCGATCACGGTTTGAGTTTATTGAGAAGTGTAGCAAGAAAGTCTCAGTTTGACTTTTCCTTGGTCAAATTGAGAAAATTCAAATTTCCACATCAGCAGATAACTTGGAGGTACTTAACTGAGGTCAAATGTCTCTTGTCACTTAGTTAGCTCAGTAAATTCGAGTTAGAGGGCTTGGAGTTTAGTTATGCATGTGTGATTGCTAATTTGTAGCAATCTTGTTAAATTATTTCCAGTGGTATTCAGTTAAAATAGTTATAACTGTTGATAGGAATCGTTAGAGGTCAGTTGTGTAGTGGGACAACATTCTAACTCAGTGATCATTCAATTAATTAATCAATCAACCAAAAATAGCTAGTGCATGTAGAGAATTCGAGTTCCCCATCTGTGGTGGATATTCCAAGGCAATGTAACATCAGTTGTAGACTAGTCTTGAGTGTAAAGGTGTTTCATGCAGTCAGAGATCCAAACTTGGGAATTGCACAATCAATTGGAGGAAAATTCCTAAAAAATAGGGGCCTAATTCCTCACGATTTTTGCAAGGAAATAAGGGCTCAAGAAAAGGTAGAAATTGACTAAGTTTGGGTTATAGCTTCTCCTTGAGCAAAGAGAAAGGCTATTCACTTGCTAGTTGAGCTCAGAGCAAGCAAGCGATTGTAAAACATTATCTATTAATCTTATTAATGCAAGAAGGCTTAAGGGGTTTTTACCAGCTGATTTCCCTATATAAATCTATGTACTTGTGTATGTGATTGATGCATGTTTGTGAATGTTGTTCTAAATTGTGAATTAATTTCTACAGATAAATAGAGTAGAATTGTGTCTCTTGAATTAGATTAAATTTCTTGAAAATTTGCAATTCTATCACCATATTTCTACATGGTATCAAAGTAGGATTCACATTAGAACAAGAATTAGAAGTTTTTCCTCAAGAGGTTTGGATTTGTAGCTTCAGTGTAGCAAGATTTCTCCACAGTTGGGAGAATGAACTTCAACAGAGTGATATTAGAGTATGCCTTGGAAGGCAGCTCAAATTTAATTTCCTGGAAGTATCACGTGGAGGTAGTGCTTGAATACAATGAATTTTTGTAATATGTCAAGGCAAAAATTCTAAAATGAGGATTAACTGATGAATATAACCTAGCCCAATGGAAGGAAATTGTAGCCAAGGCGAGGAGAATAATCTTAGAGGGAGTTCAAGACCACATTGTCTCAAATCTCCATGGAAAAGAAACTCATTTCCCAATGTGGAAGGCACTGAATGAGCTATTCGAGAATAGTAGTGACCATAGAAAAATGGCCCTCAAAGATAAACTTTGAAACATTAAGATGCAAAATAACGATACTATTTCACAGTATCTCACCAGATTTACACAAGTTTAGGATGATCTTGGTTTGGTTGGTGTGACTATTGCAAAAGATGACCAAGTGAGCCTAGATCTTCTAGGACTACCCAAAAGTTGTCATAACTACCCAAAATTGGTAAATGGGAGGGAGAAATTACCAAATTTGGAATGCTTATGGTCTGATTTGGTACAAGAAGAGATCTACGAAATATCAGAGATGGAAGTTCATCCATGGGAGAGGATGAAGAAAATTTTGTATTGATTGGAAAGGGAAGAAATATCAAGCCAAACCAGAATCCATACAAGGGGGCAAGAAGAAAGACTTGTCCAAAATAAAATGCTTCAATGGGCACTATGCTACAAAGTGTCCACACAAAAAGTCTAGCAAGAATAACTCAAGAGGAGAAACAAGTGAAACATTGGCTCCATAGTTCGAGCTAGACTTCACCCTTATCTCATGCATGGCCAAGATTGTGATGGGGAGTATTTGATACTTGGAATCAAGTGCCTCTTTCCACATGAAAGGGTGTAGAGATTTTTTTAGTGACTTGGAGGAGAAAGATATCCATATGTATATTGAACTTGGGGACGACGGAAGGTACAGTGCTACCGGGATTGGTATAGTAACCTTTAAGAGGTAGTTGGGATCTCCTCTTCACCTCAAATATTTCATTTATGTTCCAGACCTAAAGAAGAACCTCATCTCTATAGAAATTTTGGAGGATCATAGCTATGATGTAATCTTCAATAAAGGTAAAACCTTTTTGAGGCACATAACTACTGGATATGTGAAGCAGTTTGGGGTTCGTGTGAAGAACCTATATAAACTTGATGTGGAAGATTATGCTACATTAAGAAGTAAGGCAGAGAAAGTGCAGAGTCATGATGTCGGTGAATTTTGGCATAGGATATTGGGTCATTTTCATCATGACACCTTAAAATTTATGCATCAAATAACCACTAGCCTCCCTAAAGGATCACTTGAGTAGTAGAATGTCTGCAAAGGTTGTACTTGGGGAAGTATGTAAAATCCACATTCCATGATCGATAGAACAAAGCACATGCAATATTAGAGAGATTCCACTTTGATATCTGTGGACCCTTCTTGACAACCTCCACTGCTAGACATAAGTACTATGTTATTTTTAATGATGATTTCTCAAGGAAGTGTTGGATCTTCTTCATGCAAAAGAAGGATGAGACATTCTCAAATTTTGTAGAATTAAAGGCACTAGTTGAGAAAGAGACCGAGAAGAAGGTGAAGGCTCTCAAAAGAGACAATGGAGGTGAGTATGTTTCAAATTACTAAATGACTTTTGTGCCAAAGAAGGAATTCGAAGAGACCTAACAACACCCCACATCCCATCGCAAAATGGGGTAGCTAAGAGGAATAACAAGAGCATTGTGGGAGCTGTGAGAGCTATGCTACATGACCAAAGCCTGCCACTATATTTTTGGGTAGAGGCATGTAACACAATAGTCTACTTGCAGAATTGGAATCCTCATCAAATTTTTGGTATGATTACACCAAAGGAGGCTTTCTCAGGGAGAAGGTTGGATGTTTCTCACTTTAAAAACTTTGGAGCTTCTATTTATTGCCATGTCTCCAAAGATTCATAGAACAAACCTACGCTAGCAACGGAGTTGGGAATTTTTATGGGTTACACCAAAACTTCACACAATATCCAGGTGTACTCACCTTCCCTCATAATGACATTTGGCGAAGGGATGTAAATTTTGATGAGGAAAAAGCAATGAGATGATCTCTTAAGAGGGAGCTTCAAATCCAACCAGAAGAGGAGATTTTATCTCTAAAGGAGGAGCCTCAAGAAGTTGTGGAGCAACCACAAATGGAGGATCAGAGGGGAGGCAGAGTGGAGACATCCACTCAAGTAGAACCATCTAGAAAAGGTAGAAAAAGTACCCGGGAAGCTGATATATTGGTGTAGGATGTAAGGGAGAATGTGGGAACTCCTTCAAATTTGTGCAAGAAAAGGAGGTCACTTAAGAGTTACACTGGCTAAATATATCTAGTGACTGAGATTTTAGAGACTGGTCCATCCTCTTTTGAGGAAGAAACTGAGCAACTATTTTGGGTTGAAGTAATGGTGTAAGAATACAAATCCATCATGAAGAACGGTGTTTTGGAAGTGGTCCCAAGACTGGTATATAAATCAGTTGTGGGTTTGAGATGGATCTTCAAGGTTTAGCATGTAGCATACAAAAACATAGAGAAGTATAAGGCCATATTTTTCACCAAAGGATTCTCTCAAGTTAAGGGATTGACTATGAGGAAACCTTTCCTCCTGTAGCAAGGTATTCATCCATTAGATCAATTCTTGCATTGTCTGCGCAGATGGGATGGAAGATCCACCATATGGATTTAAAAACAACATTTACCAACGATATTATTGAGGAGGAAGTGTTCATAGAACAACCAGAAAGTTTCTAGACATTTGATCAGGATTATCATATGTGCATACTCAGGAGAGCATTGTATAGTCTCAAACAAGCACCCCGAGCTTGGTACACTCGGATCAATAATTATTTCACTGGATTGGGCTTCACTAAAATTAAAGCAGATGCAAAACTCTATCATATTTTGGTAGAAGGTAAATTGATTATCATTGTTTTATATGTTGATGATTTAATATTGACAGGTGATGAGCAGTTGATCAAGTCTTGCACAGAGGACCTTGTAAGGGAATTTGAGATGAAATACATGGGTCTCATGAACTACTTCCTTGTTTTAGAAGTATGGTAATGCGATGGGGAATTGTTTTTGTCTCAAGGAAAGTATGCCACCGAGATACTTCAGATATTTTGCATGGAGAGTTGTAAGCCCATGGAGACACCTCTAGCGACTAACTAGAGGAAGGAGAATGCAACTTAAGGTGAAGAGGTTGATGCTACCATTTACTAGAAGCTAGTGGGTTCACTGAAGTATCTTGTGAACACGCAACCATATATATGCTATGTAGTCAACTAGCTGAGCCAAGTTGTGGTTAGACCGATGAAATTGTATTGGAAGGCAACAAAGTATATCTTATGGTACCTCAGAGGCACTACCCAATATGGATTATGGTAGAAATAGATAGAGGGAGTGAAGTTGTGTGGCTTCACATATGCATATTAGGAAAGGATTTCATCCAACCAAAAGAGTACACCAAGTGGAATTTTTAGTTTTGGGTCTGCAGCAATTTCCTGGTACAACAGGAAGCAGAGGTATGTGGCGCTCAACTCGGTAAAAGATGAATACATGGCTACAAGTCAAGAAACATGTGAGGCGATCTAGATGAGAAAGATACTTGTGGGATTGTTTGGTGAAGAGATGGATCCAACTGTTATCTATTGTGATAATTGGAGTTGCATTAAGCTCTCTGAGAATCTGGTATTTCATGATCGATCCAAGCATATAAATTTTGATATCATCATTTACGGGACTGTGTACAGAGGAGGATAATGTTTCTATAATACATTTTGATTGTGGAACAAGATGCTAACATATTGACAAAGGCTTTTTCAAGAGGGAAGTTCTAATTCCACAGATGTAGGATAGGGCTGGTTGATAATCCCTTTCTTCCTAAGAGAGAGTGTTGAGAAGTGTAGCAAGAAAGTCTCAATTTGACTTTGCTTGGTCAAATTGATAAAATTCGAATTTCCACACTGGAAAAAAACTTGGAGGTAGTTAACTAAGGTGACATGGATCTTGTCACTCATTTAGCTCATTAAATTTGAGTTAGAGGGCTTGGAGTTCAATTATTGTTGGGATGGGGTCCCCTGGGTCAGTTTTGGGGTTAAAATAACCCAAGTTTTGATGTATGTTTTCTAAATAATGTAAAGTCTCTGTGATTTGTGGAGGTGGAGCGCGTAGATGATTAGGATTCAAAGGGTTTTTAGCCCCTTGCTTATGTAAATTTTGAGTCAGTTTTGAGATCCACCCATGGTCCACAAACCATGGGATTGTATGAAGAAAGCTATAAATAGGTGTGTTTTAGAGAGTCTAAGGCATGTCTATGTGGATAACAGATGGAGTCTTAGAAGTGATAGCACAGAGAAGTGGGTTAGATAGGAGAGAAAGGATTTGCAGTTGAGTGCACACAGGCCTAGGTAGAGTTCGCAAATCAGTGTGTGGACCCCTATAGCTGAGTGTGTAGGGTAGTTTTGAGTCTGTAAAGCTAAATTGAAGATAAATAAAGAAAGTTACCAAAGAAATCCTGTGTATATATGTTTATCTTTGTTTAATTTTGTTTATGATATATGTTGTGGATGAATAATGTGTTTATGAAATATTGATCTAATGATGTGCGATTATCTTGAATAAGTCTTAATAAATGTACGCAATGCATGTGAAGTACTTTCGCAAAGACTGCGATGAATTCTGTTATATTTGCTAAATAACTTAAGTAGATTTGCACAAACACTAATTCAGGATTGTTCTCTAATGCACGTAAGTGGATAAATCAACTGTTAAGGGTCCACAAAGGCTGATCGTAGACCTTCGTGAAGGTCTAAGGGTTGTTTCAGTAGAGTTGCAATACCGAGCCCTAAAGGTGTATCGATCTGCACGAAGGCAGATCTAGAGTGCTAAAAGACATCACACTTGGCTCTAGATGCAAAAACTTGGTTCTTGCATCCCCCCATACTGCTTTGGGTGAGACTGCAGCCTATATTACGCTGGTTGTTGCCGAAATGGCCAATAGTGTAGTGATTTGTTGGTTGGTGCAACTAACTCTGAACCTGGGTCAGGACCCCCTAAGCCAGCAAATGATTCCATTGATGGGATCGGGATATGCTTAAAAGAGGTGTCATGTCGCATCACTGGAATCCGACCAAGAAATAAATTGAAAAGTGGTTGGATCAGAAGATTCAAGAGTTTGCGATGCAGGAAAACAAGAATCCGCACCTGTCAAAGGAGAAATGGTTGGATATATATTTGTATACGAAGATACATGAAATTTTCTTCTACACCTTCCTGATCAAACTATATGAGTGGTTAGCTAAATTGACATCCATCCAAGGAAGGCGGAAGCTTGACAATCCAATAGTGTGGACTCTAGAACTGGTATGACGATTAGAAGCCTCTGAAGACAAGATTGCACAGGTTGTAGATCACTAGATCGATTGAATTATAGGAGGGTTTGTTACAGAATTTGTGGTTGATACCTCAGTCAGCTACAGTGAAGCGGGGCATAGATTTTTCAAGGGACCACAAGGTAAGTATTTAATACCATTGAATACTTAGATTAAAATGTTGTTGTGTGAAGAAAGGGTGATGCCATTACCTTGATGTTCAGAGCTACACGAAGTGGATGATTCTTTAGAAATCGTGAAGGATCAGGGTCAGAGTATATTGCATTGATTGGACTGCCTATAAGTGATGACGAAGGGGTGGAACGAACTCCACTATGAAGTGTTCTTCACCAAATCACACAGGGTTTTCCATGAACACATCATTCGACCACTCCACCTCCACTGCATACACCTTCACCCACACCTCCACCACCACCACCACCACCACCATTCAACATGTCGAACACAATGAAGCTACTAATTTTCAAGGCCATAGAGAGTGAAGATACATAGCAGTTCTAGTTTGTTACAAATGTTGTGTGGACAACGCAGTAGATTACTGATGACAATATAAAGAAGGCACAGTTGGTTATCGCTCTGCGGGATCGCTGGCTGACTTGGTATATTAAGTATTGTTTTGATAATCCTCTGGCATCACCAACAAAGACTAAGGTTGCTTTAAACAAGGAGTTTAGTAAGCCTAAGTTTGAATCATAGTCAATAGTCAGATTTAAGGAAATCACGATGAGGGTTGATGAGATGCCTTGGGAATTAGATTAAAGGTTGAAATGTGTGATTCAAGAAGCTAACATGCAGCTCACAGATGGTCAGCATCGTGAGTGGTTTATAGCTTTGCTTCTGCCTCACCTGAGGATTGCTCTGTCACAAGAGAAGATAGGAAATCAAGAAGAAGCCCTGGAAATCGCGATGAGGTTGCATGCAACACCCATTCAGGATGTGACCTTTGGGGTACAACAGATTCATTCTCAGTTACAGAGCCTCTTCTTAGAATTGCAGAGCTTGAAGAAAGACAAGGAGACTAAACCAAAGGTGCACGCGGAAGTCTAGTGTCTGAAGTGTAAGAGCCAGGGGCACAATAAATACCATTGTCCCGTATTCACAAATTATATTACAGGAGGGGGACCAATTCCCCTGAGGCCAGAAGCTCCAGCAGGACCGAGCATAGGGGTTGCACTATGGTGCGCTATTTGTCAGGTTGCTGGAAAACATGCGACAGATAACTATCTTCAAAATATTGTCTAAACATCGCAATAGTTGTTCTGTAACTTCTACAACTCAGTGGTCCATGATGAGTGCCACTATTGCAGCTATGAGCTGATGATGGAAAGAACACCTACATACCAGATGCAAGAAGAAACTGGGCTTCCAGAGCAGGGTACCGAAGGAGCGTGTAGAGGTTATGAAGGACAATGACGAGGCCGAGGAGGAGGAGGACCTGTTAGAGGACTGGGTCATTTTATCTGTTACAATTGCAGAACACCAGGGCACTACACACAGAAGTGTCAGAATCAGACATGCCCATCATGTCAATACTGCAACTAGTTTGACCACACTATAGAAGAATGGCCAGTGTTGATAGCTAAGATGTAGGAGAAAAAGACACAGCCTCAGCAACCTACACAGGACTTACAAATGATGAGATTTGAGCCCCACGAGGAAGATCAGAGCGTGAATATAGTGCTGAGAAGCGCAATAACGACCAACTATGATAAAAGTAAACAACCTGAAGAGGACGGATGGGTCTGGAAGGCCCCAGAGAAGGAAGTAGGTTTTGATTTGAATCACATGAAGGAAACATTTATGGGGGCCAAGAAAAGCTTCATTATGGCATCCATCTCAAGAAGTCAGGACAAGATGCAGGAAACCAGCATGTCTACAAAAGTTGATCCCTCTGTCCTTACCATGTTTTTGGAGACCTGCATGAAGCTGCTGTGCAATAGAAAAGCTGTGAAAGGCTTGTAGGAGTTAATAAACAAATGTGCCAACAAAGAGAACATCCTTGATGGACACCACATAGAGAAAAATTGGTAAACATAAGGCAAGAACGAGGCACAAGATGAGGCTCACCGTGGAGATAGGCTATTATGGGATGGACCAGGTAATTTTGGATATGGAGTTGGATGCGAACATTTTTCCAAAACAAGCATGGGAAAGAATGGGGAGACCTGTGCTGTAGTGATCTCTGATTCAACTCAGACTGACGAACCAACAGAAGATCATCCCTATGGGACGATTATATAGAGTAACGGTTGATATAGAAGGTGAGAGTGTGATGGTTGACTTTGAGGTGATAGAGGTCGTTGATGAGATTAATCCATACCCTGCACTCCTGGGAATTGACTGGGCCATTGACATGAATGGGGTCATCAACTTAAATAAGTGGAAAATTTCGTTCGAAAGGAAATCGCTTTGAGTGGTAGTGCCATTGGACCTTGCAAAAGGAGTGCAGTACATTGAAGTAGTCTGCAATTATGAAGAAAGTGAGGATGAACTAGATCAGATCTACAAAATAACAGCACAAGACTAGGACTGGATCAATCTGACAGCAAATGGATGGATTACGTGGGACCGAGAGAGTTCCTGCACCTCTGCTTCGGACAAAGAGTTGGAGCATTGGCAGAATTGTTTGCATGAATTATCCACACCGCAATGTAATATGATGACGAAATCGATGTGCTGTGTTTCATCGGAGGTAAGGAACTTACCTTATTATGATGGTTTAGCTGACGTGAATAAGATTCTGGATGAATTTGAGTGAGAAGTCCCTGAGGATCACCACTTCCAAGCATTAGATTTGGCATTTCGCGTACGCCCACACGATGGTGGGGTATGCACAAGGATAACTTTGATGGATGGTGGGATTATAGAAGAATGATGAGGTTACAGTTTGGGCAGCCTAACACTAGACTGACTGAAAAATATAGTGGGAAGGATGATACTCGTGACCACTTAGAAAAATGGACTACAGCGTGGCGGACAAAACCACAGTCGGAGTGGGTACACACATTTTTCCATACTTTGGATACAATTCCCATGAACTGGTATTTGGAAACGGAGCTTCACCATGGCACCGCAGAGTGGGATATATTAAGGGAAGGGTTATTATTAACCTTAAGTTTTGAAGACGGCTTTGTGAGCATCGATGAATCCTTATAGGAGATTAAGGCAATTATCTTTAGAACACTGCAAGAACCTATGGAATGGATTCAACCAGATTGGAGCACCCAGCTGCGCCATGCGATGGAATGTTATAATGTGATAGCTGAAGAGGAGGATGAATATCTAAGAAATATAAACATTCCATAGGTAGAAGGGCATCACGAATTCCAGGGACATCACCATGTCATTGAAAACAAAGCAAGTAAACATTGGTACTGAAGAAGAATCGATGTTTGCAAAGATTGGAGACTATTGGGATGACGCTACTGTGGATAAAGTTGTTGAGTTACTCCACGAATATTAGGATCTCTTCCCTACGAAGTTTTCAGATTTGAAGTGCATAATTGGCGATTTGGGAGTTATGAATATTACCTTGAAGCCAGACATGAAGCCTTTTAAGAAAATACTATATTTCCTTAATCCTAAATACAAGGAAAAGGTTCGCTAGGAGCTCGATAAGATGCTGGAAGAAGGCATTATAGAACCAGTTGAAGAATTTGATTGGGTAAGCCTGATGGTCATTCAGGAGAAGAAAATGAAGGGAGAAATAAGGATTTGCGTAGATATGCGGAAGCTTAATGATGCCTGTGTCCATGATCCATTCCCGACATTGTTTACTAACGAAGTATTAGACAATGTTGGAGGGAAGGGGGCCTACTCTTTCACTGACGGGTTCTCTGGATATCATCAGATTAAGATCGCGACTAAGGATAGGAGAAAAATGACCTTTGCGACAGAGTGGGATTGTTTTCAATACACTATAATGCCATTTGGACTCAAGAATGCACCTGTGATATTCTCTCGTGTAGTCATCACAGCGTTCAAGGAGTTCATCCATAAGTTCCTGGAAGTATACTTTAATGACTGGACAGTGTTCGGATTAGTAAAGCACCATGTAGCAAGTTTGTGCTTGATGTTGGATACGTGTCGCAGATACCAGATCGCGCTGAACTTGAAGAAATGCATCTTTTGTGTTCCCTTTGAAATCTTGTTGGGTCACGTGGTGTGAAAGTAAGGGTTGATGGTGGACCCTGCAAATATTGCGGTGAAAGTGAATATGGAGGCTCCAAGAAACGTTAAGCAGCGACACACGACACTAGGACATACAGGATATTACATAAAATTTATCAAATCATATGCTCAGATTACCATGCCTATGGCAAAACTGTTGAAGAAGGACGTGACGTTCTGTTGGGATGAATAATGTCAGCGCAACTTAGATGTTTTGGAAGAAAATATGGTCACTGCATCGATCTTGGTATTCCTGGATTGGAAGAAAGAATTTCACGTACATGTGGATACCTCTTTTATTGCGTTGGGTATAGTATTAACGCAAGCCGGTGAAGGAGAAATTAACCATCCTATAGCCTTCGCGAGTAGGAAATTATCGAAGGCCGAGAAGAATTACTCAACGACTGAGCGCAAAGGATTGGCCATGGTGTACGCGCTGCAGTAGTTTAGGTACTATCTAGTAGAAGGGAATTTCAAGATGTACACAGATCATTCTAGCTTGAAATATCTAGTCAATAAACCTATGTTGGGGGGGAATATTTGCAGATGGTTTCTATTATTCCAGGAGTATGACTTTGAGGTAATTGTGAAGCTAGGGAGGTTGAATCCAGGACGTGACCATATTTCATGGATCAAAACAAGAGAGGAGGCCAATAATCTGGAGGAAGGGTTGCTAAACGCACAGCTCTTTGTGATGCGTGTAGAAGATAATCATTTTGCAGATATCATTAACTTATTGACTACGAGGATGGAACTAGAAGTGTATACAAGTCAGCAAAAGAATGAACTTGTAGTGCGCACGGAAGAATTTCCAGTTATTGTGGTACATTTGTATAAGATGGGTGATGATGAAATATTATGAAGATATGTACCATATTTTGAGAGGGATAGAATTCTCGCTGAAGCTCATGGAGGGGCTAAGGGAGGTCATTATGTAGGAAAAGCGACTATGTAGAAGATTTTGCATGCAGGACTATGGTGGCCAATGCTGCATAAGGATTCCAAGGTGTATTGTAAGGCATGTGATGCATGTCAGAGAATAGGAAGACCATCGTGAAGGGATGAGTTGCCATTACAACCTCAAGTATCTTTGCAGCCATTTGAGAAGTGGACAATTGATTTCGTTGGGCTAATTCAACCCCCGCGGAAGAAAACTAGTGCATGCTATATCATCACCGTGACGAAATATCTTACCAGATGGGCAGAGGCACAACTAGTTAAGGATTATACAGGGGCTACAGCAACAAAGTATTTATTTGAGTATGTCTTAACCAGATTTGGCTTCCTGAAAGTGTTGATGAGCGACAAAGGTACGCACTTTCTGAATGAAACAATCAGCGCGTTGACAAAAGAATTCTAGGTCTATCATCAGAAGAGTACAATGTATCACCCACAGGCCAATGGAATTGTTGAAGCCTTCAACAAGATTTTGGAGAATGCGCTGACAAAGATCTGCAACGCACAACGAAATGACTAGGATGTGTACGTACCTGCAGTGCTATGGGCTTATATGACTACTTGCAAGAAGTTGACAAGACAAATGTTGTTCAGATTGGTCTATGGTGTATAAGTTGTAATGTCGATGGAGTATATTGTGCCTAGTCTGCGCATAGCATCTCTCACGGGTATGGAAGATCGTGAAGCCTTAGAGGAATGGCTCACACAACTGATGGAGCTTGAATCGGACCGATTCTTAGTGGGATTCCATCAGCAAGTACAAAAGGAATGTGAAAGGGCATGGCACGATCACCACATCAAGATTTTTGCGTTCAAGGTAAATGATCTTGTCCTATTATATGATAGTAAATTCACTAAGTTTCCAGGGAAATTTCAGATGCATTGGCTAGGGCCGTATATTATCAAAGAAATTACAGATGGAGGTGCAGTGCATCTCGCGAAGCTGAATGGAGAACCTTTTCTGGGAAGAGTGAATGGGAGCCAATTGAAGTTGTATACAGGGGATCCTGTACAATGATAATATGGAAACAAGATAGTCTTAGTGCTCCAAGTAGTTGCAAGGGAGCACAGAACTCCAAACTATATTGCCAGGGTCAGAGTACTGTGCAGCAAGCGGGCTGCGCTGAAAATGGTGAAGTTGCAACATATGAAGCTGTGTGCAGGAAGTTGCACCATGGAGGGAGGTACCATGCAGCGCAATAGAAAAGTGATTGTTGGAGTCACTATTCATGACTTAACAGCGGAAAAACAGTTAATAGGAGTGGGTTGGAGGCATTTAAGGCAAAAATCTTTGAAGATCTACTGCCAAAACAACATTAATTGTCAAAATTTTGGGGCAACGATTGGACTTAAATTCAAACCCCCTCTAAATTCTGCATGCTGGCTCAATAGAGAACACTTTGTGCCCTTATAGTTGTTGGTGAAATTTGTTGTCTATCACCCATGAGCCGAGAGTTTTGGGAGGAATTCTTCGCACACACAGAACTTTCTCATGAAGCCCGTGAGTTGTTTATGGAGAGGATGGATGCCACCAACCCTGTTGAAGCCTTGAGTTTAGAAGCCACTGTATCTGATGCTCTAGGCCTAGAAGTATCTAGTGTTGAAGCTATGCCTGCGGTTCCCACAACACCGAGGTCACCAAGGCCAAAACAGCCCATGGCGAAAGACAAACAACCTGCCACAACAGAAAAGCAACCTGCATCTAAGGAAAATCAGAAAAAGCCAGTGCAGATACGCGCTTCCCTAAGGAATCATACCGTGACACCAGCTAAGAAGAAAGATAAGCAACCAGCGAAGGATAAGTAGAAGGTAGTAGAGTTGGACGTTGAAGAAGGCCAAGGAACGGAGGATATTTACGTTGAATGCATAGAACCTATAACAAAGCTACCTGGGTATATGCCTCTGAAAAAGGGAAAGACGAAGATCACAAAGGACCTAGACTTAGAGAAATTCACCATTTCCATGCCCCTGCTACTTGAGCAGGTTCCTTTTGAAAGTTTGCGGCTTGTGCGAGTCTCATTATTGAGGATGGAGGATTGGTACCTCGTGGATCACACTAGGTTCCCACACTTAGCGATGGAAAAATACATGAAGAGAATGTATTATGGAGAAACAGGTGTTACATTGCTGGAAATGGAGGAATAGGTCCACGGTGTCAAGCAATCAGGATTGCTCAACTTGATATGGGTGCCACATTACCACCGCACCCCCATTAACACAATTTGTATATGCCAGTTGCTTACATTGGTACACGATGGGTGCCTATGGCTAGGAGGGCCTATACCCATCACAGATATGCTCATTCACAAGATTACGCACCTACCATATGAAGGTCTAAACCCAGCCAAGGAGTTTGGCAGAAAGATGGGGGAGAAGGAGCTTGCAGAAAGAATGAAGAAAGATTATGAACTCGTAAAGAAGTTGCACGGGTACTCAATTTTATCTATCTCAGACCCCATAGTTCAATTGGTCACGCAGATATTGTCTGGAAAGGTGATGAGGAAATGTTACGTGGATGAAGTTCCAGCACCCATAGTGTCCCTATCTACACAGTGTGCAAAGGGCATGCAGTTCAACTAGTCCAGGTATCTCTGTTAGGAGTTCCTGGAAAATGGTCGCGAGGCCCAAGATGAAACCAAGCCATTTCATTACGCTTGGTTATTGTTGTCTATTGTGTTGGTTGCATGGGAACTGCTGGAGGATAGCTAGTTTCCTCCACTTGAAGAAGGATTGCCGGAGGCAATGCAGTTCGCCTCCTTATGGGCTATAAAGGGCCCCGTGCAGATCACAGAGATGAAAATATTTTTGGTCTTAATGGAATTGAGTCTCCACATGGCAATTAACCAACGTCCAAGGTTGTCCCCAACCTTGTACACAAAGCTCTTAGCTTATGCCACATTCAAGGTTGACTTCCACAGGGTGTATATCCAAGCGCGAAAGGATCCAGGTCAGGAGTGGCATGACTTGCCATATTTGGTAACAGAGACAGATGTACAAGGGGTGGTAGAAAGATGGCCCGCAGAGTGGCATGCCCCTTCAAATCTAGCTACTGGGCCAAGCACGGGCGTGGGTAGTGTTACCGTGAAGAAAAGGAAGGAGGAAACTAAGGAGGTTGCGCAGAAAAAGAAGGATGTTGCAGAGAAGGCTCGTGTTGAGAAGGAACGTGCTGCCAAGAAGAAGGTAGAACAGGATCAACACGGGTGCCAAGAAGGTGACAAGTCACCTTCTCCAGAAACAGAAACAGAAGAGCTTACAAGACAAGGTGGCGGAGGCGAGGAAGGGTAACGCTCCCCCTTCATTCTGAAAAGGTGTGAACTAGAGTAGAAAGGTGGATCGCAGCAGAAGCAGAAAGCTCAAAAAACACAGGTTGATCCCATGGTACTCATAGAAAGTGACTTGGATGAGATCAGTGATAAAGTTAAGGACGCCACAACAAAAGTACTACAGAAGTTGGAACAATAGTACATGTAAACATTGGGAGGAGTTTAGAAGGATCTCCAAGAGTTGCAGCTCCAAGCAACCAAGATCCAAGAAGATGTCAGGAAAGTGAGTGGCGCACAAGGCAGTTTGGCATGGGGTCAAAGTACAAGTGCAAAGATGGTTTTGTGGCTGCGGGATGTACAAGTCTTCCCCTTGCCTGCAGGTTCAGTCCACGCCAACACCGAGGAACAAAATGCCCTCCTTGACAAAGTCCCAAATATGGGCCTGAACCTTGCCGCGATATCACTGGAGTCATTGCATGCATTACTATAGGGAGTTGTGGAAGAGCTTCACATCAGGGAACAACGAGCACTCAGTGCTGTCAGCAAAATCAAAGTCAATAATCAGCAGTTGTTCACCGAAAATACGCAAGTTTTGCAGGAGAAGGAAACGTTGTAGGAGCACAGTTCATGACTGGAGTCAACAGTCGCAGAGGCATGCAGAACAATGCCTGAGCTTCATATTCCCGAGGACGTATAACCAGAAGAAAAGATCAAAAAACTAGCTGCTGGTGTGCACAAAGCCAAAGCAGAGGTTAACCGAGTTCATTTTGAACTCAACATGAACATCATAGAGTTGTAGTTAAAGTTGCAACCCAAAACTCCATTGGAGGTCCGGGAGCAGCACAGAGCCACAATCAAGGAAGGACTGGCCACTCTGGTTGCCACAGTTGAAGACTGCACACCATTATTTGAGCAATCCATGGAGTTGGTCACCAATTTGCAAGAAGATCCAAACCTGTAGACACTGAATACAGAGATCAGGGAGCTACAGTGACAGTATGACGAAGTTAGGGAAACGATGTGCTCCATCACACAAGCGCAGTGCCTTGCAAAATTACAAGAGGGGAAGCAGCTCCTAGCACAGGTAGAGGAAGCACAAAAGAAGGAGGCCTTGCTTAAGGCTAGGCTGCAGCCTTGGTTAGAGGAGGCTTATCAGGTCACAACCACTATTCAGGATAAGCTAAAGGGCATGCAGCAGATGCAACATACAATCAGGCTGGTCGCAGAAGGACCAACTACAGAGAAGTTAGTCGATAAGGTCAAGTAGGCAGCCGCTCAGAGCACTACCGAAGTTTTCATGATCTAGGTAGATTTGGGGGATCTTCGCAGCAAGATTGCAACACCAGCTGAGTGACTCATGGGCGAGTCACGATCTTTGTGTTGGGGGCATGTTGGGATGGGGTCCCCTGGGTCAGTTTTGGGGTTAAAATAACCCAAGTTTTGATTTTTTTTTTGTAAATAATGTAAAGTATCCGTGATTTGTGGATGCGGAGTGTGTAGATGATTAGGAGTCAAAGGGGTTTTAGCCCCTTGATTATGTAAAGTTTGATTCGGTTTTGAGATCCACCCATGGTCCGCGAACCAAGGGATTGTATGAAGAAAGCTATAAATAGGTTATAGAGAGTCTAAGGCATGCCTATGTGGATAATAGATGGAGTCTTATAAGTGATAGCGCAGAGAAGTGGGTCAGATATGAGAGAGAGGCTCTGTAGCTGAGTGTGTAGAGTCCTAGGTAGATTCTGTAGCTGAGTGCACAGGGTAGTTTTGAGTCCGAAAAGTTGAATTGAAGATAAATAAAGAAAGTTACCGAAGAAATCTTGTGTATATATGTTTATCTATGTTTACCTCTATTTATGATATATGATGTGGATGAATAATGCGTTTATGAAATATTTATCTAATGATGCATGATTATATTGAATAAGTATTAATAAATGTACACAATGCATGTGAAGTACTTTCGTGAAGACTGTGATGAATTCTGTTATGTTTGCTAAATAACATAAGTATATTTGTGCAAAAACTAATTCAGGATTGTTCTCTAATGCACGTAAGTGGATAAATCAATTTTTAAGGGTCTGCAAAGGCTGATCATAAACCTTCACGAAGGACTGAGGGATGTTTCAGTAGAGTTGCATTACCTAGCCATAAGGGCTTATTGATCTACACGAAGGCAGATCTAGGGCACCAAAATACATCACACTCATTTATGGATGCAGTAACTTGATTCTTGCATCCCCCCATACTGCTTCAGGTGAGACTGTAGCCTGCGCTATGCGAGTTGTTGCTGAAAGGGCTAGTAGTGTAGGTATTTGTTGGTTGGCGCAACTAACTCTGAACCTAGGTCAGGACCCCCTAAGCCAAAAATTATGCATGTACAATTTCTAATTTGTAGCAATCCAGTTTATTTATTTCCAGTTGTATTAAGTTAAACTAGCTATAAATGTTGATAAAACTAGTTGGAGGTTAGTTTTGCAGTGGGACAATAGTCTAACGCAATGATAATCTAGTTAATTGATCAATCAACTAAAAATAGCTACTACATGTAGATAATTCGAGTTCCCCAATAGTGGTGGAGACCCCAAGGTGGTGTATCATCAGTTGTATACTAGTCTTGAGTTTACATGTGTTGCATAAAACCATAGATCCAACCTTAGGAATTGTGCAATCAATTGGAGGAAAATTCCTAATAAACTAGCTATAAATGTTGATATAACTATTTGGAGCTTCTTTGTGCAGTGGGACAACAATCTAGCTCGGTGATCATCTAATTAATTGATCATTCAACAAAAAATAGCTACTGCATGCAGATAATTTGAGTTCCCCAGCAGTGGTGGAGATTCCAAGGCAGTGTAACATCAGTTGTAGACTAGTCTTGAGTTTACAGGTGTTGCATGCAGTCATAGATCCAAACTTGGGAATTGTGCAATCAATTAGAGTAAAATTCCTAATAAATAGGGGTCTAATTTCTCAGGATTTGCGTGAGAAATTAGGGGCTCAAGCAGAGGTATAAATTGACTAAGTCTGGGTCAGAGCTTCTCATTGAGCAAAGAGAAAGGTTATTCACTTGCAGGTTGAGCTCAAAGTGAGCAAGAAATTGCAGCAGTAGAGTAGAATTATGTCTCTTGATTTAGATTAAATTTCTTGAGTAGCTGCAATTCTTTCACTATATTTCAACGGAGTCCTTGAGATCAATGCAATGTTCATAGAGTCGCAACATTAGAGCTCAGTTGGACACAAATGAATTATAAAAAATCGAACACACACACATATATATCCCACAAATTACACCAAATGATTTATACATATATTAATGAAAGGTAGACTTCTTATAGATTTAAATGGCTAGGTGCATTTGACCTTATCCCTAATCCATAACAACAATGGATGGGATGCCATTGATTTACCAAGAGGTTGAGTATGATCACTTGAACCTAAATTTCACTGATATTTATTATGAAAGTTTTATCATGTATACAAAAAAACCTCCTTATGATCCTCTTAGCCTTCTACAATGAAATCTAATGAATTCTTCTTCTTCACATTCTTATGAGGTACATTTAATGCATTGCAATACATTCAAAAGTAGCCATGAAACATTCATTGGGGGCTTACACAAAAGATTCACTACATATCATATTATGAGACCTTACATGATTGAAATCTTCATAGGAAAGAAGATGAATATCATGAAAATGTACTAATTGTGGTTGCAAATATGGTAATGCAATGTGTTTTCCATATTGTGTAAAGGCAATTGTCATGAGGTAGTGACAACAACATCATCAACTTTTGTTGCATGAATTTAGAAAGTGGTGTGCACGTCATCATTCATAGTAATAAAATGGAGAGGAAAAATTCTCCCTTTCAAGTGCTTATGCCTCACCCTTTAATAGATAACTTAATAAAATGGAGAAGCAAAATTATCCCTTTCAAGTGCTTATGCCTCGCCTTTTAATATATCTCGTAATAAAAAATGCATTGATATGTAAACTGTCGTTGATATTCCACTTGAAAATTTGTCAAAAAAGATCTGATAATATTATATTAAATATTTGAGATTCTACACTATTACAATTTTATTAAACTTTAATATTTGTACATTTAACTGTAATTAGTGCATGCATGCAAATGGAAATTATGCATAAAAGTAGAGAACGAAAAAATAAGCTCGCACGCACACACATAAGATACAAAATATGCTCTGGAAAACCATTCAGGAGAAAACCCAGCTGGAAGATGAGGCCACTTCACTCTCTTTCTTTGTTTAGAAAAACTATGGGAAAAAATGTTGTCCCACTCACTATCCCTCTTGGCTATCTTTGCTCAGTTATGGAACAAAATGCTCTTGAAAGAATGGAATTCCTCTTCCTCATAGTGGCCTGGTTAAAACACAGCCCGATAACATAATAGTGGTTAAGTTTGACTACATCAACTATTAGCTAGAGTTACAATATAGACTCTTCTAGAGTATTTTACATCACAAACATGTTTCTAGCCCCTTTTCCATGAATAATGGGGCCTAACCTGACATCCTCTCAAATTGTAGGTGTGAAAACAGGAAGTTCATCTTCTGAGTGGCATAACTTTTGCATACAAACCCTGATTGATGCACTTCTTGCATCGTTGGAAATATCTCTATGTGTAGAATAGCATGAAAAGGTGCAACGCTAACGCTACAGCGATAAAGTTTTACCCCCAAAAAACGTCATTTGATGCCTCAAAATACTCTTGAAAGGTTTCAAACCCCGTTTTGTCAAAACGGGTCCTAGTGGTAAAAACTATCCCATGGGCTGATTCCTCCACTTTTTTCACTTTGAATGCATCAAGATGGATGACAAATAGTTTAATGATCCAATCCAGATCATACACCAACAATTCTTAAAACAAAAATGAAGATAAAATAATGTAGCGTGTGTGTGTCTATATATATATATATATATATATATATATATATATATATATATGCTTACAACAAAAGTGAAGATATAATTGTGTACTATAATTTTATTTATACTACCTAATTTTTGCTAATTTTATTTTAAACATTGTTGATGTATTCTTTAACACACACAGAATGATTTCAGTTGATATTAATAAAACTAGCTTTGTGTATTAAACCACTTCACGTGGATAGAAATTCACACCTTTAGGATTATAGTGACACTTGTGCATGACATACACATAAATTTCAAATATTAGTGCCCAATCAAATGTTCAAACCATGGAAACCTCTACTAAAAAAGAAAACACTTCCATAATTTATGAAAATTTTAATGGCTCATCTTTAGACATGCAATGAAATATTTCATAATAAATATGGACATGCACACCTACCTTTATGGAAAAAACAATTGGATTTGTGCTATACACCAAAATATCATCCATTTGAATGAATTTCTTTCCACTAATATTCACAAAATGATCATTTTTCAGTAAGGGAGTCACATCTAAACATGATCCATTATAAAACCATCACTTAGTGACTATGTTTGCCCCATTCAGTATAGGTAACACCGCAGAAATATCAAGAGAATTCTTTGGCCCTCTCAAAATTGATTCACTGAAAGTTGTAGATAATTAATAGAAAGAACGCAAAATAATAAAGTATAGAATCAACCGATAACACTTTCAAATTTGACAAATCTCTGCAAATACCTCTTTCTCCTTGTTCACGGTGAAGCACAATGGCGAAATCTGGGTGATCTCACTTGATTGTCAAATTCTTTCAGTGAATCATATTTGAGTCTCGAAAGCCTCCTGCATCGTAAATGCATGCATCTACTATAGCCATGTCAAATTTCAGTGTCTATCAAAAAAAATAGAAAAAATCCAATGTTGGCCTCATTCACTGTTACAACAGTGAATTATTTCTGTGAGTTTTATTTGAGTCTCGAAACCCTCCCATATTTTCAATGCATGGATCTAACATATCCATGTCAAATTTAAGTTCCTATGAGCACAAACTGAAAAATTGCAATGTTGGCTCCATTCAGTACAAGTCACACTGTGGTGAGCTCGAGAGACTTTTGTTGCCCTTTCGAAATTAATTCACTTAAACTTGCATATAATTAATAGAGAGAATGAAAAACAATAAATTATAGAATTAACTAATAACACTTTCATATTTGGAAAATCTCTACAAATACCTCTTTCTCCTCATTCACGATGAAGCATAATGACGAAATTTGGGTGATCTCGCTTGACTGTCGAATTATTTTTGTGAGTCGTATTTGAGTCTCGAAACCCTACCATATGTCAATGAATGCGTCTACCATATCCATGTCAAATTTCAATGCATACGAGCACAAAATGAAAAAAATTCACAGTTGGCCCCATTCGCAGGTCACACCACAATGAGCTCAAGAGACTTCAGTGACCCTCTACACATCACTCTCAATATTCCTAATACCCAATTTATGTACTATAAAATATTTGAAAGAAACATAGTAAGAATAAAGAATATATATAAATTACTAGAAAAACAAAAATTTAAGTTATATGGAAGAGAAAAAATCAATTAAAAACATATAAATGCATACCTCATACATTTCAATGTTTCAATATATCATTAATATTCTTCTTCATCCAACTCAACATCTATGTCATCTAGTTGAAAAATGACATTGAAACACTCATCCATTTTAGCGTCATCATTAATGTTATCAATATCATCATAATGAATAACATCATCTCCTACATTTGGTTCAAATTCTTCAAGTTCTTCATCTGGCAACACTTCATCGAGAACGTCATCTAGAACATATCCTTGAACTTGTTTGACATCTTTGTGATCTGACAGATCATCAACTAAATTCTCCTCTACATAATCAGCCTCTTCAACATTATCATCTTATTTTGCTACATTATACTCTATCGACCTTCCTCTTAGATCATATCTAACAACATATGACCAACCCACTCTACCTAGAACCTTTCAGTAAAAGACCTATTCACATTGGCTTGGAAGAACATAATGATCTGATCCTAGCTCATATGACATTGTATTAACTATAGTAAATCCACTATCATGTTGAATAACCATTCTATAGAGATCATGTTCATTCATTTGTATCCTATACCATTTCATGTCGAACAAAACCAATTTGAAGGAATGAAAGTCACACTAACGTATGTCATCCTAATACCCATAATATCAATTTTGGGAGAATTGTGGATGTTTTCACTTCTAGAGGAAATATTAGTGACCTGGAAGACTATAGTTGTCCCACAATCAAAAAATTTCCTTTTTTGATCCAACTTTTGATGTGAAATTCACAACCATTGTACCACATAGCCTTATGGTGTTTCAACTACAATATGCCAAACACATAAACAAGGAATTGTAAATTAATAAACATACTCATATAACTTGGAAAATACTTGAAAAAACACACCTGCATTCACATTAACAATATATTTTTAAAATAAATTAATAAAATATCGCAAGCAGGTGAAAATTCATCCTTGCATGTTTATTTTTCAAATCATTTTCTAAATCAATTTCCCTTTGCATAAGATTGGAATCTTATGCACGGTAGCTTCTTTAACCAATGCATACACCCCTTTCCATGATAATGTACCATGATATTGTTCACATATTTTAATCCATGGCTTCATCCAATCAATATTGTTTGCAATGTATAAATGTAGTGCATCCCAATCTCGACCAATTGTATGAGAAAATCATAATTCACCAATAAATATTAGTTACCATGGTCAATATTCATAATTGATGAAAGAATAAAAAATGAATAGTATGATATACAAAAAATGAAAAGTCTCGTAAGTCTTATAGATTGTCTTATAAATCTCCACATTAATTATTTAATTTCCTTTTACTTCTAGTGTTCTACCTTTCCCCAACTAGTGCTCCCCTTCAAACTTTTTGATGGAGTTCACATCCCAAATGCAATCCACATGCATATTTACTTCTAATATAGGAATATATTGGCTAATATACACCATGGATTGATATTCCATATGTCCCTCCACCATAGAACCCTCAGGATATGCTTTTTGTCTAACCAAAGCCTTCAATAATTTCAAGTGCCTCTCCACCATCCACATTGGCCTTGTGTGTACAGGTCCACACAATTCAATCTCCTCAACTTGGTGTATGAGGTAGTGTTCTTTTGCATTGAAAAATGTCGGAGGTAGATACTTTTGGTGAATTTCACACATTAACCAAGGAAACATGTTTGGACTAATTGTTTAAAATATAACAAGAAAATAATAATAAATCAAAACATATTGTTCATTTTATCCACTTGGTGAAAACTCATTTTAGAAAATAATAATAATTCAAAACATATTACTAAATTATACACTTTTCCAAACCCTCCCATATTCGTATAAGGGTCTTAAAACCCTCCTAACATTAATGCATGTATCTACTATAACCATCTCAAATTTCAATGCATACAAGCACAAACTGAAAAAAAATTCGACATTGGCCCCTTTCACAGGTCACCCTGTGTGGGGTCAGTTAATTAAAGAAAAATTTCAACTAATTTTTAAATGTTAAGTGGTGGATTGGTACTTAAGGGTAGGCCCACAAAATGTAATAATAAGCTTGACACCAGTGATAATTGGTTCCTAGCTAGCCATCATTTTTACATTCATGGCATGACTCATATCCTTAAATATTGAAACTAGGACCATAAGAGAGACATATAATAAATTATGCGTGATTCATTAAGGCATCATTCCTTTTCATATAAATGATGTTGATGGTAATGACGATGACGACGATGGTGATGATGATGTTAAAGATGATGTGGATGAAAAAGATGAAGATGGTGATGATGATGATGTTGATGAAGATGACAATGATGATGTTGATGATGACAATGTAGTTCATGATGACGATGATGGCAAAGATGATGATGAAGGGTAATAATTTTTCTCACATGGAAGCGTTAGGAGTTTTCTCAACCTCTGGACTATGAAGTACATTATAATTCTGTAACTAGTAAATAGTATTAAATAATTTCATCTCCCTGACATTTATATATGTTATAACTTTTAGTTTGATTGTCAAACTATTTCTATGAGTTGTATTTGAGTCTCAAAACCCTCCCATATCATCAATGGATTCATCTACCATAATCATGTCAAATTTCAATGCATACAAGCACAAACTGAAAAAATTTCATCGTGGCCCCATTATCAAGTCATGGGCCCATAAATCAATTATAAACTAAATTTTAACATCCAAACATTAATTTAGTCAATTTTATAAAAATCATTATGATACCCCCTTGTGGGAACTCTGTTCATGGAAAGTTATGGGCCAACATTACTTCCTTTTTGTGAGTTCCCCTTTCCAATTTGGGTCGGCCCACCAACTCGTCACACGGATCCCTTGGCATGCTCAGCACATGCCTCCCCCACGGGTGTCGGGTGCCTTGGTGTGCCCAGCACGCGACACCCCCATAAGCACCTCAGCACCCCACCTTTGTGCAAGCACACCCAAGGTGCAGGTGTTCACCTTGCTATGCAAATCAATGAACACAAATAATTTTCTCATCAATGACAAAAAAATAAATTTATCATTTGCTATTTCCATGGTCCATGATAAATCAATTATAAACTGGTTGTTAACACCAAAACATTAATTTAGTTATTTTTCTAAAATTCATTATGAGACCCCCTTGTGGGAACTATGTTCATGGGAAGCCATGGTTTGACATTACTTCTTTTATGCAGGTGCCTATTTCTAAGTCGGGTTGACCAACCAACTCATCGCATGGGTGCCCCTAACGGGTGGGCACCCTGGCGTGCTAGAACACGATGCCCCCATGGGCGTCGAGCACCTTGGTGTGCCCAGCATGTGATGTTACATGAGTGTCAGGCGCCCTGGTGTGCCCAACACGTGATGCCTCCATGGGTGCCCCACTTTCTTGCAGGTGTGCCCATGGTGTAGGCATTTGCCTTGCTAAGAAAATCAATGAACACAAATCATTAGCTTATCAATGAAAACAAAATATCATCATTTTTTATTTCCATGTTGTATGATCAATCAATTATATACCGAGTTTTAACACTGAAACATTAATTTAGTTAATTTTCTAAAAGTAATTATGAGACCCCCTTGTAGGAACTTTGTTCATGGGCAGTCATGGACTGACATTACTTCTTTTGTGTAGGTGCCCCTTTCCAAGTCAATCCGACCCACCAACTCGTCTCATGACCACCCTAGCATGCCTTACACGTGACAACCTGATGGGAAACTGGGCATCCCGACTTCATGCGGGCGCACCTAGGGTACGGGCATTCACCCTACTGTACAAATTAGTGAACACAAATCATTTTCCTATCAATGATCGCAACAAAATACTATCATTTGTTAGTACCATGCTACATAATCAATCAATTATAAACTAGATTTTAACACCTAAAAATTAATTTAGTTAATTTTCTAAAAATCATATGAGACCCCTTTGTGGGAGCTCTATTCATGGGCAGTCAAGGGCCAACATTACTTCTTTTTTAAGGGTGCCCATTTCCAAGTCAAGTCAACCCACCAATTCTTCGCATGAGCACCCCTGTCAGGCAAGCACCTTGGCATTCCCAGCATGCAATGCCACCATGGGCATCAGGTGCCCTAGCGTGCCCAACATGAGACACCTCCATGGGCACCTAGGTGCCTTGCCTTTCTGCAGGTACGCCCAGGGTGTGGGCGTTCACCCTGCTATGAAAATCAGTGAACATAAATCATTAGCTCATCAATGAAAACAAAATATTATCATTTGTTATTTCCATGTTGCATGATCAATCAATTATAAACTGACTTTTAACACTAAAACATTATTTTAGTTAATTTTCTAAAAATAATTATGAGACCCCCTTGTGGGAACTCTGTTCATGGAAATTCATGGGCCAGCATTACCTATTTTTTGTGATCGCCCCTTTCCAAGTTGGGCCAACCCACCAATTTGTCGCATGGGTGCCTTGATCGCGTGCCCAACACGCAACACTCCCATTGGCGCCTCACCTTCGTGCGGGCGCACCCAGGGCATGACCATTCTCCCTACTGTGCAAATTAGTAAACATAAATCATTAGCTCATTAATGCCAAAAAAATATTATCGGTTTTTATTTCCATGCTACGTGATTAGTCGATTATAAATCAAATTTTAACACCCAAACATTAATTTAGTCAATTTTCTAAAAATCATTATGATACCCCCTTGTGGGAACTTTGTTCATGGGAAGTCATAGGCTGAAATTACTTCTTCTATGCAGGAGCCCCTTGCCAAGTCAGGTTGAACTACCCAATTCATCGCATGGGCGCCACTGCTGGGAAGGTGCCTTGACGTGTTGAGCACAAGATGCTCCCATGGGTGTCCGCGTGCTCTGCCTTCATGCAGGCACCCCTATGGCACGGGTGTTCACCCTACTGTGTAAATTAGTGAACACAAATCATTAGTTCATCAATGATAAAAAAAATTGTTATCATTTGTTAGTACCATGTTGCATAATCAATCAATTATAAACTGGATTTTAACACCTAAACATAAATTTAGTTAATTTTCTAAAAATTATTATGATACCCCCTTGTGGGAACTTAGTTCATGTGTAGTCATGGGATGACATTACTTATTTTATGTGGTCACCCCTTGCCCATCTGGGTCGACCCACCAACTCATTGTACGGGCATCACTGTCAGGCGAGTGCCCTGGCTGCGTGCCTAGCACGTGACGCCCACATGGGCGCCCAGGTGTCCCACCGTCATGCGGGCACGGGCGTTCTTGCTGCTGTGAAAATCAGTGAACACAAATCATTAGCTCATTAATGACAACAAAATATTATCATTTTTTATTTCTGTGTTGAATGATCAATCAATTATAAATCAAATTTTACCACCCAAACATTAATTTTGTCAATTTTCTAAAATTCAATATGAGACGCCCTTGTGGGAAATTTGTTCATGGGCAGTCATGGGCCAACATTACTTTTTCTATGTGGACACCCTTTTCCAATTTGGGTCAAACCACCAACATGTCGCATGGGCACCCCTCCCTGGTGGGTGCCCTGGCATTCCTATCACGTGACACCCCGATGGGGGCCTGTGTGCCTCCCCTTCGTGCGGGCGCACCCAGGGCATGGGAATTCACCTTGTTGTGCAAATCAGTGAACACAAATCATTATCTCATTAATGATCACAACAAAATATTATCATTTGCTAGTACCAGGCTACATAATTAATCAATCATAAACCATATTTTAACACTTAAACATTAATTTAGTTAATTTTCTAAAAATCAGTATGAGACTCCCTTGTGGGAACGCAGTTCATGGGCAATCATGGGCCGGCACTAATTATTTTGCGTGGGTACCCCTTTCCACATCGAGTCAACCCACTGACTAATCACACAGGTGCCCCTATCGGGCGGGTGCCCTGGTGTGCCCATCACGTGATGCCCCCATGGGTGCTCGGGCTCCCCGACTTCATGTAGGTGCATCCATGGCTTAAGAATTCACCCTACAGTGCAAATTAATGAACACAAATCATTAGCTCATTAATGGAAATAAAATATTATCATTTTTTATTTCCATGTTAAATGATCAATCAATTATAAACCGACTTTTAACACCTAAACATTAATTTAGTCGATTTTTAAAAAATCATTATGAGACGCAGTTTTTCGCCCGCACTCTGCTAGGTCTGCTGGCTGCTCTAGCGCGATCCTGGCCTTTGCACCCATCCGATCATCCAGCTTCAGACAATGGAGGCCAGCGGGGACCCTGATCCCCCTCCCTCGCCACCTCCGGAGGTGCTTGCATTCAGATCCATGGTAGCCGCTGGACCAAAGCGCCCTCCCTCAGCTATTCAGCAGAAGTTTGTTAAGAAACTGGACACAATTCCATCTGTGGCCCTTCCAGAAGAAGAAACCTGCAAAGCAGCTTTGAACCTTGCGGAGAGAGGCCTCATAGGTCAGTTCACGGGCCTCTGGCCTTCTCCCAAGTCGGTTGATGAATGGACTCAAAGGAACTGGAAGCCTTTGATCAAAGAGGGAGTCAAAAGTTATTTTGTAGGTAAGGGTTTCTTTGTGTTTGTCTTCAAAAACCCGGATGACAGAGGCTTAATTTTTAGAAATGGACCGTATTTCATGGGACCCCAGGGTCTTTATCTAAACAAATGGTCTCCTGATTTCGATCCCACCCAGGACATCCCCTCTGCTGTCCCGGTCTGGGTTAGGCTCCCCCATTTGCCTCTTCACTGCTGGAATCAAAAATCCCTCCAGATCATAGGTAATGCATTGGGAAAATACATAGATCAAGCTACAAGAAAAGACAAGTATTCATGCGCCCGCATCTGCGTAGAAGTGGATCTAGAAGAGGGGTTACCAGAAGCTATCAAACTCATTGTTGCTGGGTGGATGCATGTCCAGGAGTTGGACTATGAACAGCTACCCTTTAAATGTATACATTGCCACGGTCACGGACACTTTGCAAAGAACTGTAAAAAGAAAGTTGAGGAACAAGTAGACAAACAAAATGGGGAACAATGGACCCTAGTCCAGAAAAATGCAACCTCAAAAAAAGGCACAGGCAAAGGCAATATGGACGGAGGCCCTAGCAGCGCCAAATCCAACCAGGAAACGGAAGCAACTCCAAATGGGACAGAAAGTGCTCAGATCAATCAAGTAACTCTACTCCAGGAGAATGTAGAACAGGCAGACACTCCACCTTCAAACAAAGAGGTAGGGGAAGCAATACAGAACGAGGCCAACCAAGGCAGTCCCTCCAATCCCTCATATGCAGAAATAGCAAGGAAAAAACCAGTGGAAAGCTCTGGTTCTTCGGAGGATGAAACCTACGAGCGACTAACGAAAAAAGCAGGAAGGAAATCCCGCAAAGAAAAGAGGGAGGAGGAGGCAGAAAGACTCAAAATACAAGGAAGTCAAGCTACAATAGAAATGTCTATTGGGCGAAATATCAGACCAAGGCCTTCCAAGGGAGGCCTCAACCCCCCCTTAAGTAAATAATGAATCTCATCTCTTGGAACTGTAGAGGACTGGGGAATCCCTCCAAAATTGAAGCAGTTAAGGACCTTATGAAAGCAGAACCCTCAGATATCCTCATGCTCCAAGAGACCAAAATAGAAGGCCAAGCCCTTCTAGAGATTAGCAGTTCAAAGTGGAATAAAAGAACAGGCAAAGCAGTCAGCTCAAGGGGAACTTCTGGAGGGTTGGCAACTCTCTGGAATGAAGACCTATTCCATCTGAAAAATCATCATGAAACTCAGCACTGGATCTTCACGGAACTGATGCACAAAGCAAGTAAGTTGTCTATCTCCCTCTTCAATCTTTACGTCCTGGTTTCTTACTTTGAAAAATGAGAATGTTGGAATTCTCTCTCTGCCTTTTTAGAGCAGTCTTCTCCTAGCAATATCATCATAGCCGGGGATCTTAATATCATTATGAAAGCAAAAGAGAAGAGGGGGGGTGGTCAAGCATCAGAGACCCCATGCTAGACGTGGTGGAGGAGCTCTCTCAGCGCTGGGACCTTTTGGACTTCAATCCTGTCCGTGGCATTTACACTTGGTCCAATAACAGGGTTGGAACAGACCACATTTCAGCACGTTTAGACCGATTCCTGGTGCAAAGCTCCATAATGATGAACAAAAAGATAATCATCACAAAAATTCTGCCTAAACTTGCCTTTGATCATAAGCCTATTCAGCTCCTCTTGGAAGATGAAGAAGACCTGGGACCTATTCCGTTTCGGTTCAGCCCTCTTTGGATCGAGAGAGAAGGTTTTTTAGAGACAGTGAAGGCAGCATGGGCCAAAACCTTCTCGGGATCCCCAAGCTATGTCTGGGAGCAAAAGTTGAAAGCCACAAAACAGGCTCTGAAGGACTGGATAAAGAGACCAGCCCCTTCTCCTACCGATCAAAGAAAGGAGTCAGTCCAGTCATTGCAGACCCTGCAAATAGATATGGAAAGCAAAGATATCACAGCAGAGTTGCTGGAAAAAGAAATAAAAGCCCAACGATCCACATATCAATCTTTCAGAAAGGAAGAAGAATACTGGAGACTCAAATCCAGAAGTCTGTGGCTGAAGGCTGGAGATCGGAACACCTCCTTCTTCCACTGGCAATATAGAGCGAGATTGTCCAGGAATCATATAGCAGAAATCAAAACAGCTGAGGGCAATGTCTGCAAAGGGTTTAATCAAGTCAAAGCTGCCGCCGAAACCCATTTCAGGAATCTATACAGAGAAGGAACTCAAAGCAACAATGAGGAAGCTGCTGACTTCCTCTCTAACATCCCTTCTCTCATCAGCCCTGAAGATAACACAACTCTCTGCAGGCCAATCACTGAGGAGGAAACCATAAACGTTATCTGGTCCATGGACGCAGACAAGGCTCCTGGGCCTGATGGATTCTCAATCCATTTCTACAAAGCTTGTTGGCACCTTATCAAGGCTGATCTCCACAAAATGATAAGTTGGTTTATGAAAAAAGCCAAGATAGGTGGAGGAACCAACTCCACTTACCTCGCTTTAATCCCCAAAGACACCAACCCTGAGTCATTTGCAAGATTCAGGCCCATTTTGTTGTGTAATGCTTCATATAAAATTCTGGCTAAACTGTTAGCAAATCGGATCAAGCCATTGTTAAAAAGACTGATCTCCTCTTCTCAAGGTGGTTTCGTGGAAGGCAGGCATATTCTGGACAATGTAATCCAAGTTCAGGAGACTATACATTCAAGCAAGCAGCGAAATGAGAAAGGTATGTTGATTAAATTAGATATGGAAAATGCCTTCGATAGAGTTGATCGCACTTTCCTTAGCAAAGTCCTTCTCTCCTTTGGCTTTTCGACCCACTTTGTTCATCTTATTAAAGCCTGCATCGACAAACTGTGGATTGCCCCTTTAGTCAATGGCCACCCTACAAATTTTTTCCAAGCTCAGAGAGGTATCAGGCAGGGATGCCCTCTCTCCCCATTCCTGTACATCATAATGGCAGACTCCCTTAGTCGTAAGCTCACTGCTGAAAGACTTAATGGCAACATTCCGGGTCTCAAACCTTCCCATGGAGCAGATGCCCTGAACCATGCCCTCTTTGCTGACGATTCCCTTCTCCTTGGTGGAGCTTCCACCAGAATAGCCAAAGCTATTGACACTGTACTCAGAAGTTATTGCAGAGCCTCTGGGGCTTTAATCAACGAGAGCAAAAGCGAAGTCTTCAGTTGGAATATAGATCAGCGGGAACTCACTGGCATAACCACTCTCCTCGGATTCAAAGGTCAAGCAACATGGGACAGATTTAAGTACCTGGGTCTCCCCATCATATCTGGAGCCAATAAAAGATCGCTATGGAGCGAAATAATCTCTAAAATCAAAACAAAAATTGCAGCGTGGGGAGGCTACTGGCTGACTAAGGGAGGCAAAGTAATTTTAATTAAATCCATGTTGTCGGTGCTTCCAATATTTCAGGCAGCGTTTCTCCTAGCACCAAGAAATGTGATGGAGTAGATCTCCAAACTGCTCAA
Organism: Pinus tabuliformis; assembly: GCA_031772625.1. Taxonomy (NCBI): domain Eukaryota; kingdom Viridiplantae; phylum Streptophyta; class Pinopsida; order Pinales; family Pinaceae; genus Pinus; species Pinus tabuliformis. Next base: position 758,750,721 of record CM062808.1, on the reverse strand, counting down.
AGACTTCTTGTGGCAGGGAGGTAAGGGAAACAAAAAAAAAATGCATTTGGTGAACTGGGAAGTGGTAAAAAAAACAATGGTAGAAGGCGGGTTGCAAATTAGAGACCCCACTCTCGTCAATCTAGTGCTGGGAGGAAAGATTTTGTGGAAGCTGATCCACGAGCCCTCTCACCTGGTTAGCGTCACGCTGCGTTCAAAGTATGGACCCAACAAATCCCTCAGCAACCTGCACAACGCTAATACAGCAAACTGCACGCAGGTGTGGAAATTATGTTGCAGAAGCAGCAACTTCTTCAACAAACAGGTCTACAGGATTCCTGGTAACGGCAAACGCACCCACCTGTGGCTCGACAGTATTATGGGGAAAGAACCTCTAAACAACAATGAGGACATAACAGATCTCAGGGACTGGCTGAAGCAAGTAGGAGTCAACAACATATATGACCTTTCAAATTGGGATCAGCGTGGAGATTGGGCAGGATGGGATTTTCATGGAGTCCCTGCCCGGTTATCCCTTCAACAAACCCTGCTCAAAGATCTGCTGGAGGATGCTGCCCCTGTCAACAGATCCATGAAAGATAGATGGGGTTGGGGCCAGTCCGGAGTCTACACCACAGCTGCAGGTTACAAAGCATTGCAGGCCTCAAGAAACAGCAATCAAACTCTGGCCTTCTGGAAGAATGTCTGGGATTCCCTAGCCTTACCAAAAGTGAATTTCTTCTTCTGGACTCTGGTCCATAATAAACTCCTAACTGGTGATAACATGGAAAAAAGGAACATAGCAGGGCCGCATAGATGTGTGTTATGCAGCAACAATTTCGAAACAGCCCAACACCTTTTCTTGGAGTGCATTTTTGCTAAAGAGGTTTGGGGAATCATTTTACAGGAATTTCAGATTTCATTGCCTTCCCAAATCTCTGTCTCAGACCTCTTTGCCTCATGGAGTCTCTTCTATTCCCATCGCATCCCTCCCAAATCATTCTGGCGCAAAATCTGGACAGCACTCCCCAAATATGTTTGTTGGCAGCTTTGGTTGGCCCGCAATCAGCTGATTTTCAGAGAGATGAGGCACTCACCGTTGCAAGTAGCTGCAAAAGCTAAATCCTTTCTCCTGGAAGCGGCCCAACAACAGTATTTTAAAGATGATCCTTTGTTACTGCCCGAAGAAAAGAGGTGGCTAGGCCCGCTAGTGCCTTATCCGCGTAAGCATCTACTCTCTCCTCAAAAGGTCAATCCGGATTGGCGCATAAGAGACGATGATGACAATTTTCAATCTTGGTGGCGGACTCAAAACTTATCCACAATTTTCTTTGACGGAGCGTCCAAAGGTAATCCCGGTGCCGCTGGTGCTGGGGGGGTCATCTACTCTCCGGATGGGTTTTCAAAAGACTGTTTCAGCTGGGGATTAGGCCAGAAATCCAACAACCAAGCAGAGATTCTTGGGCTCCTCAAAGCTTGCCTTATTGTAAGAGACAAAGGAGTCAAAGACCTTCAAGTTTTCGGAGATTCAGAGATAATAATAAAAAATCTAAATTTGGGGACACTGTTTAGCAATGCCAGCCTCAACAAAATTCTAGACAGATTGAAGAGAGTTCTCCTAGACTTTGACACGTGCAAGTTTTATCATATTCTTAGAAAGTCAAATAGTGAAGCTGATCAGATGGCAAACAAAGGCAGCTCTCTTATGAAAGGACTGCTAATTGTAAACAATGAAAGTTTTGTACAAATGCCCTGAAAATCTAGTAGATCAAAATCAACAGCAGTTAGAACTCTGCAATGTAATAGGGGTCGCTCCGGCAAAGACCCAAGATCTTTTCAAATAAATAAATTCTATAACTGTTACAGTTAAAAAAAAAAAAAAAAAATCATTATGAGACCCACTTATGGGAACTCTGTTCATGGGAAGTCATCGATTGACATTACTTCATCTACGTGGGCACCCCTTTCCAAGTCAAGATGGCCCACCAACTCGTTGCACAGGTACGCTTGCTGGGAGGGTGCCCTAGTGTCCCTAGCATGTGACACCCCCATGGGTTCCCGTATGCCCCGCCTTCATGCGAGCACACTCAAGTAATGGGAATTCATCCTACTATGAAAATTAATGAAAATAAATCATTAGCTCATCAATGATCACAACAAAATATTATCATTTGTTAGTACCATGCTGCATAATCAATCAATTATAAACTGACTTTTAACACCTAAACATTCATTCACTTAATTTTCTAAAAATAATTATGAGACCCCCTTGTGGGAACTCATCTCATGGGTAGTCATGGGCCAACATTACTTCTTTTGTGTGAGCACCTCTTTCCATGTCGGGTTGACCCACCAACTTGTCGCACGGGCACCCTGCCAAGCGGGCGCCTAGCATGCCCAACACATAACAAACCCATGGATGCCCAAGTGCCTTTGTGTGGACGCACTCAGGGCACAAATGTTCACCCCACTGTGCAAATTAGTGAACCCAAATCATTATCTCTTCAATGAAAACAAAATATTATCATTTGTTATTTCCATGTTGCATGATCAATCAATTATAAAATAACTTTTAACACCCAAACATTAATTTAGTCAATTCTTTCAAAATCATTATGTAACCCCCTTGTGGGAACTTTGTTCATGGGAATTCATCAACTGACATTACTTCTTTTGTGTGGGCACCCCTTTGCCAAGTCAGACTAACCCACCAAATCGTCGCATGGGAATCCTATCGTTCCTAACACGCGACGCCCCATGGGCACCCGCGTGCCCCCCTTCGTGCAGGCACAACCTGGGCGCAGACATTTGCCATGCTATGCAAATAAATGAACCCAAATCATTAACACATAAATTAAAACAAAACATTATCATTTGTTAGTACGTCCATGCTGCATAATCAATCAATTATAAATCGGTTTTTAACACCTAAACATTAATTTAGTCAATTTTCTTAAAATCATTATGAGACACCCTAGGGGAAACTCAGTTCATGGGAAATCATGGGCCAAACTTACTTCACATGTCTTCCCAACCACTGTGTCGCCTGGTTCATCTATTGCCCAACTCGCCTGGTACATTTTCTTAATGAACCAAAGTCAAATTTAAGGTGAACAAAAGAGGACAAACCAACTGAAAACATATAAATACATACCTCATACTTTTCAACATTTTGAAGTCATTAATATTATTCCTCATCCATCTCATCATCTGTGTCATCTAGTTCTAAATTCATGTACAAAGGATTCACCATATCAACATCATCATCATCATCACCATCACCATCATCATCATCATCATCATCATCATCATCTATATCATCATCCGGAACATGCTCTTCTACATTTGGTTCAACTTCTTCAAGTTCTTCGTCTGACACAATGTCAATATCATATAGTTCATCCAAATTAACATCATCTTGATTAACATATATTTCTTGAACTTCTCCAATATCTTCGTCTGACACTGCATGAACTCCCTTCTCCTCTACGTCATCTTGTTCTTCAATTTCATCTTCTTCTACTACATTATACTTTAATGGCCTTCCTTTCGGATCATATCTAATAACATATGACCAACCCACTTTACCTGGAAAGTCTACATAAAATACCTACTCCCATTGGCTTGGAAGAACATATCGCGATCCTGGATTAAGATTTCTTGTATCAACCATGGAAAATTCGCTAGTATGCTAAATAACAATTCTATTAGGGTCACGTTCATGGATTCATTGCCTAAACCATTTGACATCAAACACAACTATTTTGAAGGATTCAAATTCATGGTCAATTATATCATGTAGATATACATAGTATCGATTCTCAGAGATTTTTGGATGTCTTTCACCTCTAGAGGAAACATTGATAACTTGAGACACTGTAGTTATCCCACTATCATAGGTTTTCATCTTTCCATCCAACCTTTTGATGTGAAATTTGCGGCCATTACACCACATTTTGTTGTGGTGTTTTAACCGTAATACAACAAACACATAAAAAAATGCATTGTCAATTGATAAGCATGCCTACTTATACTTGAAAATTAAGAAAAAAATACCATATGCATCAATATAACTGTAAAAAAACTTAGTATGGGTGAATATGCTTGCTTGATAATCTTTTAAACCATATGCTAAATCAATTTCCGTCTTTGTAAGATTGGTATATCCACTATGTTGATCTTATTTGACCAATGAAGACACACTATACCATGATAACCTACCATTATTATCTTGTTTGCATCGTTCAATCCATACCTTCATCCAATCTTTATTGTTCGCAATGTATAAATGTATTGCATCCCACTCTTGATCGACTATATTAAAATAAAACAATTCACATACATATAATTAGTTACCATGTTATACCTTCATAATAATGGATTATGTAGGAAGACTAAAAATTAAATAAGTACGATATACATAAAAACAAAAAATTCAAATGTGTTATAAATCTCCACTATCTACTTACATCTCACTTTGCTCATTCTACCTTTTGCCAATAGGTGCTCCCCTTCAAAATCATCCACAAAGTTGACATCCCAAATGTGATCCAATACATTAATACATTTTCCTATTTCATCATTAGATTAACGAATATAAACCATGGTTTGATATACCATATATCCTTCTACCATAGAACCCACAAGACGTTCTCTTTGTCTGACCAAAGCCTTCAGTGATTTCAAGTGTCTGTTAACGATCCACATTGATCTTGTTTGTACAAGTCCACACTTTTCAATCTCCTCGACTTGGTCTATGAGGTAGTGATCTTGTGCAATACTTTTCATTTCACACATTAGATGAGGAATTTGTTTTCTCCAATACTTTATATCTTTTTTACCGATTTCTTTAGATGACAACCATCTACAAATGAAGCAAGCAAATCACATGTTCAACAAAAAAAGAATAATATAGTACATGATTACAAGAAAAACACATGTAGTGAAAAATATGTGACAGAACAACTTATTGAAAAAATTACACTTTGCACATAAATCTCCACTTACCTCATGTATTTTCCAATATCATATATAACTTGTTTGACATTGTTGTCAAAGTTTTTTTGGAGAGATAAAGGTAGAACATATTGTAACAAAAATAATGATTGATCATTATTTTTTCCCAAATTAGTTAAAAAAACACTAATTTACAAGATGTTTCACCAATGTATAAAATATATATACACCAAAATAATTACCTTAATGAACATATGCCAATCGTGAGTTTTTACCCCAATTAATTCACCTTTATTTGTTAGGATATTCTTTATGTTTGAAGAAAATCTAGTTGGAAATTTATTTTTTTCAATAACCTCTTTAACATGCTTGCTTTTCTTCTCTATCAATAACCATGGAAGGGTGCTTATATTTGGCCTTCTCTATCACAATTTGAATGAATCACACTTTGTAATGCATGTTTAACCTCCTTAATGTTATTACAAATTTTGAACTTTTTTTCTTTATCTCTCCTTCCATCTAATATTTTCCATAAGGTCTCCATTACATTCTTCCCTATGTGCATTGTATCAAATAAATAAACAATTTATAGGTGCTCATAGTAGGGGAATCTATTGAATTTCTCAAGATAACTTTTCATTCCTTGTGGAAGTGCCCAGTTATTAATTCCTTCATGATCTACAACGTGAATCATAGTTAAAGATATTATAACAAAAATATAACCTATCAATTAGTACATTGAAGAAAATTCCATAAAAAAAAAAAGATAAAATAATCCAACATATCACGTATATTGATACATATACAATTCGATCCATACCTTGAGAGACTATATTATATTTCAAATTCTACGCACGAGGTGTCATTCTCCGTGGTCGTAATCCAATCTCTTCTTTCCCACTGAAAAGAAGTTTTTCAGTACTTTGGTAATTGTGGTCCTTAGAAAGGAAGGGCCTATACTCATCAAACACCTTCATTTTTAAGCTTCTTGAACAACCATATTTCATCATAGGACCACAAACTGGACAAGAAAAATTTACCCTTTGTTTGAAGACCTGTGAAAAATGCAATAATTTTTATATCAATTATTTTAAGTATGTACAATGAAGGTTGAACTATTTAAAAAACATACTTGAAATGAACTTCGTAAAATTAAATACTATTAAAGTGTAGGGTAACATTATAACATACCATAGAAATGTGTTAGCCCTGGGGAATTGTGAATTGTCCATACAAGCATTGCATGAAATTCAAATTCCCTTTGTGCAATACTGGTCTACAATTATCATACATAGTGATACCATTCCATAACTCCACTAACTCATCATCGATAAGAGGCTCGATATATACATTCATATCTTTGACATGGTACTTACCTAATTGTGATGCAGGAGCATTCATCTCAAGAATATCATTGTATTTTAGTAGACATAGGGGGTCTTGTGTTTCCAAGGAAGTTGGTTTCCTATGTTTTGAATTAATGTAATTATTAAGGTTTTGGGTGATTTTAATGAGAGAAGTTAGAATAGGGATTTAATTAAGTATAGTGAGGCATATTTGTAATTGTTCTTGAATGTAGGAGAACATGAGAGAATCAGGATAGTTGAGAGATTTGATAATTAATTGTAAAACTTAGATTAGGAGTTAGTTCATGATTTTGTGGATTAGAGAGGATCCTTAGAGATAAGGAAGAGATTTTAGGATTTTGTTGAGAAGGTTATGGATTTAAGCCAGGAATTGGTTGTAGAATCCTTTTGTATAAATGTAAGCCTAAAAGGCATAGTTAGCAGTTAGTTGGTTAGTCAGTCAAGTCGAGAGTTAGATAGGTTTGATTGTAAGCCTACGGAAGGTAGGAAAATAGAGGTCACTGATTAGAAAATCAGGCCAGAGAGACAGAGAGTATCATTATGTAATCATTTGTTTATGTGTGTGTGTATATATATATATATATATATATATATATATATATATATATATATATATATATATATATATATATATATATATATATACAGAGATTCAATTCCTAACCTGTGTAAGTGTGTGGTTTGAGTAATTGAATGATAAATTGTGTGTGAATTAAGGTTCTGCATGGTATATTTATGCAGGTGGAGTTTGAGAAGAACATAGAGAAGAAGTGAGGATGAAGGATCGTGTCGGATCGTTGAATCTGATTGAAGGATCAATGTGGAGTTCAGGAGTGACCGTGTCTAAGAGTACGTGGAGTTAAATCAAGAGGGACTTGTGCTGCAGAACAATCAAAGACCAAAAATACTGGAAGAACCCGAAACCACAGAGAACTTTAAGAAACCATGTGAAGGCACGAAGGAAGGAAGTAAACATGCATAGGAGCCGTCGGGTCATTTAGATCAATGGATATTAATGGCGAAAGAAGAATTGTGGAAGAATAGATCTGGATCGTCAGATCGAAAGATCTGTTAGATCGACGATGATCAACATCTACGAGGGTAGTAGAGTATGGATTTTCTTGATCATGGCTAAAGTCTTGCACTCGCTCCTAGCCATCAATCTCATATTCAAAATTTTAGATCACAGTCGATTGTGGGTGTTAAGCCGTTTTTAATCCGTGTGCTTATTGAAATCTCATAAGCCGTAGATTTGATGGCCTCTTATATTTAACAGTCATCGCGCGCCAATCAGCTCGTATGATAGTCAAGGAAGAAAGACGGGTTTATAAGCGGAAGTTGTTTATCGGGTGGAGAAAAATTGGTAAGTGGTAAGTCGGGGTGGTCACTCGATTCCATTTATCGACTAACACGTAGCACATCGAAGGAGAGAGGAAACCGCTTTATCGGGCGGGTAATCCCCCTACAAATGGTTCATCTGATATTGTTGTTAACCGTTGGATTAAATGGGTTTTGATCAACGGTGGAGGATCACCAATTAGTTTCAATGATCGGGTGGACCAACAACCATCGGATTAAATGGTAGGATCAACAGCAGAGATTGAAGCCAATAAGGCTTGGGCCTGAGTAGACCCAAAATTTTTATCAATGTGAGTTAAGTGAATTGAGTTCCGGTGGATGAATGGGTTTAAGTTGTGATACGACATGACAATTGTTGATGTGATGGAGTGAAATCAATGGTGGAGGCTGAATGCGATAAAGGTAGAGCGTCAGAAAATGTACAAAGGTCATGGATTGGCAGAAAGGTGATTAAGGCCTGGGACCAGTGACATGAAATTTTATATGCATATTGTGGGTAAAGTCGGCTTAGGCTGGCATCATTTTGGTATCAAAGTAGAATTGTGGTTGAAACAATTGATATCAGAAGAGAATAAGGGAATTCTATGTAAAATATCTTTGAGAAAATTTAGAACAGAGTTATGTTTTAAGGTGTGTATCCAGGCAAGAGGAGATTAGATTCTAACCTGACAAACAGTAGGCACACAGAGATAATGTGTAGCAGAACTTGCATATGCAAGGAAACAGAGGACAATCCATTCAAAGTGTAGGTGAATGGTAGAACAAGATCATGCAGAGGTCTTGAAGGTGAGATGATATGTTTTGTTTTAATTTGATTTGAAGATTGGAGAGTTTGTGGTCTTTATATTGATGCACAGGTAGCAGCATAAGAAGGTGATAAGATTGCAGCAACCTAGAGCAAGGAGTGCTCAATTGGTTCCAGAGGAAAGAACGATAGAAATGCTAACAAACTGAGCTCAGGGGAGAGAAGCTTAGTGAAGCATATGTAGCAAGAAGGAGACTTGTTACTGCAGGGGTTTTGTTGCAACTCACAAAGGCAATTCCACAGAGGATGTGGGTAGAATTGCTAAGTAATGAAGGAAGCTGATAAGACATTCTAAGTGAAATAAGAGGTGGTTAGAACCAAGTATTTCATTGTGATGGAAATACAAGAGGACAGTTGTGTTCTTAGAAGATACAGATGAGTTGAAGCCTAGAAGGAGAGGAGAGAAGTGCTCAAAAGAGGTTCCAAATATAGAGAACCAAGTGCTTGCCAAAAGACCAAGTACAGAGGAAATCTTGGTGAGGTAAGTGGTAGTAGGGAGGACTTTCTATTGCAGAGGCTTTAATGCACCTCATAGTAAGTGAGTAAGGAGCTCATGAAGATAGAGAAGGAGAAGATGACTACTGATAGTCATAGCAGAGGTTCTAAGGAAAACCACAGTAGAAGAAAAGTGAAGAAGGAGGATGCCAAGGCAAATGGCAAGAGAATGAGTCAAGAGGAAATTGACAAAGAGATTGCTGAGATGAAAGAACAACTCAATGTATTAAGGATGATACTTGAGGAAAACCAAAGACTAGGTTGGGTATTAAAGAAGAAGCCAATGAAGTGGTCTAAGTTACAGAGAAGGCTACAACAGAAGCAAGTAAAGTGGTTGATGGAAAAACTCAGAGAAGCTGAGTTGGAAATGGAAGTTTCCATTTGTGAACCAGAGCAGGGTGAAGTTCTGGGTGAAGAAGAAGGAATTATTGATGATTTTCTGAACTGTTGGACAATGCAAACCAACAGGAGAATGTAAAACCTTATATTGTTGAATATAATAATTTTGATGTGATTACAGGTTTTGCAAAGGATGAGAAATCTTTTGAAGCTGTCAAAAGTATGGAAGAGTATATTTCAGAAGATAAAAACTTTGAAGTAAAGAATGATGGAGAATGTCTCTTGAATGAGAAAAGCAGTGAATTATTGCAGTAGAAATAATTTAGTAATACATTGATGTTTGAAGCTGTGACAACACAGGAAAAATTTCTTGTGAAAGGAGATGAAATTCAGTCTGAAGAATTGATATGTGAAGCAACAGTTGAGACTATTGAACCTTGTAATTTTCAAATTGATAATTTGTGTATAAATGCAGGAATCATAAGTAATGATGAAGTACTTATGAAGTGTCACAGAGAAATTGAATTGCTGGAGTATTTGCTGGGAAATTCAAAGTATGACAATGTGATTGCAGAGGAAGGAGTTCACTACAGTGGACAAGAGAAAAAAGACATCATTAGAGCAGATGATGTGGAAGGGAGACTAACTGATAGTCTTGAGAGTACATTAGAGAATTCTTTAAAGAGGTTGAATCAACATATTGATGTGCTAATAGAAGAGGAGAAATCAGAGCATCATACTAAAGTGTTGTCGGAGGAAGAAGAGGCACTGAGGCCTTATGTTTTTAATTATAATAATTGTTTTGTGAGTGCAGGTTTTGCAGAGGATTGGAAGCCTTATGAAGTTGTCATAAAACTTGATAAAAATTACCAGAGTTCAGAGAAGAACTTGGATCAGCATATTGATGTACTGACAGAGGATGAAGAGTACCTTTTAGAGGATAAGTATTTTAGAGCAAAGTATGATGAAGAATGCCTCTTGAATGAGGAAAATATTGAATTGTTGCAGCAGAAAGAAGTTATTGATGAATTAATATTTGGAACTGTTACAAAACAAGGACAATTCCTTGCAGAAGAAGGAGATGAAAATCAGCCTGAAAAGCTAATATGTGAAAAATTAGTTGAGGTTTTTGAGCCTTAAAATTTTCAAACTGACAATTGTTGTGTGAATACATGGATTATAAGTGTTGAACATGAACTTATTTCTGTGGAGATGAATGAGACAAAATTGTCTATGGAAGGTAGTCCGATTGAATCATTGGGAAATAGTGACCATGTAAAGGATGAAGCTGGAAATGAAGAGCATTGTGATAAGACACTTGCTAAATGTAAGGACGAAATTGAATTACTGGAAAAGAAATGGTTACAATAGTACTTAACAATAGTAGAGGGTCTTTAAAAGACATGGAGACAGAAGAGTGTTTTGGTTCACAAACCAATAGTTTGTTTGCACGAACAATGCGTAGAATGAATGAGTGTGATGATGTGATCGAAGAAATTGAACAGAAGTTATTTGGAGATGAAATGAAAGTTCAGAAGCAACAACAGGGTAAGGATGTAATGGTGGCAATAAGGAACCAACAACTACAAAGTTAAGGTAACCAATAGAATATTAAAGGCAAATTTAAAGGAGAGTATGTTAACTAAAAACATGGTAAAGGATCATCATTCCATCATGATAATAGGCACAGTGGAGATAACTAGGGAAGTTGTTGATGCAGTCAATAAAGAAGAAGGACTAAACTCTCATAAAAGGATCAGTGAATGGGAGAAATAATTGGAGCTACTGGAGAAATGGCTAAAAGCACCAGTAGGGAAGAAAGAACCTGATGAAGATTGCAAAGGATATGCAAGAGAGGAAAAGGAAAGAGTCCAGCAAAGAAAAGAGTTGGAAATAGAAATTCAATTGATGATGGATTTGATGAGGAAAGTGTCTCAAAGGGAGAAGAAAATAGTAAGGAAGCAAAGCACAGCAAGAAAAAGACAACAACAAACTGTGAGAGCATAACTAGTGGGGCAATGCAGCATAAAGTGTGGAGACCTGGAGAACAACAACAAACAACAACAACAACCAAGGACAGACTACAGAACAAAGTATGGGATCCAGGAGGACACAGATCAGAAGCACATGATCAGGAGATCATGATTATTTTCAACCTTGAGAGTCTGATGCAGGAGCATTCAGCTCAACAATATCATTGTATTTTAGTAGAAATAGGGGGTCTTGTGTTTCCAAGGAAGTTTGTTTCCTATGTTTTGAATTAATGTAATTATTAAGGTTTTGGGTGATTTTAATGAGAGAAGCTAAAATAAGGATTTAATTAAGTATATTGAGGCATATTTGTAAATTTTCTCAAATGTAAGAGAACATGAGAGAATCAAGATAGTTGAGAGAATTGAGAATTAATTGTAAAACTTAGATTAGGAGTTAGTTCATGATTTTTTGGATTAGAGAGGATCCTTAGAGATAAGGAAGAGATTTTAGGATTTTGTTGAGAAGCTTATGGATCTAAGCTAGGAATTGGTTGTAGAATCCTTTTGTATAAATGTAAGCCTAAAAGGCATAGTAAGGGGTTAGTTGGTTAGTCAGTCAGGTTGAGAGTTAGATAGGTTTGATTGTAAGCCTACAACCGGTAGGAAAACAAAGGCCATTGATTAGAAAATCAGGCCAAAGAGACAGAGAGTCTCATTATGTAATAATTTGTTTATATATATATATAGATACAGAGATTCAATTCCTAAATTGTGTAAGTGTGTGGTTTGAGTAATTGAATGATAAATTGTGTGTGAATTAGAGGTTCTGCATAGTGTATGTATTCAGGTGGAGTTCGGGCAGAACACCAAGAAGAAGTGAGGATGAAGGATTGTGTTGGATCGTTGAATCCAATTGAAGGATCAATGTGAAGTTTAGGAGTGACCGTGTCTAAGGGTACGCGGAGTTAAATCAAGAGGGAGTCTTGTTGCAGAAAAATCAAAGACCAGAAACCCTGGAGGAACCCAAAACCACAAAGAACTTTGAGAAACCACGTGAAGGCATGAAGGAAGGTGGTAAACGTGCACAGGAGTTGTCAAATCGTTTAGATCGACGGATATTAATGGCAGAAGAATAGATCTGGATCGTCAGATCGACATATCTGTTAGATCGAAGGTGATCAACAACTACAGGGGTAGGAGAGTACGGATTTTCTGGATCGTGGTTGAAGTCTTGCACTCGCTCCTAGCCATCGATCTCATATTCAAACTTTTGAATCACAGTCAATTGTGGGAGTTAAGCCATTTTTAATCCATGTTCTTGTTGAAATCCCACAAACCGTATATTTGATGGCCTCTTATATTTAACGGTCATCGCGCACCAATCAGCTTGTACAATAGTAAAGGAAGAAAGATGGGTTTATAAGCGGAAGTTGTTTATCGGGTGGATAAAAAGTGGTAAGTGGTAATTCGGGGTGGTCACCCGATTCCATTTATCAACTAACACGTAGCATGTCAGAGGAGAGAGGAAATCGCTTTATCGGGCAGGTAATCCCCATGCAAGTGGCTCATCCGATATTGTTGTTAACTATTGGATCAAATAACACATATTTCATTAAAATTAGAAATATTTTATTACAAGGACATGATTAAAATTTAGCTTTTTGGTTATTTTGAAATTCTAGATCCACTATTTAATTCCAAATTTAATTCAATATGTGTTAAATGGGTTTTGATCAACGGTGGAGGATCATCGATTAGTTTCGATGATCGGGTGGACCAAAACCGTTGGATTGAATGGTAGGACCGACGGTGGAGATTGAAGCCGATAACGCTTGGGCCTGAGCAGACCCGAAAATTTTATCAATGCAAGTTAAGTGATTTGAGTTCCAACAAATGAATGGGTTTAAGTTGTGATACGAAGCGATAGCCATTGATCTAATGGAGTGAAATCAACGGTGGAGGCTAAATGCGATAAAGGTAGAGTGTCGGAAAATGTGCAAAGGTCGTGGATTGGCAGAAAGGTGATTAAGGCCTTGGACCAGTGACATGCAATTTTATACGCTTACTGTGGGTAAAGTCGGCTTAGGCTGGCATCAAATTGATTGAACATACAATACATAATTAATACATATATGAATAAATAAATAAAACTATAAGACATAAATACAAGGCATAATTGAACATATATGAGTAAATTAACAAAAAAATATAGGACATAAATATGAAACAAACAAGACAAATGAGATGTTATTGTGATAAAAAAATTAATACCTGGAAGAATCATTGTCAACATTATGTGCTCCCTCTTTATTGACTTCCACGGAGGAATTTTATTCAATTGATAACAAAAACGGGCCACACCAAGTAAGTAGATTTGGCCTCTCCAAATGGATTGACACTGTCAGTTGCTAATGAAAGCTTAAGATTATGATGTTCTCTTTCAAAATTTGTCAACTTTTCTTCTATATTCCTAAATGCATATCCATCTGCAGGCATTCGAATAGCACCATATTCACTTCTATTCCTTGCATGGTAATCCATAAGTTTTGCTATGATTTTGCACCAAAACAATTGTCGCAAACGTGGAATTATGGGAATATAATCAAGAACCTTGTGAGGCACATTTTTTGTTACTTTATCGGTTTGATATCTACTCTCATCACATTTTGGGAATTTTTCTTTCAACACATGTTATTTATAATAGAGAATATGATCATTAAGGCATGCATGAATATTTTTATACTCCATTCCAATATCTTTCATAACAACATGTAAATCGAGGTACGTACGAGGTAAAAAATTTGACGATGGTAACATAAATTCACCTTAATCTACAACATAAAAAAAATAGTATTTGTTATTGTACTAAACAATATTAATCATACATATTGTATCCAAATGTTACAAATTAATGAAATGGTGCAAATGAATGTACTAACATTAAAAACAATGGAAAAAAGAATTTCTTTATCATGTATATAGTACTAAATGTCACAAAATATATTACAGATCTTAGGAGTTGTGTCACACATGTGTTTCACAAACCATTCACCACCTTTAAGTTGACCAACAACAATATAGTAGAGGGAAGAGATATCTTTGAGGATTCATAAAGAGGTTTAGTTTCCATCTCAAGTATAGGTAAATCAAAAGCACGGTCATCATACTAGTTGTCATCAACATCCATTCCAACATTATTAAATGTCTCCTAGATCAATATACTTGTCCCATATTCTTCAACTATGTTATCAACATAATTATCTTCTTCCATAGGATCATTAGCTTGATCTTCAATATTAATCACTTCATGTTCTTGAATAGGCGCTTGTACTACAATCACCTCTTCCTCATCGAGCAATGACCTAGGGGGTCGATACTATACAATTACAATCAACGAACTAATTTTAGTATATATAAAAAATATTGAAACGTCGATATAACAATAATTTACAAATATAATATATAAGGAAAAAAAGACAAGAAAGACAAATAGAAAGACAACTAATTAGGTGAGACCAAGAAACAAAGACAACAAATCAATGATGATGCTAGTGCAATTTATTAAGATATTTAAGAGTATGTTGAAAAAATCTAAGAAAGATGTTACTTTTCTTGACATGTAGCAAGTGAGACACTTTTTTAGATATATAGTCACAACCATAATAAAAAACATATTGGCCTTATTTTACATTCATCATTATAATGCCATATTATTTGTTAATGTCATATTTTGCATAATATACTTTAAAAACTTATTAATAATGCTCCATAAAAACCCATGATTAACCTTTAAATCCTCTAAGTCCAAATTAACCCCCTAAACATACATTAACCCCCTAACACCTTAACCCCATTCCCCTAAGCCCTTAAACCCATAACCCCTAAGCCCTTAACCCCTAAGCCCTTAAACCCATAACCCCTAAGCCCTTAACCCCTAAGCCCTAAACCCTTAAACATTAATAACCCCTTATCCCTAAGCCCATAAAGTAATTAACCCCTAACTCAACCTAACCCCTTAATCGACCCTAACAAAAATAATCAAATAATATTTCTAGTCCACATCAAGATGACAACATAGTTCAAACACCTCCCAAAAGAATATTATAAAATACATTTACAATAGAAAGATAATACAATTTACAATACAAAGACATACAATCTAAAATACAATATACATATTATAGACATTTACAAAAACAATCTACAATAAAAAGACATAATAAATAACTTACAAATAGATGATATTCATGTCCGCCTTTAGCATGTCCATAGTCTATAAAATTAACCTCAAAATAAACCTAAAACCTTTCAAAACAATCACAACTAATATATATATATATAGAGAGAGAGAGAGAGGGAGAGAGAGAGAGAGAGAGAGCAACTATGTCGACATTATATGATGTTAGGGCCTATATATATATTATAACTATATATTTAATAACTTTATATATAATTTATATTATAATCATATAATATTATATTAATATTAATATATTATAGATACTAATAGTAATGTATATTATTTATATATTAATAATAGTATTGCCCCAAGAGGCATTGTACAACCCAGTATAGGAGTAATGTGTAGGTGTAATGTAAGAAAGTTTGTAAACATTTTTACATGTCAACTTAATATGTTGAATTTATATTAATATGTACAAAATACCTAAACAAATGACAAACATTTACATGTAGGCCCAATATGTTGAACTTATATTAATATATCCAAAATACCTAAACGAATGGTAAACATTTACATGTAGGCCTAATATGTTGAATTTATATTAATATGTCCAAAATACCTAAACGAATGGTAAACATTTACACCCCATTTAAAAGTAATATAGAGCCCAATATGGGGGAGATGTTGTAGTGTCTGTAAAATGTAAAAAGTAATAAAAATAATAAAATTCAATTTGTTAAATTGTAATTTTGTTGTTATTGATAAAATTATGAATATTTTTTAGATAAAAGAAAATCATAATATACATATTACATTAAAATATATAACTTGTAAGTAGCAACAATAAGTTAAGATCTATTTAACACTATAAAATAAAATAATGATTCTCTAACCATATTTAAATTTAATTAATAAACACATAAAAAAAATTATACTTACAATATAGTAATATGTTTAACCATGGATATTCACATCCACTTTGCCATAGATATTATTAACTTGTAAATAGGCTTTGTTACAATACCATAGGCCAATACAATGGCTCATCAATACAACATGCCCAAAAACCATCTCTCATTTCACAATCACAATATTTTATTTGACTTTAGTTTTATAACATTTTTTTTATTAAATCTAAAAGAAAAATGATTATAATTACTTTTGAGATATATCTACACCTCTATCACATTAAAATATATAAGATATAAATAGTATATATAAATTAAGATCCATTTTACCATATAAATTAAAATAATATTTTTGTAGACATGTTTAAATTTCATTAATAAGCACATAAAAACTTAATACTTACAACATACAAATATTTTTAACCATGGATATTTACCCCAACTTTACCATGGATATTATTAACCATAGCATACCACATGCCCAAAAACCATCTCTTATTTCTTACAATATAGAAACTTTTTCAACCACGAATACTCACCCCACTTTACTATGAATATTATTAACCATACCATACCATGGGCCAAAATGACACATGCCTAAAAAACAAATCTCATTTCACAGTCAAAATATTTTATAAATATTTTTTTAATTTAATTTTATTACATTTTTGGGCAAAGAGACACTCTCCATCCTAGTATGGAAGAGATGTTGTAATGTTTGTTAAATTAAGTTATCTAAACATTTTTATCCAGTCAAATTACATAATAATAAATTTATTAATTAAAACATTTTGACTTAGTGAAAGTACATAAAAATAAAAATTAAATGAAAAATAAATAAAATTAATAATTAAACCAACCTAGATCCATCTTAACTCCGGATCTAAGATGAATCAAATCTCTCGAGGTGCAAAAATTTCTTCAATTTTTGCACTCAGAAAAGAGGTTTGCACCTCGAGATATTTGATCCCTCTCGACGCTTGATAGATCCAGAGTTAAGATGGATCTAGGCTAGTTATAATATTAATGTTATATTTAATTAGTTAAATTGATCAATGTAAAGTGGTCGCATATTAGACATTGTCATAAAAAAAAATCATTAATTGTGGAATTGAAAGTTATGGAATGGTTATTTGTCATTTGTCAGAAATTAGACAACACATTTTCAAATTGGATATATCATCGGATATCTGATGGTAAAAGAACAATCGTCGGATATTCGACGATAGGAGGGATTATAGGAAACTGTCAGATAATCAACAGGATAGTACAATTCGTCGAGTATTCAATCATTAAAGAACTCCAGTAAAATATTTGACGAGCATCGAAATTGAAAAAAAAAAAAAAAACTAAAAATACATTTAACTTATGACACTTTTTCCAATTTTATCCATTCCATCAGATTCTCCCTTTAGAATTTTCGCCCAAATGTAGTAGTGTAAAGAGTAAGTGGCTTACCATTTGTCAAATTTACATAGTAACTATGAACTTCATATTAATACATATTTTAATATCATACATACTATATATGTTGGTTTGATTTCATCAGTGAATTCAGAAATCAAATCTGTCAACAAATTCATTCTTTACAATATGAAAGTGACACAACCATGGGTCGCATTGTATGAGCAAAAGAGTAGGAAATGGGACAGTGATGTGAAATAATTCAAACAGTTGAATGGTAGAAACATGCCTTATCCTAATCATTTAAAAGAAGATATGCCAAGGAGATGCCCTAACAGTTGGGTTATTGTTCAAGGTAGAGAGAAATATGGTGCATCTCGCCGTTATCCATGTGCTAAAGAGGATGATCTAGACATAGGGATTGGGTGCAACAACTCAGTAATAATATCTTTCTATACATTTCTAACTTCATACTGCACCTTTAAATTGTAACATCTATATTTTATACTTTTAATTATGTTCGGGTGATTAGACACATGACACTGATTTTTTCACTTTTTATAGGTGCATTTGTTCCCATCTATGTGGGCATATGGAAATCATTTTCACATGGAGTATGTCGATGATGGATGCATAACATAAGACTATGGAGTGGAAGTTGATTTAGACCAATATAGTATTGTTAGCCACCGCAATCAAAACCTAATGCAGGGGACATTAGGTTACATTGGAAAGATACAAGAGATCATTCAGGTGGACTTCTATTCATTCAATTTTTTTATTTTTAGGTGCAAGTGGTGGGACACCTTTGATCGTAATAATGTAACGGAAGATCGTGATAGTGGGTTGATATCTATTAACTCTATAAATATGTGGCATGAAGCTAGAGAACCTTATGTTTTCCTAAAACGCTACAACCAGGGGTTTTTTTATCCATATGTGTTAAATAGGGATTGGTGACTTGTATTAAGACATGACCCTAGATCAAAACATGTTTTTGAGAACAACAGAATTATCATGCCAAATTTTGAGGAAGATAATAAAGGTGATGAAATTGTAGAGTGATATGTACTTGTGTTATTTCATCATTTATACTATTGTTGTATGTTTTGTTTTCATTATTTTGCTAGGTATTTCCAATTGTTGTTGCTCCCTCTGTAGTCTCTGCTACATGATTAACATATAAAATACATCATCCTCATACATAAAAATACATTTTTTTAACTTTCAATTAAAAAAACATTATCGGTGTGCCAAAAACACAGTCATGCACTGGCTTTGGTGCTCTGTAAAACACAACTGCACCGTAGACAGTGTGCACATACCTATGATGCACCGTTATAAACTAAAAGGAGGTCTTATGCATGTATAAAATGATGATTACGTCGTTTTATTGACCATAAGAGAAACAAATGGGCTTACATGGATGCATGAGAGGTTTTAACTTTTCCTTCTTGGATAATGGAATAGTTTTGACTTTTCTTTTTAATGGTAATTATAAATAAAAGTTGAATTAATAAATATTTTATGACTAAGAATTAAATGATAAATAATGTGATGATGATTAAGAGGCATTTGTTTGACTTTCAAATAGACTTGGTGATGTGTTTTTCTTTCCTATTTAGATTATGTAAAATAAATATCTATTTTTATGTATTTATAAGTAAATTATTTAAAGTAGACATGTCTTTATAAGTTTGGTAATAATAAGTGATACATAATAAGGTGTTTCTTGTGATATATTATTAAAATATATCATGCCCAAAATGATCATTGAAGGTCAAGAGCCCAAGCCATATACATCATGTCATTGAAAGTCCTCATATTAGAATATAACCAAAACGAGAAAACAGTGAATTTAGAAACAACATTGAAGATTTATTCTCCATTTAGATACTTATTGGTTTATTAATTAGTTCACATATTTTTTCTTCTTGTTTAGTTCAAAACCAATTTAAATCATGTAGCGATAACTCTACGAGGACTTTAACAATGAAAAAATTGTATATTAATATGTATGATTAAATTCTTGACATGAGAGGTACAATCATGTTTACTATATTTAAATTCTAGTTCTTGCAACATTATGTAAACTAAAAGGAGGTCTTATGCATGTATAAAATGTTGATTACATATTTTTATGGACCATAATAAAAACAAATGGGCCTATATGGATGCATGAGAGGTTTTAATTTTTCTTCATAGATAATGGAACAATTTTGACTTTTCGTTTCAATGGTGATTATAAATAAAATTTGAATTAATAAATAATTTATGGCTAAGAATTAAATGATAACTAATGTAATGGTGATTAAAAGCCATTTGTTTGACTTTCTGATAGACTTGGTGATGCATTTTCTTTCCTATTTAAATTATGTAAAATAAATAAATATTTCTATGTAATTATAAGTAAATTATTTAAAATAGACATGTCTTTATCATTGTGAACATGATGTAATGTTAAATAGGAGAAATGTGAAAACGTGAATTTTAGTGACTATCTAGTGATAAGTATGTGGATGAAAATATTGTAATTATAAGCATGAATTATCAATTTATAGCTATATTTTATTAAAATATCAATCTAAATATATTCATATTATCTCCTTTCTCAAATCACATTGTGAGTATCAATCTAAAATAACTCACAAAGTGATAGAAAATGGAGAAGGAGAATCACATTTGTGTTATATATGTGTACTAAAAGGCCTACTACAATGTCCATCATCAAAGTTTAACCTCCCTCATTTTCACTATGCAAAAATATGTCTCCATAATGTCTCCATAAATATACATCCAATTTAAAACATGTTGTATAATATCTATGATAACAAGGATTCAAGGTCATGATCCTTCTCAAATAGGAAAATGAGAAGAATATAACCAAAATGAGAAAATAGTGAAGTTATAAACAACATTGAAGATTTATTCTAGATTTAGATACTTGTTGGTTTATTAATTAGTTAACCTGTTTTTCCTTCTTGTTTATTTCAAAATCAATATAAATCATGCAGTGATAAATATGAGGACTTTAACAATGAAAAAAATGTGTATTAATATATAATATTAAATTCTTGACATGAGTGATGAAGTCTTGTTTACTATCTTTAAATTCTAGTTCTTGCAACACTATGTAAACTAAAAAGGGGTCTTATGCATGTATAAAATATTGATTACATCTTTTTATGGACCATAAGAGAAACAAATGGGCTTACATGGATGCATGAGAGTTTTTATTTATTTCTTCATGGATAATGGAACAATTTAGATTATGTAAAATAAATATCTATTTTTATGTATTTTATAAGTAGATTATTTAAAGTAGGCATGTCTTTATCATTGTGAACATGATGTAATATTAGTTAGGAGAAATGTGAAAAAAATGATTTTAGTGACTATCTCGTGAGAAGTATGTGGAAAAATAATATTTATTGAGTTGTTCATTAAGCAATAATCAAATGTATTATTTGTCAAAAAGGTAAATCTAATATAGTATGATTTTTGTGTTATTTATATCATATTTATTATTAAAAAAAAGTTAAATGTAAACCAGTACAATAGCTAATAAAGGACGAAAATAGCACCAAAATGTTATATCTTTATTACTAGAAAAAATTTCACTTTCCTCTTTAAGGGAGAACTTCCAAATCCCCAACTACAAGTAACTTCATAAGTCTTATTTTACATTTCTTGATCTTCATCTTCAGATACATAAATTTTTAATTTAAATTAAGAGTTGCTATAAATATTAAATTTAAATTGCTTGAAAATCTCAAATTTTAGTGATAAATTAAATTTTATTAAAATAGATTTTTTTAAGTTATATTAAATCTAAATTAATTATATAAAAAAATTGACTTAAGTTTTTAAAATTTAACAATAGATTGAATTTTATAAACCAATATAGATCCATCTTAACAATGGATCTACCAAGAGCTGAGAGGGATCAAATCTCATTATATGAAAATCTCTTTTAGAATGTAAAACTTGAAAAAAGATGTACATGTCAAAAGATTTAATCTCTTTTAGTGATTGATAAATTTGTGATTAAAATGGATCTATACTACTAGTTTTCTATCTCTATATATAGATCGACCACAATGTAATTTTTCATTGGTTAAATTGTATTTTTGAATAATTTATTATTATTAATATTTTATATTAAAAATTGAATGAGTTACACATTTTCGTTTTATTAACAACTAACTCAATTATTTTACCTTTAATTATTTGTTCCTTGTGAGTATTGAAATATTTCACTAATTAAGTTAGAATGAATATGACTGAAGTATCTAAGAAATAGAAAAATATTTATCATAATTTTACAATCATATTTTCCACCATACTAAACTTTGTAATTTAAAAAATATCTTTGCATTTTTTTAAGTAAGTTGTTTTGCATGCAATTTCATATATAAAATTTTGATATAAGTTCACCAATGCATAATCTATATAATAAATATTATTTCATAAAAATAAACATCATGATAATAACCATCTAACAAACATAAACATCATCTAAGATACACATTCAAATTCATTGTCATCATCTAATTACATACACCTCTAACACATATAAACATTATTAGCTAGCACATAAATCTAATAATGTAATAGGGCATCATCATCATGAACACATCTAACAAAACACAAGAATTGTAATCTAATATCATCACCACACACATCCTCAAATTAATATACATCTCATGTCAAATAACTACTATTACATAAACATATATTTGCAAACACATTAAATGAACATATCTAACATGACATAACAATATACACATCAACACCAACATATAAATTAAGTACGTAAACATGAAAAAAAATGCAATATATATATATACACACACACACAAACAAGTCAAATAAATTCTATGAAATATATAATACAACAGATGCAGTAGTGGAAGCATGGTCTGCAGCATAAGATGATGGATGGTCAAGTATTGCCTCAATTGTCGAACTATGAGGTGGAGGTGAAGTTGGCCAGTTTACTCTCTCAGGAGAAACATGAGACACATCCTCTAGCTTTGGGATGTGATCATCAGGTGAATGATGAGGAGGTGTACTACCAGAAGGATCACTGACACCCTGACCATGATCTAATGGGGTAGTACTACCAGAAGGATCACCAACACCCTGACCATGATCTAATGGGGTAGCACTACTAGAAGCATGATCACCACCCTAATCATCATGATCCGACGAGGTAGAACTGTGGGAGGACTCATATGACTTATTTGGTGTTTCATGCCCTACATCCAGCCTCACTGCCAGTAGCTTGCTAGATTCGACAATATGACATATAATACTCATCATCTCACGTAGACAATCCCTCAAAATATCCACAATCATAGGATTTGCATTGATGTCTCAAGTTGTCACAGGGCAGACTCCCTCAACCAAAACTCTAGAAAATCAGTTGTAGTAGTCCATCCTAAATCTCAAACCATCCATTTTATAGGCCTGGATGCCCACGCCCCCTGCATCTGAGGATGTGCCTCACCCTCTTGGGCCTCACCCATCTCCTCATTTTCTCCCTCCGATGGGGTAGGAGGCATGTCCCTAAGGAATGTGTTGATGTCTACAAAATATACAGTACACAATAATAATTAGAAATTTTCAATAAACAATTTAATGAAACGAGTTATAGAATGTGATAAAATAAATTTTATTCTAATTAATTAAGACAATAAAATTAAACTAGATTAATTCAAAGAAAACACTAATATTACCTTTATCATTTGCAAGCTCATTCGGTGTGAAGAGGATATTGGGACACTATCTCCAATCCATACCCACGTATGGAAACAATAAAAAGATAAACATATGGTCATCCTCACTGGCCAGTAGTGTTAGTGCCTAGGTGAAAATTATAGCCAGATACTCTAGTAGGCCCCTCTTGAGCATCATCTAGCCCCACATGCGAATTTGCACCTTAGTCATCAACCTAGGAGGGTGATAGTCAAATGTAGACCTTGTCTCTGGAAGCCTCTCAAAAAATAAACAAAATAAGCTCTGAAGCGAAAGGGAAGTTTGTCCTCCCATGTATCATTGCACAACATCTATCTAAATCCCTACAAAACTAGTTTTAAAAAATGGCAAACCATCTGATACATAGTGGCACCTACATCAAATAGTTCACATAATACAAAAGAGTGAAAATGATTCACTACCCATCACTAGTATATTGTGCAATGGTGGTCACTAATAATGAGAGGCACCTACCCTCTTATGCAGCAAAAGAAGAAATTTTTAGTTTTCCACCACACACTTGAAAATTTGTTGAGCGGACTACATGAGTCCAAACATATCTCTAAGAGTAGCCAAGTTGAATCTCTATTTCAACCCCATAGGTGACATCAGGGAACTTTGGAAAATCATCCCCTCTCTTGGATAGGCCAATGATAAAATATATGTCCTCCTCAGAGGGCTTATACCACGTCTCAGGACTAACATGGAAAGCCTACTCCTAGACATCCACTGGTGGATCAGATGTGCTAACAAGATCATGTTCCTTCAACGATGTAGGCTCCTTATAGTTCTTAAGGAGGCCTACATTCCTCAAGAGCGCTTGATTCGTTGTGCTAATAGGGCAAGGTTATAAATCCCTCTCCCTCTCTCGAGCCTCCCATGGTTGGAACACATTGTATTGATCCTCCATTTTCTCCTGCTCTTGTTGTTTCTACCTTTGTTGATGTCTCTACTACATGATTGACATATAAAATACATTAGACTCATACATAAAAAAATATTTATTTCTATTAAATGAAAAATGTATTTATAAATATGGAAACATAACTTTCAATTAAAAAGAAAAAGGAAATCCCCGATGCGCCCAAAAAACAGTAATGCACCAGCTCCAGTACACTATCAAACATGACATCATCAAAAATAGTGTGCACATACGTATGACACACCGCTCTTGGTTCACATACATACATGTTCAGTGTGGTGCATCTACAAAAACTTACGCGCCTTTGCACACCTATAACCTTTTCACATTGATACAAAACATTCAAGTTATTGAATGAACTGAGCTATATTTTTTAATATTATGTGTGTGGTGTGTTTGGTAAATACAAACACATCGGGTGTAACCTAAAAATGCATGCACCAATGTAAAATTTTATAGCTTTTCTTGGTGTGTTGTAATTTACAAAATGCACCACAAAAACAATGGTGCATTTGGTTCACGCACCGAACTGTGAGGCGCCCTATAAATTTACAAACTTACAAAGTGCACTGTAATCGGCTCAAGTCAAAGCTGTCGAACGCACCACACAGGAAAAAAATAAAAAACTGTGGATTTTTTTTACCTATTTTGAAATCCTAATCCATTGAAAAATTAAATTAGAGAGAAACATAGACATTACCTGTACATTTGATCATTAGGGAGGTATTGTTGACAAGTAATTAAGAAATAATATCAACACCGTTTGAGAAAATTGGAAATCCATGCACTGAGCATGGTACGAAAGGATGGTGAGTAAGAGAAGCACCGACAATAGGGCGCTTGCGTGAGGCAAGAGTGGCATTGGTGCTTCAGAGCTCTGCAACACTGTAGATGGTAAAAATGAAATTTGTGGTCGACCTAGATTTTTTATTTAACCTTGTTTTGGTGTGTTATTATAACTGCACTGGTGAGTAAAATATCCAAGAGCACTACTTTAAAAAAAATGAAAATCACATTAGTGGTGCTCTTGTTAAGATGCACCGCGGTGTTTGAATACATATACTGCACCAGTGCTTTATGGGACTATAACATCACTTTTTAAAAAATTAAAAACTACCTATCGGTGATCTTTCACAAATATACTGGGATTTTTAATACATGAACAACACCGGTACTTCATAAGAAGATAGCACCACATTTTTTTAAATTAAAAACCCTATAGAGGTGTTCTTGTTAAGATGCATCAGGGTGTTTTAAATAATTATCTACAATAGTGCTCTGCGAGAATATAGCTCCACATTTAAAAAATCCCCTAATGGTGCTCCTTATAAGACGAATGAGGGCATTTTAATACATTAACAACATTGGTTCTTCATTGGAATCTAGCACTGCATTTTTTTTAAATTAAAAACCTATAGCAGTGCTTTTTCTAAGTACACACTGGGGCGTTCTAATACAGGAAGGGCACAGGTGTTGCAAGTGGATATTGCACCAACAATTTTTTTAATTTAACATTTATCTGGTGCTATTGATTAGTGTAAGCATCGGTGTATGGTATACTGTGTATGCACTGAGGCATTATAGTACTGGTTTAACACCGGTTCATCATCACACTATAGTCGTGAGACTGGGAAAATGAATTTTATGATTGACATTTTTTAAAATTTAACTCGTTTCATGTGCTATTGAGTATTATACACACCAGTGCTCTTTGTTATTTAGCGCATTGTTTTTTTTTAATAAATATTCCACAGTCAATCATGTTCTATTAGGAACCGGTGCTTATATGTATAGTAAAGCATGGTGTATTTGTATATTATAGATGCACCATTAAAAATACATCTACCCACCCACCTTCGCTAGTGACCTCCACTTCAAATGTATTTTTGGGATATTTTTATAGGGTCTTCCACAAAAACCTCCTCTAGAGATTCTTTTCCTTACAGTGTGATCTAATTGAAATAATTATATACTATTAAAATGAAATGGAACATTACTTACCACAAAAATGTGTTAGTCTTAGGGCACTATGATTGGTCCATACAAGTATTCCATAGAATTGAAATTGCTTCTCCCTTATTGGTTTACATATGTCATACATAGTGATGTCGTCCCATAACTTCATTAACTCATCAATAAGAGGCTTGATATATACATTCATATCTTTAACTTTGTACTTTCCTAATTGTTTGAAATTACACATAGTTACTACCATGATATGTACATATAAGTAAACAAATAAATATAACATATTATGCAACAAACAAGATCACAAATGAAAATGTTACAATATTCAAAAATTTAATGTAAAAAAATACCTAGAAAAATTATTATCAACATAATGTACTCCCTCTTTATTAACATCCAAGGAGGAAGTTTATTGTTGATAACAGAAATTGGCCACACTAAGTAAATACACCTGAACTCATCTTTAAAGCCTAACATTACGAAGTTCATCTTTAAAATGTAGCCATTTTTCCTCAATTTGCCTAAATGCATAACCATCTGCAAGCATTCAAAGAAAACCATCTCCACTTCTCTTTCGTGCATGGTAATCCATAAATTGTGCTATGCTTTGACACTTGAACAATCGCTACAAATGTGGAATTATGGGAATATGGAAAATAACCTTTTGAGGCACCTTTTCTATTATTTGATTAGTTCAATATCTATTGTTGTCACATTTTAGGAAATTTGTTTTCGATGCATGATTTCCATACTATATATTATGATCATCAGGACATGCATATATAGCTTGATACTCCATTCCAATTTCTTTCATAATAGCACATAAATCTCGGTATGTGCAAGGTAAATTATTTGGAAATGGTAACAAAAATTCACCTAAAAATCTAGTACAACACAAAAAATCACTAGTTAGTGTAAAGAATATTAATCATAAATATTGCATTCTTATTGTACACATTAATGAACATTAAAAGAAGAAAAAAAATCAACCTTTCATGTGATGAAACATATCACATTATACCTTAATATCTGTGTCATACAAGTGTTTGACAAACCATTCAAAACCTTTTAAGTTCACCAACAATAATGTAGCAGAGAGAATATTTTCTTTTGAGCCTTCATAAAGTGGTGTTGTAATTTCCTTCTTTAGAATAGGTTCATCATCACAACTAACATCATTTTTCTCATTGTTTAACATGCCTTAGATCAATTCATTTTTCCCATCATCTTGAACTACTTTATTATTGTCATCTTCTTCCATAGAATCATTATCTTGATCTTCCATATTTGATCCATGTTCTTCAACTTGTAGAACATCATTCTAATACTACTACTTGGCGCATTCGGATCATGATACCTAGGGGGCACATTGAATTTATAATAATTACAAAAAATCATGTGAAATTAGTATGCAAAACAAATATTATAACGATAATTGTTTTTACAAATACAATTAATATAAAGAAAATATATATAATGATTCATAAAATATAACTTACCATCAGACGATATTGGTTTCCCCCTTCAAAGTGCCCATTCCTCCTACAATGTCTATCAACTCTTTCATATGAAATTCTCTACTAACCACTACACCCGCAAACATTTCAAGGGAAATAACATTTCCCATCATTAAACCCTAGTTGATTATTCCCCCATCTAATGTTTTGTGACATTCTTTCCAACCACAAAACAATTATATAAAACAAAATATGTTTTTCACTCATGAAAAAGACCTTATAACCTTTAAGACTTATTGTAGTTATAGTAAATATGTTGCAACATCTCTTACATGTGACATATTTATATATTTATTTATCATCGCAATTGCGATGTTAGTTGACTAGTTAAAGTCAAAGATAACCATCAAACAAATGGTCAAATTGACGTCAGATGAAAAAATCCATTTGTCATCACAATTGCAACTATGGATGTTGTTTGTCGCAATTACAACCCCCAAAAAAGTCACTGCAATTGTGACCAATGAAATATGTAGTCATAATTGCGACGACCTATAAATCGCCAGCCATAATTTCGAATGCGTAGAAATTAGTTGTCGGGATTGCAACAAACACGAGGACTTTACACAAAATAATTGAAATTTTTTATATTTATATTGTAACTTGTAATAGTACAGGACATACTATCAAATTATGTCATCAGAATCTAGTCCTATATGTAGTAGTGACTTTTGCACTAGCCAACAACCTCATCCTTGTCCCTCCTTGTTGTTGCAACGAATATATTATGACCAACTTGATCAAACTATGATTAGTCACACAAGTTTTTGGATGCTTGGCTTGATGAACAACGCCAACCATATGTTGTAGCAACTTTAAAATATAATATGTCATATTGACAAGTTTCCTATCCTGTAAATGTACCAATAGCTAAGAATGGCATTTGAAGACAATTCCAAAATTCCCTTCATGAGTTATGAATTTCTGGATGAAATAAGCCACTTCTTCCCAAGGGCATGGAAGAGAGGTTTTTTTCCACACCTCTCCATTTATATGTTATTTCTTTCCCCTCCTACAAAAATGTAGCTTTAGCCAATGGAACTGCAACCTTTCTACTGAATCAACACACTCCTTCCCAAGGTAGGGTTGTCACCCTGGCAATTCCTTCTTCTGTAACAATAATTTTCCATCCTCTTACTTTCGAACCCCACTCATTCAATTTTTGGGAAAACTAAAGGGCAATTCAGTCATCAAACCCTTGCAATCTGTCAAAATATGTGATCCATCCTACATTTTGAAATATCTTGTAGGCTCTTGGATGGTTTGTCAAATCCTCGATTGAATTTGGTTCATGTCTAATTTCTACACTACCCATATCTATAAACATTGTAGGCACAACATTTACCATTTCAGAAGACTGTTGCTGGTTCATCAATCCTTCATGCAGATGCTCGTCAAGAGAAAATGCTAAGTTCATTTGAATTAGCAATGTCAATTATGGTGAGTTTTGATTAGGGAAGAGTGTCAATTGTTTCATGCCATAATTAGAAAGAAATTCAAATAATTTGGGGGGAATTTTCATTAGTCATATCAAAATAATTATTGGGAAATGATGTCAAGATAAATAAATGTAGGTTTAATTATCAATATGTTGAATCAAGAGATGAATATATATCATACAGTAATTAGTACGATTCACCCCCCCCCCCCCCCCACCACCCCCCAAATTTAATATGATGGTTGTTCTTGGCCTTTGTAATAGAAAGATTATGTGTTGGCTTGAGGGGGCTTGGACCCAGGTTCAGAGTTAGTTGGATTTATTTTGACCTTCGCGAACCCTAACCCTCAAAACCTGAAAATTACAACAACTAATAATTAACAGATTTAAACCCTTCTCCGATTGCACTAAACATTCATAACATCATATAAATAAGCAGGTCTACTTCTTTCGCGCATTTGTTAAGTACTTTTCAATACTAATTGCATTCAATAGATCAAACATACAGTAAATTCAAAGATAAGAAAAGATACACAAATACACAGATAATTCTTCAGAACAACCTTTATTGTGCTTATATTTTCTATTATAGACTCTTCCAAGCTTGCACACATAGATGCAGGGGCATGCACACTCAGCTGCGGACTTACTAAGGTCTCTGTGCACACAGCTACAACAGCCTTCCCCTTCGCCTAAGTACAGAATAGACAAAATAAACCCAAAACTTGTCTCTCTATGCTCTTCACTATCTTCTTATGACTCTTCTATGACTCCTTTTTATATGATACTTCATTACAATACCATCGTATGTGAACCATGGGCGGGTCACAAAACAACTTGACTCTTAACAAGTAAGGCGCTTTGACCTTCCTAAGGCCCCTTTGACTCCTATCAACTTGCGTGCTCTCCTCCTTAAAATGCGGAGACTTTACAATATTAACAAAACTCTTACAAAATTTACCCCTAGGGGACCTTGTCCCAACATGCCCCCAACACAAAGTCACGACTTGTCCTGAGTCACTCTGTTGGTGTTGCCTCGATCTTTGCTTGCAGACTGTTGAACTCTGTCTTCAATGCTTGAAGATATGCTGCTCACTGTGCAGTGACTTGATGAACCACTTCAACCAGTTTCCTCTGTGGTTGGACCTTCGATTGCAAGGCCCGTGGTTCTCTGTGTCTACTGCATAGCCTTAAACTTTCTCTACACCATCTGTGTTAACTAGCTTGCCTCAAAATCCCAGGGCTGCATCCATGAGGATATGATGGATGCCTTCTGATGTAGCTCATCAATCTGGGTCTGGATGAACTTTCCCTCCTATAATTGGGTGAACCTTTACATTGGTGCTAAGGTCCACGTTGTAGCCCTAATTTTGTCAAACTACACTTGTTTTTCCCGAATATCTGCTTCAATTAAGTGTGGATCCTCCTACAGTGAGGTCCACATCTCCATGGTCTGTTCAAACAACTAGCTGCAATCCTTGACTACAGCTTCTAGGGTAGTCATATCCTCTTTTATAGCAGCTTCGCACTGCTCTCTGACTTCTAGAGGAGTGGTTGGCTACAACTTAAGTTGAAGATCTAATATCTGTAGCTGCAACTCAAAGAAAACATTGCCAATTTCCTCCTTTGATTCCTTCACCGTAGCAGCTAACTTCTGGATTTTCTCTGCAGAGTCCGCTTCTACTAGAATTTGGAGCTTAGGAAGCTCAATGCAGACCTATGTTATTCTTACTTCCAAGTGCTTACTACACGCAA
Organism: Pinus tabuliformis; assembly: GCA_031772625.1. Lineage (NCBI taxonomy): Eukaryota > Viridiplantae > Streptophyta > Pinopsida > Pinales > Pinaceae > Pinus > Pinus tabuliformis. Next base: position 758,719,593 of record CM062808.1, on the reverse strand, counting down.
TGACCTCTTCTCATTATTTGAGCGCTTGTGCCTTTTCCTCGAACATCTACTAGTTGTTACTATTAACTTAACTGATAACCAGTAATGCTTTTTGTTCCCGAACCTTGAGCTCATCTGATACTCCTTGATGCAGTGCATGTAATGTCTGAATGGGGAGTGCTGCAAGTTTAAGGCTGAAATTCTTCATATGAAATAGGTGCGCCCTATCCTCTGAAGTCTTGACGTGCAAATATCCCTCTGGTAATTGTACTACATGGAGGTCTATGGTGATCTCTGTTGTTGAGGTTGTCCCACTCACTTCCTTCAGGCTCACTTGCATCAATATCACTTGCATCAATCTCACTTGTCCCACACTCGCTTGAATTACACTTGTCTGAAACATTAGTTCCTTCAGGCCTTGTTGTACCTTTTCCAATGCCTGATGGTATTGGTCCTCAATGTGTCCCCAAATAGTTTCTGTAGCGTTACGGACCACATCATCAATCTCGTCTAGGTCCCCCTCTATGAGGACGAATATTGTCGCGCTCACAGATTTGTCAGACTTTTGCTTCATGCGGGGTCCCGTGGAACTCCACCTCTACCTCCTCTTGAGTATGAAGGGGGACTCCAAGTCTGTGCCCCCATCCTGTTCATCCTAGGTCTCAACCTCCACATCTATGTGCTCTGATTCTGGTTCTTTGAGGTAAATAGTAGCCTGTGAAGTTGCTCCTTTCTCCTTTGGTGCATCCATCTCTTTTGCAAAGACCTTTTCTTTTTGTGCTTCTCTCTCCTTTGTAGAGGCCTCTTTCTACTGCATGACCTTTTCTTTCACATAAGCCTTTTGTGCTTCTTTCGTTTTGTCTTTCTCTACCTCTGTTGTATTTGCGCCTTCTGCAACCTTACTTGTACCTACACCTGCATCAGATGGGGTGATCCATTTTCTCAGCCATTTAGTGATGACCCCCATAATATCATCTTCCAAAATCAAGTATGGAAACGTATGCCATGTGCCCGTGGCATCCTTCTTTGCACGGATAGACAGATTATGAAAATATGCCTTGAAATCAGCAATAGTAACATATTGCACATGTAATCTTGGTGATAAATGCAATCGTTGGTTAATCACCATCCTCAACTCAGACTTGAATAGGACCCATAATATCTTTGTCTCCATAACACACTCAGGATCCTTCGTTGCCCATAGCGAGGTGAATTTCATAGCCTCGCATAAGTTTGGATCATGTTGCAGGAACTGGATCTCCTCAAGCATCCTCCATGCCAATAGCACGATCATCAAAAGTAACCATGCGTAGTGGAACACCTTGCCATTGTCTTGGGCTTCGCAGCAATATTCAAAGAATTCATGACATAGATACTGAGCCCAATTATATTAGACTCCTTTGGTGCACTGTGCACCCAAAAATACTACTAGCGCTAGCACTTCATCAGCACGACACTTCCTCATGATCTTGCCAGCCAATATTTGTGTAGCAAACTACATAGCACCATTTGATATGGAGCTAATCGCATAGTCGCGTGACTTATTCACCAACTCGAAGTCACTCTTCATCTGGTCTTCCAGCTTCTTCTCCTACGTTTTCCCCACAAAAGCATCTGCAGGTTCACACCCTAATATGACAACAAGGTTATTTGGTGAATCAACATATCAGTAATTGGAATGGGCCCTCCCAACCAAAGGCACCCATCGTGAACCATCATTAATAATTGATGCACACAGACAATGTTAATGGTGATGTGGCTAAAATGTGGCACCCACAACATATTGAACAACCTCGTGCGCTCAATTCCATCTGCCCACTTCATTGGCTCCAGTCGTGTAACATCTGATTCCTCATGGTAAAATTTCTTTAGGTATTTTGTCAGTTACAACTACGAGAACTTCACGTGATCACCTAGGTTCTAGTCCTCCATCTTTAAAAATGGTATCCTGGCCAACAAATTTCCCTCAAAAGGTACCTCCTCTATTTGCAATGGTGTGGGGCCCTGGAACTTCACTGAATCTAGGTCTTTAGTCACCTTGGCTATGGATTTTCTAGGTGGTACATAAGGTGGTAGCCGAGTAATCGAGACCGCTTCATCTACATCAATCTCTTCAATCCCCATAGTCAACTCTCCTTCACCTAAGTCCAAGGGTTCTGTTGGCTTCTTGCTCTTATCCATATGACCCTTCTGTCTAAGCTCCATGGGATTCTTGCATGGAGATTGTTGCACTAGCACTTGCTGGGGTTTCTTTTGCTTCTTCTCTCCTGCCGCAGAGGTAGTGGGTTTAGGCCTCGGCGACCTAGGCACTGTGGTAGGCACGGGTTGTGTTGCAGTCATTTTCTCCCAGAATATTTGCTTCTACCACTTAGTTAAATTCGCCTCCCACCCAAGTCCTTGTTGTGCAAACTTCTCTCGAGTCTCCTTCCAATCCCCTCCAGACATGCAGCAATTGTCTTGGTGCAAACTAAGGTGCAAAATATTAAAGAAATTTATCAGGGAGCAAAGTGTTCAAATGTGGATCAGGATGTTGTATTTATAGCCCCATTTGAATTCAAATCCATTTGTTCCCTACAAATCTCTGTCATTAATGCCCTTTTGGCAGCATATTTCCAAAGATATGCTCCTTAAATTCTCTTCCCCCACTCCCTTTAATGGAAAAATAGCCATCCAATCATCTGCAGTGCTTCCAACAGTCACTTTTTGGCCAGGTTGTGTTGGACCCACCGAACTAGCACAGCTCCTTCATCATAGCTCTCCTCTACACTTTTCTCATAATCGTCGCACAAATCCTTCGTTTCGCCAAACCATCCTTCTGGAGGCATATTATATAGTCCCATACTTCCTTGCAACTTCCTGAAGTACGAAGATTGTCCTACTTCCATACAGTCATTGCGCAGGGGTGGGATCACCCCTGTACAACTTCAGTCAGCTCCCATTTTGAATGGTCTGTGTAAATTTTGAAGTGAACACCCAAAAAAATAATGCATGAACTTTTGAAGCGCATACACCATTGCCAGCCCTTCGTGCTCTGTGGTCAAATAATTCTTCTCTACATTAGACAACTTTTTGCTCGCGAATGCAATCGGATGGTCAATATCACCTACACCTGGTTGGGTTAACATTGCTCCTAATGCTATGCAGGACGCATCTACATGTACGTGGAATTATTTCTTCCAATCAAGGAACACCAGAATAGGTGTTGTAACCATCTTTTCCTTCAATACATCCAAGATTTTCTGGCAATCATCATCCCAACAAAATGTCGCATCCTTCTTCAATAATTTTTCCATGGGCACAGTGATCTGTGCATATGCCTTGATGAATTTCCTATAGTATATTGTATGGCCCAATGTTACGCACAGCTGTTTGACACTCCTTAGAGGCTCCAAATTAATTATTACTACAATTTTGGCAGGTTCCACCATCAAACGTTGCTTGCAAACAACATGGCCAAAGAGTATCCCATAAGGTATGCAAAAGATGCACTTCTTCATATTAAGGGATATATGATACTTCCTACAAGTATCCAGCATGAGATGAAGACTGGAAACATGACTCTTTACTAACCCAAACACCATCCAATCATCAAAGTAAACCTCCAAAAACTTATGAATAAATTCTTTAAAAGTTACGACTACCACCCTAGAAAATATCATAGGGGCATTTTTAAGTCCAAAGGACATAACTGTATACTGAAAACATCCCCATTTTGTGGTGAAGGTAGTCTTGCGTCGATATTCTGGTGCGATCTTGATCTGGTGATACCCTAGGAACCCAGCTGTAGACGAGTAGGCTTCTTGACCACCAACATTCTCCAATACTTCATCTGTGAACGACAAAGGGAATGGATCATGTACACAAGCATCATTCAACTTTCTTAGATCTACATAGATTCAAATTTCTCCCTTTGTCTGCTTTTCCTAAACCACCATAGGACTAACCCAATCTGATTCTTCTACAAGCTCAATAATCCTTGTTCCAAGCATCTTATCCAATTCTTCGCACACTTTTAATTTGTACTTAGGATTCAACCGGTATGGGAACTGCTTTACTAGCTTCACATCTGACTTCAAATTGATCTTCATAACACCCATATCACCTACTATCCCTTTCATATTAGAGAACTTTATTGGAAACAAGTATTGATATTCTCGTAATAGCTCCACGACTTTATCAACTGTATTCTCATCCCCTTAATCACCTATATTTGCAAACTTTGGTTGCACTTTCGACCCAATGTTCACTTGCTTGGTTTTCAATGGTTTTGAGATGTCAAGAACTTCTGCCTTAGGCCCTGTGACTTCGCGTTGTCCCTCTGACTTAGGGAAATTGATAATCCTAGGATCTTCCCCACCTTCTTCCTTGGTAACAGTATAGCATTCCAGAGCATGGCACAATTGCATACCCCAGTCTGGTTGTACCCATGTGACAGGATCTTCTAGCATCCTGAATAGAGTAGCCTTAATTTCCTGTAATGCTTCATCAAAACACTCAAACCCATCCTCAAAAATGAATGTTAATATGAAACTTTCCTTCAGAATGTCCCACTCTATAGTTCTATGTCGCAACTCTGTTTCTAAATACCAATTCATCGAAATAGTACCCAAAGTGTGGCAGAATACATGTACCCATTCAAGTTGTGGTTCTTCTCCCCATGCTCTCGTCCAACGAGCTAGATGCTCGCGCATATCATCCTTCCCTATATATTTTTTAGTCATGAGGGTATTGGCATATCAGAACCGTAGCTTCATCATCCTATGGTATTCCTTCCAGTCTGCAAAGTTATTCTTATGTGAACCCCACCATCTAGTAGGCATAGCTCTTAGTGCAATATCTAGTGCTTGGAACCGATGTTCCTCCAGTACATCCTTTTCAAATTTATCCAGAAATAAATTTACATCATCTAAGCCATCATAATATGGTAAATTGTGTACCTCAATAGATATACATCGGAGTGACTTAGTAATCCTATTACATCATAGCATCAATACTTAATGCATTCTATTCTACCAATGCTCAATCTCCTCATTTGAATCTGAATTACATGAGTTGTCATTTTCCAAAGTAATTTGCCCATCCGTCGTAGGGTTGATCCAATCTTCATCCCACACAATAAGTTTATATATCTCTTCAATATCATCCTCCTCATAGTAATATTAGACTCGTTCAGTATACCGTGCACCCTTGGCTAGATCCAATGAAACAATGACCCTCAGTTTCTTCTTCTCAGACATAATGTTGCACTTCTTCAAGTTGATAACTGCATTCATATCAAATTCCCAATCAATTCCAAGCAGCGTCGGGTAGGGATTACTGTAATCCACTATTTCGATCACTTCAAAATAATCTATAGCACATGCCCCTTCAATATCTACAGTTACTCCACGTAAGCACCCCATCTGAATAATCTTCTGTTGATTTCCCATTCGCAGCTCAATTGGGGACCACTGTAGCACTAGTTTTCGCATTCTTTCCCAGGTTTGTTTAGGCAAGACATTCGCATAAGATCCCAGATCCATTAGGGGAATTTTGAGGTCTAAAATGGGCCTCATAAAAAAATTATAAAATAATAGTGGAAATAATAAAATAATATTAGATTACATCATTAAATTTTAGAGGAAAAAAAAGATATATATATATATGTTTTCAACTCGTATTTTCAAGTTATCTCCCTATGGGTTTACTCAAATTTCGACTGAAAACACTCATTAGATGAAAAAATTGATTCCTCATCCAAAGAGTACCCATGTTTCATACTTTATATGGACCCTACTACATGAAAACTGAGAAATACATGAAAAACGTGATTGTAATAACATTTTTTCATGTATTGCTCATTTTTCGTGTAGCAGGGTCCATCGAAAATATGAAACATGGGTAATCCTTAGATGAGGAATTAAATTATTCATCCAACGAGTATTCCTTATTGAAATTTGAGTAAAACATTAGGGAGATAAGTTGAAAATACGAGTTGAAAAAGTAGTTTTATTATTTTATATTTTTTAATACTTTTTTTTACTCCAAAAATGGTGAATCATCTCCCATGGTTGACATCATCATCTTGAATCCTATTGGTTCTTATAAAGTTTATTTTTGTTGTACATTTTTCTTAGGAGGCCCATTTTAGACCTCAAAATTCCCCTAATGAAGGATCGTCTGGTCCATTTCAAATTCTTTGATCTGAGTAGTCAATCTTATCTCTTAACTAGTCATTTTCTTACCCTTGTCAACTTTATGCACTACACATTGTTCAGGTAATGGCTTACCCTTGCCAGGGCAGTTTTCTATCAACTCTTGTAGTCCCTCTATTGTTTTTTTGGTCAAACTCGGGATGGGACTACCATGTTCCACCTGAGCATAGAATGGCTGAGCCAAATCTCTCTTCAGCCATTCATCCCCGTGCCATATTCCAAGCATGAATGTGAGACTCAAACCAAAAGAACCAACCAAGGCATCCCGAGGCTACACCACCTCACCCTCATCAATAGAAACTAGGCTTTACTGTAATCCATCCCGGATCACTAGACCAACACAATAAACATGTAATAATAGGATTTACCATGATCTCCACCAGATCACTAGGAAAAAACAAGCATGGATGCCATGAAATTTCTCCATCTACACCATGAGGAATTTTCATGTCTTCTAGTCTCTTAGGCTTTACCGCAATCGACACCGGATCACTAGGCCCTAAACCGAGACCCACTCTCCAATATTTACCGCGTATCCCAACCCGGGATTACTAGGCCCAACAAAGAGAAATCCACCTCTTGATTTTACCATATATCCTGCCATTCACTGGCAAGGATTCCTAGGCCTACCAAGGCAACACAATCATGGATTTACCGCAATCCACAGTCCGGTTCAGGGGTCACTAGGCCAGTGGCTTTACCACGATCCACAATCCGGTTTAGGGACCACTAGGCCATGTGCTCTATCATTTGGAGATCCACATCACTCAGCTTCGAATCCAGCTCAACAAAAACATGAGAACCCCATCACACCATGGCTATCCGGAAATGGCAAGGCTAGGCTAAAAACATAGTCACACCTGGAAAACCCATGCCATAACAACAAAAGAACCACATGAAATACCATGCATGCCAAATCTAGCAAGGAAAACACACATGCAAATCGATACCAACAAAGAATATTGTTGTAGCTGCTTGATACTTCTCTTCCTTGCTTGCTCCTTCCTTCCTTTTGCTTTCTTTACCTTTCTTGATCTAATGCCAAAGTGCTCCAAGAAAACTCTAAGTGTCTAAGAGTGAGTGAGAGAGAGAGAGAGATAATGAGAGAGCTCCAAAATTGAATTGACAAAACATTACAAACTGATCCTCAAAAGCCTTTTTATTAATTAGGCCTTTATTTTCTTCATTTTCCATTATTTTCCTTCATTTTCCTTCATTTTCCTCCTCACATGCAACGTGTGACCTTTGACCTTCCTTTTCTTCTATTTTCCATTATTTTCATAAATAAATGTGCCAAAAATGTCATTTTGTCTTTCCAAAGCCTTAGCCATTGCCTTTGTCAATTTCCTTAGCTATAATAAACCAAATGAACACCCACTAGGATGTTTTTCCCAACATTCAACTTGGAATAGGTGTCCCATCAATCGTGGTTATTATTTTTGGCTTTATTAACTTTTATTACATGGAATTTTCACCAGGGCTATTACACTTGCATACAATACTATTGGTATAGGAAGACACATACATTTTCTTGTTTCTCACTGACAACTCATGCACACACTCACTTTCACCTTCAACAAAGCATGTATTCCTTCAAAACACATTAAAAAATATAAATGTACACGAAATCACATGTTTTCGAGAAGCGCTCATGGGTTTCATCGGTTGTTCAACTCCTATTGTCAGTGGACAATACCCCAACCACCTTCTAAGAGTATAAAACAAATCTTAAGATGGAGTCTAAAAGGAAGAACCCTTATGTTTGAAAATTCATGCTAGAGTTTGCAAGCAAATTTATTCTTAAGTTTCTAAAGATAGTCCCTCAACAAGAAACCCTTCTTTCTTGATCTTTTTCCTCTTCCCATCTTGCATAGAGGAAAGAGAATCCTCCTTCCATTCTTCATGTGTTAAGAGAGGATAGCAAGGAGCACACCTTCAGTGTCCTAGAAGGAGGGATCTAGGCAATGGTTAAAAGCGTTGCAGACGATTAGAATTGGTAATATATTTCATTATACAAACTACTATTTTGAATCAATATATAGCTTGTCTCTTTGCCTTTCCTGACTTCATGTTTCAATGTGTTCCATTGTATTTATTTGGTAGGATACTAATCATTTAATTTTGATTAGTTAGGATAATTAGGGTTTTATTCTCAAATCACTTTTACTCGTGGATGCTTTTTGTGTTTGTGCAACAAGTGTAGGGTTGGAGTGAAGATTTGGGACAAATACGTTTCAGTGAAGGTCATCTTCAACCATCATTTATCAATGCTTTTTTCGGTAACTACCTTAGTTATAAAAGTTGATGAATCCTTTCTATATTGGTTTAGAGTGTGTTATATCCTAGTTCCATTTTGTATAATTTTAATCCTGATGATTCGAGAAATTTTCCCTAAACACTAATAGAATTTACTTATTCCATTGCTTTACACGATTCATCATTCCCTACTCTTAAATAATAGATATCATTGAATTTGTTCTTTTAGATAAAGTTAGAAGTAATTTATGTTTTTATCTATCTTTTATTCCCAATATATCCTTGAATGATCTTAGTATTCTTCTTCTTTATTTAACACATTAAACTCTTCGTCTTTTTGCTCATTTAAAGAATTTTTCCTAGTTAATATCATTAATATGAATATCAATTTGTATTATAATGTTTAGAGCCATGGCAAAAAGTAGACACTCTGACTATTGATTATCGTTTGCTGGTCATACTTCAAATCTACTGTTTTAAAATATAATTAATAATATACACCAATATTGATGAGTTGATGTTTGGAAAATTATTTAATATTGAATTAGTATCTTATTTTTGAGGAAAAAATCCTTACACTTTACATATATTGTAGATTATATTATAACATTATACTCTAACAACAATATAAAACTTATCTCGAATGGATAATCAGAAGGAAAACTTCATCTTCTCATGTTTCAAAACTCTCGATGCTCATTTTAGTATTTCAAACATTTATATATTGATCACGGTGCCTATTAGCTATTTATATGATGCTCATTTTAGTATTTCAAACATTTATATATTGATCACGGTGCCTATTAGCTATTTATATTCATTAAAGTGGTAAAAATTTATCCATTGTTGACTCGTCAAAAAGAAAAGTTGTCTCGTGCTTTATTTTCTATGATCTTAGTATTATGGTCATATGCTATTGCAATAGTCCGTTTTGAAAACTGAGAAAAAAATGGCCAACCAAGTTAACAATATAATATTACACTCTTTTCAGGTTTCAAAACTCTTAATGCTAATTTTAGTATTTCAAACATGGCATATAAATTGATTATGATATTCATTAGCTACTTATATTTATTATTTTTCAAGAAGAAAAGTTGGCCAATGCTTTATTTTCTATGATCTTGGTATTTTGATGATATACTATTGCAGAAAAGTTTATTTTGAAAATAGAGCAAAAGGTGGCCAGGCAACCTAACGATATGGTATTATTAGTTACATTGTTAAAGAGACCATCATAAACACCTCTTACATATGGCAGAATTGTAATATTAGATAATTCAACACCTATATGATATATAATTAAGTGTTTTGGAATAAAAATTTATTGTGTTGAATGTGGATGTGGGATATATAATAGTATAGATCCATTTATCGGCCAAAAATTTCTCTTATGTGATTTTTACTAAAAGACTTTGCTTAATTAAGTATAGACCTATCTTAAGTACAAATCTAATATGAACCGAAACGAAATAAATTTTTCTAAATGCAATTTTTTTTTAATACAAAATATAATGTGTAATTTTTCATTATTTAAATTGTATTTTTGAATGCTATATAAAATAAATAACTTAAAATAAGTCCAAAAATTCTTTATTGGATTTGGAGAAGAAAAATATATATCTAAAAAAAACCAAATTGTAAATACTAAAACCACTTTTTCAAAAGTTTTAACCATAAGATTTTTTTTTCAATATATATATATATATATATATATATATATTAAAACAATAGATAATATATACATAGTTAACATTACATAGTTCTGTTAGGATATTCCGACACATAGGAAATAATTAAGTACAACTTGGTCTAGTGTATAGTTAGGTAGAGTGTGTTTCTTTAGTATGTATTTTTTGTAACTTACAATCCGACGATCATGATATGTTCTAGATATGAAGCCGGTACAACTGATCTGACGGTTCATTCTCTCCTCAGTATTACCGACACTTGATTCGTGGCTTAACACCTGATTGGTCCATAATCTCTATTTAAAGAGCATGGAGGGTCATTTGTTAGGTGACTGTTCATGAGAGAAGCTTATGTAAATTTTCTTTCTTTTATATTAATAAATTGCCTGAAGTGGCCACGTTGGCTCAGGCCATGGACTGTTTCCCTCTTTGAGGGTTTTAACCATGTCAAGAATACTGGTGTACAGATTTGTGATCTGTTTGTGAGCGATGTCCTTTGGTGTTCTATCTAAAGAACTTATCCTGTAAATTCCTACATGGTATCAAAGCTATTTGAAGGTTGCATCCGTTGGTGATCCGAATCTGAAGCTGATACAACTGCATCCGATTGTCATTTCCTAGATCTACTATTTCTGACTGCTTTCGGACCGAGAGGACTACTCTATTGTGTTAGGAGCATATGTTCCAGTGGAGAACCCCTCTTGTTTGATGCGAAAAGGTTTCTGGTAGCCCTAGCTATGTTATTTTTAAGAACTGGAGGTATACAATCTTAATTTTCAGTTATAGTTATTTATCTCTGTTTATTTCAGTTTATAGTCCTCAATAATTTTTTTATTTACCAGATCTATACCTTTTATTTCTGTGTATGATCTTTGCCCTACGACTCTGTGCGATCTGGGCAAACCAGAAACAAAAAGAAAAGATTTTTCTCACGCGTATGCTCTTTTCCGCCATCCCTTAGTGTGATCTCGGAAAATCAGAAACATTGAGAAAAATATTTAGTTTTAAGTCAAATCTAACTTTAAGCTGTAAGGCTTGGATTACTTTTGCTTGTTCCTTTTGGGTTGTGTGATTTTTTTTGTTTTGTAGGCAAAAAAAGGGTTTTTCAAGTAAGCACACACTCCAAAGCTTCAGTGAGCTAAAAAAAAAAAAAGCCTTCCTCTTTCCCAAAAATTACTAATCTTTTAAACTAGCTCACTTGGTCCAAAGTTATTTTATGAGAATAGAGTTCTTGGGTTCAAGTCTTTCTTTTTGTTGAATTATTTTTTCAAAAAACACATGTAGCTTATGTTTTAAAATTACTTTATGTAAAAGTGTTCTCACCCATTATAAAAAGTGAGTCACTTATAATTCTAAAGTATCTTTATCTTTTATTTAAGTTACAATTTAGTGGATAGTTCATAAAGCACCATTGTAAAAGTGACTTTCACTTATTTATAAAAGTGGGTCACATAAAGTAATTTCTTTTAAGTAAGCTAATTAGATTAAATTTGGAAATGGGGGGATTTTTTTGAAGTATAACATTATAATTCACTTCCCAACATTCACGTAGTTCGTCATCATCTTCAACAATTTTTCTTCAAAAAGCCATAACTTCTTCATCCGAAAGCCGTTTGCAAAGCCATTTTTTTTAATCAGCCTAATTTTTCGAGACCTTTCCATTGGAACACTTAGTTTTAGCATCTATAGCTTCAGTTTATTTTAAAATGGAAAGTCCATGCCTAGTTATTTTTTATAACAACAATTACTTCCAATGACTAAATTATAAAACACAGAAAATAAACAATGCGAGAACATAATACATAAAACACATATACATAGAGATTTTCCCCTAGATTCCAAAACCGGGACTGCCAGCTTGATTTTTCATTATGTTCCTTTCAATGTTACAATACATATTTATACATGCTGAAGCATCCAATACCATGGACCGAAAACCATCACGTCCAAAACCATGGACTGAAAACCATTGCGTCCAAAACCATGTGTAAAAATCATGCACAAAACCATAGGTAGGTCCGCCCAACCTAATATAGGGTCCAAAACCAAAATTTTACAGGGCGCTGCCCTTGACCCCATATAGTGGGGTTCCCTGCACCCCTCAAACCCCTTGTGACTCCCCCCTCTACGCAATCAGCGCAACGAAGGGGGGCTCTATCCCCCCTCTAACCCCGTGGTTAACTACGTGGGCTAGTTGTGGAAAGAATATAACACAACCCAACATTCTCCCATTTGTTGTTTTCTTTCCACAGGGGGCCATAAGAGAGCTTAGTCATTTATCTAGCCCTGTAACACCCATTGTTTCTCTACACCAAGAGAACTTCTCAGAGCTCACAGATTTTGCCAATGCATCTGCAGTATTCTTCAAAGTGTCCACCTTTACCAACAACACGTTTTTGTCTTCCATCATATCCTTCACAAAGTGATATTGAACATCAATGTGTTTGTTCTTTGAATGATATGCAGGGCTCTTTGCCAAGAAAATTGCATTTTGGTTGTCACAGTCTATCCTTATAGTTCCTTGTACTAACCCCATACTTAAACACAATCTCTGCAACCAAACTGCTTCCTTGCTTGCATGAGTGGCTGCCATGTATTCTTCCTCTGTAGTTGATAGTTCCACTACATATTGTTTCTTACTCATCCAACTGACTGCACCTCCAAATAGGTTAAACACATACCCACTTGTAGATCTTCTTTGATCCAGATCTCCAACCCAATCTGCAACAACAAAGCTACGAATATCCAACACTCTGTCCAATCCTGGTCTTCATTGGTAATGTAAACCATAATCACTAGTGCCACGCAAATACCTGAAAACCTGCTTCACTGTTGTCTAGTGCTCATTCCCTAGTTTTGACATAAACCTGCTCAATACTCCCACTACATGTGCAATTTCTGGTCTAGTACAAACCATTACATACATCAGACTATCGACTACACTTGCATATGGAACACGGGACATGTCCCCTCCCTCTTCTTGTGTCTCGGGACACTGTTCAACAGATAACTTCACACCTACAGGAATAGAAACCTTCACCGGTTTACTATCCTGCATATTAAACCTCTGCAGTATTGTCTCGACATACTTCCTCTAGTTTAACTAGAGCTTCCTCTTTTCCCGATCTCTTTTAATTTCCATGCCCAAAATATTGTTTGCAGCACCAAGATCTTTCATGTCAAATTTGGAGGACAATTGGGTCTTCAAATCCTGGATAATTTCTTTGTCATTTCCAACCAGCAACATATCATCCACATACAAGATCAGATAAATAACATGGTCACCAATTAATTTAAAATACACATAGTGATCTGCTTTGCTTCTGGTGAAGCCAAGTCCCCGTATAAATGTATCAAATTTTTTATACGACATGCTTGGTGATTGTTTTAACCCATACAGAGACTTCTTTAACTTGCATACCAGTTCTTTCTTATCGTTCACCACAAACCCTTCAGGTTGCTTCATGTAGATCTCCTCTTCCAGATCCCCATGAAGAAATGTTGTCTTCACATCCATCTGTTCTACCTCAAAATCAAAAGCAACAACGACATGTAAAAGTAATCTAATAGAAGCTACCTTGGCAACAAGAGAAAAAATATCACCAAAATCAATTCCTCGCACTTGGGAATAACCTTTTGCTACCAACCGAGCTTTGTATTTCTCCACCTTTCGTTCTGCATTTGTCTTCTTCTTGAACACCCATTTGCTGCCAATGGGTTTCCTTCCAGCCAGCAACTCCATCAGATCCCAAGCCTCATTTTTGTGCAAAGATGGCATTTCATCAACCATGGCCTCTTTCCAGAGTTTGTCATCCTCTGAATCTACTGCTTCCTTCACAATTCTGGGATTATCATCAGTAACATATAAAGAAAAAATTGAACAGAAAGCAGATGGATTATATCTTTCTGGCTGCCTTCTTTCTCGAACTGATCTTCTCGCACTCAGAGTTTCTGGCTCTTCATTTTCTGATTCCTCCTCTGTTGTAGAGTCTGATTATTCATCCTTAAGCTTAAACTCTATCTTCTCAGGTTTATTTGGTTGGACTTCATGTTTAATAATGTCTTTTACTTCTCTGACACCACATCTCGGTTGTACACAACCTTCGTTGTTACTAGGTTCCAAAGCTTATAACCCTTTAAACCATCCTTATACCTAATAAAGATGCACTTTTTAGATGTACTATCCAACTTGGTTCATTTCTCATTTGGAACATGTACATATGTATCACATCCAAATACCCTCAGATGTGAAAGAGAGGGTTTCTTACCAGTCCATACCTCGTGGAGTCTTATCCTCCAACGCTGATGAAGGTGATATGTTGACCAGGTAATATGTTGTCTCCACCGCTTTTGCCCAGAATTCCTATCCTAACCCGACACCACTGAGCATGCTTCTTGCCCTTTCCATCAACGTCTTGTTCATTCTTTCTGTAACTCCATTTTGCTCAGGTGTGTATGGAGTAGTCTTTGTCGTGCTATATCACACTTCTTACATATTACTTCAAATTCCTTATTGCAAAACTCTCTACCATTATCTGTCCTCAGCACCTTTATCTTCTTCTTTGTCTAGTTTTCCACCAAAACCTTAAATTCTTTAAACCTGTCAAAGACTTTAGATTTCTTCTTAAGGAAATATATCCATGTATTCTTTGAGAAGTCATCTATAAAGGATACATGAAACATAGATTTACCCAGTGATGGAACCTTCACAGGTCCAAACACATCAATGTGCACAAGCTCTAATATTTGTTTTGCCCTCTTACCACTAGAGGGGAAACTCACCAGATTCTGCTTCCCATATACACAATTTTCACAGAAATCAAAATCTAAAGAGCTATTACCCATACCTTCTACCATACATTTACCATGAAGTATTCGAATGCACTTCTCTCCAATATGTCCAAGCTTTTGATGCCACAGCATGGTCTTCTCTCTAGAGACCACTAGATTTTCTACTCCACTTTCAGGAACCACAAAATTGTTGCACCCATAAAAAACAGTGCTACCTTGTAGCTGGTACAGAGTTCCAATCCAAACTTCCCGCATCAATACCAGTACTCCCCAAACCATCTTGTAGGTATCCTTCTCAAACACTGTTTTTACACCTGCATCATCCAAATTTCTTACATAAATCAGATTTCTGGCTAATGCAAGACTTTTCAAAACATCCGGAAGTGTTTTAACCCTTCCACCTTGCAACTTCAACTTTACTTTTCCACGACCAATGATTCTAGCCTTCTTGTCATCCCCCAAGAAGACATCACCACCATCATATTTCTCATACTCGCAGAACCACTCTCTATAGGGAGTGAAGTGAAAGAATGCACTTGAGTCAATCAACCATGCCTCATGATCAACATGTGTACTTGAAGAATCCTGTAGAAATTTTGAATAATTTAACACATATTCAATGGAGATTATCCTGATCATGTACTATTGCGGAATACATACACAATACATAACCTCCTCTACGTTGATCATCAATATAATAGCATAAATAACAATAAAACATCAAGAGCATTCACACATTAACACAGTATGTAACCCGGGGAAAGAATCTCGCTAAAAACCCCACACTATCTATATATTAATGATTGAGAACATGTAACATTACAAAGTACAATGCTTATCACAAGCAATCCAGTACCAGCTCCACCTGTTACACACAATACAGATCATATCTGATCTCCAAATCTATTCCACTGCTTGCCTACCTCTCCAGCTCAATACCTGCTCAAGAATTGATGAGAATGGTTTACCAAACTCGTATTTCACCTGAAAATAATCACTCACACTGTGTTGGACGTGAGCATAGACTACAATTCTTGATATTGGCCAATTCATTGGCATACTCAATCCCTCTGATTGTGCAAATCATCATGCACAACTATAGGCACAACTGATAGCAATCTGATCCTCTAACACCTGTCCCTGCTGAACTGAACATGCACTGACATGAAACTGAGTTAACTGATGTATTCTATAGTTGCATTATGAGTTAATAACTTGTGAATTAATTAATAACTAATTCACCCAACTCATCTCTAGTCTATTTGCCAGTTAGACTAAATACAACCAGTTTAACAAAGCTAAATTGAACACAACTCCATCAACTGCACCTCCAGTCCACTAAACTCAACTCACTTGAGTTCTAACTGAAGTCCTGCATGCAAATATTAGTCATCCCATAGGTAACCACGTATTTCCCTCCGGGATCTGCATGTACCACATCCGTAGCTCATCCTGAAGTGCTCCAAGAGAATAAGATCAACTTTATAGTCCAAATATTATTATGAGACAATAATATTTGACTTTTTTTATCTTTGACAGTGTTGGGTCCCTATAATACTAGTGATTGTCAGTGGAAGGTTCGAGGAAAGAACCAATAGATGCCAAAAGGCTAAACTTAGGAAAGTTTGGTGAGGCATGAAGGAGACTTGTTACAGGTGAAATGGAAAAGGTTAGTTGTAGCTCACTAGTGAACAAGGAAATTTCACTAGAGGAAGGAAAGGAATTGACTATTGATAGTTATGACAGGGGTACAGAGGAAAGTCACAGACAGAGGGAAAAGAGTTCTGAAGCAGTTGGACTCAAAGGAATGAGTAAAAAAGAAAGGGACATAGAGTTGGCTGAGATGAAGGCAGAACTTAGTGATTTGGAGAAGCTGGTATTGAAAGGAATTATATAAAAATGGAAACAAGGATTTTATGTGGGAAGAAGAGTTAAATGGCCTGTCAGAGAATTGTTTGCTGAGAAATTAATACTTCGAACAGTTGGGAATGAAGGAGTAGAATACATCTGTGAACCAGAGGAAGGATCTACCCTTGGGGAAGAAGACAATGATGAAGAACTGATCCATGCAGATCAGAATGAGAGGAATGTGCTGGTAGCATCGTCATAGACAAGAGGATCTCATATTTTTGGGATTAATCATTTCTGTGAATGTAAAATTGCAGGTATGCAGCCTAATGAATTTGAACCTGTGTATGAAAAGGTGAAAGAGGCAGAGACAAAAAAAAAAACACAAAAGGAGGTGCATAAGGACTTTCAAGACTTCAACTGGTGGAAGAAATTAAAAGCTATGGCTAAATAATTGTGTCTTCTCTTAGTGAAAACTTATTGGGACATATTTGAAGGAATTTTAGCATGGATAGAAGATCAATGGGAAATGGAAACAGGAAAGGAAATAGATGCATTGAATATTTTTGAAGTGAAGAGAAGGAAAGCTAACACAAAGAACTTAGTTGAAGAAGTTAAGCCAAGGAAATCTTTGAAAGATCAAAGTCTTATCAGAGAAGAGGAGGAGGCATTATTGTCTTATTTGGACAAACTGAGTGTTGGAAGAAATTATGTAGAACAGAAAGATATTCTACAAACTTATGTTGAAGTTGCCAAGCATAGTCAAGAAGTTGCGGTCCCAGAAGTTTTCTTTAATGAGGAAGAAGTCAGACATGTTGAGGAAGAATTTCTCAATAATTTAGTGAATTATCAGAATAGTTCAGAGAATCATGAGGAGTTGATCATTGAGGCTTCAAATGAAGAGCCTTATAATTTTGAAACTAACATGTTGTCTATGTTTTTAGGTTTGACAGGTGATGAACAACAATTGGACAATGTGTTGATGCATGTTGATGAAGAAGAGAGATTACTGGAAGAGATGGCTAAAACAGAAATATATTTTGAGCATGTATTTAATAATATTGAGAATGATGGTATTTTTATCACTCAGGTTGTCCCTTGGATCCTTAAGGGATACGGCCGAGGTAACCACAACCCAATCTTTGGACTACAGGTCCTAGCCTACCTGCAATTAGAGAGGGCTCTCTCTTTATGATTTAGCTTTGTTGATGATGATTTTAGGCTAGTTATTGGGTTCAAGGGGTTTTGTTTTGATTTTGGTGGGAAGGATGATGCTTTCAAGTAGAGAGGCAGGGATAGCATGAAAGTTTTAGAACCATTGGGCATGGAGTCAAGGAGTGGGACCGCTGGTGCGTTTTCTTGGTCACAAGAAAGGAATATGAAGAAAGCTAGTTGCACATGAAATAATGATTCAAGCTTAAAAGGATGGAATGAGGGCTAAGGAATGAGAGGCAATTGAGAATCTCTCATTCAACTTAACAGAGGGAAGGTGAATGAGCTCTATCTAGGAGCAGTGAAGAATCCCTAGATAACTGTCAAACATGAGTGAATTAGGGGAAATATGAGCCACAAGGAATTCATATTCATTACTAATCCAGATGAAAACATAAAGAAACAGTAGAAATTGAGCATAGAGGGCAATTAAACCAAGTCTAAACTATTCAT
Organism: Pinus tabuliformis; assembly: GCA_031772625.1. Taxonomy (NCBI): domain Eukaryota; kingdom Viridiplantae; phylum Streptophyta; class Pinopsida; order Pinales; family Pinaceae; genus Pinus; species Pinus tabuliformis. Next base: position 758,701,172 of record CM062808.1, on the reverse strand, counting down.
TCTTTCTGCTATTTTAGATGGTGATACAGGTATGATAAAAACATATATGAAATTGAAACAGAGATAGGAAGCACTTATTGAGTCATGTTGCAGCACAAGAATTCCATATTCATCCTTCAACCATTAAACACACAACAAACAGTCATTCCTCCAAGCTTTTGAGTAGTCTTTGATTAAGTAAAACATTAAGTATACAGAGCGAGTCTCTCTTGGAGCTATACAAACAACAACCCCTTAAACAGTGAATTAGGGTGGTTTTATAAGTAAAATATCTACAAAATCGAATCTCAGATAGATCTGCTGTAATAAGTGTCTTTAACCTAACATATGTCTGAAATAAATGCAAGAAAATATCTTCGAGCTGCGCTAGGGGAAACTGTATCAAAAAGGAATTAATGTGTTGCCTTTATGGCTCTATGCTGATCACTTAGCCATAACTATGCTTTGTGTTTTGATCCATTGTTGTTCGGTGGCTTTAAATGCTTTAACTGTGATGGGAGAGCCTTGATGGGCTTTCACCTCTTTCTTTGACTTTGTTGGAGGCCATTCAATGTTCACCTGCTTTGGGAAATCAAGATTTCCATTAAAAACATTTGACTCATACTCTTTGTCACTTCCTCTGATACACTTTCACTGAACCTGGGCTCTTTTAATGTATTCTGAATGCTTTAAACTGTCCCATTGACCTTTTATTGTTGCTCTTCGCTCCTCTGTTGCCTTTACAAACTGTCTTTGCCCCTTTATGAATCCTGCGCAAAGAAATTCATGTCATTTTGCGACTTTCGGGCTTGCTGGTGACCGAGCCATGAAAGGGCTTTCCATTTCGGCCTATTTCCCTTAGCGATGCGAGATTAGAGCTAAGCGCTAATCACGCATCAAAAACTGCCTCAAATTTTCATTCTGGGCTCTCTTTGCTGCGATTTGCGCCCTTCGCGCCTTTTGACGATGACGTCAACGGTGGGTCCCAATACGTCGATGATGTGGTGGGGTGACGTCAGCATGGTGATGTCAGCAGTACAACCGGGTGACGTGGCGGTATGGTAGGGGTGATGACGTGGTAGTACGGTGGCAGCGACGTGGCAATGACGTGGTAGGGACACGGAGGCATGGAGGTGATGCAGGTTGATGACGTGGCGGTGACATCACACAGGGGAGGGCGGTATCTGGTTTTAGGCGCACCACTTTTGTGCAGAAGCGGTTTCGGAGGAGGGGGCTGCACCACAGCCGGGAGGGCGACGCGTGGCGGGAGTACGACGGGAAAACCGCCCATCTCCCAGGCGCTAACCCTCGGCATGTCGGGGCACCAAAAGACCCGCCCACCATAGATCTCGGGCGCGCCAGATCGGACGGTCGGCGGCACGATCAAAGCGGCGGAAGGATAGATACGGGGCCCGCGACGCTTTTTATTTAATTGTTTTAATCCGGGGGGGGGGGGAACTTTAGGAAAGTGGGTTTTTGGGTTGTATACAAGCGGGGTTAAATATTTACAAGGGTGGAAAATGAGTTGTATAGGGTTAGGATTTAAAGGGAAAAGGTTATTAGTGTGACCAGATGTCGGACTAACTCCAGGTTAGGACATAAGGGTTAATAGGAGTCCCAGATGGACTACTGTTTCCCAGACTTGATAACTATGGCTATAGTGCCAAAGGGAGGGGCTATTTAATATTTTTGGGGAGTTTTTATAGCTTTTTTTTATAATAGGGGATGGGGAAATGATCTAGGGAGCCAGATAGTAGAGTTAGGAGTTAATATGAATTTGTAAGGTGAAGCGTAGGGGGGAGGCTAAGTTTGTGAGCTGAAATTTAGACATAGGGAGTGAATGAACTGTGGAGACATGATTTTTACACAAGAAATGTGGCTTTTTTTTAGTGAAGAAAGTCAAAGCTTGACTTGGTGCTCTATAAAAATGAAGTGATAACAGGACTGGTTGGGAAGATCCCAAGGTCCTTAATGGGATGTTAGTGAGTGATGTGGGAATAAGAAGAAGGGGGAGTTAGACATGTCCAGCTTGAGCTCCTTCAAAGGGGAATTTCCTTGCACTTGTGATCTGAGTAAATATAATATTTGAAAACATGAAATGGATCATACAGCTTGATTCTGCAACCACAAAACTACTTACCCAGCCTACTTACCTAGCATTTTTTCTTCTTTTTTGCATGGGTGCACTTGGACTTGCAGACCCTGATCATCCTTTTTTCTTTTTGCTATCCTCCTATCTAAATCTACACTTATTTCTTCCAAGGGCCTAGATTAAGCAGTTGGGCTCCTTTTTTTCTCTACCTATCTACAAATCTGCCAAGATTAAACTGTTTGGACAGATAATGATTCTCTATATTCTAAAACAAGAAATTGAGACCTAGGGAAGCAAAGATTAAGCTTTTTGGACTTCCCTGAACAGAAAATTCTTCAAAAATGGTTTAACTCATCAAAATTTGGAATAGAGTAATAGCATTTAGACTGGCCACTTTCATGGCCTCCTCTGGAAATATGGAGCATTGCGACATGCAAAGTATGACATATTTGGCATGTAAAAATGTCAATCATGAAAGATGAACACCTGTTGCAATAGGAGGCTAACAGTGGCTCCACTTGGGGATGGCTTTTCCTTGTGAAAAGCCAATAACAGTAGGTCAGACTGCCTTGATCTTCTATTGTTACTGTGGACTGAAATTTCTTTGTGCTGGCTGCTAAAAGTGTGAAACTTTGAAATATGAGTAGCCCTCTCCTCAACTGAAATATTGTGAAATACATAGCACTGCCTACTTTCTTCTGCGTGCTTGATATTATATACAATGTTGCTTAGGCATTTTCCTTTAAATAGATCTAAGATATGGATCAAAACGGATGTATTTCCCTTAGCCTCTAGTCTAGAAATAGTTGCTGATGTGAAACTACAAAATGCTCCTTTCTTATTGATACTGTTTGGCTGAAGACTGCAGGCTGCAAACAGTTTCTTTTTACGATGAATTGCTGTGATATGATAGCGCTACTATTGTTTTTTTTCTGATATTAATGCAGGGACAGAGCCTTTTAAAAATGGAATACTTGCATTGGCTGTGTCTTCACAAACTTTGTTGCTTCTCCTTTAACACTCGAACTGCTTATACAAAAAAAACAAAGTGCTGATATATACAAATATCAATGTACAAAGAGATATATACAGAGCTGCATTGTATCCCTTAAAAGGGATCATGGTAATGTTTTAACATTTGGCCATTAGCAGGGCCCTCTTCAGCAGTGCTGCCCTCTACAGATTTGAGGAAATATGTGTTATTTCCCTGAACAGCAGAAATAACAAATGGCCCCTTCCACAAAAAATCAAATTTTGCATGTTTGCCCTTGTCTTCTCTTCGTGAGTCCCACCTTAGAAATTTGTTGCCAACACAGAAATCTTCAGCCTTAGCTCTCTTATCAAACATCTTTTTGAGCTTCTCTTGCAAAATTTGAACCCTGTCATAAACTTGCTCTCTAGTTTGCTGAAGATGAATGGTCTGATTGATTCTTCGTTGAATGTCATTTGGTTCTGCCTGGATCTCTTGTAACAGTTTGATAGTAGGGATGCCCAAGGAAGATGGAAATCTGGCCTCCATGCCATACACCAGCTCATAAGGGCTCATCCCAATGGATTTCTTTGTTGAAAGTCTGTCTGCCCATAGGGCATTTGTGAGCTTTTTGTGCCAGTTCTTTTTGTTTTCTTCCAGCACTCTCTTTATGATGTCGATGAGGCTTTTGTTGGATGATTCAGCCAAGCCATTGCCTTGAGGGTAATAGGCTGTGGAATGGCCCAAGGTAATGTGAAATTTATGGCAAAATTTGATCATCTTTTTGGATTTGAAACCAGCGGCGTTGTTAGTAATGATCTTCTTAGGGTAGCCAAATCTAGAAAGGATATTGCACTCAAGGAATTGGATAATGATGGATTCATTGGCCTGTCTACATGGGATGGCTTCAATCCACTTAGTGAAATAGTCGGTGGCTGTTAGAATCCACTTGTGTTGGCCTGAGGAAGAGGGATGGATTTCCCCAATGAAGTCAAGACCCCATTGTTGAAAAGGCTTTTCGGTTGAGATGGACTTAAGAGGCAAAGGCAACAACTTTCTTTTTCCCTCTAAGATTTGGCATTTATGACATGCAATAGCAAACTTCTTTACATCTGCAAACAAAGAGGACTAATAGAAACCAGCCCTTAAAATTTTATCTGCAGTGGACTTCCAATATTGATGTCCTCCATAGTCCCCTACATGGAATTCTTTCATGACATTGTTAGTTTCATTGATGGTTAAATAATTAAGCAATATGCCTTCATGATTTTTCCAAAATAAAGCACCATCTATAACACAAAACTTTGAAGCTTTCATCTTTAAAAATCTTTTCTTGGTTCTGGACAATCCTGGTGGAGCAAACAGGTTTAACAATACAAAACATATATTAGCATACCATGGAGATTGCAAAAAGGTTTCACTGATCTGTGGAGTCACCAGCTATTGTTCACTGTCCAGTTGGTTAAGGTCTAAAGCTTGAAAGTTTGTTTCGGACATCATTTTGGCTAAACCTTGTCCCTTTATGAGCTTGGTTGGTTTTATTTCTATGTCATACTCAAGGATGTTAGCAATCCACTTGCCTCTTTTCCTTCTAGCCCCCCTTGGGTTAATATGTCTTTTACAACAGCATTTGGGACATAGGCAATCACATGTGAATATAAAATGTAAACTCGGAAACCTTTGGTTGCTTTAACAAGGGCATAAGCCTACTTCTCCATGATTTGGTACTTTAAAGGGGCATCTCTTAAGGCTCGGCTGAAAAAAGCAATTGGCTTTTCAGCTCCTTGATCATCCTTTTGCAAAAGGACAGCAGCTATGGTGTGATCAAATGCGAATGAGAATATGATAAAGTCCCTATCAAATTGAGGACTTGTGAGGACTGGAGCTTGGGTTAAGGCAGACTTGATACTCTCAAAGGCTTTTTTGGTTTCAAGAGACCATTTTACCTTGGCATCCTTTTTTAGCATGTTGCTTAACAGTCTTATCAGTTCAACTAGATTTGGGATAAATCTCCTTAGGAAATTAATCTTCCCAAGGAATGCTTGCAATTCTTTTATATTTCTTGGATATGGGATTTGAAAAATGTCTTGGATCCTTTCTGGATCTATTCTAATACCATCTTTTGAGATGATATGGCCAAGCAGTTTGCCTTCTTCAAGGCCAAAGAGAGACTTCTTGGGGTTCAAGGAAATTCCATATCTCCTACATGTCATGAATATTTGCCTCAAATGCTTTAGGTGCTCTTGATCAGATTTGAAGAAAGGGGTTAAGTCATCAAGGTAGACAACTAAGAAATCATGTATTTCCTTGGCAAATACAATATCCATTGCCCTTTGAAAGGTAGCACCAGTGTTTTTAAGTCCGAAAGGCATCTTCACATATTTAAATGTTCCCCACGGTGTGGTAAAGGATGTCTTGTCTTGGTCATCCGGGTGAACCAGTATTTGATTGAAACCTGAAAATCCATCTAGCAAAGAGATTCTAGATGACCCCACTACTCTTTGTAGAATGTGATCCATTTTTGGCAAGGGGTAGTGGTCTTTTAGGGAGACTTGGTTTAAATTTCTTAGGTCTACACATAGCCTAATCTCACCTGTCTTTTTTCTTGTGGGAACAAGATTGGATACCCATTCAGAGAATCTGATGGGTGCTATTATGCCTGCTTCAAACATTCTTTTCACTTCCTTTTCAATCAAAGGGAGAAGCATAGGATTGATTCTCCTCAGTTTCTGTTTGAAGGGCTTTTGGTTTGGTTTTAAACGAATGGTGTGTTGCATTACTGAGGTGTCATAGGACTTCAAGTCCTCATAACTCCAAGCAAATATATCTTGGAATTCTTTAAACAAAGAAACATATTTTGGCTTTTGATCGGGTGGCAAAGATTGAGATAGATTGATCATTTTGGGCTTGTCTGCTGTCCCAATGTTGTGTTCTTCTATAGCAGCGTTTAAGGGTTGCATTTTTGGTTTTTTGGGCACATCATTTGCATCAAATATATCTTCTAATGGAGTGAGGCCAGCAGGGAGAAAGATATCCTTTAGATCAACGATCTCGACCTCTGTTTCTACTATTTCCTCCAAATGCATCTGTTTCAGCTCTTCTACGTTTGCATTGTCAAAAACAGTTGGGTTTAGCATTTGTTTGGCTGTTACAGCTATTACAGCCTGCTAATTTTCATTTGTTTGATGTTGTTCATCTGTCATAACATCCATGTCAATGTTAATGTTTGAAAACTCATGCTCAAGAGTGAGGAAATTGTTAATCTGGGCATCATTTTCGAACACTTGCCAATCCTTAACATTATTTGGGATAGCAGGCCTATGTTTTATCTCAGCAGTAAAATGGTGATTTGGCTCAAAGGGAAGCTTGCATGTACTACCAAAAGTGGCTAGGCTGTGTGCATGAATGTTATGATCTCTTGAAATCTTCGCAAGCTTAGATTCAGTGAATGTATTGAGTATATTAGTAGCAGCAGTCCTATAGGCCCTCATTCTATTGTCATTGGTAACAAAGTTGCCTTTCATTTGTTGTATTACTAGGTCGGAGTCACCTAGAATAGACACTTTTACAGCTCCTAGAGCTTTGAGCAGTTTGAGGCCTAAAAGGAGAGCCTCATACTCTGCCATGTTATTGGTGCATTTGAAATTTAGTCTGTAGGCATGGCCTTCTGCATGATTGTTATGTGTATCGTGAATCCAGACACCTGCCCCTGCTCCTAACTTGTTAAAAGAGCCATCAAACTCTAAATACCATGTGATTTTTTTCTTGTGGTTAGTATCAAGAGTTTCAGTCACTTTAGGATTGGGCAGATTTGAAATTTCTGTTTGGGGAGGTTCTTCTTGTATGCTGGTTGCCTTGATCGTTTTGACAGTTTCATCAGTATGGGCAACTGCTTCTTCATTGATGTGTGTGTCCAATTCTAAAGCTAACGGCTTATCATCAGTGGGAGGATTTGTTTTATCATTAAATAAAATAAAAGAATCCATATCATAATGGATTGAGTGAATAGGAAAATTTTGGGGCTTGTCCTCACTAGTTACCACATACTTCATCAGTGTTTCTCTATATAGTCTCTTTGGTTGCCCAAAGACATATATAGTGGCGTAAGAGAGGTCTAATTGGAGGGATCCTTGGAGTTTTTCTCCCCAAGATCTTGACAATAGCATGCCATACTTTGGTGGAATGTCAGCAACCACCACATCCATGAGGATTGTCTTGTTGGGATATTGGACTAAGGAGACACACAAGTCTTTGATGAGGCCTAAACACTTGACTTGACTTGAGTCAAAGGAGAATAGATCTTTGTAGGGTCTTGTAACATCAAGGTTCAGCTTTTCCATTACAACTTTGGGCATAAGATTGTGTGAGGCGCCTGAGTCAAACATAGCATTGTGCAAGACTTTGTCATGTATGTGCAAACTGACATAAAAGGGTAAAACAGATCCATATGTTGATTTTCCATTAACTTCTGGACCGAACAGTAGTTCAGTGGCATCATCTAGAACATTCACATCATCCTTGACCTCTGCCATTTGAAGTGATCTTTGAATTTGTTGCCTATACACATCATGTTTGGCAAGTTCAAATAAAGGGATGGATATCTTCAGTTTACCTATTTCTGCCTCTAAATCGAATGATTTTTCAGATTGGGTTTTAGTATTGTGAGAGGCGGGCTTCCCTTTTTCCATTAGAGTATCAGCAATTTTCTCTTGTTTATTAGCGTTATGGGAATTGATTGCTTGCGGTTTTTCAATTTTAGGAGGGCTTTTTGGAACGTTGTTCAAATTCTCTTTCAAGGAAGAAAGTGGCAGAGGCTGATCATTAGAGGACTGCATGTCTGTGACATCCTCTACGGTGACATCCTTTGGATTAGGGACTGTTTTATCAGCAATTTCTATGAGGGCAACCTTTTCTTTGATCTTCTTCGTATGCTTGGTATCATTTGGTTTAGCCTTTTCGGGCACATCTATGGTTCTTGTCCTCAGCTTATATTGTTTGTGGACCTCATACACAGCAGTATCATAGCCTTGTTTAAAATCAAAAGACTCACTAGATTTAGTTTGAAATTGATTAAAGTCATGCTCATCTTGGTCTTGTTGAGTTAGGAAAATTTGTTGCTCAACCTTGGAATCCACCAAGTTCATGTGAGTATCCTCCGTGGGATCACTAGATGTAGATGCTTCAGCATAATTTTCATGAAAAGGGGGCCTTACATCATGGTCTGGGCTAGACCTACCACCATTTGTGTTCTGAGTTTTCCTGAAACTTGGGTTCCTTATGGTATTAGGTTTTCGTCCATCCCATGATGATTTCCTCTCAACCATAGAAGGGTTCCTTATGGTATTAGGTTTTTGTCCATCCCATAATGATTTCCTCTCAAGTCTCAACACTCTCTACTCTGTCTCCTAGCCTGTGCATGCCACTGATAATAGCATCCAGCTTTTGATATAAGGCTGAGGGTTCCTCTTTAAAGGTGGTTCTTCTCTCAATTCTAGTCTGTTTGAGGGGCTCTTTCCCTTAACTGATAAGCCATGTCAGTATCAAAACCATCAGGGAATTTATACAAAGAAAGATCAGGTGGAGGTCTTAAGTTTTGTGGTATTGCATTTTAAACATTATTGAATCCTGCACAATAGTCCAAGACAGACTCTTGAGGGCCTCTTTTGATGGTGTCATATTCAGATAATATGTGCAAGGGGTCTTTCTTTTTCTCCCATCTATTGATAAATGACTGGTATAAGGTTTCTGGGTCTGCTATGGAATTGGCTGTGAGTGCTCTAAACCATGTCCTGACATCACTTGTCAAACTTTGGACGAAGATCTTCATTCTCACACTATCGTCATCTATCTCGTAGTTCTCAAAATAGTCTTGCATTTTCTTGGTATGCTGAAGGGCTGTGCAAGAACTAGTTCCGTCAAAATATGTGATTTTAGTTTGGTAATCCTGAGGCATAGCCCCAGGATTTGCAGGTAATTGCAGGGGTGCATATCTATTAGCCATGTTTACAGGGATAAGTGGAACAACAGGAACAACTGGAACGGCTGTAACAATAATGGTGGTGGGAGTATGTTATAGATATTTTTGTGCCTCGCGTCAAGGAGCAGGAAATGTCGATAATTACAGGGATCCTCAGTCCCTAAACATGTTGTTCTTACCCCTAAAAGAACAAGGTCATCAATCAACAGCACTTCCAATCAGTTCTCCACCTGAAAACACTTCAGAACAGGCTTATTTTGGATCATGTCAGTTGTTTAACTGAGCTTCTGCGCTGTATTGCAACTGTCCCACTCTGTACCTGCGCTGGAAGTCAAAAACAATGAAGGCTACCTGCGCTGGGCGAGATTGGCCAAGTGGCACAGTCCTCCTGCAAGGTGTCAATTGCCCAGGAAGCTTCCAAACTGACACTTGGTTCATCAGATTCGCCTTGTGATGAGTAAGAGGTACTTGATCACCATGTGTAACCAAGGATCTCCAAGTGGACTCAAGAACTGAAGATTAACTGAAGAGGGAGAGGACACTAGTCAGCTCTATGCCAGCCTCAAGCTGACTCATCCTCTCTTCTCTCTCCTATATATAGAGCTCTTCTATGAGGTCTAAGGAGGCTGGAATTTTGTATAAGCAAGGAGGTGCTGTTGGTATACTGCCAGGATTATTGGGTGATTGTTTTACTAGAGGTGAAGAAGAGAGTTCTTGCTGCCGAGGAGGTGCTGCTGGATTGGGGCCAACATCATTGGTTGTAACTTCCTCTGGAACCCTGTTACTTTCTATCAATAAAGTTTGCATGTTCTTCTATATACTTGTTTTACATAGATGCTTTTGTGTTTACATGTATATTTGATGCAACCTAATCCATGCTTCAATTATGATTGCTTGTATCTCGTAGTTTGCTCCCTTTTGTTGTGCAGATTCTGTGTGTAGCTGGATCGGCTTGGAGAGTAAAGAGCTGGGAACGGGATACAAAGCGAGAAGGACAAGGATCGACTAAGCGCAAGACACCAGGTTGGTTGATCCTCTTTCTATTCTCTCTGTGCTTTCATAAAGATGAACATGAAAACTTTGTCATTCAGTTGTTGCTAAAGTCTGTCACCTTTAGAAAGGGTTAGTGTCATCCGCATCGGATACTTTTCCCCACAACAAACTGGCGACTCCACTGGGGAGATCCTAGTATCTTGTTGTTGTAGAATTTTGCTATTCATTTCTTGAAGAAAGGAGTACCGAATCGAAAAGCTTTTGACTCTATCAAAAGCGAAGTAGAGGGTTTTGCTACTCTTGCTCCTTTGCTGAGCAAATTCAAGATTTAAAGAGCTAATCTACAGATGAATCCTTACTCTTAGTGATAGATCTTTATCCTCTTAATCATCCCTTAGCCTGTACTTAACCCATATCATTTTATTTCAGTCAAAACAGTACATTTTTGAGCTTTTTATGACCCGGAATTCTTAGCAGACGTAACTCTCGTAAGTCAGTGCAGGCTGTCCACAGGCAGTCTGCATTACAGCGCAGGTGCTCCCTTCGGGAACTGCGCTGAGAGTGAAACTGGCAGACCAGTGCCTGCGCTGGTCCAGTTGGCCTTAGTCTAGCTCAGCTCTTCCTTTGTGTCTTGGCCCTGTTTGCACTTGTTTTTGGCTGATTGCTTGCTGGTTATTGTATTTGCTGTAGACCACTTCTCCTTGACATTATTCCGCCTCAGTTGTGTGATGAAATTGTAAACGTTCTTTCAGTATTTCTTGTTTCAGTTACAATTTCCCATTGTGAAAAGCGAACCTAGTAGCTGTGGCCTCTTAGATTGCGATCTTATGAGTTAGTGTTATTACTGTTCATAGCTGTTTTGGATTGGTTTGCTTCTCACTTTATGGTTTGAATCTATACTTTTCCTGTATTTAAAACAAGTCTTCCATAAGGTGTTCTTTTGATTGTGGACAAGCTTGTTTATTTTTACTTGAAAGTTGATTCAAAAATCATACAACAGTTTCCTTTTGTTAAGCATCAACATTAAGGATAACGAAAAGAAATACATGCATTGTGCATTTTGCATTTGACTGTATGCTTGACGATTTAGGAAAATGTGCATTTTAGTGTGCGTTCTTTGATCTGTGGAAAAAGTTGTGTCTTGCTCTTTCCTCAAGTAGATTAAGGTTTTCAAAGTTGAAAGATTGAAAAGATTTTGCTTCTCATTCTTAGATTGCATATAGGAAGTTGTATATATACATCTCGTGGCGAACCTGAAAGGCAAACTGTTAAGGAAGATCAACATTAAAATAAACTCAATTTACATAACAACGCTTTGGAATTTAACGCAAACATCTAGAGGTCTAGGTAGAGACGTGTTCCGGCGTCATTAAACATAGTGACTGTCGATCTCTACGAAGGTGGGTGATTCCTCCTGAGAGTCGGTGGCACTAACACGGATTTGAGCTCCCGCGTACCGTCGCGTATATTGGGAGACCCCTATAGGCTTTTATCCTTTATCCTTAGGAAACCGTGTCGGCCGCCCTACTAATCGCGATGCAGTGAACACAGCATTCACGAAGATCGACCACCCGTACCGTAAAACGTATTCTGTGGTTTCGCGAAAGGTTTGGCACACCCTCTGCCTAGATCTCCAGAGCAGTTTCTTTTGGCCCTTTTCAAACTCTATAACTGAAAAGGTCCAACCGAGCATTTGTCACTTCGGGCTCGTTAATACATCGAAGGCGACTAGAGTCATCTTTAGCTTTTTCTCGACTCTTAAAACATGAAAAAGCAAGTTTGTGTCTAAAAGCGTCGTAAATAAAACTTATTTTAAAGCGGAACATAATCACCTGTTATTCCCACGTTGATCTTTCAGTTGAAAAGTATGGAGCCCACCAACCAAGGAAGTAACCTTGGCGGAAGTCCAAATCCCTTCTCCTCTTGGGGAGATGTTGGTGCGCCTCATATGGCTACATTGTCACTTCCAGGATTGACAATCGGCCTTCCTGTTTGGCTCTTTTCAACTAATGTTGTCCAAATCGCCACTAATCCTGAGCAGTCGAATCAACTGTCAGAACAATCTAGAACTACCCACCAGCCTTCTACCTCTTCTGATACTTCCTCTGATCCTTCATCTTCGCAGGGTAGAGCCGGCAAAAGTCAGCCTCCCAAGGAGAAGAAGGAAAAGAAGAAGAAAGGGAAGAAGCAGAAGGAGCCTCTGGCGAAGGCGACTGGGGGCAAGCAGAAGAAAACTGACAAAAACCCACACACTGCACCGACCGGGCCTAAATCGCCATGTGTCATTTGCAAAGGGATCCATTTCCATCGTGATTGTCCTTGTATTCCCCGGATACTAAGGGACTGGTCCCCGAGGTTGCACAATCCGGTAGCATCAACCTCTGGTTGTCAAGTTGATTGCATTCCCTCAACTAGCGAGAGTGAAGGACGAAGAAGGGGACCAAGATCACCCTGTCTATTGTGTGAAGGTCACCATGCCATCCACAAATGTCCATTCTTAGATGAGGCAAAGAGAGTTTTGGAAGATCGCCCGGTGTCACCGGTGCAACTTCCGCCTGGATACCGAAAACTCGAGCCTAATCCCTCGATAGTTGAAAATCCGGTTGAACCACTCAAGTGGTCAGCTGATGTGTCAGTCATTGAGAATGAACCTACCGAATCTAGACCAGACGAAAGTCTAAAGGTCGAAACGGCAGTTGACCCGATTCTTCCTTCAAAGGTTCTATCGTCCAATGACTCCGTCATTGAAGACCCGTCTTCAAATGACACCGTCACCGAAGTGTCGTCTTCATGTGACACCCTCACTGATGAGAACAAGGATGACACCATCCAGGTTCTCTTTATCAGCACCGACTCCGACGAGCATCCGGGCAATGCGCCCATTCCTTTATCGCAGGAAGGAACATCATCTGAGTCGTATCCGGCCGTATATTCGGTCCCACCACCAAGCAACCTGGTTGTATCCTTTGATTGGAATCAACTAGGCAGACCCTGGTTACCAGCCAGTACACCATTTAGAATCATTGTCCAGATCTATAGAATGGTTATGGCTGGTACTATCATTGATGAAGGGGCGTCTGTGAGTATCCTTTCCTCTATTGCTTGGAAAGCACTGGGTTCCCCGGCGCTTTTACCTGAGTTGAGAAATCTCTCAGGTTTTGATAAAGGAACCAGTCGACCATTAGGAATCCTCCCCGATGTACCTGTTACATTGAAGGGGAAGACCGTCAGGATGAACGTGTTGGTAGTTCAAGGACCCTTGGATTATAACCTACTCCTTGGACGCGACTATATTTATTGCATGGGAGCGATAGTCTCCTCACTCTTTAGAGTAATGTGTTTTCCACACGAAGGAAGGGTGGTCAAGCTCGTAGACCAGCTTTCATTTCTGGGATCTCGCATCGCAAATAGTCAAATACCAATCCTAAATGGTCTGTTCACTCAAGATTCGCCTCCGCCCCCAGTCCTCCTTCCCGATGAGCGCGAGTAATTCGGAAAGAAAGACTAGGACCCAGGGGGCATGCACCCTGGTCTGCTTCGGGCAGAAGAAACTCCGGGTGTAAGGAAGAATTTCCGCAGGAGAACATGACTAGTCCGTACCCCGTCCGAAGGAAGTGGGGTTGTTCTGGAATAATGATCTTTTGTTAAAGTTATGTGTTTGGGAATCATTCACCTTTGTCTAAAAAAGTGGGCGATGCCCAAGTAGGAATTCCCTTATTGTAACAAGTAGTCACCATCTTTAAATTCAAGCCTCGCCCATCGAAACATATGTTTTGAAGGATAAGCAGGGGCAGTAAACTAAGAAGGAGACCGTATTGTTGTGACAGAGGGTAACCATCTTTGGACAACCCAATGATAGACACCGCCGAAGAAAGAGATTGATTTGCGGCAGCGAATAGAACCACTCTTCGGATAATAAGAAAGAGGCAAGCCTCCCTCGATAATACCAATGTTTTATCTTTGAGTAGTGTTCTTCTATTGTCACAATAGCTGTTTGTTAAAAGTGGGCCGACAGGAAGTCTGAGTACTGCGTAAGACCCCTTAAAATAACGAGAAGACAAGTATCGTTAGCATTAGATTAGCAAGATGACAAATAACTGTGAACACCCAAAGAAAAGCAGAAGTAGGAGAGAGGAGGGGCAACCTCGAAATTCTATCCTATACCTGGGGGCATGAAAACTTTCTGGAGTGCAAGCTAGGGGCGGTTATTTATCTGGTTTTAAGATTAGCCGTTTCCAAACTTGCATGAAAGAAAGCCTGTGGGGCAGAAGTAAAATTTGCCAAAATAAGAGCATAGCTGTAGTAAGGCATAAGCTCTATAAAAATTGGTCCTTATAGGAGGCATTCTTATGACTGGTATATCGAGCAGTTTTAGCATATAGTTCATGCTCGTTAAAAAATAAACGCGAAATTCGAGCAGTTTTAGGCCTGAATTTATGCTCGTTAAAAAATAGAAAAGTGTGAGCAAATGTTTCCCCAGAGTTCAAGCTCATGGAAAAAATGAACCGGTAAATAACCTTTTGAGATCGTAAATTCATTAGCCATAAGAACCTTGATCGTGTTTTCATCCACCACCTCCACCGTTCATTTGGCCGATCATTCACTTCCATTGGCGTGTTTACCTCTTTTGAGAAACAGCTGCGAAGAGTGATTTCACCTAGCCATCCTTGTGACACTGCCGTGATTGGAAATTCCAACCTGTACCTGGAATCTGTAGCTATCCCTGTTTATCACTCGTTCCTCAAAAGACGAGTCTTCTTTCAGCTCTTTTCACTGACTCGTAAAATATGAAAAGTTTGCCGAGTTTTGGCCTTCCAGCTCGTTAAAATGACCGGAACGCTATCCCTCCTCTAAATTTTAATCTTTTTGGACTTGAGGGATTATTGCACAAAAGGATCGAGCGCTTGCCTGGTTCAGCTCGTTAAAAATACCGAACAGCCATCCCTTCTGTATTGTTTTATACTTTTTCGGACTTAAGGGATTAGCTGACGAAAAAGGAATTATGGAGTTGACTTTCTGTACCTTTTTAGACTCTCTAAAAATGAAAAGGACCGAGTTTTCCTTGTCGTTAGACTCGTTAAAATAATTAAATAGCGACAAACTTGTCTTTAGACGAGAACGAGTTTCCCTATCGCTAGGCTCGTTAAATCTTAGCGATGGGCTTGCCCGAAGGGCAGGTTATAGAACAAGCATATGTTATCCTCCTCAAGCTTGACAAAAATAAAGAGGTACTGGTCAGAAATGACTGGGGAAAAATTGGGAGAACATCAAAGTTTAGAGGTAGCAAGTCACTCTTGAACATGACACTTTTCCTCCGTATCACATCGGGTTGGGTTGTCTCATTCACCGGTTTCATCACCATGGTCCTCGCCACACCATCCATTCGGGGTAATGCTACCGATCCATCGCATCAGTGTCGTTATATGTTCAAGAGGGGTCATTCAGAAAGTGTCAACCGTGTCCCATCCACTACCATACATTATCCTTCATCCATTTCACGATCGCCACCCTGAATCATATGTCACAGTTTGTTTCCACCTCCACTAAATCATTAGCTCCGTTCCGTGTCATTGATGTGGGATTCATTAAGGCCCTCCTTTGACGGATCGCTTCTTGTCGACATCAGCTCATTATCCAAGAAGTCGATCTAGGAACACCCCCATCAGTACTTTGAAGCTTGCATGCCTCAATGGCAAGTTTCTCACTTCCGGCGACAGGTATACATCAATGACCTTCGACCAGAAGATTTTGCGTGGCGTTCAACGCCAAGTCCTTTATTCACGCCACGTGAATTGTACTGCCGTACCTTGAGGGTCATCGTCCTTATTGGTGATTCCTCTCGCGCTTGTTAACGGTTTTCATTATTGACCGGTAATCGAGCGATGTCTTTCCATGTTCGACTTCAGCGTAATTCTCACATGGATCGACTTGTACTTAGAGTGAAGATCGAACGAGTTTGAAGACCCCGGATCTAGTTTCATCCATCCGGGCTGCGATATATATTCAGGAAATATAAAAGCATTTACCATGTACATCATTGCAGCAGATGATCATCCTCCTCAAAGGATGATAATTTTAGCGGAAGATTATCAGTCTGTCTTCAGACGATCGTCTGTCATATGTACCAAAATGTATTTATAGAAAGCTGAGCATGGGAATACCCGCCTCAGCTAGATCATGAGAATAATGATGAATGAAAGATAATGTATTGTATTGTATTGTATTACAGGGCACTCTCCTCAGCACTGGAACGAACTTCGGACCCTCTAGCTAAAGCATTTCACCCGATTAACGGCCTCATACTTTAGGGGGCAACTGTTATAGATATTTTTGTGCCTCGCGTCAAGGAGCAGGAAATGTCGATAATTACAGGGATCCTCAGTCCCTAAACATGTTGTTCTTACCCCTAAAAGAACAAGGTCATCAATCAACAGCACTTCCAATCAGTTCTCCACCTGAAAACACTTCAGAACAGGCTTATTTTGGATCATGTCAGCTGCTTAACTGAGCTTCTACGCTGTATTGCAACTGTCCCACTCTGTACCTGCGCTGGAAGTCAAAAACAATGAAGGCTACCTGCGCTGGGCGAGATTGGCCAAGTGGCACAGTCCTCCTGCAAGGTGTCAATTGCCCAGGAAGCTTCCAAACTGACACTTGGTTCATCAGATTCGCCTTGTGATGAGTAAGAGGTACTTGATCACCATGTGTAACCAAGGATCTCCAAGTGGACTCAAGAACTGAAGATTAACTGAAGAGGGAGAGGACACTAGTCAGCTCTATGCCAGCCTCAAGCTGACTCATCCTCTCTTCTTCTCTCCTATATATAGAGCTCTTCTATGAGGTCTAAGGAGGCTGGAATTTTGTATAAGCAAGGAGGTGTTGTTGGTATACTGCCAGGATTATTGGGTGATTGTTTTACTAGAGGTGAAGAAGAGAGTTCTTGCTGCCGAGGAGGTGCTGCTGGATTGGGGCCAACATCATTGGTTGTAACTTCCTCTGGAACCCTGTTACTTTCTATCAATAAAGTTTGCATGTTCTTCTATATACTTGTTTTACATAGATGCTTTTGTGTTTACATGTATATTTGATGCAACCTAATCCATGCTTCAATTATGATTGCTTGTATCTCGTAGTTTGCTCCCTTTTGTTGTGCAGATTCTGTGTGTAGCTGGATCGGCTTGGAGAGTAAAGAGCTGGGAACGGGATACAAAGCGAGAAGGACAAGGATCGACTAAGCGCAAGACACCAGGTTGGTTGATCCTCTTTCTATTCTCTCTGTGCTTTCATAAAGATGAACATGAAAACTTTGTCATTCAGTTGTTGCTAAAGTCTGTCACCTTTAGAAAGGGTTAGTGTCATCAGCATCGGATACTTTTCCCCACAACAGAGTATGTGCAGTGAATGGAGGTGTGGAAGGAGTGCTTTGAGAGGTGGATGATGAACAAGGGGAAGTGGGGGTTGACCAAAATAGAACTTTGACCGGGGTTGGAACACAGCTTGGCTGAACTGTTTCAGGGCTAAAATCAACAAAATCTTCTCTTTGCTCTAGCTTCCTGAGGTTCCTTGGGATTAAATTCGGATTTTCAAAAGCAGCTGGGGGGCATGGGTCTGGAATTGACCTTGTATAACGTGAATTCCTTTTGGGAGCCAAATTCTGAACTTGTTTTGGTATTTTCTGTGAATGTTTTTAGAATTAGCAAGGGACTAATCAAATTTAGGAATAGCTATCTACAGCTTAAAACTAGCATGAAGATTGACTGAAGTAGCTTTTATTTACTCCTGTAAATGCAAAGCAAGAACAGTTTCAAAGGCTTCCTGGCTGACATTCAGGCTTCATCTGTAGTTTTAAGGAATATGCAGCAATTGGAAAATTCATTGTTTGTCCCCAGTGGAGTCGCCATTATGTTATCACTCAGGTTGTCCCTTGGCTCCTTAAGGGATACGGCCGAGGTAACCACAAACCAATCTTTGGACTGCAGGTCCTAGCCTACCTGCAATCAGAGAGGGCTCTCTCTTTATGATTTAGCTTTGTTGATGATGATTTTAGGCTAGTTATTGGGTTCAAGGGGTTTTGTTTTGATTTTGGTGGGAAGGATGATGCTTTCAAGTAGAGAGGCAGGGATAGCATGAAAGTTTTAGAA
This sequence comes from Pinus tabuliformis, assembly GCA_031772625.1. Taxonomy (NCBI): domain Eukaryota; kingdom Viridiplantae; phylum Streptophyta; class Pinopsida; order Pinales; family Pinaceae; genus Pinus; species Pinus tabuliformis. Next base: position 758,683,020 of record CM062808.1, on the reverse strand, counting down.
CCATTGGGCGTGGAGTCAAGGAGTGGGACTGATGGTGCATTTTCTTGGTCACAAGAAAGGAATATGGATTAAGATAGCTGCACATGAAACAATGATTCAAGCTTAAAAGGATGGAATGAGGGCTAAGGAATGAGAGGCAATTGAGAATCTCTCGTTCAACTTAACAGAGGGAAGGTGAATGAGCTCTATCTAGGATCAGTGAAGAATCCCTAGATAACTATCAAACATGAGTGAATTAGGGGAAATATGAGCCACAGGGATTCATATTCATTACTAATCCAAATGAAAACATAAAGAAACAATAGAAATTGAGCATAGAGGGCAATTAAACGAAGTCTAGACTATTCATTCTTTCTGCTATTTTAGATGGTGATATAGGTATGATAAAAACGTATATGAAATTGAAACAGAGATAGGAAGCACTTATTGAGTCATGTTGCAGCTCAAGAATTCTGTATTCATCCTTCAACCATTAAACACACAGCAAACAGTCATTCCTCCAAGCTTTTGAGCAGTCTTTGATTAAGTAAAACATTAAGTATACAGAGCGAGTCTCTCTTGGAGCTATACAACCAACCAACCCCTTAAACAGTGAATTAGGGTGGTTTTATAAGTAAAATATCTACAAAATCAGATCTCAGACAGATCTGCTGTAATAAGTGTCTTTAACCTAACATATGTCTGAAATAAATGCAAGAAAATATCTTCGAGCTGTGCTAGGGGCAGCTGTATCAAAAAGGAATTAATGTGTTGCCTTTATGGCTCTGTGCTGATCACTTAGCCATAACTATGCTTTGGGTTTTGATCCATTGTTGTTCGGTGGCTTTAAATGCTTTAACTGTGATGGGAGAGCCTTGATGGGCTTTCACCGCTTTCTTTGACTTTGTTGGAGGCCATTCAATGTTCACCTGCTTTGGGAAATCAAGATTTCCATTAAAAACATTTGACTGATACTCTTTGTCGCTTCCTCTAATACACTTTCACTAAACTTGGGCTCTTTTAATGTCTTCTGAATGCTTTAAACTGTCCCATCGACCTTTTATTGCTGCTATTCGGCCCTCTGTTGCCTTTAGAAACTATCTTTGCCCCTTTATGAATCATGCGTGAAGAAATTCATGTCATTTTGCTACTTTCGGGCCTGTTGGTGACCGAGCCATGAAAGGGCTTTCCATTTCGGCCTATTTCCCTTAGCGATGCGCGATTAGCGCTAAGCGCTAATCATGCATCAAAACCTGCCTCGGATTTTCATTTTGGGCTCTCTTTGTTGCGATTTGCGCCCTTCGCTCCTTTTGACGATGACGTCAGCATGAAGTCAGCAGTGGGTTCCAGTTCGACGATGATGTGGCGGGGTGACGTCAGCAGTACAGCCGGGTGACGTGGCGGTACGGTAGAGGCGATGACGTGGTAGTATGGTGGCAGCAACGTGGCAGGGACACGGAGGCATGGGGGTGACGCAGGTTGATGACGTGGTGGTGACGTCACACAGGGGAGGGCGGTATCTGGTTTTAGGTGCACCGCTTTTGTGCAAAAGCAGTTTCGGAGGAGGGGGTTGTGCCACAGCCGGGAGGGCGACGCATGGCAGGATTATGAAGCGAAAACCGCCCATCTCCCGGGTGCTAACCCTCGACATGTCGGGGCACCAAAAGACCCGCCCACCATAGATCTCGGGCACGCCAGATCGAACGGTCAGCGGCACGGTCAAAGCGGCGGAAGGATAGATACGGGGCCCGCGACACTTTTTATTTAATTGCTTTAATCCGGTGGGGGGGAAAACTTTAGGAAAGTGGGTTTTGGGTTGTATACAAGTAGGGTTAAATATTTACAAGGGTGGAAAATGAGTTTTATAGGGTTAGGATTTAAAGGGAAAAGGTTATTAGTGTGACCAGATGTCGGACTAACTCTAGGTTAGGACAGAAGGGTTAATAGGAGTCCCAGATGGACTACTATTTCCCGGACTTGATAACTATGGCTGTAGTGCCAAAGGGAGGGGCTATTTAATATTTTTGGGGAGTTTTTATAGCTTTTTTGTATAATAGGGGATGGAGAAATGATCTAGGGATCCAGATAGTAGAGTTAGGAGTTAATATGAATTTGTGAGGTGAAGTGTAGGGGGGAGGCTAAGTTTGTGAGCTGAAACTTAGACATAGGGAGTGAATGAACTGTGGAGACATGATTTTTACACAAGAAATGTGGCTTCTTTTCAGTGAAGAAAGTCAAAGCTTGACTTGGTGCTCTATAAAAATGAAGTGATAACAGGACTGGTTGGGCAGATCCCAAGGTCCTTAATGGGATGTTAGTGAGTGATGTGGGGAATAAGAAGAAGGGGGAGTTAGACATGTCCAGCTTGAGCTCCTCCAAAGGGGAATTGCCTTGCACTTGTGATCTGAGTAAATATAACATTTGAAAACATGAAATGGATCATACAACTTGATTCTGCAACCACAAAACTACTTACCCAACCTACTTACCTAGTATTTTTTCTTCTTTTTTGCATGGGTGCTCTTGGACTTGCAGACCCTGATCATCCTTTTTTCTTTTTGTTGTCCTCCTATCTAAATCTAGACTTATGTCTTCCAAGGGCCCAGATTAAGCAGTTGGGCTCCTTTGTTTCTCTACCTATCTACAAATATGCCAAGATTAAACTATTAGGAAAGATAATGATTCTCTATATTCTAAAACAAGAAATTGAAACCTAGGGAAGCCAAGATTAAGCTGTTTGGACTTCCCTTAACAGGAAATTCTTCAAAAATGGTTTAACTCATCAAAATTTGGAATAGAGTAATCGCATTTAGACTGGCCACTTTCATGGCCTCCTCTGGAAATATGGAGCATTGCAGCATGCAAAGTATGACATATTTGGCATGTAAAAATGTCAATCATGAAAGATGAACACCTGTTGCAACAGGAGGCTAACAGGTATTGATAGGGAAATTGTCATGATTAAAGTAGCTGAAGATAAGAAAATGAAAGTTTGTGATGATAGCCAGAATGAAGTATCTTCATTAGAGAATCAAAATGAAATTACTATGGAAATTATGAAGGAATATATGATGATTTTGACAGATGCAGAGTTCAGGAATTCTGTGATTTTAAAGTGGATTATTTTTATGAATTATTAAACCATGAAGAAGCATTGGGAAACCAGAATTTTGTTTCTGATGTAGGAAAATATGAAACAACATAATTATTTTGCAATGGTATAAGTATAGAGGATGAAAAGATACTTCATAATGATATGCTCTAAGAAATCCTAGCTATTGAATTGTTGAATGACGGTCTTGTATTAGAAAAAGGAATACTGTGTAGTGCAGGGGAAAGTATTGGAATGAGAATTGATGACAGTTTGATAACTTATGCAGAAGGACAATATAAAGATTGGATGGTAGAATTACCTATGAAGATTGAAACCCATAGTTATTTTGAATCTGAAAATTGTGATGGAAATTATGTTTTATACACGAAGGAGGAGCCATATGCAAATGACATGCTTATCGAATATGAAGGAATTTGTATTTTTCTGGGAAGGTTATTAGATGAACCTGATAACAAAGAGGAAAGGATTATCTTTGATGAGAATGAAATAGAAGTTGTAGATTACGAACAACATTTTGTAAATTGCATAGGTGAAGAAGAATTGGACAGAAATTTCATCATTTCTATGGTGGAAAGAAATGTACAACAGATAGATGTTAGTGGAGTTCAGTTGAGAACAAATTGTAAAGAGGAAGTTGAGAAATTGTGGAAGATGAAATCAGATGAGAAGAGGGACAACAAAGAAGAGAACTTAACAAAAGGAATTTATATCAGTAATGAAAAAGGGAAACAACAACATAAGATTTGTAAATCTGGAGGAACTAAAGTGACAGTGCCAAAAGAATTGAATCAGAAACATGATGAAAGTGATGACCAGTTACAATGTAAAGTTTGGGATACTAGATGGACAACAGAAGAAACACATGACCAGGAGCTCATGGAAACCTTTAACTTTGGGAGTCTGATGCAAGAGCATATAGGCCTAGTCAGCAATGTGATGGTATGGTCACATGTTGTGAGTAACAAGGGGTTGGAAGATAAAGAGATTAATTAATTTCATTTATTTATATGTGTGAGAGTGTTTATTTATTGAAAAATATGAGAAAAGGGCATAGCAGCTGATTGATCCTCCCTGTGTGGAGATCAGGGCAAACAGTTAGATTTATTTGATTATAATAGAATATGAGGAATTTGAAAGCTTGATTTAGCATTTGTTTAGAAAAGAGTGGAGTTGAAGAGACTTTTTAGGAGAGAGTGAGAGATTTTTGGATCTAAACCAGAATTGGTTCATGAATCCACTTTTGTATAAATTGTGATCTTTTTGTATAATTCAGGGGTTGGATAGGTTAACGAGAGAGAAGAGAGAGGTTGAATAGATTAGCTGGAGTGTAGATAGAGGCTAGCGAAAGAAACAAGGTCTATTATTGTTGTAATCGAGCCAGAGGGCGAGACTCTGTAACTCATTATTGAATAAAATACCAGTGTTGTGGAGGTGTTGTTTTTGTTGAAAACCTTTCCTTATCTCTGTATAGTTTTCCTGTGGAACAGCCGAAGCATTCGGCTCAGTTTTATGTTTTAAGTTATAAAGTGCAGCGTTCAATTCTTTATCACGATCCATAGTGTTATACAGTGGCTGAGCCACTTTAACCTCAGTCATTTATCCATAGATACCATAGCGGGTTTATAAAAGGAGTTGTGCGCAAAATAGAGTGTGCAGGAGAATTGTGTTTATAACACGGAGCCTATTAAAAACAACCAAATTCAAGAAAAGGAGAAATAGATGCGAGAAGGAATGGTGGCCATTGGATCTATAATATCAACGGACCAGATCTAATCAGGCCAAGTAGGACCCTTTATCGCATCGGCGAAACTCATGTGTATGCGGCAGACTTAGGCCTTAAGCCTATGCGATGAGCGATCGCTGATCTATCGCATCAGCGGAAGTCATTGTGGAAGGACCGGGCCCTAACTCTTTGCCAACTCCAATTGCGACATGGCAATGAAGTGTGGATTGTTGGATCATATGATTGATCAACGGTGGAGATAAGGCACGCGCATTAACCAGAAGGTGGTTTCCAAAAGGTGTTAAGCGGTCATCAAGTGGCCTCAAAAGCTGTAAGTAATTTCCAAAAACCAGACTCGATGAGGTAATGAGTTGTGGTTTAATTAAATTGAAACCCGAGGTGATCAGGATCGTCCATCGAATAGGCAATCGGATGGATATTGGGCGCAAACATGCACGAGGGTTAATTCCCAATCAAGACCCGATGGACTTTATAAGGCGGATTTAATTCCATTTGAGATTCAACGTTAAGCTTCCGGTTGGGTTTTTCATGTTTTCAGGTTGCGATAACATAGTAGTTCTGGGTTTTAAAAGGAATAAAGAAAAAGATGAGCGGACCCAATAATTTTATTGTTGCAGACTTAAAATATTTGAAGTCCAGCCCATGTTTTTGGAGCGGGGATTTCTTTATTTTCCCATGATTCCTTTGTATTCTGAAGAAGTTGTAAATCCAGGGTTTTAATGTAAAATCACACATAAAACGCTTCCGATAAATGATGGGGTCGCATTAACCACAGTTCTAGGTCGATAGTTGAATATGAAGGGGGAATTACCTTTGTGATCGGATTCCACCATAAAGGGGTTTCCTGCATCAAGTTTCATTATAATCATATATTTAAATTTATCATTAAGTTATATTATAATTATAGTTTTCTTTATAAGGGTTATATTTCTATTCAAATAGTAAAAAAATTACCAAACATTAGAATATTCAATATAGTTTATTGTTAGAGACTTTATGAGAGATTTAAAATTGAAGTTTTGAACAATATGGATTGGATCATTATATTTTTTTTCATCCATATCAATGTTTTTAGAGTGGAAAAAGTGGAGGAATCAACTCATAGAACCACTTTTGTTGGCAGGACCCAGTTTGGCAATTTGGGGTCTGAAATTTTCCAAGAGCATTTTGAGGCATTAAATGATTTTTTTGGGCGGTAAATCATTTTCATATTAGTATTTCCCCCTTTTTCATATTCTACACATATATACATTTCCAATGGCACAAGAATCAACTCAATCAGAGTCCGTATGAAAACGTTAGGCCACTCAAAAGTTCACATTCATGTTTTCACCACCATAATTTGAGAGGATACCATATAAGCTCTCATTATTCATGAAAATGGTTCTAGCCATGTAATTGTGATGAAAAAAACTCTAGAAGAGTCCATATTGTTACTACGGTTAACATTTTAGGTAGTCAAACCTAACCATTAGTAGGCTATTAGACTGTGTTATAACTGGGTCACTAGGAGGAAAAGGGATTTCATTCTTTTCAAGTGCATTTGTTCCATAAATGAAAAAACATAGCTGATAGGTATACGAGATAGATAACACAGAGAGAATATGTGCATTGTAGTAGACCATGGTCAACATACCATACTTATTTGGACTCTTAACCATTTTATATTCAATGAAAGGGAGGAGAGTAGCCCCACCTTCTAACGAGGTTTTCTCCCGAAAGGGTTTCCCAAGTCATATCTTGCGTCAACCGTGGTTTGTGAGTTTTTATTTCATTGTTCTGTATTTTCTTTATATATTTTAATTTTCATGTATACACAATTAATTGCAATCCACAAATCCAAAAATATAAAGAAAAATAAAACCTTACTAGTGTAGATTTCATATTTTTAAATATAGCTTATCAATAATGTTGTGATGAACTGTCTAGTGGATATACACGGTAGTTTATGGATAATTGAAATTAGCCATATAAAATAAATAGCAATAATAAGCAGTCTAACTATGAAACTAACAACTAAGTCAAGGCCATTGAGGAAAAAAATGGCATGTCAAACAAGAGATTGAGATCATAAATTCATAATAGTAAACATATGAAAAATCATCATGTGGAATTATCAGAGCCCATAGCTACAATTATAATAGCTTCCTTGCTACTACTAGGATAGAAGCCACATTCAAGAAGTATACCAAGGTGAGCTTCCACATTGTTAAGTTTTCTATCCAAAAACTATATAGTGAGCTACATGCCATCCAACACTATAAGAATCTCCTCTTTAGCCTCATTTCTATCTACAAACACTTTTCTCAATAGTAGCTTAAGGTTCCAATATATGTCAATGGTATACATATATTGGTTGTACCTTCCAAGGGTATGGCCCATGTTAGGTACCCAATCTTCCAAATCTGTTACAACTTTATTGTTCAAAATAATTTGACGCTTTCTATCTATTTCCTATTTGTCTTGGTCAATTTTGATTTGAATGGGAAGTGGGGTGTGCTCTGAATAGCACTCGGTGGAGCTAGTAGCTTAAGACTATCCTTGTGAGATCTCCTGCACTTGTTGAAGTTTCCCCTCTTCTTACCCATGCCCTTTGGAGAGGCATAGTTGTCAATGGCTAAGAGATAGGCTGTGGGAGGAGGTGGAGATTGAGAGAAAAAAGTCAAAGAGGAATGATGCTAGAGAGCCAAGGTGAGAAAAATATCAGAGGAGAAGGGATTATGGAAAACAAAGGATTCTTAGGGGTGTGTTGTAGCTGCTACAACACCATCAAAAATCTTCACCCTGTGCACTTAAAACTTTGGGCCCCCCTTGCTTTTCAAGTTCATCTATGTTTCTATGCATTGCTTCATTTTGTTCATTAGAATGATTTAATCATCCTTGAATGTAGTCTCTAACTGAATCTTTGTCATGGATTTCTTGAGCATTTAATCCATCATCATAGCCAAATTTGTGTGATATAGACTTTACTAAAGATGGAAATCACTTTTGGAAGCATGCTTGTGCAATCCCTTGTTTAACTAATGGTGTTTTGGTTACTTGGCTAGCATATTTCTCAATTGGAGTGAATTATTGTGCATCTAACCGATTTGATGGAATTAATGTTGATCAAAGGCTTTGCAGAGATTGTTCATATAGATGGCCTGTGGAGAATCTTGTATTCAACAAAGTGACCATGGACAAAAAAAATTCCTTCATCAAGAAATCAACTAAAGTACAAGACTCACTTCTTATTTTCACATATGGGAGGAAATACAAATAAATTTGTTGTTTATCTCATATGCTTTTGCATCAACACTACCAAAACCATTGACAAGATCAAAAACTATTGCAGCTATGAGTTTTTCGAATGTACACTATTCTAAGAAAAAAAAATCTCACTAGCATTTGGATTTGCTGAAGAGCATGCCAGATGGAGTTTTCTAGCTTATAAATTGTTTAATTTTTCTCCTTCACTCTTGACAAATATAGATCTATATCTTCTAATGTGGGAAGTGAAACAGTGTTGTATATCACACTAGCAATATGTTTGGTGGTTTCCCTAACTGCATAAACACCTGGAAGGACTTTCAAAAGAATGCATGGGAGATGGAAGGCCTATTGTGTGAAATCTAATGAACACGATGAAAAATAGGATTTTGTCTTTTAGTCTTCACTCTATCAATATATTAGGACATGCAATAATCCAATGAATAGGGAAAAAAAGGATTCTACTCTGATAGATGAGTTTTTATCATTACTAATAGTGTTATAACCATGATCCTTTGTCCATTCCATTTTATGCCATCATATTTATGTGAAATTATATTTTCTATATCAAATCAAATAAATTGTCTTCAAGGTCATGATGTTGGAGTTAAAATGAAATAGATAAGTCTGTATGCATATACTTACAATTATGTATCTCACACAGAGACTCCTTACTATATTATTATCTACTTTGCAACATGTGTTGATGTTCCCTCCATGATTGAGAACAATAGTAATAATCAAATATTCCAAAGGTATTGAAATTAATGTGACCCGTTGTGTTTTAGGAGCATTAGTCACATGTAGTCCTTAATAAGGTAAAGCTGGTGTGATCCATCATGCTCCAAGAGCGTCAGTACATGGTATTTATACAAGGTTAAGTTGTAGAATTGTTTGTTGAAGACATTCTAGACCTAGAATGTTATCCTAGATAACTGATGAAGGTTATGAAGGGTCGATTCAAAAGATGGTGGAAGTTCCTATAGGAATTTATAGGGCAAGTTTCTTAGATAAAACACCAAAGGACACCGCTCATAAACAGATAACAGATTAGTACATCAATATTCTTGATGTGGTTAAAGACCTCAAAGAGAGAAACAATCCACGGCCTGAGCCAACGCGACCACTTCAAGAAATTTAGTAATGTAAAAGAAAGAAAATTTACATAAGCTTCTCTCATGAACAGTCAGCTAACAAGTGACCCTCCATGCTCTTTAAATAGTTATCATTGACCAATCGGGTGTTAAGCCATGGATCAAGTGTCGCTAATAACAAGGAGACAATGAATCATCAGATCACTTCATCTCTAGAACATATCATGACCGTCGGATTGTAAGTTACAAAAATTACATACTAAAGAAACACACTTTACATAACTATACATTAGACCAAGTTTTACTTAATTATTTCCTATTTGTCGGAATATCCTAACATTCCCTCTTAAGAACAACTTGGAATAGGATTGAAGGATGTACAAATATTACACAATAGGACAAGGAATGAGGCATTAGATCTTATCCCCCCTAGTGACAACTTCTTGAACTCCAACCATAAATTGAAGTTTAGTAAACTTTGCCTCTGTGAGAGCCTTTCTAAAGATGTTTGCAACTTGATCATCAGTTGAACAATACTTCACATCAAGAACATGGTCATGAATGAGCTTTCTGATGAAGTACGTGTGTATTTCAATGTGTTTGATGAATTGATGTTGGAATGGATCTTTTCGTAGCTGAAAGACACTTTGATTATCACACCAAAGTGTAGTCGGAGGCTGCTGCTAAAAACCAAACTCTAATAGGATCTGACGAAGCCACGTGGATTCCTTACTAGCTTCGACAACACCATGATACTTTGCTTCTGCTGAAGAAAGAGAAATGGAACTTTGTTTCTTGCAAGCCCATGTAATAGGTCCAGAACCAAGAGTGAACACATAACCCGAAGTAAACTTCCGATCATCAGGGTCACCATCGCAATTAGAATTAGTGAAACCAACCAATGGAGGAGATGCTTTTGCACTATAATGAATCCCAAACTAAATTGTACCTCGAAAATAACAAAGTATTCTTTTAGCTTCTTTCCAATGAATTTCATGTGGGTTTTTCATAAACCGAGCAACAAGGCCAACAATAAAGGAAAGGTTGGGCTAGGTATGGGTCCGATACAAAATTTTTCCAATAAGCTGACAGTATAAGGTTGCATCAATTTCAGAGGAAGTACAAGTGAAAGAAATTTTGGCTCTAGACTGAAAGGGAGAAGGGGTTGGCTTACACTCTTCCATGTGAAAGTGGCGTAGAAGATCACATGCATACTTGGACTGGGAAAGGGAAATACCTTCTCTGTGTTGCAAGACTTGAAGACCAATAAAATAATGCAAGTGTCCTATGTCTGTCATTTCAAACCACTTTGTTAAAATTGGAAACCAGGGAAAAACTTCATGTGGGTCATCTTATTCATGGCTAATAATAATTTTATTAGATTCCTCTCGTCGAGAGGTGTAGGATTGATATAAAGATCATCCAATTCCGATAAGTATTCATGGAGATATGAATTTATTTTGATTATGGAATTATTATCAAGCCGACCTACAACTCATGTAGGGACAAAAGCCCAACAGTCGCATCTATTCACCCACCAACGTTGTGTATAAATATAATAGGAATTTTCCTCATTTAGACTCACTCATCTCATCACATCTCTCTCTCTCTACTGCATAGATATGAGTCTCTTCTCTACTGTGCTGAAATGGGTCTCTCTCTCTCTCACACATGTGAAGCCGGAAGCTGTTGAATTTGAAGCTACAACTGCAGAAGTAAAGATTGACTTGCGTGGCCTAGAATATCTCCTCTTTGGAACTACACTATAGGTTCATCTAAACCTCCTTTGAAAGCCGCAACTTTTAGTGGTAGAATGAAGTCAATCCGACGAACGGTTTGCAAGATATCGACTGCCCTAGTTTGAAGTCGGAAACTGCTGAAACTGAAGCTGCAACTGCAGAAGTAAAGATTGACTTGCGTGGCCTAGAAGATCTCCTCATCTGAACTACGATGTAGGTTCATCTGAAACTCCTCTGGAAGCTGAAACCTTTGGTGGTGGAATGAAGTCAATCCGACTGTCGATTTGTGAGATATGGTCTACCCTAGTTTGATAATGAAGTCGCTAATGCTGATGCTACTGATCTAGGGTTTGCTACTGCTGATATGAATCATATTTATTGTACTATTTCTCTCTGCTGAATTATTGAAGATAAAAGAAGATTTGATCAAAGGGTTTCCCCACACATTGTGGGGTTTGTCCCTGGCTAGCCGCCACATCTTGTGTCTCTTGTCTTGGCTTGTTTTTTGTCGATCATTTAATGTTCTATCTACACTTTACTTTATGTACATGTGATTGCTAATCGGTGGAATATAATAAGAAAAAGAACTGTTATAAGCATAGAACATACCATAACTTAACATCGTATTAGAGCTGAGGTGAAGACAAAGCCCGAGCAAGAGCAAGAGCAATCATTGAAGAGAAGATTGGCAAGGCTATCCTAAAAGAACTATGGGGTCCTCAACACTCTTTCCTGCCGAAGACAAGCTCCGTGAGATAGCTGAATATCACGGATGGAAGATGTCTATCGATCTAACCCTTGAAGATCAAGGAGTGCTGGACCATGTAAGAGGCAATATTGTTGAGCCTTCATCAAATGCATCTGTTGCTGCCTGGAACAAATGGAAAAATGGAGAAGTCAAAACAAAGAAGATCATCTGGGACTCTATCGACAAGCGCTTTGTGGCCTACATCTCTAATCTAGACACCTCCAAGGAAATCTACGACAGACTGGTGAGTTTATTTAAAGTTAATGATGCAAATCAAGTTTTGTTTCTTAGAAATAAGTTGAGGGAAATCAAGAAGGGTAAAGATGAAAGTATGCAAGCATACTTCTTAAGAATCACCGAGATCAAGAACGATCTCCTATCTATTGGGGAAACCATTACTGACAGAGAAATGGCACTCACAACTCTCGGAGGATTACCATCTGAATGGTATGTGTTCAGGACTACTCTTCTGAACTATAATGTAATTCCTAGTTTTGAGGAATTAATGGCTAGATGCATTCAAGAAGAAACAAGGGAATAAGTGCAAGAAATGCCCATGCCTAAAGGTCCTCCTGCTGCCTTTTCTTCTCATGCGAAGAAAAGAAATAATTCTGGGACTAAATCAAAAGGAAAGGCTGGACCTAAGGCTAGAAGAAAATGACGATGTTACATTTTCGATAAAGCAAGTCACTATGTATGAGATCATGAGCATCATGACGAATGAGATCGTGGACATTGGACATAAAGGGCAACATGAGATCATGGACATATAGGATAGCCTGATGATGATGCACACTAGTTTGAGTAGCATTATGATGGATAAAATCATGGACATGGGCAGCATGATGATAATCATGATTGGAGAAGCATGGTACAGTATGCAGTGGTGCAACTCAAAATCCCTCTGAGCGCAATCAAAGGAATGATAAATTCAACAGCAAAGGCAAGAGGAGAGCTGGGAATCAAGGAAGAGGACAAGCATTTAAGAAGACTAGAAATTCTAGGATGTATTAAATGCACCTGACCTCAAAAGGAACCTAGTGTCCATCTTGGCAATGGAAGACAGAGGCTACAAGGTAACGTTCAGCAATGGCAAGGTATGTATATGGAAAAATAATGTTAAAGATGTTAGATTTTAAGATTCTGTGGTAGTATTTTGCAGTGGTATGATCGGATTATCCACAGTTTCATGTTCATTCCGTCAACGTTTCAAACCCCAAAGGGGCTCCATCATCAGGACTAAATCAGAAAGAATATGAATGAAAACTTATTGAGAGAAGAGCTATAATGACCTTGGTATAAATAAACCTAGAACCATAATTTTTAAGAAGCCGACACTTATGTAAATAATTTACCTAGAACCTAAAATATTTTAATTGATATATCTGATTCATGAATAAGTTTAATTTTTCATTTCCTTCCAACTCTTTTTATTAATTTAACAAATTTTCATTTTATTTAATTTTATTTGATTAATTAATTAATTAATATAATTCTTACTTATTGTTTTTATTTTCATTTAATTAATAATTTGAATTTAATTGATTAATTAATTTAATTTATTGTTATTTACCATTCTAATTAATTAGTTAATTATTTACTGTAATTAATTACTTTAATTTAATTAGATTAATTTATAATCTTAATTATTTATTAATCCAATGTTAATCCTTGGTTATTATTAATTCTTTTAATTAATTGACTAATTTTATTTAATTTTTATTTTAATTAGAATAGAATAACTAAATTAATTAATTTTGATTTAATTGTATAATCCTTCCTATTATTTTTATTCGATTAGTTAATTAAATTAAATTTACTGATTAATTAATCTTATTGATTAATTAATTAATTAATTTATTTTATTTTATTTTATTTTTCTTTTTATTTTATTGTTATTAATTATTTGAGAAATTCTATTTAATTCTTATTTAGAATTAATTACAATTTTTATTAAATTAATATAATTAATTAAATATTTTTTTATTTAATTAATTAATTTTGATTTAATTAATCTAATTAAATTTATCTAATTAAATTTTATTTTTATTAAGAGACCTTGATACTATGCTTCCAAGGCCCTGGAGGGGTTTAAAGATGCCTTTACTCTTGGGTTTAGTGTTGATTCATTATATCAGGTCAATGGAAGTCCGCTAGGTGTCATGTCTTGTGACACAACTCTTTAGTCTGAACTTTGGCATCGGAGGTTTGCCCACCTTCATTACAAAGCTCTACCCAATGTAAGACAGATGGTAACAAGGATGCCTGAATTCCAAGTAGAGAAAGAAGGTGTATGTCGGGGATGTGCCAAAGGAAAGCTCAAAAGGGGACCATTCCCCTCAAGACAAAGCAAGACCTCTGATATATTACAATTGGTTTACTCAGGCATACCTGAGGTTGGCATTAAGAGGGAGACTACTACACCACATACTCCTGAACAAAATGGTGTGGCAAAAAGGAAGAACCGCACAATTATGCAAGCTGTCCGGGCCATGCTACATGATCAAAGTCTTCCTAAGTTTCTATGGGCTGAAGCTGCAGGTCTCACTAGTTGTCTTGCTGCGCAGGAAAGCCTTTCCCTCGCTGAAAACAACATCATACCCCTTGTCTTCTAACATCGCCACTGAGATAAGATTCTTCTTCAATCCTGGAACATGCATGACTTCCTTCAATACGAAGGGTTTACCAGACTCCCTCTCAAAGGAAATGGTACCGACACCAGTCGCACTATATCTACCATCATCACCCATCTCGATGTGCACTCCAAGATCTTTGTCCTCTAGATCAGAGAACAAATCTCTATCTCCCGTCATGTGAAAAGACGCACCACTATCCAAGAACCACACTGATCCCATCACACTTGAAACCAAGCATGCGATCAATGAAAAATCAAGCTCAAACTGTGAGGCTAGAGCCTCTCCTGCTGAAGATCCAGCAGCCTGCTTGTTCTTCTTCTTCTGTGGACAATTAGTGGCATAGTGTCCGTGCTGGTGACAGTGAAAACACTTCACCTTGGACATATCCTGCTTCTTGCCTTTCGCACCAGACTGAGAAGCTTTCTTGCTCTTCTCTTTCTTTGCTTTGGCAGCCAAAGCACAATTCTCTTCATCAGCTCCCTTTGACGAAGATCCGTCCCTGGTACTCCACCTGATCTCCTCCTACACAAGATCTAACCATAGTCTTTCCCATCCTGGCAATTTCTCCCGACCATTGACAGAGTACTGATAGGAATGCCAACTCTTCGGAAGACGAAGGAGAGCCAAGCTCACCAAGTCCTCATCATCGACAGTAACCCCCACACTTCCCAGCTCATCTCGACACTGAGTGAACTTAGTGAGATACTTGGGAATATTGTCACCCTTCTCGCATTTGATGTTTCTGAGTTTATCTTTGAGCGTCAGCTTCCTCTGATCGCTCTTGCTTTGGAATAATTCTGTTAATGATTTCCACATCAAATATGGAGTAGCCTTTCCATGGAGGCTGGACACAATGTGATCCTTCACACCCTCCAACAGAATCCTTCAAATTTTGCGGTCTTCTTTTGCCAAACTTCCGCCTCAGCAGCATCAGTAGGCTTTGGGATATCCGTATCTATGAACTCCTTCAGCCCGTTATCATCCAATACTGCCTCCATCCTGTCCTTCCATGCAATATAGTTTGAGTTGCCCTCAAGAGCATACTCCAATCGCAATCCGTTGAAAGACATTGCTGCGTTGTCACCAAGAAAACACTGCTGCAAATTCGATTTCCACCAGCAACCAACTCAACCGCCTCGGATCTAAGATTCGTGAGAACACAATATTTCTCGTACAGAGATTGACTGTATGGGCATTCACCGGATATCTCACCTTCCAAAGGAAGGATGAATCCAGAGGCTACCTGGCCCGATTACAGACTTTGCCTGAAGAAATAGAATGTAAACACTTCCTGAATAGTAGATATGATGATCAACAACTCTGATACCATGTAGAAACTTTTTCTACAATTATCTAGCTCGCTCTGATACCATGTAGAAATTTTGAATAATTTAACACATATTCAATGGAGATTATCCTGATCATGTACTATTGCGGAATACATACACAATACATAAGCTCCTCTACGTTGATCATCAATATAGCAGCATCAATAACAATAAAACATCAAGAGCATTCACACATTAACACAGTATGTAACCCGGGGAAAACATCTCACTAAAAACCCCACACTATTTGTATATTAATGATTGAGAACATGTGACATTACAAAGTACAATGCTTATCACAAGCAATCCAGTACTAGCTCCACCTGTTACACACAAAACAGCTCAGATCTGATCTCCAAATCTATTCCACTGCTTGCCTGCCTCTCCAGCTCAATACCTACTCAAGAACTGATGAGAATGGTTTACCAAACTCGTATTTCACCTGCAAAGAATCACTCACACTGTGTTGGACGTGGGCACAGGCTACAATTCTTGATATTGGCCAATTCATTGGCATACTCAATCCATCTGATTGTGCAAATCATCATGCACAACTATAGTCACAACTGATAGCAATCTGATCCTCTAACACCTGTCCCTGCTGAACTGAACATGCACTGACATGCAACTGAGTTAATTGACGTATTCTATAGTTGCATTATGAGTTAATAACTCGTGAATTAATTAATAAATAATTCACCCAACTCATCTCTAGTCTATTTGCCAGTTAGACTAAATAAAACCAGTTTAACAAAGCTAAACTGAACACAACTCCATCAACTGCACCTCCAGTCCACTAAACTCAACTCACTTGAGTTCTAACTGAAGTCCTGCATGCAAATATTATTCATCCCATAGGTAACCACGTATTTCCCTCTGGGATCTGCATGTACCACATCCGTAGCTCATCCTGAAGTGCTCCAAGAGAATAAGATCAAGTTTATAGTCCAAATATTATTATGAGACAATAATATTTGACTTTTCTATTTTTGACAGCTAGTCTAAAAATAGACTTTGATCACTCATACTGTGATCACTCACACTGTGGTCACCCACACTATGATCACCCACACTGTGATCACCCATACTGTGATCATCCCTGCTAGGATCAAAAATAGAATTTGCGTCATAATTTGCCTGCGGGCCCACTTAGTGAAGGCGACTCTTTTCACTAAGCTCCATCATCTTGTTGCAATCTCAACAAATCCAAATATACATCCCCACCTTCATCTGAGGTGGTTTTCGCCTCTGCAGAAGAAGCATCATCAAATCCCTTTCCTTTATCAGGAGATTTAGATTTACGATCCCTTTTGTAGTGCCATTTCTTTCCGCATTTCCAGCACACCACCTTTACAGGTTTTCTTGGAGATTTAGATCTCCCTCTAGATTTAAACCTCCCACTCGATGACTTATTTCTGTTTCTATTATGGGACCATCCTCGTACAAACAAGGCATCGCCATTCTGGCTCTCCATATCTTTCCATCTCATTTCCTCCGTCAACAAGGATGAGACTATTTCATCAAACTGCAAGGCAATTGCATTGCTACCTATTGCAATAACCAGACTATCCCACGAATCTGGTAGAGAACACAACAAACTGATGTACTTATCTTTATCTGAAATTTTAATATCAACAGATGATAACTGACTTACCACAATATTAAATGCGTTCAGATGCTCTGTCACCAAGTCTCCATCTTTCATCCTCAGGTTATATAGCTTTTTCCATAAGAACAGTTTATTCACCAGAGACTTAGATTGGTACAAAGTCCCTAACTTGTCCCACAAAGCCTTCGCCGTAGCTTCCCCTGATACATTCAACAATACTGAATTTGAGACAGACAATCGTACTGTGCTCTTTGCCTTCCAATCCAACTTCTTCCATTCTTCATCAGACACTCCCGTTGGTTTAGTACCTGGATCTACCGCGATCCACTGATCTTTATCCATCAACAGATCCTCCATCTTGAGTTTCCACAGCTCAAAACTCTGACCATAAATTTCTCAATCTCTATTTTTTCACTACTCGCCATCTTCTTCCACCACCAGAATCGATCTCGCAAATCTCCCACTGAACAGGGTCTACCACAGGCCCAAGCAAAACCCCTCAACAATAAAGGTGTCCACTTGAAACCAAAACAACTCTAATACCAAATGTAGGTTTTAAACCCGTACAGAAATTACCTGCATAAGAATTCTAAAACATAGAAAATAAAAAATGCCATAGCATAATACATAAAACATATATACATAGAGATTTTCCCCTAGATCCCAAACCAGGACTACTAGCTTGATTTTTCATTACGTTTATTTCAATGTTATAATACATATTTATACATGCCGAAGCATCCAATACCATGGACCAAAAACCATCGCATCCAAAACCATGGACTGAAAACCATCGCGTCCAAAACCATGTGTGAAAATAATGCACAAAAACATAGGTAGGTCCGCCCAAATTAATATAGGGTCCAAAGCCAAAATTTTATGGGGCACTGCCCTGGACCCCATAGAGTGGGGTTACTTGCACCCCTTAAACCCCCTGTGACTCCCTCCTCTATGCAATAGGCGCAACAAAGGGGGGGCAGCGCCGCCCCCCCTCCCCTCTAACCCCCCAGTTAACTATGTGGGTTAGTCATGGTAAGAATATAACACAACCCAACAATAACTTCTTCATCAGAAAGATGTTTTCAGAGCCATTTTTTTTTAATCGGCCTAATTTTTTGAGATCTTTCCATTGGAACATTTAGTTTCAGCATCTGAAGCTTTAATTTTTTTTAAAATGGAAAGTCCATGCCTAGTTATTCTTGATAACAACTACTACTTCCAATGACTATCCTACATTTTGGATTTACTTAGAAGTAAAGGTCTTCATCGAATAGTCTCAAGCCAAGAGTCTAAACCTAAAGATGAGATAAGAAAGCCAAATGGGAAAATAAGCAATATCAAACATGTGGGTTGATTGGGATGTCTATTTCTCTAGACCTTTGATTTCATATCGCAGAAATTGATACCCCCATTGAAGCAATAAAACAACTCAATAAAGTTTTTGGAATTAAAAATGAAATTAGAGCACATCAACTTGAAAATGAATTGCTTATGTTGGACCCCAATAATTTTTCTTCCATTGAAGATTTGTTGTCCAAGTTCAAGACCCTTAGACTTCTCTTGGAAGGTGTTAAGGTTAAGAAAGAAGATGGTAGCCTTATCTATTCCATTCTTACTAAGTTAGGACCAACCTACTCTGTGTTTGTTTCCACCTTCCATTCTACTAGAGAAACCTTTATTTCTCAAGGACAAGACTACAAGTCCCCCTCTTTTGATGCCTTTCGTGATTCTTTAATAAGAGAACAAGATAAAATCTTACATCTTGGTTTTCTTAATACTGGAAATTCTTCTAAGAAATCTTTAGCAGCCTAGCAGCAACCAACTTTAAAGAATCCTAAGAAGCAACATCCTAAAAAGAATGGCCTTAAACCAAACAAGGGTCCTAAGCAATTTCAGTCTCAAAATGAAAAATCAATTCAACAAAATAATAAAGCAAATAAAAACAAAGGGAAGGACACTGATAGACATTGGAACTTTTGTAACCGTGATGACCACTTAGAATCCAAATGCTTTAAGAAGATGGAAGCCTTGGAAACAACCATGAAGAAGCATAACATCCATTTGGAGCACTCTTCAACTTCAACTTCATCTTCATGAATAACACTTTCTGCATGTGGTTGTCAAGCATCTTGGTCTAGTTATGCACTAAATGTATCTTCTTCTTCTCATTCTCATGAGTGGCTCATTGATTCTGGAGCTTCTTATTACATGGAGAAAAACAAAGCCTTGTTTTCTTCTTTAAATGATTTTAACACCAAAAATATTTATGTTGGTGATGATAGATCTCTTAGTGTTGTAGGGACTAGAACTATTCATCTAGACAATGGTCAATTTAATGATGTATTATGTGTTCCTACCTTATCTTGCAACCTTCTATCTATATATCAGATAACTCATTCAAGTGAAGGTAAAACCGTTGAATTTTCACCTCATGATGTTGTAATTAAGGACTTAGGAGATCTTAGACAGATTTTAACTACTGACATTGCTGATGATTCTACAAGGTTGTATAAGTTTAACAACTTTGGGTCATCTACTCTTCCCTCGGTATTTGTTGCTCATAATGATGAAGTGAGCAAACTTTGGCATGAATGATTTCACTTAAACTATCACTCCCTTCAAAATCTATGTAAATAAAATATGGTGACAAGTCTTCCTATGGTATCTTGCAGAGATGGTGTTTGTTCCAGATGTGTACTTGAAAAACATCATCGGGATAGTTTTAAAAAATGTGCCTCTTGGAACGCCTCAACCCCTTTACAGCTTGTGCATAGTGATTTATGTGGTCAACTTCCAGTGGTTTCATTCTCTGGCTACAAGTATTTCTTAACCTTCATTGATGATTTTTTCAGACGCACTTGGGTATACTTCTTAAAACTCAAGAGTGAACTTTTTAATATGTTCTTGGCCTTTAAGGCCTTTGTTGAGAAACAATCTAGACATCAAATTCTTAAGCTAAGATCTGATAATGGCAGATAATATGTTAACAACAAATTCATCAACTTTTGCATTGAGCCCAGAATTCAATTGCAACATACTGTTCCATATACTCCACAGCAAAATGGTGTAGTTGAAAGGAATAATCACACCTTAAAGGAAATGGCTAATTGTATGTTTCAATCTAAAGGACTTAGTCTTTAATTTTTGGGCAATAGCAATTAACTATGAAAATTACATAGTAAATCACACTCCTACTAAGGTTTTAAAGAATATCACTCCAGAAGAAGCATGATGCTCAATTAAATTAGATGTAAGTCACTTTCGTGTTTTTGGAAGTGAAGCATGGGCCCATATTCCATATGAGAAACATAAAGCTTTAAAACATAAGAGGAAAAATGTATTTTTGTTGGATATTCTGAAGATGTCAAAGGATATAGACTTCTTCAACCTAAATCCAAAAATGTTATCATTAGAAGAGATGTAAAGTTTGTTGAAAATATATCTGCCTGCGAGCCTAGTTCGGTGGATGTGCCACCTCTCTCTATCCATTCTACTTCTAAAAATATTCCTTCTTTAGATGATGACAGCGAGGATGACAATCCTCGCCCACCTTCTCAGGATCCTCCTTCTGCTCCTCAGCTTCCAAAATGGGTTTGCACTACTCGGGATGTAGCAGGTGCTCTTGCAGGTGATCCTACAGATCAACGTCGTACGCGTTCTCAGTTCGATAGAGCCTCTTCTTTATTGGCTCAAGCTTCAGCAAATTATGATCCTGACAACTTTGCAGAAGCTTCAGGCCATCCAGATTGGGACGCAGCTATGAATGAAGAATATCGTTCATTATTGGAAAATGATATATGGGAACTTGTTCCTCTTCCAAAGGGATGGAAAATTAATAGATGCAAATGGGTTTACAGAACCAAGTTTGGACCAGATGGAAAAGTTGATAAACATAAAGCTCATCTTGTTGCTAAGGGATTTTCACAAGTTGAAGGCATTGACTATACTGAGACCTTCTCCCCTGTTACCAAAATGAGCTCTATTTGCCTTGTTCTTTCCCTTGCTGCCTCTTTCAAGTGGGAAGTCCATTAGATGGATGTTAAATCTGCCTTCTTGCATAGGGATTTGCATGAAGAAATCTATATGGAACAACCTTTTAGCTTTATACAAACAGACTCCAGCCTTGTATGTCAGTTTAAGAAATTCCTTTATGGTCTCAAGCAAGCCCATCGGGCTTGGTATGCCAAAATGGATAACTTTCTTTTAGATACTAGCTTTTCTAGGTGTCATTCTAACAATACTGTCTACACCAAGAAAGTGGGTAAGTCTCTTATCATTCTTTCTCTTTATGTTGATGATCTTATCCTTATTGGTATTGATCCCAACCTTATAAACCATGTGAAGTCTAGCCTTAAAAAGCAGTTTGAAATGACAGACTAAAGACACTTGCATTATTTTCTCGGTCTTCAAGTCTTACAATCTAAAGAAGGTATTTCCCTTTCCCAATCCAAGTATGCTTGTGATCTTCTACGCCACTTTCACATGGACGACTGTAATCCAACCCCTTCTCCCTTTCAGTCTGGAGCCAAACTTTCAGCCACTTGTACTTCCCTTGAAGTTGATGTTACCTTATACTGTCAGCTTGTTGGAAAACTTTTGTATCTGACCCATACATGTCCTAACCTTTCCTTTTTTGTTGGCCTTGTTTCTCGGTTCATGCAAAACCCACATGAAATTCATTGGAAAACAACTAAAAGAATACTTTGTTATGTTCGAGGTACAATTTAGTTTGGGATTCATTACAATGTAGAAACATCTCCTCTAGTGGTTGGTTTCACTGATTCTGATAGGGCTGGTGACCCTGAGGATCGGATGCCTACTGCAGGTTATGTCTTCACTCCTGGTTCTGGACCTATTACATGGGCTTGCAAGAAACAAAGTGCCATTTCTCTTTCTTCAGTAGAAGCAAAGTATCGTGGCGTCGTTGAAGTTAGTAAGGAAGCCCTGTGGCTTCATCAGATCCTGTCAGAGTTGGTTTTCGGTTGTAGCATCCAGCTACACTTTGGTGTGATAGTCAAAGTGCCATTCAACTATGCAAAGATCCAGTCCGACATCAGTGCATCAAACACATTGAACTACACATGCACTTCATCGGAAAACTTATTCATGACCATGTTCTTGAAGTGCATTATTGTTCAACCGATGATCAAGTTGCAGACATCTTTACAAAGGCTCTCATAGAGGCGAAGTTTACTAAACTTCAATTTATGGTTGGAGTTCAGGAAGTTGTCACTAAGGGGGGATAGGCTCTAATGCCTTCTTCCTTCTTCTATTGTGTCATCTTTGCACATCCTTCAATCCTATCCCAAGTTGTTCTTAAGGGGGGATGTTAGGATATTCCAACACATGGGAAATAATTAAGTACAACTTGGTCTAGTGTATAGTTAGGTAGAGTGGGTTTCTTTAGCATGTACTTTTTGTAACTTACAATCTGATGGTCACAATTTGTTCTAGACATGAAGCCAATATAACTGATTCGACGGTTCATTCTCTCCTCAGTATTACTCACACTTGATTCGTGGCTTAACACCCAATTGGTCCATGATCTCTATTTAAAGAGCGTGGATGGTCATTTGTTAGGTGACCATTTATGAGAGGAGCTTATGTAAATTTTCTTTCTTTTACATTAATAAATTGCCTGAAGTGGCCACGTTGGCTCAGGCCGTGGAATGTTTCCCTCTTTGAGGGTTTTAACCACATCAAGAATATTGGTGTACAGATTTGTGATCTGTTTGTGAGGAGTGTCCTTTGGTGTTCTATCTGAGGAGCTTACCCTCTAATTCCTACAAGTTCGAAACATTTTATCAGCCCTCGTTAAATGATCTTTTTTGTTATTACTATATTTTTAAGTATATGTGAATATTAATTTGTATCAATGTTTTAAAACTTCGACTCAGGTTCGGAACCGACCGAGGGTCGATTCTGACTTGACATCAACTCAGCCGGTTTGATTTCAATGATTCGGTCGTTGTAAAAAATATATTAAATATTTATTTTTTTATGAAAATACATAATTTAAAATATTTTCATTCATGTTTCCAAACACAAAGCATTAAAATATAGAGAGAAGACAACATATGATCAAAGTAGCCTCATGAATATATCTATTATATCAAAATGGCACCCAGTGCATTGTTCAATACATACATGATATAAAGATCAAAACAAAAACACATAACCAAAGAGGCTCTAAAGGGCCTCCAACAAAAATAAAACACCACTAGTCACTAGTCACTATTGGCTACTGCTAAAGAAGCCAACGTCATCTAGCTTAGACTCTGAATCAGAGTCAAACAGGGAAACCGATGACTTCTCCTCATCACGATCTCCAACTGCAACTATAGAAGTAGTAGCACTAGCACACACAACAACTGCACGCTTAGATAGACGAGCTTTGCGCTTGCGTCGTGGCTGAGTAGATTAAGTGCCCGCAACTAGTGGATCTGCATTTAAGTGAACATGATGTTCAACTACTGCCTCCATCTGTGAATCCAAATAAGTACCAATATTCTCATTAGAATCAAACTTTGCTAGATGACTCTCTACTACTCAATCTGATGTTGGATCAATATTTTCCAACACAATGGGATTTGTATCATGTATTTTGTTCAACAATTGGTTGCATCTTAGTCGGAGGTTGTATTGGACATAGACTAGATCATTTAACCGTTTTTGTTCCAAATGTTTTCTCTTCTTTGTGTGAATCCTCTCGAAGACAGACCAATTGCACTCACACCCAGTGGCACTACAAGTTTAACTCAAAATACGGATTGCAAACTTTTGCAATTGAGGAGAATGGCTACCAAATGCCTCCCATCATTGTGTTGCAAAAAACATAGTTGTGTAATGAGTTAGCTTAACAAATTATATCCAACTTTCAAATTATAAACAATTTAACAAAATAATAATTTGAAAATTGAAATTATTTGTTTACTTGGCTCATCTGCTTCCCTTGCAATCCTTGCTAGGTTCTTGCCAAAGGTACCTGTGGCTCTGCTGAAACAAGTGATGTGTCGGTGTATCTCCAGCTGGCCACTCTCCTTAGGGACCGCGCGGTCAATGCAATCAATCAATCCATCTCTAACCTCCCTAGTCAAAGCTTCTGCCTCCAAAGCTTTATAATAATACATTGGGTTCAGAAAATACCCAGTTGCATGTATAGAGCAATGGAGTTGATTGTTCCATCTTTGATCAATGATTTCCCAAATGGGACAATACTTAGCCACTCTATCCTTGTATGTTGTCTTTATTTTCTCCTTTGCTTGATCCATAGGCTCATAAATGAAGCCCATCGTGAATATTTCCCCATCCATCAACTGCAAAACCTTAACTAGTGGCTCAACAACCTTCACAACCTCTGCTGTCTTTTTTCAAAATATTTCTTCATTAACTTTATTTCTCACATCTTTGCCATCCCGTTTGTGAGACCATTGACATTCGTTCCATTTATCACTAGAAAACACCCTTTGCAAGTTTCTATGTTGGGAAAGCATAGATTGCAAAGTCAAAAAATGACTTGCAAATCTAGTGATGGAAATCCTAATAATATCCTTGCCCTCTATGTCTTTCCTCATCAGATTCAAAATCCATGAGTAATTGTAAATATATTTTTTTATGCTTTTGGCATGCTCTACAATGTTCTTGATCCAATATATTTTACCAATATCCTCAAGCATGAGGTCTATGCAATGTGCAACACATGGGGTCTAAAAGATGGATTTGTGTTTTTCCTCTAACATTTTACTAGCAAGAACATAGTTAGAGGCATTATCTATGATGATTTGAACAAAATTAGCCACCCCCATCTCTTCAAAAACCTCATCCAAAAGATGAAACAAAAAGTGTGCATCTTTAACCATATCAAATGCATCAACTGATTTTAGAAACATGGATCCCTATGCGAAAAAGATAAGAAAGTTTATGATGGTATGATTCCTTTGATCAATCCATCCATTTGACATGATAGTACACCTTGTTTTTGCCCACGAGCTCTTGAAATATTTCAAATATTCATCAATGGACAAAACCTCTTTTTGCGAAATAGATCCCCTTAAGTCATGCATAGTAGGGCGTTTGAAGCCCTTTCCAGCAACAAATATGGCATCAAACATAGGTTCATAATATGATGAACCAGAGGCATTGAAGGGGATATCAACATCATATGATCATCTATCTATGTAATCACAAACAATTTCTCTCAATTCTTTCTTCCAATGGTCATCTAAAGTGGGTTTCATTTGATCTCTATTAGCTTGAAGACCATGTGCACTATTAGAGGGAGAGGAGGGTGTGAAATAACTTTTGATATCACCTTTCTTTTTAATTTTACCCTTACCATTCTTTCGAATAAACTCCAAAGAGGGAGGAACATAGCGAAGGGGTTGGATGCATCAGTGCAAATAATAGATGAAGAGCCCTCATAATAAAATTGGGGTTGGTATCCATCATGTGTTTTATACTCCTCTTCCTCCCAATTTCAACTTCTCTTTCTTTTTACCTAGCTTTTTCTTCCTCAAACTTCTCAAAATTTTCTACAAAATCCTTCATAATATCCCAAATTTGTTCTGTTGGTGCTGCACATGGAGCAATTTGGCCTCTAATACCAAGTGTTGTTTTAGCTTATGAATGCCCCATCCACCTCCCTTATTTTTTCTTTGACAAAATTTGCAATGCATTTAATTATCAATCATCTGAGCATATGCCCAAGCAACATCTTTCATTCTAAGAACCATTTTATGATATTTGGACTTGGAAATGAAAGGAAACAAATATGAAAATGAAAAGAAAAAAAACAACTCTTTAATGTTCAATTCTTTTACAAAAATTACTCTTTTCAATTTCCAGATTTTGCTAAAAAAAACCAAGCAAAGACAAATTTGAGAAGTGAAAAAAAAAAACTCTAGGCTCTAGCCTCCTCAATGCTGCTCCAATGCCTGCCCAAGAAGCTCCTCACTGCTGCTCCAATGATTGCCAAAGACCTTTCACCACTGCTCCAATGATTGCCCAAGACTCCTCACCACTGCTCCAAAACCCAACTCCTCAGAAACGATCACACAAATGCAATGAGATAGCTGTGAGGAAATGTGAGGGGGTTGGGTAGTTTTTATAGGCTTGGGAGAGCTTAGATGGAAAAACAAAAAACAAAAAACCAAAAAATAAGCAAGTTTGGAGTCCGCTTTCCCTCCAAATTCTGTTGCTAGTTGGGTTTGACAAGCTCGACTGGTTTAAGTCGGACTCGGCCAAGCCGACTAGTCTGTTACCAAACCGGACGAGTTGGTGACTGGCTCGGCTGGTTCGGTAACATACCAGTCTTTGGACCAGTTTTTGTGCAAAGCCGACGTGGGCAAAGGTCCGGCTCAACCGATTTTGAGTCTGCTCGACCGAATTTTAAAACACTGATTTGTATTTAAATATTTTATTGATAACCCACATTGAATATTTTATAATATACAACATTAAAATATTTTCATTTAACATTTTTTTTCTATATATGAAATTGATATATGACATAAATTAGTTAACATAGATATGCAAAGAGTTTAGTTAAATCCCACGTTAAAATATTTTTCAAAGGTATATGGTCTAAATATCTTACTTACACATTCTTTTTACTTTGAATTACTTTACATTAAATTAATTATATTATAACATACATAGCATTTTTTTATTATTATAGTAGGGAACAAATGTCAACTCCATGTTGAACACTGATAGAATTACACATCACCCTCACATGTTCTTTTACTTCTAATCACTTTACATGAAATTATATTACACTACAACTTTCTAATTACTTTACATGAAATTATATTGGTACACATCACTCACACAATTTTTTTTCGTGTATTGTTATTATAAATATCACTTTTCTATTTAAAAAATATTTTATTTTTAATTTAAAGACACC
This sequence comes from Pinus tabuliformis, assembly GCA_031772625.1. Taxonomy (NCBI): domain Eukaryota; kingdom Viridiplantae; phylum Streptophyta; class Pinopsida; order Pinales; family Pinaceae; genus Pinus; species Pinus tabuliformis. The sequence goes on along the minus strand of CM062808.1, from coordinate 758,655,872 downwards.
TAAATTACAATAAAATGAAAATTATACAAGGGCTACAGCGCGAAGTTACACTTAACACCTTTATAATGTAAGATTCGGATTCCGGTGTTGAATGTGGGTGTGGGGCATTTAATACATTGCCCAACAAACTGCAGGGCATAATCGGGAGTCAATACAATAAAATTAAAATTGTACAAGCCTGCAGCCAAAAGATAGACTAAAGATGTTTTTTTAATTTTACAAGGCTAGAAATGTAAAGCCATGTGAGTAGCACTGCTGAAGGGTCCGCTGAAGGGGCCTCTCATTCGTATGAACCAAAGTCTAGTACTGACAGTCTGACATGGACAATATTTTTCCACGTACAAGATTCACACGACAAGGTTGGTTCCCGAGTTGTACTAAATGTATTTAAAATACAGGACAACATCTTACTAGGGCTCAAATGTGGGTGCTTGACGCGTGAAACCCCATGTTGCTTCGTATAAAATCCTTGGTAAAATTTGTCTGTAAGGATCCTCTTTTCGCTTCTGTTGCAAATATGTGATAGCTTCTTCTACTTCAGCCTTTATGTGCAGATATAGAGCATGTGCTTTCTCCTTGTCCCGGAGCTCATTCTTTCTTCCTGAGTAATAAGAAACAGTCAAATCTGGTTATGGATATTTATCAACAAGAATTGCAAAAACAATCTGCAGTGTTAATTAATTGAAGCATAAATTAATGAAAAAATAACATGGAAATTAAATTAGGCAACAAAATTACTGAGATCTCTAGTGCATGTCATAAAGCAGTTTCAAAGAATATCACTGTCATTTTGCCCTTCTCTTTTAATCAGGAGGAACCAAAAAGAAAAAAGCACATACATAGATCAAGAAATATGGGTTATAAAAGAAGTTTCAAAGAATATCACTGATATTGTCATGTCCTTCTCTTTTAATCTGGAGTAACCCAAAAGCAAATCATGGTAACTGGCGAAGATTTAAATTTCAATGTATATTTATCTCTAGTCTACACGTACATTTATCGGCATGCGCAAGCGTGGATAAAATAGTAGTACTCCCATACCTGCAGTTGCTATAGGTTTGCCGAATAAATAATAGAACCTTCCTGGGATTTTTGGCGCTAACCCTGGAATACACAATTCCTGGTTTGGAATCTCTCCTTCACTCCTGTTAATTCAATCCATTAGTGATAATGATGAATAAAACAAAACTTTTTAAGAATAGACAGCTTCAATGAACAACAGCAAGTGAACTTATCTTCATGAAAGAAAATGCAAGCAAAATATTGTTCCTATAGAGTATTAGATTTTGATTTGATCTTAAGCTTGCCAGGTTCAGGGCTCAAACATAACTCCATCCTTATTACGCGATCCATATTCTGAGTCCAGACCATAGCTTCAGAGGTCTACACTGGCCCCTTGTTAGATACATTTCAATTAAAAAGTCTACGAACCAATTTTTTTCTGTTACTTATATGCCTTTTTTTCTCCTTTGGAGGTGTCATGCTTGTAATATCTGAAGTAACATTGCCACAAAAAGAATGAAAAACAAATTTGAGTTTTCAAATTGGAACTACATGCAGTATGTGTCTCACATGGATGGATAATTTTTTGGTATTTGTATTTATGGATAGTCTACTATCATCTTCCGTTCACTTGGAATTTTTTCCTTTGAACCCAAAAATTTCACAGGAAAACATTTATTTTGCATATGTTACCAACGCCAAGTTGCAAGCTTAGGGTGCTTACTAGAAAGTGTGGCACTTCCTAGGCAGAAAATCGGCAAGGTAAATCCTTGCTTTTCATTCTTGGCTTTAGCATCATGGATAAGAAATGGCATTAGTTTGATAACAAGCATAAAGTCATCCTCGAGTCTTTTCCCAGGTCATCTTTCATGGGGTTGCTCAAAGACAATAGTCCTTGTGAAATGTAAAGTGACCTCCTATTTGTCTCCCAAAGGAGGAGCCACAAGTTAGTCCCCATGATGCACTATAAATAGGCCTCATCTGTTCAGGAACACTAGAGCATTCTTAGCTAAACATTTCAACTAAATAGTGACGTTCTTCATCAAGAAAACCCTTGTCCTTATTATATGGTAAATTATCCATTCAGAGTGATCATCCTTTTATAGGAGGTCTATCACTTCCATCAATATAACTAAAAGTCCCCAAACAAGTTCAATTTTGAGTAGACACAGTAAATGGTACAAGCCAATCCAATAGTTCAACGAAATCATATATGCCAACATTTTCCCACTTGTGTGAGCCGTAAGACCTCTCTAAGCATGAAATCATGGCCTTTTAGGGGTCAAAATGCTCCAAAGTGCAATGCAAGCACCTAATGTGTCTCTCGGCATCATGTTCAACCTCAATTTGAGGAAGGGTCCTCAAATCAAGCCTCAAAACAATCTCCATGTGTCCAAAAGCCAGCTTTGGGTGCCCTGCGTCATCTCCATGGGTGCCATCTAGACAATGTAGTGTACTCTCTCTCCACCATTGGGGCTCCATGAGGTAATACAAGCCCTCCTTAATCATTATGGGGATGTTCATCCTCATTTGGGGTCTGGATCAAGGCAGGATCCACTGGATATATCATCAAGAATCCTCAATGCTAAGCAAGATGACCTCAGCGTTCTAGACCTAAGGGTGCTCTATGTTGAAATTGTAACTAGGGTTGGTCTTCATAATTGTCTTTGTATTTATGTAAAAACAAAAGAAGAAAAATTATTATTATTTTCTAGCATGTTCTTCATGCTTTGTTTTGGTCAAAAGAAAATATAGAAGGGCATGTTCTTTGTGACCCTTAAAAAAGAAGAATATTTGAATTTTTGATAGTGTCATTTGTCTCACCAAGATGCCAAGTCGGCTCAGTGACATGTGGCACCCATTCACTTGTGGAGAAGACTGTATATAGCCATTCACATCCCTCAATTGAAGATCATCACACACTCATATCTGATCCAGAACGAAGAAGAAGAAGGGCTCTTGGAGGCCGAAAATAGGAGATTATTTGGGCACACATCCATCATATCTATGCGAAGTTCTGAACAGGTTTCTGGGGCAGGTCGAAGTTCAAGCTCTGAAACTCTTATGCAAAGTTTTGAGGCTTTTCTGTGGATGACAAAGTTTTGAAGGAAAGGAATTATGACATCTTGAGAGGGCTGACTTGGCACTCGGTATTTGGTCTACTGGTCAGTTCATTTACGACTTGGATTTCTCCTGTTGACTAAAGATTCTATAAGGAAAAGATTGTTGGGTTTTCCCCTTGTGGATCTTGCTCTGGCCTCTGGCCTAATCTCTGGTGTCTCTTGTCTTTTTGGGCATTGTGCTTGTATAACTGCTTGATGACCTAATGCATGAAGTCAATACTAAATGAAAAACATATATAAACAATCACAAGTAATTATCATGATCTAAAATTCTAGTTTGCAAACAAATTTCAGCATGGTATTGAAGCTAAGGAAGATCGAAGAGCAGTCTAGGGAAAGATAAAAAGGCTACTCTCATGGACAAAGATACCCTCTTTATCTCTCGCTCAGCTCCCATTGCAAATCAAATCCAAAGTCTATAGTAGAAGGGGTCTGAAATTATAAGTGTATCCTTGTGCTACAAGTTCTATGATAATTCATGTGTAAAGGCATTTGATCGAAGATCATTGCAGGAGTAAAGGTCACAGAGATAAAAGAAGATCAAAATGATCAAGACCCTTTGTGATAACCCTCCTTAATAGACCAAGGGCTGATAGCATCTATGTTGTCCGCGTGGGTGAACCAAGCTTCAAGAAGACCAAAGTTCTAAACCCAGAAGTTCGAGCTCTGAGATTGCCATCCGAAGTCTGTAATTTGTCCAAATTACATCATTGTATTTCTTATATGAAATTGCTCCTAAGGCTATGGTCCATGTCTATGGCATCTCTATCTCTGTGACAGATCTCGAGATCAAGTCCAAGCTCCTCTTTGGCATACAAAATATATATCTATGTGACAATGCTAGTGTGTAGGCATGTACCTCCTATTCATGCAAAGGGCTGTAACATTCATACAAAAGTCTATCAATTGCTCATGCGAAGGTCTGTACCCCTGGCGACTGAAGCCGTTCTTTGTGGATAATACAAAGACCTATAATCTGAAGATAGAAATGAGGTCGATGCTTGGACCTCTTGGAAAACTATTCGGTTTGTGGCATAGTTCAATAAGAAGAGTGACAAGGATTTGTTATCACAAGTAAAAATCCGAAGCATATATCTAACTGAAGATTGAAGATCTGAAAAATCCAACACTCTATCCGAGTCATGTTGGTTATGGTTTGAATTTGCTACCTCTATGGAATTGTTATGAGATCAAGCTACATCGTTGTGATCCATAGAAGTGATGTTCGAACCTCTGTAAGAACAATAAAAAAGGAATTCGAATTATGAATAAATATTTCCTCTCAAAAAAATAATAACAGCCGGTCTGAACTCTGAGGTTTATATCTGTAAAAGAAAAAAATGGTTGAAGTCAGTATTTAAGTTTGAATTGAAGAAGAAGTAGTCCAAACCTCTCCAAGATCTGCAGTAGCTCCAAGCTATGACATATGATCTTTCTGTATCATCCACGTTGAAGTTTGAAGTATACCAATAATTCAAGTCCAAGTTTGTATATCTGAAGTCTGAAGAAACGTCCAAAGGTTATTCTACATACAAAGACTGAACCTCCACTCTGTGTCAAAGCAAGGTCAATGTGGAAAATATAAATAAGAGTCCTATGATCAGACCTCAATCTAAGATCTGTGAACCAAGGCTTAAGCATGATCCATCTTTGTGGCATGGTCTGAACCTATGGCATCCGTCTTCTTCTCTAAAAAGGATCAAGTTTGTCTCTATAAGTAAAGTATGGAATTATGCATTACAAGGAGCTGATCTATATCTCTTTGGAGGAGCATGAAAAACTTGTGATTTGACACCATATTCAAAGGAAGAAAATGACAGGTAAGGTTGAAGTATTACTTCTCACACTCTGCAATTTAAGAGGTACGTATAATCTTTTTTTCTTATATCTAGGACAACAAAAATATAGAATCCATTTCAAAAAGAGGTACGTATAATCTTTTTTTCTTATATCTAGGACAACAAAAATATAGAGTCCATTTCAAAATTCATCAAAAAGAGTCTACTAGATCGTGTCCTCTCTCTCTTGTGAACAATGACATAATCGATATAGTAGATAATGTTCCTTTACTTATACATGAAGATTAAGTTTTGCGGGTTACACATTCATCTCGATCTCATGAATAGAAGGTAAGTCAATGACAATACTAGGGTTTGTAGCTAACACATTAGTATGCTTGTATAATTTGCAAAACTGGAATATGGTAGGTTTTGAAGATTTTGGATCTTAAAGCATCTAGGGTTTGTAAGCCCTAACAAAATTCCGAACTAAGAAAACCCTAGGAACAAAACCTGGGACTAATCATTTCCGTTGGAAGAACAAGCCCTAATGACAGAAATGATTTCATGCTAATGTGAGGACAAGGATGATGATAATTAGAAGAAGGACAAGTTTAAGAGGGAGCTGATTCTTTCCTTAAAAGATAAGCACTCTACATTTTCTTTCTTTGATTACTACTTAAAAGATAAGTATCTTTGGATAGTCTTTTGTCTATACACTTTGTGTAATTATATTTGTTCTTCCATAGCCTCTCCTAATAAAGTTGGCAGGTCAATGATAAGAGCTTCTCAAGCCTTGACAACAGACGAAAGAATAGGAGGAATGTAGCAAGACTTTCCTGAAGAACGTGAATGCAGAAAGAGAGAGCAGTTTGAAGTATGCAAAAATAGGAGAATGGAAGCAAGAATGTTCTCCCAGTAAGAGGGAGAGGATCATGTTAAGATGATTGCCTCAGTTAGAAAATTTACCCCATATTTTGAAGGAGCCTCATGATTAAAGAAGACCTCGTACTTTGGAAAGAAGAACTCATGAGTCAAAGGAAAAGATTGACTTCAGAGGGAGCTGGAAGCAAAATTTGACATGAAGGACCTTATACTACAACTTGGGACTTGAGTACATCGATTGGGTTGGCAGTGCTGATGATGAGTAGAGATAGTATTCATGGTTAGGACTTGGTATGGTTTCTTGGAAGAGCATGAAGCAGGATTCTGTTGCACTGCGGAGGAAGAAGATATGGCAGTTTGTACAATCAGTTGTGAAGTAGTTTGGCTCCGTAAAATGTTTGATGGACTATTTGATGACACGCTGGATTCAATCGTGGTACTCTATAAATATTGTTAGAGAACTTGGTTTTTCATGGAAGGTCGAAGTGCTTTATGATTTGAGAATATGATGCAGATAAGAGTCGAGAAGCTACAACAAATCTCGACGAATGAACAAGTAGTTGGTGTAAGGGAAATATCAGTACTTTCGAGACAAGCTTGGGCTTGTGGATGACTCCTCCTAGGTTGAGAAGGAGTGAGGATGGACACCTTGTTCTCCATGTGTCATGTATTGTGGGAAGAACTAATAGTTGTAAGTCAAGTACATGAACACAGATAGGGAAAATGGTAGATTGGATAAGCGTCATGGACTGGTATTCTTAAGACATGTATTATGACCGGGACTAATAGTAGTAAGTCAAGTACATTGATTTGGTATAAGAATAGTCTAGAGGACCGACATTTCCTTGTGTCAAGTATTGTGACATTGAATTAGGAAATGGTCTTGTGGACATACTTTGGTGAACCTAGGTGGAGTATGTTCCTCGGAGAGGTGGTTGTGTGGTGTCCTATTGAATGCCTCCCAACATTGTGCTCTGATCTAGTGGAGAGATAGAGCTTACTTGTAAAGGCATTGGTAATTTCACAATGTTGGTCATAATGATATTTATAACGATGCTTATCAATCTAGATCCTTTCTTATAGAAGTCTTCATCTTGAGAGTATCTCAATAATTCATTATGAATACCTCCCTAGTTAAAAGGAAGTGTTTAGGGTCGGTCTCCATAATTGTCTTTGTACTTGTATCAATATGTTTTTATGTAAAAACAAGAGAAGAAAAAATATTATTATTTTCTAGCATGTTCTTCATGCTTTGTTTTGGTCAAAAGAAAATATAAAAGGGCATGCTCTTTGTGATGTTGGAATTTCTAAGTCTAACTCGTTAGAAATTCTTCCTGTACTATCTGGTTTATTTCACCTACTTGTTTAATTACTTAACAAGTTATTTACCATATAAATACTGAAAATAAACACAAGTACAATATCAACATCTACAGATTATCAACTGAAAGAAAACAAGCACACAAGTGACACCGTTATTTTTGGACCAATGTCCCCAGAAAAACCCAATGTGGGAAAACCGGTGCAACTATTTAGAGAGTCATATTTTTATGCAGTTTATTTGAGTTCAGCTAGGTGCCTAAACTGGCTCACCTGATAGAGAAAAATATACGGCAACAATACCTCTATATTCGGAAATAGGTATTCAGAAAACATGTCCCACGAAACCCTCTCCAGCACCACTGAAGCTCAGCGTCGACCCTTTTGGCCACTGCGTCAGCCCCAGGATCCTCTGCGTCAGCCCTCTGAGGCACTGCGCAGCCTCTGGGAGACTCTGCATCACTCCCTCTGCCCTTTGCGTGGATGACGCAGCCTCTGCTGGGCTCTGTGCTGCCTAGACTGACTACTGCTCTCGCTCTCTCCGCTTCTGTGCTGGTCTCCTAGTATTGTCCCTGCCTCTCTGCCTCATACTTACTGCCCCTCGCTATTGATCACTGATTCACTTTTTCTTAGCAACCCCGCTCTAGCAAAATGAATGACTGATCACTCTGGTATATTCTCCAACTGACCCTCAAACCTCCTCTTATACTTTTCTCGTTGGTCCATCAACGGCCGAGATTAAATCTCTAATCAATGGATAAGATTAGATGTGGCTTAATCCATGACTTTTGGAACATTCTAACCCAGTTTTTATATTAATACCCATTAATATTTTATTTTTCCTAAGTTTAGACTTAGGAACTCCATTAAAAATATTAATTATTTTAATATCTCCAAACCAGTTAGAATCTGCCCAAACCATTTATGGGTCTTGGAGATCTCATGTGCTTTAGCCTCTCCACCAATTTTCATTACTAGAGCACATCCGGTGCTACCCCAAATCAACATGTGACCCTTGTAAAAGAAGAAAATTTGAAATTTTGAAAGTGTCATTTGTCTCACCAAGATGCCAAGTTGGCCCTCCTACCCCTCAAGTTGGCTCAGCTACATGTGGCACCCATTCGCTTGTGGAGAAGACTATATATATAGCCCATTCACATCCCTCAATTGAAGATCATCATCACACACTCATATTTGATCCAGAATGAAGCAGCAAAAGGGTTCTTGGAGGCCGAAAACAACAGACTATTTGGGCATACATCCATCATATCTATGCGAAGTTGTGAACAGGATTCTGAGATAGGTTGAAGTTCAAGGTCTAAAACTCTTTTGTGAAGTTCTGAGGCTTTTCTGTGGATGAAGAAGTTCTTAAGGACAAACATTAGGGCATCTTGAGAGGGCTGACTTGGCACTTGGTATTTGGTCTACTAGTATCTTATTGACTAAAGATTCTATAAGGAAAGGATTGCTAGTTTTCCCCTTGTGGGTTTTTCCCTGGCCTCTGGCCTAATCTCTAGTGTCTCTTGTCTTTTTGTGCATTATACCTGTGTAATTGCTTGATGACCTAATGAATGAAGTAAATACTAAATGAAAAACATATATAAATAGTCACAAGTAATTATCATGATTCGAAATTCTAGTTTTCAAACGAATTTCAATACTCTGGGGTGTCCATCAACTGCAAAGATGATCAAAATGACCAATTCTCTTGTTGAGAAATCTATGGCGAACAATTATAGAACTAAGTTGCAGGAAACGTGGCCCTAGGGGTCGTTTCCTCCCGGGAAACGAAACGAAACGCGTTTCCGCGTACCGTACGGCCTGGAAACGCGTTTCCGGCCGTACGACCGGAAACGCGTTTCCGGCCGTACGACCGGAAACGCGTTTCCAGGCCGTACAACCCGCGTTTCCCAATTGAATTGTGTTTTTTTTTTTAATTTTTTGTTTTTTTCAAATTTGTTTTTTAATTTTCTAGATGTGTGTCTAAAGTTATAAAAGTGAATTTTTGCCCTAGTGTTGACATGCAGTTCATGGTAATGTTAAATTCTTAAAGTAAAAGTGATATTCTCCTTTATTTTTCATTTTCATCCTTTTACTTAAATTTTTAACATTACCATGAAATGACTTAGGATGTTTGAGAGTGGTTTCGCCCTCATTGGATTTCATATGGAGAAAGTAGAATTTTAGATCTCACTCAAAATCCAGCAGACTTATTTGTTTTTCAGGATTTCAGGATTGAGGGGGTTGCAATGTTTCCATTGGATTTTATCATGTACTAGGGTATGGAACTTCTATTTAATCAAGAGAACCAAGCCCTCTATGCAGGGGAAACTCCCAATAATCAAAATCATGTAGGGTACTAGGGTATGAAACGTGTATTTAATCAAGAGCACTAAGGTGTTCGACTATGTAGGAGGAGACTCCCAATACAACAGTGGTCCTTCTAAAGAATGGGATGTGGATGCAGAAAATCCTGATTTGGATCTCTCTCTTGCAGCCTTATAGTCTTTATTGTACTTGCAGCCTCATATATTAATATAAATAAAGGCTGATTTTGAGATTTGGATATCTAATAAAGGTTGCTTTTGGATATTCCGATATTTTTATTTTCATTATGTGATCATTCATGAGTAAATGTGATGTAAATTAAATCTTAATGTTTAAGTGTAATAAATTATAATGTATCATTTATGCTTTATGATTGCACACACACACACACACACACATATATATATATTTAAATATTTTCTATATATATATATATATATATATATTCGCGTTTCCCCGTTTCCAAAATTTGGGGAGGTCGCGTTTCGTATCGCTTCCCGTTTCGGAAACTCGTACCCGTTTCCCCGTTTCGTGCAACTTAGTTATAGAATTTATTAATTGATTTCTTTGCAAATCTTGACATTTTCTTGTGAGTTAACTTAGAGTATTAGCATTATTATTTAGTTCTGTTTCATCATCAAGACAAATGCCAAAAGAAGATCATAGTGAAAACACAAGAACACCAAATGTAGGCAGCAAGCCAGGGCCAAAGCCTCTCCTAGAGAGGAAAACCCACAAAATCTCTTCTTATAGAATCTATTCAATGAAGACTTCCAAGACCTTGACCTTGACCTTGACCAAAGCTCCAAGTGATGAACCGGCCAGAACCTTAAATAATTTTTTTTCAAAATGATGACCAAGGAAACCCTAGTTTCTCCAACAAATCTGCGCATGTGAGCTGCAAAACACAGATCTTGCTTCCTTCCACAAATTTGTTGGCCTCCCAAGAATTCGTCCCTTTTCCCACACAATTTCGCTGGATCAAACCTTCTATTTTCTTCGTTAGGATCAGAGATAACTTCATGTTCGATGTGTGTATCAAATGAGGTGAGGTTCTTCCTTTTTATAGGCCTTCATGAGAGTGAATTAGACCTCTCTAGGCTGACTTGAAGAGGGTTGGCCGACTCATCATTTGGAGGATTCTAGACATGACATATTACATTAATATTTTTCTTTCTTCATTACATGAGCCCTCCAAGGGCTAGAACATCATGACCTTAACCTTTTGACTTGTCAACAAGACCCTTAGAGCACTCCATGGGTGCTTTGACCTAGGCCAACAACATGATGGGCAAGAAACCATTCAATAAAATAATCTTTTCTTTTTAGAAATAAATTTTCTTTTCTTTCTTTTGTCAAGTACATCAATAATTACATCAAGTCATGACTCAAGTACAATTATGAAGACCGAAACTAGTTACATTTCAACAACTCTACCATATAAGTGTAACATTACATATACAAGGTCATCATGCTCTCTAGAAGTTTAGTATGGCCTGGGCATTATGTGGAATAGGAGTGGAATAGTGTGCCCTCAAGGCCTCAACTACTCTATCCAAGACCACATGGCAAGACCATCTTAAACTCAAGTGAAAGTAACCACTCATTAGAGACAATAACCATATGCATCAAAGTGGACCATACTTAATTGTTAAGGGACGGAAACCCTCGGGTGATTCAGTGAGAGTGGGCAAGCACCCATCTCTTTGGTGGATCCATCTAGGGTTCACAGGTTTTAATTATTGTTTTTTCAGTTTGTTTGGAAGCCGATTGCGGCATTATTGTAGATCTATCTGAGGCCATTTTATCTCAGCTATATGGGTTGTATTTACATGTAAACCCCAGTTCTTCTAATATAATAAAGTTGAGACTTTCCTGTGCATTGTGTTCTGAGGATTGTAGTGCTTTATTTACTTATTTTTACATGGAAATCCTCTGTTAAATATATGATAAATTTTATTTGAAGAGCTTGTTCCAAATTTGTCTCATTTGGGACATTACAATGATATTAGAGCTTTGGTCTTGGCTTAGCCTGTTGGTTTCCAGTGTTCAGTTGCAACGATTATTTGAGGTGTTTTGGAACAGGATTTTCGTGGAACGCCTCTAGCAAAGAGCGAAGTGAAGAAAGAGTGTGTATTCCTTGTTCTTGTGCGTAGATGAGATCGTGGATCAATCATTATTGGAGCATGATTTGAAGTTGCTCGTGATGACTCGATTACAGTAAAGCAATGTGAATGTTTTGAGTGTAGTTTGATGTGCTTGCTTTCCAGGGAGGTTGATCGACAGATCATAGGGAAATCACTATTCGCCAAGTGCGATTTTGTTGACTGTGCAAACAAGTGCATGGAGGCCGATGGGTGTGCAGATTAGCGACTGTGTAACTGTGCACAGAGTTTAATCATAGAAATTGAGCGTAGCTTTGTTGCTGGAATGCGAAGACGTAGTTGTAACCTAAAGCCGAATTGGTTGGCGTATGAACAGATTCGGTGATGGCTGAGTGCAAAAGCTGATTTTTCTTTTGGTCAGAAGGACAAAGGTGAAATCGCTGACCGTCAAAAAAATCGAAGGGTGTTTGTGCCGATCTGAGCTGAATCGTGTCAGAAGGATCTCATGCGAAGCCACTGAAAGGGCCGAGTTTTGGATTCGTTTACCATCATCCACACACACAGAATCACATATGCCATTCAACGTGTTGCATGCAATTTGAGTATGGGGTAGCAGCTGCAATGTACAAGCATTAGAATGAGAAGAGATTGTCAGCATTGCAGTGACGCACATAGTCATCGTGAGCTCGTGATCTCTGTCAAAGGTCGTAGCCACCATTCCAGGTACTTTTTTTCATTTGTGAGCGTTGTGCTGTGCACATTGAATCCAAGCAGAGCGAATTTATCGATGGGAAAATTAACAATGGAAGGTAATCACAGGTTCGACAACTCTCCTGTTCGATAGAGGTTCGACAATTCTCCAAGTGATTAAATCCTCAACAAAAATTAAGTTAGCCACATATCAACTAAATTTGGGCATGATTTCATTGGTCGCTCGAATTCTGAGCAAGCGTTGCTCCTGCGTGTAGACAGAGCTATTGCTAGAAAGGGGACGGCCACTATTTCCTCCGTGAACGAAGTTCCATTGTTGAGGATTGTGTGCCAATAATTGTAGAGGCTAAACACATTCTCTCAAGGGAAATTTACCGATGAATACATCCACCATACATAGCTCTTATAGATCATCCTGTTCGATGGTTAAAAAATTTGCAATGGGTGGCCGAAACATATTCTCTAGCAGAACGCCTATGCTTTCTCTTGAAAGTTAAAAGCTGAGTCTGCTCGCAGCTGTGGTAAATTTGGGGAGTTTAAATTGCCACCTACAGGTCGATTCATCATTATATCATGTATTCAGAAAGGCCGAGTACCCATTATGTCCCAGGGCTGAAGGAAGGCCACATTCTCATGACAGTCCAACATATTTTCCTGGGTTTTATTCAATGGTACCAGGTGTTATTCAGTGGCAGTCTCGGCATTGCTCTGGATGTGGAAACATTGTCTTGCATCAGCTAAGTCGACATATCAGTCTAGGTTCTATTGTATATCTATTCATGAGTTTTATTTATGCTATCTACCATATGAAGTATTGAAGGTTAAGGAAATCTATGCTCTGAATTTATGGGTTGTTATTGAATAGGAGGCATACAATCTATGCTCAAATTTGTATTATTCCTCATTGTGAAATTATTTGCTGAAGTATTTTCAAGATTTTCTGAGGATTTATTTAACCCAAAACTCACCTGGAGCAAATTCATTTCACAAGGATATCCAATGCTTCAGAATTATTTCCAAGTCTTGTTGGTAGTTTCACCAACAATCATCTAGACACAGGATTGTCCAAAGTGTTGCATGGTTGATCTATAGTGTTCACTTTGTATTGGTAGAATTTGGTTGCTGTTAGGATGTTTTAAGGTATGTTGCAGAGATTTTATGTAAACTTTTATTGGAAATGTAATTGAGGAGTTGTGGTGTGAGATGCTACTGGGAATGTGTGGTATCCTCACTGATGTCAAGCCATGAAATCGTGTATGCTGCTATTGTTTTGAAACTGGTAGTGTCCTGAGTTTGTGAGCATAATTGTTGCTGCTAAGGTTTGGAGTGGAGAGAGTCTATAGATACTATTGTATTATCTCCATAGCTATATATGTTGTTGTAATCATGAAGTAGGAAGTCTGTATGAGTCAATTGGCCATTGTCGTTTTTGAGTCAAGTATAGATGATTTTATGGGTCAAAGTATTGTTGAGGTGTCTATGGTTGAGAGTCAAAGAGTTTTTATTGTTCTCATAATGTTATAGATGTCATTTCAATTATGTTTTTATGGTATTATTGTCATGACCATCAAAATGTGACATTTATATGACATAAGAGTGGGGAGAGTATATATGTCTAATCTAGATTTATTTAAAACAACATAAGGGACATGGATGACCCGTCAAATACTTGGAGTGGATTTGCAAAAGGCCAACATATGTTGGATGAGTCACTAAGGTAAATCGCAACCCTTAGTGGTGACCCTCTCACTACAAGAAATTTTATGAGAAGACTATTGGGAGGGTTCAAACCTGGGAAAACCAAGGAGCCAAAGCAAAAACAGTCTCAAGAACTCCCAAAGAAGAGCAAAAGTCAAATGAGAGGAAAGCAGATCTGTTTTACATGTCAGGGAGCGTGGACACTAGATCACATGCGTAAAACTAAGGGAGAAATGATAGAGGTAGAGCTGGGGGAGGCTCATTCTGTCCATTAAAATGAGGATTTTTCTGAAGAGCATCAATAGGCATGTGGGGATGATGGCAGCAACTGTAGTATGCATAACTATCTAGTGGATCGGTTTAATGAGCAGCAAATTATTCCCATGCGGAGAGGAGACCGGGGAGGTGAGCTATCAGTGGCAATCCAACATGGTGAGCACATAGGGAGCTTGAGCAGACCTGTAGAGATGTTGGCGACAACCCAAATTTATATTCGGGTGTGTATGATGAGTCGCCAGGGAACCCTATAAGAGACATTCAGGATGATGAGTCACCAGTGATGATTCAACATGAGTAGCATATGGTGGAGCATGAGTTAGCTCAGGAAGATGATATGCACAATATGCATGATGAGATTTTTGAGAGCCAGTTGGAGGTTCATATTGAGCTTGTGATGGAGGAGGATGGGTAGCCACCCCTGGGGTCAGCGATTGATGAGGAGCATACAGATGTGCAAACCACTGGTAGGGTGACAGTATTCACTGACATTTGTCCACAGGAGATGCGGGAGTATGACAGGACAGTTTGGTAGGAGATTGGTGGACTGGAGGAGCGTGGAGTTTCCTATTGTGCGGGGGGGATAGCAGTGCATCCATCTATGGGTCTACCCATTGATGAGGTGCAAACAGATGCAGTGGCAGTTGGCAAAGTTGCAACATTTTTAGGCAGCAACCCTCTCCAGGAGTTCATCGATAGGGCTTACAGCATAGTTTGCCCACCTTTTCCCATTAGAGGGAGAGAGGTAGGATTTCTTGGACATGTTTTGATTGACCAGGTAAAGCATCAGGAGTTGAGCATGGACCGGTATCAGCATAGCAAACATATTCCTTTCACAAGTGTCCATGCATTGGATTGACGAGAGATCATGAGCTGGTATCCTATTGATGGAGTACCATTTTTAGTCAGAGGCATCGTATTACAGGGGCCCTTAGATGTGAAGGATATTACATGCTTTAGTTGGTAGCAGGATGTAGGTTGGCCACTCATCTGTATTTCAGTGTAGCATCGGTATGATGAGATTGACCTTGGTTTATGCCAAGGGTTGGACTGGAGAGAGGTGATGAGTTGGTACACAGTGGGTTGGGCAACATTCACAATTGGAGTTGTAGCATAACAGGAGCCGTGGAGCATTGATATTCCTTCTTGGTGGCATTAGGA
Source organism: Pinus tabuliformis (assembly GCA_031772625.1). Classification (NCBI taxonomy): domain Eukaryota; kingdom Viridiplantae; phylum Streptophyta; class Pinopsida; order Pinales; family Pinaceae; genus Pinus; species Pinus tabuliformis. The sequence continues at coordinate 758,640,485 of CM062808.1, read as the reverse complement.
TTTAAGAGGATTATTGATGACAGGTTTCGTCGGAGATTGGTCTGGGATCCAGGCATCAAGGAGTTCGTTCATGGTGGGGTGACACAGGAGCAGAACATCACCCAGTGGTTCGAATGGGATCCTGGCATTGGGTCTGAGTTGCGTCGAACCATTAGATTGGTCCACAGGTTTGGATTGCTTGAGGGCAAGCAATCTTGGGGCGGGAGGACTATCATGTCCCCATTTTTATTCTTCTTCATAGTACAACCAGGGTGGATTTCCAGGGCAAGAGATGGCCAGGACAATGGAGCAGGTTTATGTCATCAGGGGTCCTGATGGAGTTTTATGGGATTTGATGGCATTCGCTTGGCATATTCCATCATCCGCATAGTTTGCCTTTCAATCCATCGCATTTTGACAACTTTCAGAAATCAAAGTTATTATTGGGCATAACTTAATCAATTATGCTCGAGGTGGCATTCTGGGAAGATTAATTGATGGAACACCTCAGTGTAATAGCTCGTTGGAACTAGAACGAGAAGATCTACAAGATGGGATGTTGAGAAGAGACTTCCAGTGGCCAAAGAGAGTATGGTGGGCAATTTTCCATTTTCCTTAGTTAAAAATGACTTTAATTAGTCATTTAATTAAGGAAAAATAATGAATTGGAGAAAAATGACCAAAAGTGATTTAAGTGAAATAAAATATAATTAAAGGTCACTTAAGATAAAGTCAATGGAGAAGCTTCTAGAATAATAATAAAATAATAAAATAAGATGCTTCTAGAGGCTTGGAGATCTATCCATCAGATCTATAAAAGGGGAAGAGGAGATCATTTGGAGACATCTTGGATTTGTGTATTGTCTTTGTAGAGAGGTTTGAGAATGTTGTTCTCTACTTTAGCAGTAGCCCTAGGATGGAAACCCTTGGGTGATTCAATGAGAGTGGGCGAGCACCCATCTCTTCCCTTGGTGGATCCATTCAGGGTTCATAGGTTATTGTTTTTTAGTTTGTTTGGAGGCTGATTGCGCATTATTGTAGAATAGTCTGAGGCCATTTTATCTCAACTATATGGGTTGTATTTGCATGTAAACCCCATTTCTTCTAATATAATAAAGCTGAGAATTTCCTGTTCATTGTGTTCTGAGGATTATAATGCTTTATTTACTTATTTGTTCATGGCAATATTTTGTTAAATATATGATAAATTTTATGTGAATAGCTTGTTCCAACTTTTTTCCATTTGGGACATTATAGAGGTGGCATTTCCAAGGTCAACCCTTCAGTTCATAGGTGTTAGTGAAAATAAGTGACAACGAAGGGGAATGTTGTCATGGCTAGGACACCAGCTAATGGAGGTTCACATGCTGAGAGTATAGATGTAATGGAAGAAGCAGTCGTGGAGGCATGAGTTACCCCTTTCGTCAGGCTACTTTTTCCACCCCTCTGGTGTACCCTTTACTTCTTTTTGATAATGCTTTTATATGGTGCATAATTCAAGGATCAAAGCTCACTCTTTATGATATAGCATTTATTTTACCCCTTAATATGAATTGACTTCTCGCTCATCAGGGTTGGGACATGCAAAGGTTCCTTATGATGGAGCATCAAGTTCTTAGGAATTGGGTGATGGCTAATGAGGGGGTTAGAGCTCATTCTAGGGCTTCACCATGCGCTAATTATGTCCGACCATATTTCGCATTTTAATTTTTCCTCATATTTTGTTGTGTCCATCTTATGCTTTTTCATTCTTATAGTTGTATCAACCTCCATGGCAAAGTTTCCCAACCTTACTCAAGGATGTGGATGTGTGAGTGTCAAATCCCATTGAACCAATGAGAGTTAACCCGAAGGATGGATGTGATATCAAGGGAATGATGAAAAATGTTATGTATCGAATGGTAATCGACACGCTACTTCAATCCAAGTTCCCCAAGTAGTGCCCCTCTTATAACCCTAAGGCCTTAGAGGAGATCCCATTGGACTAGGACTAAATCTAACCCCCTTGGTAAGGTGAGAGAACAAGTTTACAGTCAATATCGGTCAATAATCTAGATCACCTTGTTATCCATGTTAAAATGCTCAAAACATTAAGTAAAAGCAGTTGATTGCAAAATGGTTAAAGTACCTTCCAAGTGGTAGCCCACCTTCTTTCAAGAGGATTATTGGGTGGTGAGGTGAATGAATCGTGCAAATGAAAGAATGTGTCATATCATCATCATTGAGCAATGTGTAGGGCTGCTAGCTAGCTGGCTATCCAAAATACGAGAAATTTTTTTCTCTTATAGGGTTACCCATTTTGGTGGGTAATAGGCCCTTACAGTATTGTTGAGATAGTAGGTAAAAATCATTTCCACACTGGTCATCTGGATGGTGAGAAACTTGTGTTGACCACCCCAACAAGCAACCCTTAAGCTCTACTACAAAAGGTATACACTGACGCTATTAGGGGTGTGTTGACCACTAAAGTTGCATTTGAATATTTTTTGAAGACTCCATGCCCAAATTACATTTCAAAGCATTCCTACACTTTCAGATCATTCAAAGTTCCATATTTCATCAGGGCTTTAAGGCCCCTTCTCTCTCTCTTCGTTTTCTACTCAGATTCCGCAACCATGCGGGGATTTTTTAAACATGATGCGACTAGCATGATGAATAAAGCCATGTAAAAGGCCTAGGTAGCTTGGGACTTTACTATCAAGTGAGTCCACTCTAGGGAGTTTTTTTCACTTAACTAATTATTCATGTTTTTCAACACTGAATAACTAGTTGAGTTTTTTCTCCCAGATATACCCCCAAAGTTGGAGTGCGGCTTGATGGTAGAGCCTTGGGTGAGTCCTAGTGTCTAGAGTCAATGTATATTACCATGTTATATCACTTGTGAAATTTCACGTAATTTGATGAGGTCTAGACGTCATTCTTTAATTATTAAAAATTTCCAAATGAAATTTTTAATAAATGTTTTATATAAATTGTAATAAGTGATGTCTAGAGAAGTTGTAGGGGGTATGAGTAATCAAAATTAGACCTCTACACCTCAACTTTCTACTAAGACACACTTTGAGGGGTGAAAATCATTATTGACCCTCAAAACCCACTTTTTCCTAAGTTCATTTGGAAAATGAGAAATAGATAGCCCAAAAATAAATAAAGTGGAGAAAACAAAAATTTCCCCATGTTAGAATGAGGTGGAAATGAATTGGAAAATAAAGTCGAGATAAAGGCAAGTCAAAGGGACAAATGTGAAAGTGAGTTGGAAACCACATGGCACATGGATTATTGCACATGAGAAAATCAAGTGGTGGGCGAGCTATGTGGTCAGATTATTCATTTGGCAAGTCGATTATCTCCAAAGGATCAATGCATGAGTGGAAATATTTGGTAAATATTATTGTTGAGAAATCTTTGGAGATATGTCTCCACTAATACACCTACCACTATACACTTGTACGCATCAACTATGCTCTGGCATCCACACAGTTCAGTTCAGTTCAGCCATACAATCAGAGATACACAACAGTTTTGAGCTAATGCAAGGCAATTTGTTGGTTGGGTTATAGAGGTGGCATCCACAACAGGGATTTGTGGCATTTTGGTGAGGATTTCACAGGGATTGCTCCCCCTTTCCACGGACTACACTCCACACTTGGAAACCAGAAGGATGCAACTAGATTTTGGCATATGGGGATGAAGGGAAAACACTGCCACATCTCAAATTGACCTCACCACTTGGAATTCGACTTGCTTGCCTCTCCATTGTCATTTGGCTTTCACATTGGGATCTTCTACCATTTCTCTATAAATTGAGCCATTAGGCTCCTTATTGTATCATTCCTAGACGAGCTATTGTGCTAGCGAAACTCTAGCAAAATTTGTACTCACTTATTTCATATGCTAATAAAGTCAAGATTTTGGGGGTTCACTCTTGATGTGATGTTGTTCTTCTATCTTTGAGGTAATATTGTTCATTTATGTTTTCATTCTCTACATTTCTTGAAGTCGAAATTATTAGCTCATTTGCTGTATTTGTGGATTGATTTATGCAAGTTATCTTGTATTGATTTTTGGCCTAGAGAGATGCTCTAGAGTGACAAGCAATAGAATGTTCTTGGTTGAACATCTAGCCCTTTCCCTCATTGCTCAATCTAGTCCCTTGTGGTGCTAATGTTTCCTTTACGTGTGTACTAATTATTTTATATTGGAAAAAATATTGAGTGTGGGGTAAATTCCTGGTTGAATGAACTCACTCTCAAGGCGAATGTTGTACGAACTCACATCAAGTAGGCTTGCTCTCAGAGGCTTATCAGGCGAATTTGAAAGGGATTTTTCCAACCATAGCTCTCTAATACTATCAATTTAAATTTTACTTGTCAAATCTTATGCGCTATCATTAACTTGATCCAGTTTTAAGATCTTGTGAAGGATTTACTCCATCTTGCTTGTGCAAAGGGACGAATGCAAGTTCATTTTTGTTGCATGCAAGTTTTATTTTTACTTGTATATTCTTATTTTGTAACTTGTATTCATCCAATTTTCTTGTGCTCTCATGGCTTGCACAGTTCTAGTGGAGCATTGAAGGCATGTTGGAGGCATCACTTGAAGGGATTTGTAGGTGGAAGATTTAAGGATTAAAGAAATATCATTGGAGCCTTCTCATCTACCAAACCTCTCTCTCATAACCACTCTTGCCTTCTCTCATTTGCGCAAGGATTTTTCTTGAAGATTTGGGAGTGGAGCTATCAAGTTAGATTCTCTTGGAAATTTGAGTTGCCTCTTGGAGGCACTCTTGAGTTGTAACCGTGCGTAAGTTGTAATTTCTCTTTCTATTATTTTATTAAATCTAGAGGAGTAATTTGCTCTTTGAGCTTGTTGTAAGCTCTCCTCAAGTACCAAATCCCTCATTTCTCTATAAGAGGGATATCCACTTAAAAGATAAAATCAAATTTTTCTTTTGAGGGAGCTTGGGGATTTCCCCTTGGCATCCCTATCTCCTCATTTAGTAGGAGGAATTTTGGTTGATGGGGTCTCTTATTTTGCATTTTACTTAGTTTCTAACCTCTTTTGCAAGTGGTTTCCATCTTGTGTTTCTCTCTAACTCGCATTCTTGCTGATCTAAGTAGCAAATCGAAGTTTCATCGCACTTTGTATCTTATTTGCTGATTTAATTGTGGCTGATTTGTTTCATTTGCAGCTGATATAACTCACTCTATTGCTGATATCCTAGTTATCTCATTGCTCATTTCATAGTGTAGTTCAATTGCTCATCATATTCCACATTTGAATTTCATTTCCATTACATGCAAAGTCACTTTACATGCTAATTTAATTCATTCATGCTAAGTTGATCTCATTTCATTTGCATGCAAGTATAATATATCATTTGATGTGGATTGGTATCTTTATTGAGTTATCTTGAACCATCTCTCATTTGAAGCACTACATTTACTTGCAAGTTATTTCATCACTTGCCATTTGCAATTTGCACTTCTAAAAATTTACCTCCAAGACATAAGTCTTGGTTGAATAGACTTTAGGAAATATCCTTCAACTTTTCCAAATCCAAGTTTGGAGAAAAGGTTAAAACGCATGACCACGCAATTCAGGTGATGGCATAGTCCCACGTTGGAACAATGACATGTAGGGTGACTTGAGGGACTGGTGGATACTCGTTAATGAAGCTAAGCTTCTCCACTTGAGGCCCCTTGCAACAACCTCTATTCATACAAGGGTGAAGGATTTGAGGAGTAATATCTTAGGTAGGATTAAATAAAATTTACCAAGAACACTTCACACACTCACTTCTACAACTTTGGGTTACCTTGCATGCAACTGTGATAATTTCTTTTAAGCTCTTTCTCAAATACATGCAAATTGGATTGTGAGCACTTACATTTATTTCATTTGCAAGTACTTTATTTACATTCTTGTATCTTGTTAGTTTCATGCTCATGTGCTTATCTTGAATTTCTATGCTATATCATTTACATTATATGTGAGCATATTCATTTCCAAGTACAAGCCTTATTTCACTTGCAAGTTTCATTTTCATTTAAGTTGGTCATCTTTTTCGAAGTTGTAGTCTTGATTTGATTTACTAACACTTGTCTTGCAGCTTCTCATTTCATTGTACTTGTGTATCTTGAAAGCATTTCCATTATTGCAAGTATTGTCATTTACCTTTGAGCATATTTCATATTATTTCTTGCAAGATTATATTTATTGGCACTAGTCTACTTACATCAATTTTCCTTGCAGGATATATTGTTGAATCATTTTGATCTATTTACATGTTGATGTTTATTATATGCTCATGATTTATTTATACTTGCTAGTTTGATTCCTTGCTTCAAGTTACATTTCAAGTCTTTGAATGGTTGATGCTTTAAATGGTTAACTAATCGTCTCCTATAACTTGCTAGTTTTAACAAGTTTTCCTTAGAAATCATCCTTAGGTTCCACCCTCCTTGGCTTTAGCTAAGAGAGAGCCTAGACGAAGAGAGTTGGGATTAGGTGACAACCCCTTCTCTGAGCTTTTCCACCAAGGCCGCAACTAGTGGGGTTAAGGACTTTTCCCACATTAACTTAGGTGTGTAGGCATGGCGGTAACAAGGTTTTTTCCTGAACTTTGGTTAGTTGACATTTTTCTTGTGATTTCATTAAAGTGATGTGAGGTTTTAACATGATTTAGTATAGTTATATAGTCTGACTTGTCATTTATATTTATGCTAGTTATTTTATTTTTAGATTGGTTTTCATTTCATTTTGATTTTATTACCATGTTAGGAAGGGATAGGATTTCAATCCAACTCACTATATTTTACGTCGCCTTGGTTGAGATTTTCAGGGAATAGGTGGAAGATTTTGAGGTTCTCACATCCTCTTGGCTAGAGCATGTGTCCTATTGTTGAAGTCTGTTGTTACCCCTTATGTCAATAGGGGTACATAGAAAAACTTTTGCAGTGTATATCACCACCATTGTAAGCCCAAGATCATAGGTCAAAAGCATTGTAACAAGCATGTGAGAACTTTAGTAATGTTCAAGGTTTTCTAGCACCACTGGTCTAAAAACTACTTCCATAATGCACTACACATCCTTAAAATCATTAGTAGGTTGTAAGGTAGCAGAAACAACAACTAAAGAGTTAGCCTAGGTGTTTTTGTCTCTGGGAATTACCTCTATAACTAAAGCATCGAAGAGTTCTAGTGTGCCACACTGAATTCCTATACTTCCACATCTTTTCATTCTTAGTGTTAAATATGCCTTTGATATGGGAGACAATTAAATAAGAGTCACCAACAAATTTAGGCGTTTGATTTTTCTATCAAGGGCAAGGTATAATCCCAAACTAAGAGCTTCATATTCCGCAATGTTGTTGGTACATTCAAATTCAAGTCTTTAGGAAAATAGTCGGTGATGCCAAGATAATTCCATCACCGGAACCAGTTTTGGAGCAAGCTCCATCAAAGGACATAGTCCAAACTCCACCTATATCATCATTAGGTGGGATTTAGTTGGCAAGAATGTATAAGTTTACACGAGAAAATCATTTTCTACAAAAATTAATTAATTCACCCACAAAGAGGGTTAAATTGTGGAGATACAAGGTCCTAGCTTAGGATTTCCACATGTAGCTTGATTTGACTTTGATTGAGCTAGATCCAATGAACAGTATCCAAACGACTATCTTAGGAGGCTCCCAATGGCTAGTTTGACTCCTCTTTGACTCACGTGTGAACTTTAGTGTATGTTACTTGTCCACAAATTGGCTTGAGGAGGGTTGATGAGGGAACACCTTGCATAATGAACCTAGTGCTTTGCTTAAGGAAGGTGGCCTTCACCTTGGAGATGCTAACAAACCATATTTTGACCCACGGTGTTACACCTAGGCCAACTTCAATTTTCCCATGTGTGAGCTGGAAATTATCATTTTTTTGCTTGCATGGTTGTTAGAACTTCAATGTTTTGCCACTTTCAGGCTCTGAGGTTTTCATGTGTGATAGAAGGCTCCATGCATGACATGCAATGTATTATGTCACATGCAACATAAATATGCTTTTGCCACCTTTTCTCTTGCATTACTATGCCCACGTCCCACTTTGAAGATTTAATTTTGCATAAAATACCTTCTTTTTGCCAAAATTGCTACATGGTATGTCAAGTATGCATGAGCCATTGTTGAATTTTGGACACGGGAACCCTACGCATCAAGATTCATGAAGTTCCTTGGGAAACATGAATTTTGCTAGGAATTGTGAAATGCCATGTGGAGAAATGAATTATACTATACCATTTCCAAGGAGATGCATGCAGACTCTATGACACATGACCATGTCGGAAAGACATGGGTGCGGTTAACCATGGAATGTGCAAGCCCTACATAGTGTGATTAACCTTTACAAAAACCAATGACTTCCACAAACCATGTACCCCAATAGATCCATCTAAAGGACTCCAATTCTATCCACGAATATGTAATGTCCCTTTCCAAATGATCACTTCTGGAGAATGACTTAGTAGCCTATTTGATTCCCATAGGCTATAGTCAGTAAAATGGGGATCGATTAATTTAATTGTTTAAATCTTATTTCGATGAAAAACATGTAAAAGTGACATTGAATTATTAAATTAAAAAAGGTTATAAAAGAAAAAGCCATGGTATTTTGATAACCCATGGTATTCTAATTAACCATGGTATAGATACATGGTGTTATGATGATAAAAGACAGATTGGAGCTCACTCTTTGGGCAAGCTTGATTATCTTATTGTTCTTTGTAAAGCTATTGGCTTCAAACCCTTGTATGAAACACTAAGAGCATTCAGGTTTTGGTTGTGAAAGATTCAACCCTAGCTAGTAAATTGGAGAGATCATTCTGGTTTCTCACATTGTGCGTATAGGAAAATTCAATTCGGGTTGGTTTCAACGGTGAAACAAATTCACCCTAGTTGATTAGGAGGAAAGATCACTTGGATTTTTCATAGGTACTTATCGCTGAAGACCCCTCTCATTGGCAGACCGTGGAATTATCTCAAGGAGGATTGAATTAGCTTCACAAAATTGTTACAATAAGGTGATTTACAACTATTTGTCAAGACATCTTAGTTTTTCCATCTTCTTATTCCCCAACAAATTCATGCCAATTGCCAAGGCCACTCTTAGGTTCCCATAAATTGAATTTTTTATTATATCTAAGAGGGCTTGATTTGCTTATTAATAAATCAAATTTAATTGTTTGAATTGTTACTGTAAAAGTTTTATTTGTGGCTATGTTATTATTGTTATTTTGCTTGTGGTATAATTTTTGTAAAGGTTTCATGAAAAGTGTTTGATGAAACGTGTTAAAGCTAAAATTCTAGAAATTGTGAGTTTGGTTAGAACATTTCAATAGGGTATATTATAGTGGTAGCAGAGTTGGTTCTCCTGCTACCTTGTTGGATCGCTAACCTTTGTGCAATGTTCATGATAAAAAATTCAGTTACATGTCATTTTTGTGGGTTGAGCACCAATTAAGTTTTATGGAGGGAAGACAACTACGCATTTTCCTTTTGAGAGAAAGTGTGTGTCTTCATAAGTATGACTTGCCAATTGTAGTTGTAATCCACACCAACTTTAATGAGTATTGTTCTCTTCCTAAAGAAATTTGAAATGTTCTCACGTTCAAACAAGTTTTGGGTAAACTAGGGGAGAAAGAAGAAAATTGGGGTAGAAAAAAGGTTGATTTAGTGACTTTCTCCACACATGTTCCAACAGAATGACAATGGGCCCAAGAATGTTGAGACGATCACTGAAGAGCTTGCATATTTAGAGAAAGAGAAGTAAAAGAGAAGGATTCTTCCAATGCGAGAAATAATGATCATCAAACACAACAAAGCCCTCCCTCTCCTTAATGGTATCATCAAATGGAGGACAATGGCAATGATGGTTCAAGTGATGATGAAGTGTTGCAATTATGGGAGGATGGATATCATGTTGCACAGCATGACCTTGAGGATTGTTACCCACCACTTCGTGGGTGATATCCCCAGGAAAATTTTTTCTCCATGATTGACCTCAGCTGGCAGCCAACAACCCCTAGCAGCCTCCTGCTAGCTCGTTGTGTCATTTCTCTGCCACTTGAGCCAACCATGTGGTCCCTCACCCACCTGTATTGATCATATGTTTGAAGGTGGGCCTCCCAAATCGAAAGGTATGTCTTGTCATTTGGTAATTGAGTATTGAGTTTACTTATCATGGATACTTCTAGGTATGGATTGAAGGGGGGACTTGGCAGAAAAGGTGGGGTTAGTTTTTGCTCGTCCCTTGGTCTCTTTTGGATGTTATCCTTGGATCTTAGTCCTCTGGGATCTCCTTTATTGACCATTTGGTTCTAGGGTGGTACGACATGGAAAACCCCGACTTTGGGTGCGTGGTCCCGCTCCTTTATCCACATATATTACTCCCTTTCCACTCATTATACCCTCATTCATCATTTCTCCCACCTGAGTCCACATTTCCATCATGGGTCCACATAGGGCCAACCTCCCTATCCCCTTGTCCCCACCTTGAGTCAGGCCTGGAATGATGCCCCAGAGGTTGAAGTAGCTAAAAGAAAAAGAAAAAAACATAATTGGCCACATTTAACAGGAAATTGTACCACAAAATGCAAAAGATGGACAGGAGAAAAATAATTAGCACGTGGGAAAAAGCCAATACATGAGCTCTACTCCAATCCATGGTCGTCACCCTGGTTCCATAGGCCCTAGATAAGCCTCCTTTAGCATTTAGCAACCCATGATTGTCCCAACCCCTAGAAGGCAATGAACGCCCTACTTAAAAGGGAGTAATCATTGCTATATATTACACATCATGCTCTTGTCCTTTGCGCACCGAGCAATTAATTAAAGAAAATTCATAGAAGGCAAAAGACATATAAAGAAGGGTGGAAAAATCAAGGTTGGGGGGCCTCATATACCACGATTTCTCGCTCCTACACATTACAAACCTAGGTGTGGGATTCCCCTTATCTAGCTACCCCTATGCCCCAATATGTGGCCTAGGATTGCCCCTCTCATTCCCTACTCTATTCCACTTATTTATCACTTTCGACCCTCATTAGAGGGATGTACCTTGGACATACTATCCCCTTTAAGGGCTGAAACCACCTAATAAAGTACTTGGTTAACCCCCTTTGGAGCTTCGAGACACTAGCACATGCCAAAGCCCACTACGGAAGGGCATGCCATTATGAAGTGTCCACTTTGTTATCCATGGTTTGTAAACTCTTTTACACGATTATTTTAATGATTGGTTGTATTGGAAGCCTAGGGGACACATTGGATCTTATGCAGGATTACAGGTGGTTTCCATTTGGGTTTGGTCTCCCTATACAAGATCCTAACCCCTAGAGGTCTACATTGGCACATATAGGGTGTGAATAGAGAGCCACTGGCCTCCACAACAACATAGAACACTCCACAGATTTTCATCGATGCTCGAAGACTACTAGCGATCCACTTTTGGGATGTTGGTGATATGCTTGGTACATTATGCCTAGCAGGCCCTCACAGGAGCCCCACACTCCTGATAGGGGTCCCAAGACTTATACAATGTCATGCCAACATTCATTCCACCACTCGGACCTTTATAGAGGATCTACAGGCATATTTGATCCATATGGAGACCCATGGGATCATTTATGTGCCTTTAGACCCCGTGGAGCACCACAGGTCTACTACTTGGAGAATAAGGGGCCATCCCCTTGTCCATCATATTTAGAGTAATTTATTCCTCAATATGGCACTTCAGGACATTATTAGGCCTTTAGAAGACCCCACGACATGTACATTTTATTATTTGGCCCCCTGTGAGGCTTATTTTTCCACTTGTGAGCTAGTTTGGTGGGTTTGTCACCAATAGGGGTTTATTTGCACATTATTTTATCATCAGAGGCTAATGTAGGCCCATAGGCTAATTCAAACTCCTTAGGAAGCTATACATTGATGTTAGATACATTCATTTGGATCATCACTTGACTTGGGATCTCTCTAATCATAGAGAACTTCACATTTTTTCCTTCGAGGATATTTTTGGAGATGGATGAATTTTGATATATGGATTTGGGCTATTTTTCTTGTCTTGGAGCTTTGTCTTGCAAACAAAATGCTGGTTGGATATACTCTATAACGTTGTAAGTAAATTTTAACGTTGTTATTCTTATTGCTGCATATTGCTAGAATTAGGGCTAGTTGTTGCATAAATGAAATGTGGAATTAAGCATGTTTTAGCTAATTTAATGTATGGGCCAATGTTATATGAATGAAATTCCCTAGAGATTATTTGTCTCGATAAGCTTGCATCATTTTCTTTGAAGTATAAATGCTTGAAGGTCACTTTTCTTTTCTTCCTCTCAACATCGGATGAAGCTGACTTTCCGGGCCTCCTTGATCAAGAAACCAAATTCTTACTCATCATCATCCTTGACTCCATATCCCCAAGTGAATTAGGCACTGATCCCTAAAAATGGTGGTCATCTCCTTCACCTTTTTGACTTTTTACCACTTTTCCCCAGGTCTAGCCCTCAAAGGTCACCTAGGGCATCAATTTCCTGAGAATTGACCCAAGGAAAAAATTCGATCTCCGACAAGCTACTGCGTCGGTGGGTCCCTCCCTCTCCTCCAAATTTTAGGCAATTCTAACAATGGAATCTCTAGGAATCCCAAGCCCTAGCTCTAGGATCGAATTTTGCCTAGGCATCCCTAGACCTCAACAGGATCAATTCAACCTTTTGAAGTAAATATTCTTGTTTGGTCCTTTCCCTTCCCCTTGTCCAGGATAGGAACATCATTGGTCACTACATTCCATCCCCAAACCTGGGCTGGGACCACTTGGTCCCGTGTAGTCCCACTTCTCAATAAAGATTTTTTGGGAATCCAAGTTTCCCAAGGATTATAGGGATTGAGAAATAAGCCTATTCCTTCTCCCTCAACCTTCCAATCCTCACCCCTTACCCCAGGAGTACCAAGTCCCTTGCTTAAAGAGCAAGCAAGTTCCATTCCACACTCCATCCTTGGGAAAGGTTTTCCACAGTCACTTTCCACCTATCCATTGACATATACTTTACAAGTGATCCCTACACTACCAGGACCCCTCCCATCAGTGAAAGTTTGTAAAGAGTAGGGAGACTTAGCTGTGGTGACAGTGGGTTAAGCCTCCACTGTTTCCCTTAACCTAGCAATTGCCCTCTTAGGAACCCCTTTTAGGGCCCCTGCTAGTTTGAGCGGTAACAAGGATGACCTTGATCATGTGCTTAGTGAGACTCTCAGTCAAAGAAGTGGCAATGGGGTTAGTGACTTTATGATTACGAAGTATTTGAAGGTGGTGACTCAAAATGGTGACCCTGGTGTTGAGTATCCTAGAGATTTGGAAAATTCAGCCAGTAAAATGAAGTATCAGATGTTTCATTTACTAAATCTAAACAAGATATAGTAGAAGAACAAGGGGACACTTACGTAGAAGTAGAAGATGATAATCATAACATCAGAGAAATTTTGAAATGGGCTTCAAAATAAAAATGTACAACCAAAATAAACTTTATAACCAAACCCTAATAACCCTAATAACCAAATTGCCTAGGGTTTCCTTAAAACCGTAGCATTCTTTTAGTTATTCTCCATCTTCTCTTGCTTCCATCAGAGGTGTCTTCTCAGGGGTGATCTCAATGACTTTTCCTCAGCCTAACTCTGAAACCATGTTAATTTTTCTTAGGGTTATATTGTTCTTTACTTTAGATAATTGCATTTCATCATTTTAGTCATTTAATTCACCCCTCAATATTATAACATCGTTACATCATATGAAATTATGTAGAAAGAACAATATTATCAGCAATGCAGCAAAACATAAAGGAATAATAGAAGAAAAAAATTCACATATAGAGACACCAAGGTTGGTCAGAGACCAAGGTAAAATCCCAAAAGGGGGAAAACCCTTTCAAATTCTTCTTCTTATTATATTGTCATAAATTGTTCAGCAAAGAGACTACAATAATCCACTTCTTCATTCACAAGACTATCTAGCAAAACTAAACAAACCATATCATAGAGATGAACCCACCAACAATACTAGACAAAATCATGATTCAGAAGCTTGCAGTCAACTGTCAACGTTTGCGGTCAACTAACAAAATGAACCTTCTAGCTGCAAAGAGAGATATGCGTTTGGTTGAAATGTTCTAGCCGCATGCAGAGGTTTGCATGTGTGTGACTGCAGTGGAAAATATCCTGTGGCATCCTTGTGGCTATGAACCAAAAACCCTAATCACACATGTGAGCTTCATACCCTGCAATTTCAGACCTGTGCGAACTTCTGCGAACCAAATTCAGACCTGTGTGAACCAAAACTAAAGAAAGAAGAATGATTGATGATCTCCAAATGAGGGTCACTTGACATGTATTTATAGCCATCCAAGGGTGTTCAATTTCCTTTTGGGCTGACTTGTTGTTTTTGTGCACATGTGAGTTTCCATATTAAAATATATTTTTCCTTAACCAAATTAAATTCTTCAAAGGGCTAGTAGGGGTCTTCCTTGATGAGGAAGATTGTCCAAAGAAGGGAATTTCTCCCTGAGCCACCAAATTAACAAGAACATGACCAATGGAATTCTCCAACTCATTCATTCTGACCTATGTGGATCCATGCCTATGCTTTCTCTTGGTGGCCATCTCTACTACATAAACTTTATTGATGATTTCTCTAGGAAGACATGGATATATGACTTGAAGCATAAGGACGAAGCTTTTGATATGTTCAAAGACTTGAAGGCATTGATAAAAAATCAAACAGGAAGGAAAATTAAGATCTTTAGGTATGGCAATGGTGGAGAGTACATTTTATATGAGATCATAGACTTTTGCAAGAAGGAAGGTATCAAGAAATAAACTATTGTACCTTACAATGCCGAACAAATGGAGTGGCTGAAAGAAAGAATAGGTCCATTGTGGAAGCTGCCTGAGCCATGCTTCATAATCAAAAGTTGTCAAAGTTCCTTTGGGGAGAAGCAACAAATACAAGGTATATGTTCAAAACAAGGTTCCTTATCAAGCATTGCATAACAAGATCTCCCAAAGAAGTCGTGAAAATTTCTAAACATAAATTCTATTACTGAAATTCTATTTATGAAATTCCTTCAGTAAATTTTAAAATAAATTCTACTGTAGATATCACACCATTATACATAAACAAATATATGCACAAGAATCAAACACATCGACACAGTTATTTTTGGACAATTGTCCCTGGAAAAATCCAATGTGGGAAAACCGGTGCAACAAAGAAGGGTTTTATTAATCTTCAGCAACAATCGCTTTTACAATTTTTTTTGCATAGACACTGGGAGAAAACACCTGAGACTTTTCTTCAAGACTTTCTAACACCCTGGAGGACTTCCTTTCCCTACTGCATCAGCCCTGTGTCATTCTGCGTGGCTCTGCACTGCTCTGTCCTTCTCTGCGTCATCCACTGAGTCTCTATGATCTGCGTCTCCCTCTGTGCTTTCTCTCAAAGTCTCTGTGTCACCACTTCTGAGCTCCCTAACTGTTGCTAATCACCCCCTCTTCCTCCACTCTGCAACTCTCCCTCTGAAATCGATTTCACTCTCTCTGAAAATCGATTTTCCTTGGGATACTGAGTATCTGCTCGTGTGTCTCCAAATGACCCTCAAGTCTTTTCTTATACTTTTCTTGTTGAAAAATCAACGATTGAGAATAAGTCTCTAATGAACGGCTAAGATTAAAACAGACTTGATCCTCGCTTCCTAAAAGCTTCTCATCTTTATCGTTATTAATACCTATTAATATTTATATTTTCCTAAGTTTAGACTTAGGAACCCGTTAAAATTATTAATTATTTTAATAACTCCTCATGAGGATGGAATTTCTCAAAACGATTTCTAAGTCTTGGAGACCTTATGTGCTTTAGCCTTTGCACCAATTTTCATGGCTAGAGCACATCCAATGCTACCACAAATCAACACTCCCTCTTAACAAGGAATGTGCTCTAGTAATGTTCCACCACTGAACATCACACTAATTCTCTAGCACCGGTACCTATGCCGATGCTAGGCCTGTTGCCCCACATCCATTGCACTGTTGCCTTTTCTACTGCTGCTCATGGCTCTACCACTGCTACATCTGTACTGCAGCTCCTTCTGCATCGGTGCTGCTGCTAGTCATTCTTCCCAACATTACATCTGCATTGCAACTCTCTCTCAAATGCTACCCATAGCACTGCCACTGCTAACTGCTGCACTGCACCCCTGATACTTATCCATTTATGCTACTAAAATGGATTCTCTACCATCCCCATCTTCTCCCTGAAATAAACGAACTTTGTTCTTCCTAGGGCTTTGGTGAAGATCTCTGCCACCTGTTCTCTTGTAGGAGTGTAGTTCAACTGTACTGTTGGACACAGTCTTTGACAAAGTGACACCGAATATCAATGTGCTTCGACTGATCATGAAATACTGGATTCTCAGAGAGCTTGATGCAACTCTGATTATCACACATGATCCTGGTCGCCTCCATCTTTCTTCTGAATAGGTTCACAAGCAATTTTCTAAGCCATATGGCTTCACACGAAGCTATGCTAGCGGCCATATATTCTGCTTCAGCTAAGCTTAGAGCTACGAATATCTGTTTCTTATTGCACCAGGAGGTCATCCCCGATCCAATGTTGAAACAGTACCAAGAGTTACTTTTTCGATCTACTGAACTTCCAGCCCAATCTGCATCAATAATCCACTTAGTCTAGTGTCATTACTTCTGGTGTACAATAGTCCATACTCGACTATTCCCTGTATATATCTGAGAACATGTTTGGCTGCTGCCCAATGCGCCCTCTTAGGTTCCACCATGAACTGACTGAGGGTGTTGACAGCGTAACAAATGTCTGGCCTGGTATTGATCAGATACATTAGGGACCCCATGAGCTGCCTATATAAGGTGGGGTCAACATCTTTGTCTTTTGATGCATCATTTTTCTTCCAGTTGGTGATTATTGGAGTAGCCATAGGCCTACAGTCCTGCATCCTGAATCTCTTCAGGATTTCTGTAGCATATCTCCCTTGTCCAAGGAAGATCTCACCCTTCTGCTGCCAAACTTCCAACCCCAGGAAATAATGCATTTGTCCCAAATCCTTCATGTAGAATTCTGTGGCTAGATTCTTCTTGCAGTCCTCGATGAGCCGGGATGATACTGTCAGGAAGAGATCATCCACATATAATACTAAGACTAGAGGCTCATTCTCTACAACCAGATAGTAGAGATTTGGATCTGCATCACTCTTGATGAATCCCATCTTCTGCAAGTAGCCATCAATGACCATACCATGCTCTAGGCACCTGTTTGAGCCCATACAAGGCTTTCTTCAATCTACATACATGATATTTCTTGTCATGTGTCTCAAAGCTTTCTGCCTGTTCAATGTATACTTCCTCTTCTATCACCCCGTTCAAGAATGTCGTCTTGACATCCATCTGATGAATCTCCCACACCATCTGTGTTCCAAGAGATATCACGGTTCTAATAGATGTATACTTGGCTACTGGGGTGAAGGTATCTTCGTAGTCTATTCCTTCCTTCTGAGCATACCCCTTAGCCACAAACCTGGCTTTGTATTTTTCCACACTGCCGTCTGTAGTGTAGTTGATCTTGTAGATCCATCTCGAACCTACCACTGATCTATCATGAGGCCTAGGTACTACTTCCTAGACATCATTCACCATTATAGAGCTATATTCCTCCACCGTCGCATCCATCCAAACTTGATGATGAACGGCCTCATGAAAACTGGAAGGTTCCCCAACCTGAGCTACTAAGGCCTGATATCTGTCTGGCTGTCTTCGCTCCCTTTTACTATTCCTGGGTGCATCAATGAAATCTTCTACATCCCGTAGAATCTGTCCAAGTTCTTGGCTCATTCTTCCTCTGGTAGTAGGTACGTCAGTTAGCTCTTCCTCTTCCTGTGATTCCCCCTGTTCTGATGGAGAATTTTTTGTACTAGCTTTCGCTGGTTGAAGTGGTTTGACCAACGGCTTATCTTTTGACTACTCCTAGGAAGGCATTTCTCAAGATTTTCTGAAGGCCCTATCCTCCATGAACTTCACATCTCGCCAAACTAGTACCTTCCTGCTCCCTAGAAGATAGATTCTATATGCCTTAGCATTATCGCTATATCCCACAAGATATCCTTTCTCTGCAGTTTGATCTAACTTCTTCCTCTTCTCCTCGGGTATACGACAGTATGCTAAACTTCCAAATATCATAACATGACTAACTTCAGGTGTCTTCCTGGTGAAGACCTGCTCTGGAGTAATCTTGACCAATGCCCTATAACGAGTTCTATTCTAGACATAAACTGCTGTGTTGCATGCTTCTGCCCATAGGAATTTTGGCAAATCCTGATCATACATCATTGCCCTAGCTGCTTCCACAATAGTCTTTTTCTTCCTTTCTGCTACTCTATTTTGCTTCGGATTGTAGGGAGTTGTCCACTCTCTTCTGATGCCCTCCCTAGCGCAAAAATCGGTGAAGTCCTTGTCGACATACTCTCCACCATTGTCTGAATGCAACACTTTTATTTTCTTTCCTGTCAGATTCTCCACTAGAGCCTTGAACTCTTTGAATCGACAGAAAGCCTCATCCTTGGTTTTCAGAAAATATATCCAAGCCTTCCTGGAATGGTCATCGATGAAAGTGACGAAGTATTCGGCACCACTAAGAGCTTTTGTGGACATCGGTTTGCAGATATTTGAGTGTATCAATCCTAGTACACTCTTGGCCCTATTGCTACTTCTAGGAAACATTGCTTTGGCATACTTGCCCAGAGCACACCCTTTGCATACATCATCTCGTTCAATACTAAGATCTGGAACTCCTGTTATAGTTTTCCTGAGAATTCTCAGAGCCCCATGGTGCAAATGTCCCATCCTTCTGTGCCATAATTCATTCAAATCCTTGTCTCCATTACTGCTTATCAGTGCCATTGGTGATTCTAGTTGCACCCTATACAACCTATTACTTCTGATTCCAATCCGTACCTTCTTTTTCCAACTCGGGTGTTTAACGTATACTTTCTCCTTAATGAAGAAAACGTCAAGCCCTTGCTTTGAAGTTGAGATACGGAAAGTAAGTTCATCTCCAGTCCTGGCACATGCAGCACATTGGTAACTCAGAACTGCTCTCCTGTTTCTGTTTAAAAAACTATAGTACCCTTCCCTACTGGAGTACACTTTGCCTTATTCCCCATGGTGATCTAAAAATTCATTCTTTCCTCCTGATAATCTGAGAAACATTCCCGGATTCCTGTCATATGCCAGGAGGTTCCACTTTCTATATAGTATATACCATACCCCTGATGATTCTTCCAATCTGGAAGCCAGCATAGAGTAATCAAAATTTCTCTCTTGTGCATTCTTCTGAAAATTTGCACAAATCTCCTGACGTGGGTGCCTCTGCATCATGCCCTTGACTCATCAGCTACCGCATGTGACATCTTCTTAGAGAAGATATCTGCTCTTATTTTGACAAGTCAAAGTGTTGACTTCTGATGTATATGTACTATCTCTTTCTCTGTTGAACTACAGAAGAACATATAAGAAGAATTGATCAAGGGTTTCCCACATTGGGGTTTGTCCCTGGCTGGCGCCACATCTTGTGTCCTCTTGTCTTGGCTTGTTTTCTACGATTTATGTTTATGTTCTATCTGCATTTTACAATCATGCTAAATGTGATTGCTAATCTGGAATTGATATTAAGCTAATATGGAAAATTGAAGTAAATTTGCAATCAGCATAGAACATACCTAAAATTAGCATGGTATCAGAGGTGAGGTGCAGACAAAGCCCAAGCAAGAGTGAAAGAGCAATCGCCGAAGATTGTTGGAAAGTAAAAAAAGGCTCAATGGGTTCCTCATCCCTCTTCAAATTCACCATGGGTGAAGTCGAAGCAGAGAATATTATCTGAGTGGCGCAACGAAAGCATCTGATGGCCTACCTAAAGATCACTTCAATGGGAAGTCCAAATCTAAGGGTGGAAGGAAAGGCAGATGCCTTGCTTGCAATAAGTTCGGCCATTATGCGAAGGAGTGGCCAAATGGTAGGGACACATCACCTGATGATGATAACAATCATTCCAGGGACATCTTCAATGATCAGAGGAATGACAGGTAATGTAGCTCATCAAGGAATAGCCGACTCTTCAAAGAAAGCAAGGAACCCCAGGTATGAAGAATCAAATGTTGTTTCTGATAAGCTAAAGGAGTATTATCTTATATTGGCCCTCTCCACTACTCCTCCAGACTCTTTGGGAATCTGGCTTATTGATTGTAGTGCTTCAAGGCACTTCATCGGATAGAAGGAAGCTCTCTCTAATTTGGTAGAGATGGAAACAATCGTGGGGATTATACTTGGAGTCAATGCCACCTATCCCGAAAAGGGTGTAGGGAATGTTACCCCTCAATTGAATGAGGGTAACACGATTCATTAACAAGAAGTTCTTTATGTACCTGATCTCAAGAAGAATTTGGTGTCCATTTTGGCAATAGAAATCAAAGGTTTCAAGGTGGCATTCATCGGTGGAAAGGTACATGTTTGAAAAAGGATTTTTTCAAGATGCTTTTACTCATGGGTTCAGGGTTGGCAATTTGTATCAAGTTGCAGGAAGTCCATTGGGGACCATGTCGTGTGACACATCTCTTCAATGGCACCGGAGGTTTGCCCATCTTCATTATAAGGCCCTACCCGATGTGAGTCAGATGGTGAAAGGGATGATTGAATTCAAGAAGAGCATGGAGGTACATGTCCGAGATGTACCGAAGGAAAATCTTACAAGGGGACCATTCCCCTCATGTAGCAAGTCCATAGGTTTGGAACACAACCCGAGGGGTTTGAGATTCATGATTAGGAATCTCATGTATGCAGGTTGAAGAAAGATTTCTATGATTTAGATTTTAGAGCTAACACCCCGAGCTTGGTATGAGAGGATTGAAAACTATCTGATGAAGCTGAGATTCACTAGGAGTGAAGTGGACCCAAACCATTGCTTTAAGTTTGTGGATGATAGACCTCTCATACTGGTACCTTATGAGGACGACCTCTTTCTAACAGGTGAAAATCCTCTCATTCGCAAAAGTAAGAGGGAGTTGGATTTCGGATTTGGAATGGTGAACTGCAAGCATGTGACTAGCTTGATAACTTTAAGAAGTTATGCGGTAGTGATGCCGTACCTGATTTGGAAAATGCCTCTGAGTTTCATAAACTCATACTAGCATTGGTGTTCTTGGTGAATGCCCATTTGGATATATGTTTTGCAGTTAGCATGCCGAGCTCATATATGGTTGAGCCTCACTGGATTGGTGCCAAAAATCATTTGAGATATCTTCAGGGCACAATCTCCCATGGATTGAGATACACTGCCGGAAATGTGAAGCAGCATGATTATTTTGATGCTGATTAGGCAGGCAGTGGGGAGGATCGCAAGAGCACTTCTGGGTGCTGGTTCTCTTTGGGTTCTGCTTCGATATCCTGGATGAGCAGGAAGTAGAAGTGATCTGTATTTGTATTACTAGAGCTAAATATTGAGCACCTGATCAAGAAGTCGGCTGCTTTGAGCACCGATGAGGTTGGATACATAGCAGTGAGTAGGGCCTCCTGTGACGCTGTCTAGTTGTGGAAGCTCTTTAGTGAACTGTTTGGACATGTGCTGGATACCATCGTAATCTTTCGTGACAACCAGAGGGGGATTTGATTGTTGAGGAATCCCGTGTTCTATGATCGCTCCAGGCATATAAACATCAAGTACCACTTTATCTGGGATATGGTACATTGAGGAGCAAGAAGGCTCCATCACATTGGGACTGATGTGCGGGTCGCCAATATTCTGTCGAAGCCCCTAGGAAAGGTCAAATTCTTGAATTTTCGAGAACGACTAGGAGTAGTGGAGAGACTCTCTCCTAAGGGTCCTGTATGATATGTACAATGAGCTCTCAGAGCTCTGGGGGGCTTGGGGATACATCTTTGAGCGATGAGCAACCATAGGGTGAGTGGTTCAACGTTCCCCTAGTGGTTTGCTATGTAGGCAGGATGAGTGGTTCATCCTTCTCTTGCTGAGACACAGTCATAGGGTGAGTGGTTCAGCCTTCCCCTAGTGATTGGTTGTGTACAGGGTGAGTGGTTCAGCCTTCCCCTGGGATACCCCTGGCGACATTTAGGCAGGATGAGTGGTTCATCCTTCTCCTGACGAGACATCCTACCCATGCAGTCTGGGACTCATGGAAAGTACCTCTCATCTAGCCAATGAGTAGGGAAATGAGGATAGGGACCATAGTAGTACCGATGGACGCATCGTTTTACTACCGTAGTCCCTATGTTAGGATGATATTGGTTTGGGATCAATTGGCACTGACTTCGGGTCAATAAGAGTGATATAACTCACTCTCTTTTGAAACAAATTTCGGATTAGTAAGAGTGGTATGATACTCTCTCTTTATTTGGAACTAATTTCGAATCAGTAAGAGTGGTATGATACACTCTTTATTTGGAACTGATTTTGGATCAGTAAGAGTGGCATGAGACACTCTCTTTTATATGTGACTGACTTCGGGTCAGTAGAGGATGGTATGATACATTCTCGATCATTTCTTCTTCTTCATAGTTCAGCAGAGCAGAGCAGCGCAGGGTGGCAGAGATAGAACAGTCTGGCAGATGGATCAACAGATGGAGTTCTCCCTAGTTGAGAGGGAGTGTTAAAATTGGCAACTAGGGCCAAACTCCATGTGGGTCTTCTTATTCATGGCAGCTGATATTTTTCTTGGATTCCTCTCGTCGAGAGGTGTAGGATTGATCTAAAGATAATCCGATTCCGATAAGTATTCATGGAGATATGAATTTATTTGTGTTATGGGACAATTCGTCAAGGTCGGCCAGCAACCAAATTGCCCCCATCTATCCTCAACGTTTTACTATAAAAGGAGGTGGCTTGCAAGTCATTTGTCACTCATCTCATGTGATCTTTTCCTCTCCACTCGTTTGGGTTTTGGTGGAAGGAAAAGTCACTAAGAGTATACGCTGCCCTAATGGATGCCCTAGACCCTAACACTATCATGGAGGAGGCTTTAATGAAGCTACAATAACGCAGCAAGGAGAGATCTAATCGCAGGTCTAGGAGAGACCCTATTCGCTGTCCTAAAAGGCTTCCTAACGCTGTCCTAAAGGAAGGGATCCTAGCCGCAATAAGGAAGAGTCCTAAACACAGAGATCTGGCCACTGCCCTAACCCTAAACGCAGTCTCCTAGCCGCAACACTTAAGGTTGCCCTAGGCCGCAGTACACGCAGCAAGAAGGGACACTTATACTCTGTGAAGGGAAGGCCTTAAACTGCAGTTTGAAGAGGCTTTCATCTAGCCCTATCCGCAATAAAGGAGGTCCACTCTCAGCTGAAGATACGCAGCCCTAGCTGCACTAACCACATGCCTGATCCATGGCTATTGTAGAATCCTCACTCTCAGTCCAAACAAGGTGACTACAATGCTGTCATATCTGGCCCATCCACTGTAAGGAACAACACCTAACCTCATCAAGTGAAAGGTCACTTGGCCACAGTAAAAGAGGTTTCAACGTTGAAGTGACCTGAGGCCTCAAGATGCTATTAAGGGGTTCTAAATTCACAATAGATTACAGCGTTGTACTAAGGTAATGAACAAGCTTGTTCCAAGATTTATCTAGGCCTGTTGAAAGAATTTACAAGTTACAACTTGTTGCTTGCTGCTTTGCTAGGTTGCAAGCATCGGATGTGCTCTAAGCCAAAGAACCTAGAAAGCATTTTGGGAAATTCTGTTGATTTGGAGTAGCATCGGATGTGCTCTAAGCCTCAAATTTTGCAGGTAGGCTTGGGCATAGGTATTTCAATGAAGCTAGAAAGCATTTTGGGAAATTCCATCCAAAAGTGATTTTATTAAAATAATTAATATTTTTAATGGGGTTCCTAAGTCTAAACTTAGGAAAATTAAAATATTAATAGGTATTAATCTAATAAGGGGTGAAACTTCTAGAAAGTAGCCACGGATCAAGTCAAAATGATCTGAGCCTTTCATTATGTTTTAATCTAAGTCGTTGGTTTCCCAACATGAAGATATAAGAAGAGACTTGAGGGTCATTTGGAAATACACAGAGAGATTGAGAAAATCGACTTTCTGAAGTGAGAAGTTCTCAGGAGGAAAAATCGATTGAAGAGATCTTTTGCAGTTGAGGGGCAAGGATAGCAACTTCTGGAGAGAGAGATTCTCAGCCAGGATGCATCAACAGAGAGAGATAGTGAGTGATCCAAAGGCCTTGACGCAGAGGCTGAAGGGCCACGCAGAAGAAGCGTAAGGGGAGAGAGAAAGTCGAAAGTCAGAGTAGAGGGTTAGTTTCAGCAGCCGAAAAATGAGGTGTGAGATCGGGTGGCTAAGAGCATTGAATCTGGGCTACTAATTGATTCCCCAATTGGGTGATGCAATGCCTAAGAGGGTTGACGTTGGGACAACATAGAGGCAATGCATAGCTAGCGCAGTGCCTGCCAGGGGCACTTCATCCAACAGCCGGAACAACCGAAATTTTTTCTTGGTGATTGTGTGAGGTAAACTCACAAATCTTCTGCCAGTATTTCTCTCTGTAACTGAATAACCCTGTGAGGTATTCAGATTTTGCTACTGCTTAATAATAATAAACTCTCAGAGTTGCTGCACCGGTTTTCCCGCATTGGGTTTTTTCGGGGACTTCTGTTCAAAAATAATTGTCCTATGTGTTTCTATTTTCCTTGCTCAGTTTATATGTTTCAGAATCATATTTAATTGGTGTAGGCTGTTTCAATAATTTGCTTCATTGTTTAATGAAGAAATCTGAAATAAGCTTTTAATGTAATTTACAATCTAGGTGAAGTAGATTTAGCTGGTTGCAGTAGGATTCCTAAGACTATTAGATTTAGGAATTTTCACAAATTCCACCTGGAGACAATTTTATTAAAATAATTATTTATTTTTAATGGGTCCTTAAGTCTAAAGTTAGGAAATTAAAATAATTAATGGGTATTAATCTAGCTGTGGGTGTAATTTCTAGAAGAAGACAAGGATCAAACATAAATGATCTTAGCCATTGATTAGCTTCTAATCTGGGTCGTTGAATGTCAATAAGAAGATTATTTAAGGAGGCTTGAGGGTCATTTGGAAGACACACAAAGAGTTGATCAGTTAGATCGAATTGCTGAGTCAAAGAGTAACACAGTGATTTCGTGGTGATCATGCGGAGAGGAGCAGAGATAGTTTTGGCTAGAGAATCTTCTTCAGAGCCAAGAATACACAACAAAGAGGCAGAGAAAGATGCAAAGGAGGCAACGTACTGACCAGTGAGGGTGACACAAAGCTAGGAAGGGCTCACGCAGAGCAACGCAGTGCTTTCCAAGTAGAAGTCTGAGATTTTGCTGGGGGTTTGATGTTTTGAGACAGGAGGGTTGAAGTCCAAGCTCCTGAGAGAAAATTGATCCAGCGGAGAGGTGACGCAGTGCGTCAAAGGCAATGATGCAGACCCACGCAGTGACTGTGTAGGGGCAACGCAGAGGTATCCGGGGACTTGCAATGTAGAGTGAGGTAATCTCACTAATTTCTTCTGCAGAGTGATATTCTTTGTACTGGATTGCCAACAAGGCATCTAGAGTTTGTATTCAGAAATAACTTCTACATAATAATAAAAACCCTCAGATCTGCTACATCGATTTTCCCGCATTGGGTTTTTCTGGGGACTTTCATCCAAAAACAACTATGTCACTTGTGTTGTATTTTCTTTCTTACTCAATTTTTTTTTTTTTTTTTTTTCCAGTGGAAAAATCTGTAACCTTTTATTTAAAAAATGAAAAGTTACAATTGCAGATGCATGATGCATTCCCATAAGCTGCCCAATGGGCACCAGTGCCATGGCACCCTACGCAACGTTACATGACTAACATGCCAAAAAATGATGAGAAAAGAATAGAGAGAGAGAGAGGGAGAGTAGTGGAAGCAAGAAAAACTGAATTTCATATGTGAGTAAAACTCGCGCTTCAGGTTTTTCTTCCTTTTTTCTTTTCGACCTTGCATACTCTCCTTGGGTGGGCTCGATAGAGGCTATGACTAACTGTGTTTCAGCATTCTGCGAGCCTGCTTCCTTGTCTGAATCTGATGTGTCTGATTGGTGGTGCCGCTTTATCCCTCCCATGTTTTGGTCATCGTTTATCTTCTCTGCCTGATTTGGGTGGAGCTGTGGAGCCTTTGACGACATGTGAACTTGATTTGGTGCTATGGGAGAGGATACCGCGGCTTCGCTTCCAATTGGGTCATCGTCATGTGCAGGTGGAGGATTGTCTTCCTCCTCGTCTTCTGTTTCTTCTTCTGGATTCACTGTATTTTGCCAGCCTCTTGGTTTTTTTGCTTGTTTCTCGTTCCTTCTGTTTTCCTTTTTGACTTGAGGACAGTTATTACGGAGATGACCTGTCTGTTGACATCCTCGGCATCTGAAGGCCGTGTTTTCGTAATCTAGTGGTTGTTTCCACTAGGAGTTGTTATGGATCAGGATGATGCTGTCAGGAAGCCCTTGACTGAGGTCAACTTCGACACAGATTCTGGCAAAAGTGTGAATGCATCTGGCAATTCTTTCGACATCTTGCTTGATGTATTTGCCTATTGCATTCCCCATTGCTTCAAATACTTTGGGAAGCCAAAAGTGAAGCGGGAGATTATGTAACCTTACCCAGACCGGCATTTTGGAGACCACCATAGAGGAGGGGTCAAATCCCGGAAACCAGGGGGTCGTAAAGAGCCCTGCGTTGCCCCAGAACCATGGCCCCTCATGGAGGGCATGGTCTTTTTCCTCAACTGTGTCGAATTTTACAATAAAAAACCTTTTGTGCATAAAAGGATGTCACAATTTGGTGTCCATGTGGAGTGGATCCAATGCCGTAAAGCATCTGTTTTTGGCCAGAAGCCATTGAATCTACAAATGATTGCCAAGGAAGAGAGATCATCATGAAAGTTGTTTACCTCCGGCAAATCGATTGTCAGAACTGGGTTCTGCTTACTTTGCTCCACTATATAAGGACCAGGCAGATCTTGTGGTGGCGCTGGCTTGTTGGTGGCTTCCCCTTTTCCTTTGACAGCATCCTTGAACGAACCTGTGCCCTTTGAGCTAGATCCAAAGCTTCCTCCTCTCAGCCTCATACTTAGAAAAATTGTTGAATCTCTCACTATTCCATAATGCTGCACTGTAAATTCTTCCTGTAAAATGTGTCCTGCATAGACCAAGCTCAGCAGACTTGCTGATATGCCTGATAATTCTTGAATTTCGTCCTTTATGTTTTTTATCAGCATCCCTGTTCTTATTTGCATGCAGATTGTATTCCCTGACAGGGTTCTGATGAAAATTTGAATCGCTTCTAGACCGTCTGGCTCTGTCCCTCCAAGCGTTGTTCGCCCTTTCGATCGTTTGATGCCGCCCCTCGTTGGATCGGTGGGAGGCAGAGGATCTGTACCCATGCGTAGGCTTTTCTTTTGTTTTTTGGCCAGATCGGTTAGATCCGGGCCAGATCTGCAGTATTTGTGGACAGGGGAGAGCGGATCTGTACCATGCAGCCCCCCTTTCTTTCCTTCAACAGCAGATTCGATGGGTATGCCTGCAGATCCAAAACCCGCTGCCGTCCAGTTCATGCATCTGACAGAGTCGGTTTGGCAGGGGTCGATAGGGAAGGTTGAAGCAGCTGGGCCCCTAACAGCCAGTCTACCAATCCCCTTTCCATCACGGCTTCCAGATATCAGAGGACAAAAATCATTGTTGGGCCGCTTGATCGCAGAGGCAAGGGCCGTAGCTGCATCTCTATTCCTGTAGATTTCGTGGCCTGCGGATCCAATAAGCCGAGAGACATCGGCCCTCGCGGTAGGATCACTGGCTACGAGCTTTGCCATGCGATCTGAGACTTGCAAATCATGTTGATAACCAGCCCGTACTACCTTCAGGGTACCCGCATCGTATTAGGCCTTCTTCACCTCGTGAGCTAGCTGATCCGCCTTCGCCATTCTCTGGTTTCAAGTCGATTCTCCGCTCAGATCTCTCCCGTCAGCATCTCCTAGCTAGTTCATCTTACTCAATTTCTTGTTTCCACATTATATTTAATTAAGTGAAGGTTGGAGTGTATGTATTTCGATATTTGTCGTAGGAAACTACAAGTAATTTGTTTAAAGGAATTTAACAAATAGGAGAAATATCATCAGTTGCTACAGTAGGGATTTCGATTTAGGAATTTTCACATGCTATTAGAGCTGCAGGTGAAACAAAAAGAGTAGAGCCAGAGAAACCAGCGCTGAGCAGAGAAGGAGATCGAATAGCTGCAGGAGGCAGCAGTTTGAATCCCGAGAGGGATTGCGCAGTCCAAGCCAGGAGGGCTAAATTTTTGAGGAAAGTCTCTCTCTAAGTGAGTCGACAAAGAGGAAGGGCTTTCAGACCGAAATTTTTCCATGCCAGAGGGAGCAATGTAGAGCCTCAGCGTTGAGGAAAGAGCTGGCAGGATGCAATTTTTTGCAAGCAGTTTGCTGGGGAGAAAACCATCAGAAGAGATAGAAGAAGCATAATGAGGGAAATTTTCCTCAATAAACTTCCCGCCAAGAAGTTCGTTTTCTTATTGGCTGAGAAGCAACAGTAAGAAACAGAGAGGAGTAGTTCGACATTTTCGTGGCAGAGATGCCAACCAGTGGGTTGTGAGATCAGGACAAGTTGGATGGGGCATCCCACTATGTGATCTGGAAGGCAAGGATGTCATGCCTTCTAGATGAGCATTTTCTCAAGGCCTACGTCGACAGCGTGGTGGCCAAGCCCGTGGATCCAAATCCGCTCAAGAAGTACAAGGGATAAATGGCAAAGGCAAAGAGAATGATCCTTGATAGAGTGAAGGATCATGTGGTTTGTCACATCGCTAGCAAAGGGACTGCTAAGGAGATGTGGGATGCCTTGGCGATGTTGTATCAAGGATCTTCCGAGCAGTGGAAGATGTACTTAGAGCAGAAACTAAGATCTGCACAAATGCATAAGGGGGAGCGCATTGATCCATTCCTCATGAAGCTTCAGGAGACCCATGTTGGCATTATGAAGCATGTGTTGTACTTGATGGCAATCGACTTGTAGCAGAACAACTGACTTGTATATGGTAACTAGATGAATCTACGTAACTAGATGAATCTTCAGGAGAGATATCAAATGTGACAGAATGCATGGCAGTTTGTTTACAGATGTGACAAAATGCAGGGCAATTCAAAGGAATAATTTTAGAAGCAATATGGCAAATCGCATTATAATAGGTCTATTTAGAGAGAACAAAGTAATGGTACAAAAGAATAGGATGAAGGAGCAAAGGACTACAAATCAGAATCAAGAAATTGAAGAAAGAGAATGGTTTAAGAAGTATATGCTGGTTCACCTTGTCCAAGTAGCATATACACGTGGGTTCACATAACAAAAAGAGCGTATACGTATGCACGCACTTTCACAAGAGGAAAAGCGCGTATAGGTTGGAAAATCAAGGAATTTCAAGAGTAGAGAATACCAAGGGTCAATACCATGGTATTAACCCACAATATTGAGCGGAGTAACGACTATTTGATCTCGTCCAAGAATACCACAGATCCTAAGTGTGGTTTTGGTCTGAGGTATTGGTCCGAGGTTTTTGGTCCAAGGTATTGGTCTGAGGTTTTTGGTCCAAGGTATTGGTTCGAGGTTTTTGGTCCGAGGTTTTGGTTCGAGGTATTGACAAAAGATCTAAGTATATAAGGAGGAGACGATCAAAGGGCTAAGTGCACAAGTAATGAATATCTTATGAAGTGTTAGATCAAAAGAAAATATGCATGTTATGGGTTTTTGATGCTTTGCTTGATCTAGACTAAGTATGCACTTGAGTGTTTGATGATGGATGAGATCTAATGATGGATCAGGATCATAATGACTTATCATTATGTGATTTGATAATGGATAGGCTAGATCTGATGGCTAACACACGTTTTATCCTTTATATGTGATGATCTGGGTATGTTTGAAGTATGGAATTGTAGGTGATGTTATAAGTAAGTATTTGCAGATTTATACGCTGGTTTGCTTTGGTGAAGGTGCTTATACATGCTGGTTCGGATATTCCAATTTCCAAGTAGCGTATGCAAAAGAAAATCTTGATGTTCAGGGATGACTGATCTATCATATCAGTGTTGTTGTTTTACTATTGTTTGTCAATGATGTCTTCATTAGATCTGAAAATAAAATTGATTGTATAAGGAGATTGAGTCTGGTTGATTGATTGATTGAGAAAGAAGGGTGATCCTTGTTGCTATCTGTTTAGAACTCTGTAATATGACAGTAGATCTTCAGAATGTCATTGATTGGTACAGTTTGTGGTTCAGAGGTTTTATGATTCAGTATCTTTAGAGGTATACGCAAGTTGGGCAAAAGGAAGTAGCGTATACACACAGGTTTGCTTCATTGAAGGAGCGTATACATTCTGATACATGCCTTTTGAGGTTACAATTAGTTCTGGTTGTTGATGCAGTGTTCTGGTTTCAGATCTGTGTACTGGTTACAATGATCTGTCTATTCCAGTTGATTGGTTGAATTTGATTAAGTTTGAATGAATGGTTGATTCAGTTATGTTAGAAGCTGGAAAATGAGAGAAGGTTGTAGCCTTCTACAGGTGGATGTCTGCATACTAGTATGAGTCTGCACTAGTACAAGATTGTAAACAGATTATTATTTATATTGAAAGAAGACAGAGACAACAGCAGCAGGTGGTTTTTCTCCCGCATTGGGTTTCCACCTTAAATCTTGGTGTTTATGTGTGTTGCTTATGTGTGATGGTTTATTATGTTATTACTGCACATGGTTACTGTTTAATGTTTAATAAACCACTGATGCACTGATTAAAGATCAACATATGATGAATTAACTGAATAATAAACTCACTGGATATACGTTGGTTGCCTTAAGAACAGTTGCGTGCACACGCGAGTTCCCTTCATTGAAGTAGTGTATATAAATCTGATTATGGAAATGAAAAAGTTATTGATTTGTAAATACTGATTCACCCCCCCCCCCCCCTCTCAGTATTATTTCCAACAACCTAGGACGAGTTAGCAGTTGTGGGATCTATAGCTCAAGGTTCTGAGATGGTGAGACTGGCCCTAAATTCAGTCTCAAAAGAGTGGCAAGTCTTTGTCCAGAGCATCCTGGGCAGGGCAGCTTTGCTAGACTGGGATATTATGTGGGCAGCTCTCAAGCAGGAAGAGTTGAGGAGAGATCTAGTCAAGTGTAAGCTTGACAAAAGCAACAATAGTGGGTCGAAGCCCAAGGAGATGGAAGAGAATGCAACCCTTGCATCAAAGGGGCAGCAGAGGCGGAAGAAGGACATCTAGAAGATCAAATGCTTCAGGTGTGGTGAAATGGATCACTACGCAACACAATGTCCTCTCAGGAAGAAGGACAAAGATGAGAAGCACAATCCGAAGGCTGCACCCGCAAAGATTGAGGAGGAGTTTGCCATGACAACCGAGATACCTCCAGGAGGGAGGTGGGCTGATTTAGCGCTGTAGTTCGAAAGAGCTAAAGATGGGCATGATTCTTGAGGAACCCACCTCTCGAATCAATTCCTTGCTACGGGAGCCCAAAGCAGAAGTAGAAGAATGAACCAATGTTAGTTGGTGTAGAGGAGTGTTGGAGCGACAAATGCAGTGGCTAGAACGCCAAGTCTGAGAAGCGTAGTGCAGAGTTGCAGCAGTGCAGGGAGGCATAGTGTAGTAGCAACAACAACGCAGTGACTTCAGAGGGATAGCGTGCGACTAGCAATAGTTAGATCTTCGGCATCGAGATGCATCTATGCTGAACACTTGTTTAGTAATTTGGGATGCTTTTCCGTTGTTGATGCAGTAGCAGCAGCAATTGGAAGAGGTTGCAGTGCAGATGAAGTGATTAGCAGTAACACTTGAGAGGGGGCTGTAGTACGGATGCAGTGTTGACTGTGGCAGTGTCAGCAGCAGTACAATTGCAGTAGCAACACAGTAGTTGGTGGACATGTCAGACATCAGCGTCGTAGAGGACACTGTTATGAAGTCAGGGTGATGCTTCAATGGGAAGTATTGCTAGAGCACATTCCTCGCCAAGAGGGAGTGTTGATTTTTGGTAATATCAGATGTGCTCTAAGTCTCAAATTTTGCAGGGAGGCTTGGGCACATGTATTCCAAAGAACCTAGAAAGCGTTTTGGGAAATTCCACCCGGAGACAGTTTTATTAAAATAATTAATTATTTTTAATGGGTCCCTAAGTCTAAACTTAGGAAATTAAAATAATTAATGGGTATTAATCTAACTGTGGATGTAACTTCTAGAAGAAGACGAGGATCAAGAAGAAATGATCTTAGCCATTGATTAGCTTCTAATCTGGGTCGTTGAATGTCAACGAGAAGATTATTTAAGGAGGCTTGAGGGTCATTTGGAAGACACACAGAGAGTTGATCAGTCAAATCGAATTGCTGAGCCAGAGAGCAACACAGTGATTTCGTGGTGATCACGCAGAGAGGGGCAAAGATAGTTTTGGTTG
Organism: Pinus tabuliformis; assembly: GCA_031772625.1. NCBI lineage: Eukaryota > Viridiplantae > Streptophyta > Pinopsida > Pinales > Pinaceae > Pinus > Pinus tabuliformis. The sequence continues at coordinate 758,607,850 of CM062808.1, read as the reverse complement.
GAGAATCTTCTCTGGAGCCAAGAATACACAACAGAGAGGCAGAGAAAGATGCAGAGGAGGCAACGCAGTGCCCAGTGAGGGTGACGCAGAGCCAGGAAGGGCTCACACAGAGCAGCGCAGTGCCTTCCAAGCAGAAGTCCGAGATTTTGTTGGGGGTTTGACGTTCTGAGCTGGGAGGGCTGAAGTTGAAGCTCCTGAGAGCAAATCAATCTATCACAGAGAGGTGACACAGTGCGTCAAAGGCAATGACGCAGGATCACAGAGTGACTTTGTAGGGGCAGCATAAAGGTAGCTGGGGACTTGTTGGTTTAGCTACTGGATCAGCCGAGACTTGTAGCGTAGAGTGAGGTAATCTCACTAATTTCTTTTGTCGAGTGATATTCTCTGTACTGGATTGCCAGCAAGGCATCCAGAGTTTGTATTTAGAAATAACTTCTACTTAATAATAAAAACCCTCAGATCTGTTGCACCGGTTTTCCCACATTGGGTTTTTCCGGGGACTTTTGTCCAAAAACAACTGTGTCACTTGTGTTGTATTTTCTTTCTTGCTCAGTTTCTTGTTTCCGCATTATATCTAATTAAGTGAAGGTTGTAGTGTATGCATTTCGATATTTGCCCGTAGGAAATTGCAAGTAATCTGTTTAAAGGAATTTAACAAATAGGAGAAATATCATCAGTTGCGGTAGTAGGGATTTCGGTTTAGGAATTTTCACACTTGAGTATCAACAATTGATTGGTGCACTGATGTTCCTTGTGAACACCCATCCAGACATATGCTTTGTAGTGAACACCTTGAGTTAATTCATGATTGAGCCCCTCTATGCATAGTGGATTGTTGCCAAACACATACTGAGATATTTGCATGGGACAATTAACCTTGGTCTAAGATATTCTAACAAAGATATATGACTGCATGAATACACTGAGGTTGATTGGGCTAGAAATATTATTCACGGAAAAATCACTTTAGGTTGTTGTTTTAGCTTGGTCTGCGATCATATCTTGGATGAGGAAGGAAACAAAGGTCTGTAGCTTTAAGCACGGTTGAGGAAGAGTACACTGCCGCTAGCATGGCTAGTTGTGAGGCAGTTTGGTTGAGAAAGCTCTTTGGAGAGCTATTTGAGCAGGTCCTGGATACTACAGTCATATATTGCGACAACAAGAGTGGGATTTGATTGGCAGAGAATCTTGTATTTCATGACAAATCCAAGCATATTGAGATCAGGTACCACTATATTTGAGACATGGTATAGAGAGGAGTCGTAAGATTCCATCACATATCAATTGACGAGTAGATAACAAACATACTCACCAAGGCTTTGCCGAAAGGGAAGTTCTTGGTCTTTAGAGAGAAGCTTGGACTAATGTATGTGACCCTCTTGGGTAAGGGTCCTGGCTGATCGAGAACACTGAGCATAGCTCTTCCCCCCTATTTGAGCTAATAGGGAGAAGAGTTGAGCCTGAGAGCTCCTGGGGTTAATGAATCTCTAGACAATAGGATGGTTGTGATCCTTACCCCCTGAGGTAAGTTGTATCTCGCCTATTATCACCATAGGGTGTGCTTGATCCTTGTCATTTATGACAAGTTGGGTATCTCCCCCTATCATGATTGACAAAGTATACCCCAGTATGCATCCTACCCACAAGCAGGGGCTTGTTTGGATTGCTTGCCCGTCTGGCCAATGGGTTGAGATGACTTGAGATGGTGTGATCCTTGCATAGCAAGTGGTATCTCGCTGAAGTATAGAGGATGCAAGTGTTCTACCACTTGACTCTTCAGGATCAACTTGGGAAGATCAACGAACATTAGGATGAATGTGATCTCTACCTTATATGGCAAGTTTGGTCTCGCCTGTTGACTAGACAACAAAATGGATGTGTTCCTTACTGGTAGATGGATCTCACCCAATTATCACTGGATGATAGGATGGATGTGATCATTTCCTTCTATGGCAAGTTTGGTCTCGCCTGTTGATCCAACAATAGGATGGACGCGATCCTTGCCTGGTACATGGATCTCACCTATTGTCATTGGATAGAGGGTTGTTGCTTAAGCTCCCCTATGATGTCAAATTCTTCTTCTTTTAGATTCAGAGACAACATTTGACTTGATGATAATGAGACATTTGTGATGGGACATATTTTGCAGTTAGAAATTTCTCTCTAGCTGAGAAGGAGTGTTAATTTGGCAGCTCAAAGATAAATTCCCTTTATTGGACATAATTCCTCATCTAGAGAGACACAAAATTGCTCTTTGAAGCACTCAATTTGGTCAAGGAAAAATGTATTTTTGATGTGAAAACCCACAATGGCACAAAAGTCAAGGTCGACCTAAGGGACAAATTAGCCCTCCTCCAACACCTATAAATACAAGTCAAATTGCTCTCATTTGGATATCATCTCATCATACATTCTTCTTCTTGGAGGTTCGATACATCTGAGATATTGCAGGTCTTCATCCACACATGCGAAGACGAGAAAGGACAAATTGTAGGAGGCAGAAATCTGCCTTTGACCAATACTTTGACCAGTGTTGACTTTTGGTGTTTGGGCCTTGTTTGACTTGACCTTTTGGGACTATTTTGGAGGCTGAATTTCTAGGCACAAAGACCGAGGTTTTTTGGGTACGTTGACTGCAGTTGAACACATATTTGACTATAGGCTTTGACCACATACCACCTCTCTTTGTTGACTAGGTTTGACTAAGATTTTTCAGAGTTGTTTCGATTGAGGTTTGGCTAGCATTGAAGGTCGAGTTTGTTGGCTATTGAACGAGCTCTTGGAGGATTGTTTTGACTGTTGACTTAGAATAGTTAGGGCACATTTGACTGTTGTTGATTTAGACAGATGTGCAAACTTTGACTTTGACCAGATTTGACTATTGGCTCATCATTTGATATTGGTTGGTCGACTTTGTTGGTTGGTCAAAGGATTGATTTTGACCCATTGATTTTGGAACATTGTACTCTCTGCTGAACATTTTACAACAATCTAATAAGAAGAAGAATTTGTAAGGGTTTTCCCCCTTATGGGGTTTTTCCCTGGTCTTTGACCAAATTTGGTCTCTTGTCATTGCTTTTGATTTTCTCTTATTGTACATTGCATTTACTATTCTATCTATAATTGCTATTGATTACTGGAAGATTAAATTGATTGCTAATTGAAGTTAAGAATTGGGCTAAAGTGATTGTAGCAACATAGAGCAGTAGAAACTTAACATATTTCTTGTTGTAAGTGGCCATATTATGCTTTTATCTTTCTTTCTAGCTATGTCAACCTCTAGGGCATCATTCCAGGCCCGACCCAAGTTGTGGAAAAGGGGAGGGAGGGACTAACACCTTGTGGACCCAATGGACAAATGTGGACCCAAATGGGGAAAATGTGAAAAAGGCCTGTAATGAGTGGAGGGGAGTGAGATATATGGTGTCGGCTAAGTCACCTGACACGGGGATTCGGGACACGTAGGATTCGGGATTCGTGGTGTCGGATTCGGGACACGCTGACCCCCCGGAACAGGACACGTTACGACACGTTATATATTATTTTATTAAATATGTATATATATATATATATATAAATTTATAATATATTTAAAAATATATATATATATATATATATATATATACATTAAAAATTAGATATTAGCATATTTCTTATACAAATTTTAATTAATGATATAATGAGTCACATGCTATATCTAATGTGATGTTAGCTATAAAGTTAAATACTAGATAACTATAAAAAAAAAAAAAAAACAAAAAAAATATTGCATTAAAATTCATTAAACTAAAAATCATCCTCAAAGTTGCTAAAAACAATCATATTCCTTACTCTCTTTATATTTACTAAAATTAGAGTTGAACCAATACATATGCTTTACTAAAATTAAACCTGAACCAAATACATATGTTTTACTAAAATTAGATCTGAACCAATACATATTTTGAGCTTCCTGAACATCGGGCTAGGGATCCTGTACGTGCAGGTGGTGCTTTCACCGAATTTCAACAAGAGAAAATCATGTTTTAAGTATCCCGACGTGTCGACGGCCTACATTCTCAATTTCTCATACTCGTCTTCACATGGATCATCGTACTCTCTCTAATTAGATGCACTGCTGACACCGCCTGGACCATGGTCACTTCAATCCGCACTTCAATCAATCCCACTACAGATGCTTATTATTTTTATTTGTCTGTCAATGGGTTACAGGTCGATTCTCCTCGCTCAGCGCTGAGAGTCCGCTCCTTGTCTCGCCGCAACAACACAACTTGCCGCACCAACTGTCTTTGCATACCCGTCAACCAAGCCGTTTAAAACCTAGCAAAACGAATCAGAAAGACAGGACACGCACAAAAATCGTGACACGATTTGGGAAAATTGCGGCACGTTAGTGACACGACGTGTCAGAAAATGACACGACGTGCCCTTCAATTTGGACACGAATCCGACCAGAATCGTGTCGGATTCGACCGATTCGGGATTCGCCAGGGGGTATGAACGAATCCGGTTTCTTAGGGTGTCGGGAAGCAAAACCATGCAACCAAAATCAAGTTTCCCATGTAGTGCCACCCCTAAATCTAACAACCCATGAAGGAGATCTCACGGGATTAGGATACAAGAATAACCATCAAGTTGAGGCAAGGGAATAAGAGTATAGTCAAAGCCCGTTCTTTCCGCCAAATCCCCCCATTAATCCATGCCCAAATGTGCCCAAGAAAAGCAAGCATAAACACCCAATTACATAATGAAAAATCATATCTTTGGGGTTGGATGGCCCACCTTCAAACATACGATCATAACAGATGAGCGAGGGCACACAATGGCTAGCTCAGGTGGCAGAGAATTATAGCACATTGAGCTATCGGGTGGCTGCAAGGGGCTACTAGCTGTCGTCTGAAGACAATCTAGGAGAAAATTTCTCCTATAGGGGTCACCCACTGGTGGTGGGTAACAGTGACTACATGCAGCGTTGTGAAGATCCTGATAACATCCCGATTTTATCATGAAATTGCGATTTTTTGGCCTAGCCAGTGTTTCCAGAATTTTACTGATATTTTGATGGTATGTTTGCCATTTTTTACCAATATTTTCCTGATTTTTACGATTTTTTACTCTTCCGTACCCTTGCTGATTTTATCCCAATGTCAATGTTTGCATCATTGACTACATGTAGTATCTAACCTTATATTCCTAACACCTATGCATGAATTTGAGGTTGCAATTCCGTTGTGATGCATTCCTTGTAAATTTAGTACTGTAGCATCCGAAACATGAAAAGCACAAATGTGCCCAGTATTGCCAGCTCAGCAATTCTGCTTGTAATGTCCAATCAATAGATCTATACATCGGGATTGATATATGATCACCAGATAAAGTGATAAGAACAAATGTCCTTTCAGTAAGGCATTTCTTTTAACGTGATCCCCTTAAAGGCAAGGCCTTCAATACTGCATGCATGCTACCAAATGTCCTACAACTGACACAGCTTTAATATCTGGCCGCCAAATGTCTTTTTGGCCTTTTGGAGAATGGAGAAAGTCACTACAAGGTGTAGAGAGGTTTGTGTTCACATAAAGTTCATCAGAAAAAATTCATGCATTGAAAAAGTGCGTAAACCACCTCAATGGACTCTTGTACAAAGGTACACTGGGGTATTAAACCAACTCATTGCACTTTTATACAAAAGGTGCAATGATTTACCTAGTGGATGATGATAAATGATGAAGGAAAACTGAGTTATTTTCCTTTTAACATTACGTTCAAAAGTATAATCATTTTATTTGAAAAAACCATCATTTTGTCCATATAATACATTAAAACATCACTACTTTGTACATATTTTGAAAAGACTTACCTAGAGCTTCTATGATTCAGTTTAATGACAAGGAAGATGGTCAAAGGCTTTCAACACGAGATTAATAAGCTACCCTTAGAAATACAAGCCAACTCTTGTCCATGCCTTATTTTCTGGGAAAAAATACAGTTTTGTTCTGAAAAGCTAGTGGCAAGAAGCAAGGTGATTGGGCTTGTATTAACACCAAGACCTAGGTTCAAATCCTCCCAAGTGGTGTAGATACACACCTAATAGCACAGCAGCTTAACCAAAGAGTATATAAGATTTATTTCTCGAAAAAAAGAGCTACAAATGGACTGGTTTAAATAATTTCAGAGAAAGTATTTTATTTATGGAACATCTAGGTAGTTTACTTAAACAACTCTGAAGGTATATTTTCCAATTGACCCACCTTACAGCTTCAAAGTCAATCTTGATTGTTCAAAACAACGAGGCCTGTGATTATAGAGTACATGACATTCTCTCCAACATGCTGATTAAAACATGATATCGGATGGAACCTTTCTTGTAGAACTATCATACTTGCAAGATGTAGTTTACTGTTTAACTATATTATTTCTTATAATAAAGCTTACGTGTAGCAAGTTGTGTGCAAGCAAACATAGAATGGATTATTCACTTGGAAATATTCACGCTATCTGTCGAGAACAGACAGATCCAAAAACATGTCTCGACAATTAAAAAAAATGCTAAGGAAAGAAAACTTGCTTTTAGCAAAAGAAAGAGCTCAGAGGGATTCCAAAGCCGTACAATAGAAACTTGAACTAATTTCATATGAAGAATAAATGGATCAAGCAATGAAACATGATGAAACGAAAGCAAAATGTTCTTTCCAGTTGCATTATGTTTTTGTTTGCCATATTGACAGTAGAAACAATAGATTTTTAACTGGGGTATATTCTTTTGTTGAAAGGGATGGACATTTCTAAACATACCTTACATTTGGTACATCTCTGTTGAGTTGTTCAATCCAGTCTCTTATGTATGGTATCTTTATCATATCATCGTAGTCAAGAAGCAACTGCATCATATCAAAGAACAAATTTGTTTCTACGTTGTTACATCTGGGAAAAATTTAAAATAGACTGAAGATGTCAAATATTCTACAGTGTTTGACTCGATTAACATTGAATCAACTAGACATCAGAGGCAGTTGTGACTGTTTCATTTGATAATAATCAATATCTTGTATGATTTCTTTCAAATAAGGTATAGTTGCTATGATGAATATCTATCCCTAGAAATAAGGGGACTGTCTCCTTTCAGGGATGGCCTTCTAAAAAGTATCTAACAATTACAAATTTTATGTACTCACCATGACATTATCACCTTATATGTACCTATCTTGGCTTCCTTTACATCAAAACCAATTTAGCATCATAAAAGCAATTCAATACTTCATTTACTATTTTGATTTTTTTAAAATAGTCATATATTTACAGAAAAGTACCTACAAAAATATGTAGGAAGCTTATATAGTATATACAATGAACATCACAACCTCTTCCTCAGAGCATCTAATGCTGAAATAAAATCAGAATACACTGCAGGATCCAAATATTGAGCATCTTTGATCAGCAGCACACCGTAGCCAAGAGCTGATGGTGGACGTCATCTTTCCACACAAAACAAAAAGTAGACAGAGAACTGAACTCATGAGAAAAACGGCCTTGCATCTAATTTCCAAAAGAATAAAAAATGCCAAGATCCTTGGCAATAACATATCCCTGTAAATGTAAGACCAACCTAAAAGTGATAGCCTCCAAACATAGTAGAGAGAGAGCTAGTGGACCTTGCCCTGGAGAAACACTAGAAATTAATCCTCAAGGTACTTTAAACGTTGCTTGACAAATGAACACTCCCAAATATATGCTTCATTGTCTTTGGGAAGTGGAAAACTAGACAAAGGCCATCAGAAAGTCAACTTTTGGGAAACCTGGGCTTGGACAAAAGGCACTAATATACAAGTCTAGATCCATTTTAAATTTGGATCTACCAAGTGCCGAGGGGGATCAAATCTCTTTTCACTCTAAAGGAGGTTTGCATCTTGAGAGGTTTGATCTCTTTCGGCGCTTGGTAGATCGAGTTAAAATGGATGTAGGATGGTTAAATTATTAATTATAATTATAATTATAAATATAATTATTAATTATATGTTTATATTTTATTTTTATTTCTAATTTTATGTAATTTGACCCAGTCAAAATATTAAACAAGACATTGCAACATCTCTAATGTCTACCATACTATTATTTTGATTTTTTTAATTTTTCTCCTTCATCTCACCTTACTTTCATTTCCTGTCCTCTCAGCATAAATATTGCACTGATTTATTAAGGGAACTTGAAACCTCTTGTCATGCTGCATCTCATCACCACCCACGCACACTTTCATTTCCTGTCATACCTTCTATTTTCATTGTCTTCACTACCAAATTTTCCTTAAGCTCAACCATCCTCTCATATTAACCTTTACCGAATCAATTCACCACATAAATCATGAGTCTGAGAAATTATACTTTTATCCACGTAATCTTTCATTATAATATATATATCCCCTAAGATCAAATAACCCTCCACTGCAACCCACATTTTTTATATCATTTAAATTTCTTGCCTCCTCGAAAAGCTGCAGCCAAACTTTATCGTTAAACATTTATCCCATACCAAGTCCAAGATTTTAGATTGCGTTATCTAGGATTTATCAAATATCTCTGTTCGGAGGAAGAGCCACATTTGCTGGCTTGAATCGTGGACATTAAAAATGTCTAACACGAATAATCTGGAAATGCTTAACATAATTACTATTCTCACAAAAGCTGTTGATTTGGAGTTAAGGGTTGTTATAAAATAGTGAATGAAAAATGACATTGAAATATGCCCAATACCAAAAGTTGTTTGCAGAGCTTTTAAAAATGATTAGCACGCAAAATTAAGTTTACCTGGATACATGCACTTCAAAGTTTCAAATCGTTGAAAGCGAATGGATAAAATTTCCGAAATCATTGACAGCCGTTGTTTAAAAAAAGTCGTGGATGGTAGGATTTAATGCACGGATGGGTGCATTGAGCACCTGGTTCAAGGGTTCCAGGGTTGAAGATACCAGAAAACGTTGGAGATCATGAAAAGTTGATAACCACCGTTTTTTCTTACACAGTGACTATGTCAAAGGACTTGATTCAACAATGGTAAAATAAACGCAGTAAATGAAAGTATTGCCTATTCAAGGCGCACTGCTGGTGAACTTTTTTCCAAAGTATTCCAGGTTACAGAACACGGGTGGTACTACTTGAATGAGCAGCGCCCCAAGATTAGAGCAGTGTCTAATTATTATTAGTTTGTGAAGTTTTTGGCCCAGCGATTTTTTTGGTCTCTTTTTGTTGTTTAAAATCCATTTTCGAATAGAGAAATGGATTTATATGGCGTGTTGTGTAAGCAAATTATTAGTGGTTTACTGAGAGAGTTCTGGAACTTGCCTTAATAAGAATGTTAAGCAGATTCTCCTCACTCAATTCAAAACTTTTTATCTACTTTCAAAAGATACCAAACTATCAATGTCATACCAAGCTACTGGCATAACTATCCTTGTGTATCGATGATTCATAACCTTTTTCCTAATTTCAAAATATACTTCTTTATCAAGGTAATAACCACCTATCGGCATATCCATCTCTACGTCTCGAAGAACTTTTATATCACTCTTATGCACAGTACGTGGTGGTTTCCAGCACACACACATTTCGTTAAAATTCTGCAAACCAATAAGATAAAACTGATACTTAAAATTGAGATTTCAAAACTTCGAGCGTAAATTAGGTTTTCAAATTGGGAGAAACTGTTTATGGACACCGAAACTGTTAAAAAATTTTAGGGCATCAATTTCTTCCAAGTTTCCAAATGAAGAGAAATCCTTTCCTGTTTTTAAAAGCTACAATTTAATTAGTAAATTTATTGATAGGATCTTGAACGATTATAGGGGTATAAATTTCACTCGTCAAATACCTCAGATCTGCACGTACTTTGAGTAAGTCGCTCAATTCACATTCCATATGGAGATTACGACTTTTCCTGTTATTTTTGGTTCCTACACTGGCATATTTCAGGGATTCTCTTCTCAGGCATATATATTATAATCCATATCATCAACGCAAAGGAAAGCCTACATGGTGCGTCCATTTTAACTGCCCGAAAATTGGCCATTTTTTAACTGCCCATAAATTACCGACGGTTTTCCCTATAATTTTTTGTTCTGCACTCATATTTCAGGGATTCTCTTCGTAGTGGTGACTAGATCTATATCATCCATATATATTATAATCCACATCATCAATGCAAAGGAAAGGTGTATCCCTATTTTTATTTTCTTTGAAAGGTGTAATATCCCCATTTTTATTTTCCTTTATAGTACAGTCAGGGTGGATTTCTCGGGCATAGGAGGACCAAGTCACTGGAGCAGGATTATTCTATCAGGGGGATTTGACGGCGTTCAGTTGACATACTCATCATTATGAGCAGTTACGCACAACTTGTTTTGGTTCAGTGGCTTTCTGATAATTCCCCTAAAACGGGGTTTTTATTGAGCATAAATTAATCGTGCTTAAGGTGACATTGGAGGAATATCTCACAAAACACTTTAGTGTAATAGCTCGTTGGAACCGAAACAAGAAGATCTACAAGATGGGATGTTAAAAAGTGACTTGCCATTTTCCTTGATTAAAATGATTTAATTAGTTATTTAATTAAAAAAGGAAAAGATTAATTAAGGGGAAAATGCCAAAAGTGACTTAAATAAATTAGAAGTCACTTAAGATGAAGTAAAAGGGGAGCTTTTAGAATAATAATAAAATAATAAAATAAAATACTTCTAGAAGATTTGAGATTTATTGTTGGGCTTTTAAAAGGAAGAGATCATTTGAGGACATCTTGGATTGTTGGTATTTTTTGTTTGATGAGATTTGGAGAACATAGTTCCCAACTTCTGTAGCCCCAGGACAGAAACCTTCTAGTTTGCTATTGTGTGTTGGACGAAAACCCAACACTCTTGAGGAGATTTTACCCAAAAATCTCATGGTGCTTCAATGGAGTTTTGGACAGCAGGTTTGCAGTAGTGCTCATCAGTCATTGTCCATTTTGGAGGCCCAATCCAACATCATAGCAGATCTTCTAATGGTCGTCATAGCAGCGATATTCCACAACAAGATTATACTTAGATTGCCCAATATATAATAAAGTTATTTTATTCCCATTTCTGTGTTATCGTAGCATTTATGGTTTTATTGCAAAATTTTACTCATTGTGTTGCAAATTTTATAATGCAAGTGTGTGATTTTGTGTGGCTTCAAGAAGAAATTTTATGACAATGTAATTTTGGTAAAACCTTAGTAATTTATAATTTGGTATATTACAGTAGTATTAGAGTTGGTTTTCCACGAGTTTGAGGGTTTTATTGCAGATAGAGTTGCTTTTGGAAAGGTCAAATTCTTATCAGCCATGGTTATCTTTGAAAAACTAGGTTCGAAGGCTTATTTTGAATGTGCCAAATTCTTTTGTCAGAGCCAATTTTTATTGCAAAAAGTATATTTTTGCTGCAGATGCTAGATCATTGCTGAAGAACACTTTTATCGCTAGGTTTATCAAGTTCATCGTTGTTTGCAAATTTGTCACACATGTAGTAAATGTCTTAGAAAGTTTCTAACAAATTTTTGTAGGTATAATAATGATTCGACAAATGTCAAATTTGAGGCAAATGTTGTTGTGAGAAGTCAAAAAGTGTTAATTTTCCTTAGGGCTATATTGTTCTTTTCTTTGGATAATTGCAGTATAATCTTTTCAACATTTACATATTGCATTCACCCCATTATATCATAACATCATCAACAATCATGACATGATATTTTTGCAAGAGGATGGTAGACTGGAGGAGTCTGGAGTTTCTTGGCAGACGAGGGAGGATATTTTGGATATGGTGGTGCATCCATCTTAAAGATCTACCCATTGATGAGGTGCAAACATATGCAGTGGTAGCTAGCAAAGTTGCAACATTTTCGGACAACAACCCTTTCTAGGAGTACATAGATAGAGCTTGCAACACAAGAGAGGCAAGATTTCTTGGACAAATCTTGTTGATTGACCAGGAAAAGTAGCATGAGTTGAGCATGGACCAACATCACGATAATAGAGTTGTCCCATACACAAGTGTCCATGCATTTGATTCTTCCCAAAGGATGGATTGGCGGTAGATTATGAGTTGGTATCCTATTTATGGAGTGTCATTCTTGGTTAGAAGCATAGTACAACAGGGGCCTTTAGAGATGAGGGATACTACATGCTTTAGTTGGGTGCAGGATGTAGGTCGACCACTCATCAACATTCCAAAAAAGAATCAGCATAGTGGGATTGACCTTGGTCTATGCCAAGGGGTGGACTAGAGAGATGTGATGAGTTGGTATTCTATTGATGGAACAACATCTATGGCCAAAGACAGAGCATAGTCAGAGCCATGGGACATGGGAAATGATTAGCCATGGTGGCATTGGGATCCGAGTGGATCTATTAACGACAAGTTGAGTCATAGATGGTTTTGGGATCCCGGTATTGGGGGATCTGTTCATGTTTGGGTAGAATGGAGGCATGTTGTCATCTAGTGGTTCATATGGGATCTAGGTATCAGTTTGCAGATGCCTTTGCAATGGAAGGATATGGATTGCTTGAGGGTAAGCAATCTTGGAGCGGGAGTATTTGTAATATCCCCATTTTTATTTTTCTCTATAGTAAAGCCAGGGTGGATTTCCAGGGCACGGGATGGCCAAGTGTAATGTTCCTTTTTTTGGTGTTCCTCATGAGATGGTTAAGATGGACTTTTAGCGCTGGGGTAGACAAGTCACAGGTACAGGTTCACTTCATCAACGGGCCCAGGGGCTTCTGGACGTGTTTCATGGGGTTTTGAGGAGCTTTTATGAGGTCCGATGGCATTCGCTTGGTATATTCCATTATCTGCACAATTTTCCTTTCGTTTCATTGCATTCCAACTACTTGCAAAAAACTGAGTTATTAATGGGTTTGACTCAATTAATTATGCTTAAGGTGGCATTTCAGGAGGAATTCTTGGCAGAACACCTTAGTGTAATAGCTCGTTAGAACCGAAACAAGAATATCTACAGGATGAGATGGATAGAAGTGATTTTTAGAGGCTTGATGAGGCATGGTAGCCAATTTACCATTTTCCCACATTAAAAATAATATTTTAATTAAGGGAAATGTGCTCAATAACTAAAATAATAATAAAATAGGAGCTTCTAGAGGGGCCCATCAGATCTATAAAAAGAGGAGGAGGCCATTAGAGGACATCTTGGATTTGTTATTTCTTCTTATATGAAAGGTTGGGAACTCGGTTCTCTACTTCCTTGGTAGCCCTATAACGGAAACCCGAGATTGGGCAAGCACCCATCTCCCCTTGGTGAATTCATCTAGAATTCACAATAGAGCTTAGCAGTGGCAGTTCAGTTCAGCTTTGGGAGGCCGGTGCAGTGCAGTAGATTATCTTGAAGGCCAACGTTCATCTCAGTTATTTTGGTTGTATATGCATGTAACCCCAGTTTATCTGTTATAATAAAAGATGAGAAATTTCTTGTTCATTGTATTGCAGTGCTCTGTTTGTTTTTATTTCACATGGCAATCTTCTGCTAAATGAATTATAATTTAATGGTAAAATTTGAGTTGTGTTCAATTTCTGCAAATTTAGCAAAATACCCTATTCAGGACATTACGGTGGTATCAGAGTTGGTGTTCCTACCAACCTGAGGGTTTTTCTTCACAATCTGTTGGACCAAATTTATCAATTGGTACGGGAGTCAAAATTGTATCGAAGACCAAATTTCTTCGGCTGAGTTTCTCTGATTTTCTTATTGAAGCCGAGCTAGTGGGTTTTAAAGGCCAAATTGATAATTCTGGTGGATTGCAATTTACTGGAGCCTGCGTGACATTGAATATGTGGGTATGATCTGCGAGTGTGCATACATATTTGTAGTTTGATCAAATACCCACCTGCGTGCTGAATTTTGTTGAGCATTGGTTTGACTTCACCCTGAGTTGCTGAGCATCTTCCAGAGTTTGTCATTCCTAGGTCGAGATGCCAATTCAGGGTGAGAACATACTACTCTAGGAGGGTCGAATATCATTTCTAGGTGATCAACTTCAAAGGGCAACAAAATTCATTTATTTGATTTCTAATTCGCTGAGAGACCATGTGGCTTGCGTAATCTTCAAAGGGCCATGTTGCTTCATTTTAAGTTTGTTGGCGTCATTTCGTTGCCAAATCCGAGTCAACATATTCTTTGTGCCAAGACGGTCGGACCGTGAGCGATTTGTAGCGACAAATATCCTTGATCTAATGAAGAACGAGGGAAAAATTTGTGCCATTGTGTTGAATGGATGTCTGACCCATGTAGTGCGGTTAGAGTTTTAAAAAAATCGGGTATCGAAAGACTAGGGGACGCAAAGGGAATCGACGTTTATTTTCCAGTCAAAGAAGTTGAGGCTGATTGGAGTGATTGAGATGGTGCGGTTGAATTGGATCAGTTCAGGTGGCGGCGGAAGGCCTCAGTGGCGCAGATTGTCTAGCGCTAGACTGACAACACTTAGATTAGTAATGTCTCGGGCCGCTAAGAAGGATGTTTCGTAGTTGGCTGACAACTCGTGGAAAAGGGATCTACGATCACGTGGATTGAATTCGATCTGATTAATGTAAGGCAAAGGGGCAATGATTGTTTGTCACTGGATCCTGTGCGCATAATGTTCATGAAGGCCGACCTGTGCACAAGAAGAGAAACGTAATTTCTGGTGCGATTGAAGTATGCGTGACAAAGAGATTTTTGTCCAGCTGTGTGACGTACGAGTACACAAGGAACACCAGGAGTGGAACAATGATTTATGGAACGAAGAGCTAGGATGACGAGCCTGAATGCCCACTTCTGTTGGGTGAAAGAGCAGTGAATGTGCATGGAGGTCACAATTTTGAGTTGGGTCCATACTGTAACCATCAATTCGAGGAGCAAAAATGGTGGCAGACCAGACAATTTGAATGCGCATCCTAGCAAATCAAGCGTCGTGGCCACTATATGACAAGGAAGTGCGGGCAACAGGTTGTGGAATCAGTTTATTGAGCAGCAACGCACTTCGAATTGGCGGGCACCAAGTCTATGCAGGGATTGGGAACGAGCTACTTCAGTTTCTGCTGGAGTGATTTCATTATCAGAGGAGAATAAGTATCTGTCAAGGAAATGAATAGGTTCATTACCCCGTGAAATTTACCTCTGTTCTTGTATTTATTTGACCATAAATGCTTGATGGAATGTTTTCGACAAAATACACCTTAAAATTTGTTGTGATACTTTAACAAACTTGGATATGGTACATTACAGTACTGGTGCAGGGGTATATCAGAGTTGAGGTCTGTAAGGGTTTGAGTAGAGAGAGGAGTTACCAATTTGTTGTTATAGTTGTCTTGAGTCAGGGTGATGATTAAGGAGTTTGTTGAGCAGAAGCTTATATGGTTGTAGCTTTAATACATGTACAGTTTATATGGTCCATGTCATTAACTGTTGTATATCTGGGATGCTAGTTATCCCACTGCTAGGAGTAAGATAAAGCCTATGTGTTGAGTCTGTTGGTAAAAGGTATGCAGGCTGAGTAGAGGCTGAGTAGAGTTAGTAAAATTGCATCTTGTATGGTTAAGGGCAGAGCATATATCACTGTAAAATCATTATATACTTTTGTTGTGATGTCAAGTCATGTAAAAGTCAACTTGATGTACTTGTCATCATTGAAGAAAAACATGGATCAAACCTTCATCAGCTCTCTTAATAAACTAGCAGCAACCATCAACCGATCCCTTTCCAAAGGGATACTTACTTTGCTACAACACGAGCAGCCACATAAAAAACATGAGTTGGGGTACAAAATTTATGCACTTGGAACAGATTTGAGATGCATGGGAGTTACAACAAAAGCCATTCTCAAACTAGAAGAACTTGCTTCACTTCTCTCCAAGGTGCATCAGTCAGATGGGAAGAGCTTGGTTTTGGCTCTAAAACCAGCCATGCTTGCTCTCATACAACACAAATTTTTGGAGAATCCTTGTGTAGGGATCACACTTCCAGTTGCTTCTTGTCTTAGTAGTATCATGATGTTGACTGCACCTATACCTCCTTACAGTGATGGCCTTATGAGGAGAGTCTTCAGAGTGATAGTGGAGACCTTTCATGATTTGGATAGCAGTGAGAGCCCTACCTTTGGGAAGAGGCTAGAGATTCTAGAAGTCATGGCCTTGGTTAGATCTTATGACGTCATGTTTGAGCTGGAGTGTGACGATTTGATCCTGCAGATGTTCCAATGCTTCTTCAGCATTAGGAAACATCATCCTGACACAATCATGACACACATGCAGTCCATTTTGTCCTCATGTATGGGAGGCCATGATGCCATTTGTAGGAGGTTGCAGTTTAGGTTGTTGGCCATTTGGAGGGAAGAACAATTGGTTTCACTCGCTGCTTATGAATTAGCCGAAAGGTTAGTTGAGAAAAACATTGGATTGTTCAAGAGACGGTTGACCCCGGGGGAGTTGCAGTGGATTTATGGCGACCAACCATGCAACAAGAATGAGATGAGGAGGAAGGGTCTTTGCTTCATCTGCAAGGAACCTTGGGGACTTGACCACTCATGCTTGAGAGATGCAGAGGAGATGGCAGAGGTAGAGCAGGAGGATATTCCTTCTGTCTTTCAAGATGAGGACTCTTCTTTGGATGAGTCCATGGGGTCATACGAGGATGCCTCTAGGGAGCATGAGCAGTCATGTGGAGTTGTTGACAACAGGCCAGATTTATATTTTGATGTGTACGGTGAGCATTTAGTGGACCTTATGGTAGATGTTCAAGATGATGAGTCATCAGTGATGATTCAACAGGAGAAGCATATGGTGGAGCATGAGTCAGCTCAGGAGGATGATATGCACAGTATGCATGATGAGCCTTTTGGGGAGAGCCAGTTGGAGGTTCATTTTGAGCCCATGATGGAGGAGGATGAGCAACGATCCTTGGGGCCAACCATTAATGAGCAGTAGGCAAATGTACAGACAACTAGCAGGGTGGCCGTATTTGCAGACACATGTCTTTAGGGGGTGTTGGAGTATGACAGGACAATTTTGCAGGAGATTGGTGGACTAGAGGAGCGTGGAGTTTCCTATTAGATGAGGGAGGTGACAGTGCATCCATCTTTGGGTCTACCCATTGATGAGGTGCAAACAGATGTAGTGGCAGCCAACAAAGATGCAATATTTTCAAGAAACAACCCTCTCCAAGAGTACATAAACAGGGCTTGCAACATAGCTTACCCACTTTTTCCCATTAGTGGGAGAGGCAGGATTTCTTGGACAAGTTTTGATTGACCGGGTAGAGCATCAGGAGTTGAACATGGACCAGTATAAGCCTAGTATACATATTCTTTGCACAGGTGTCCATACATTAGATTGGTGGGAGATCATGAGTCGATATCCTGTTGATGGAGTATCATTCTTAGTTCGGGGCACTGTACAACAGGAACCCTTAGACGAGAGGGTTATTGCATGTTCTAGTGGACAGTAGGTTGTGGATCGATAGTTCATTAGTATTTTAGTAGCACTAGCCCAACATCAGCAGATAGGGTTGACCTCGATAAATGCTAGAAGTTGGATTGGAGAGAGGTAATGAGTTGGTACGCAGTCGATGGGGCAACATTCACAGCCGAAGCTATAGCCTAGCAAGAGCCGTGGAGCACTGATGCTTGGTGGCATTGGGATCCAGGAGGGCTTATTGATGACAGGTTTAGTTAGAGATTGGTCTGGGATCCGGGCATTGAGGGATCCATTCTTGGTGGATTGACACAGAGGCATAGCCTCACCTAGCATTTTGTATGGGATCCAGGCATTGGGTCTCAGCCGCATTGGGCCACCAGACTGGTCCACAGGTTTGGATTGCTTGAGGTCAAGCAATCTTGGGGTGGGAGGACTTGTAATGTTCCCTTTTTTGGTTTTCCTCACGACATGGTTAGGATGGATTTTCAGGGCTGGCGCAAAGAGGTCACAGGTACAGGTTCACTTCATCAGCAGGCTCAGGGGCTTTGGAAGTGTTTCATGGGGTTTTGAGGAGCTTTTATGAGGTCCAATGACATTCGCTTCGTATATTCCATCATCTGCACAATTTGCCTTTCGTTTTGTTGCATTTTGACAACTTTCAAAAAACTGAGTTATTAATGGGCCTGACTCAATTAATTACGCTTACGGTGGCATTTCGGGAGGAATACTTTGCAGAATACCTTAGTGTAATAGCTCTTTGGAACCAGAACGAGAAGATCTACATGATGGGATGGATAGAAGTGATTTTCGGAGGCTTGAGGAGGTATGGTGGCCAATTTAAAAGAATATTTTAATTAAGGGAAATGTGCTCAATGATTAAAATAATAATAAAATAGGAGCTTTTAGAGGGGTCCATCAGATCTATAAAAAAAGGAGGAGGAGGCCATTAGAAGACATCTTGGATTTGTTATTTCTTCTTGTATGAGAGGTTGGGAACTCAGTTTTCTACTTCCTTGGTAGCCCCAGGTCGAAAACCCTAAGGTGATTTAGTGATATTGGGCGAGCACCCATCTCCCCTCGATGAATTCATCCAAAATTCATAGGAGAGCTTAGCAATGGCAGTTTAGTTTAGTTTTGAGAGGCTGGTGTAGTGCAACAGATTATCTTGGAGGCCAACGTTCATCTCAGCTATTTTGGTTGTATATGCATGTAACCCCCCAGTTTATCCGTTATAATAAAAGCTAAGAATTTTTCTGTTCATTGTATTGCAATGCTGTGTTTGTTTTTATTTTACATGGCAATCTTCTCTTAAATGAATAATAATTTAATGGTGAAATTTGGGTTGAGTTTGATTTATGCAAATTTAGCGAAATACCCTGTTCGAGACATTACACCAAGTCATGAGAGCAGGATTACATCATCAGGGGTTCTAGGGGAGTTTTGAAGATTTTTTATGGCATCCAATGACATTCTCTTGGCATATTCATTATCATGAGAAGCTCCACACAACTTGTTTATGGTTCTATTGTTTTTTGATAATTCTTGTAAAACGAGTTTATTATTGAGCATAGCTTAATTAATCACTTACGGTGGCATTCCGGAAGGAATATCTGACAAAACACCCTAGAACCAGAATGGGAAGATCTACAAGATGGGACGCTGAGAAGTGACTTCTAGTGGCTATAGAGAGTATGGTGGGTGATTTACCATTTTCCCAGATTAAAATGACTTTAATTAGTCATTTAATTAAAAAGGGGAAAAAATAATTAAGGGGAAAAGGCCAAAAGTGACTTAAATAAATTAAAAAGTCCTTGAAGATGAAGTAAAGGGGGAGCTTTTAGAATAATAATAAAATAATAAAATAAAATACTTCTAGAAGATTGGAGATCTATGTATTGGACCTTTAAAAGGAGGAGATCATTTGAGGACATCTTGGATTGTTGGTATTTTCTGCTTGGTGAGGTTTGGAGAACATAGTTCCCAGCTTATGTAGCCCCAGGACGAAAACCCTCGAGTTTTCTATTGTGAGTTGGACAAAAACCCAACGCTTTTGAGGAGAATTCACCTAGAAACCTCATGGTGCTTCAGTGGAGGTTTGGAGAGAAGGTTTGCAATAGCGCTTATTAGTCGCAGTTAATTTTGGAGGCCCAAACCAACGTCATAGCAGATCTTCTAATGGTCGTCATCACAATTATATTCCACAGCAGGATTATATGTAAATTGCTCAATATTATAATAAAGTTGCTTTATTCCCATTTTTCGTTTTATTGTAGCATTTTGGGTTTTACTACAAAATTTTACTCGTACTACAAATTTTATAATGCAAGTGTGCAATTTTGCATGGGATCAAGAAGATTTTTTATGGCTTAATGTATTTTTGGTAAAACCTTGATAATTTATAATTTGGTATATTACAAAAGTCTACGCGATGCGTTCATTTTATTTGCCCATAAATTGTCCATTTTTTTACTGCCCAGAAATTGTCTGCAACAACAGCATGAATCTAATCACTTATACAATTCTATTTGCGGCGCACAATATTAATAAGGTTGGTGAAGATCAAGCAAACCTCTCATCAAGCGAAAGATAATCAAGAGTTAACTTCTTTACATGTCTGAGCCAACTTTTCTCGGCATCAAAACAATAAAAGAAATTCAAACTTATGAGGATTGAAACAATAGATGAAATTCTTATATGTTTTAATATTTTTAGTTGAGCTAATTTTTTGTTATATTTATTTTTACAAGCCGACATCTAAAAGTTTTTGACATACAATCTTACATTACGCCTACACATCTCGCCCATATTGGGCTATAAAGCGCCTCTTAGCGCAATAACCAACCAAGCAAATACTCTCAACTTATAAGAAAATTGAATATACCAAGCACTATTAAGCCTACAAACCCATATGTCCTTCGCATTTGTGGATAGGTAGTTTGCATAAGGACTAGGGTAACAAGTATCTTTGAAGAATCATGGAATATAGGTGTTGAGTGTCATACTATAGAAGCAGAAAACCAAAGCACCAACCCCAATCTCTTAAAAATAGCCCAGGCATCCCAGTGTTCATTTTAGACAACTCAAACTCTTAAATAAGTCCTCTCAACTCCATAATCAACATATAGTGATAGGCAAGAAGACCATAGTCTAAGAAAGATCAAGTACTTCCAAGAATGAGATGCAAAGAATCCCACAAATCTCCCTAGAAGAAGATGCCTTTTTCTATTGAAATTGCTAACTTGAAATCAAGGCAATGTTGCAACTCGAGATCCTTGCTCCTGCCTGTTACTCGATCACATCTAGGGTTAAGTTGGTAACTAGAGGAGATTTTTTCTCTTATGATCTTGAATACAAACAATAGTTCCACAATTGACATCAGTGTTTCTCTACAAACAATTGCTTGGATATGTTCTCGCACCATGCTCATCTCACTCATTTGACAATTTTGGTGGTCAACAAACAAGGTACATCTATTCATTGTTCCATATTTAGTGCTATTGACATGTATTTCGCATAAATGTAGTGAGTTGAATTAGATAATGAACCATGATGCTTTGAATGTTATGAACCATGCACCTTAAAAATGATAAGAAGCCAATTATTATAGTCAATGTCAACTAGGAAACCTCGTTTTACAATGAATATAATGTATAAGACAAGATTTGATTATCCTAAGAATAGGTCTCCTTGGTACATATAAAGGAGACAAAGGGTACAATTATAATGAAATGGTTCAGTGAAAGGTTCTGGATGACATAACAATATAACAATAGAAATGCAGTAATTCAATATCTAAGGCTTAATAAGGGGTTTTGTGTGAATGCTTAGTAAGGAAGGGGTCTATGCGCTCCCCTTTCTGCATCCTCGTGCATCTCAGCTTCTCCTCAAGATACATCTTTCGCTCCTCGGAAGATCCCTTGTATAGCGTAGCAAGTGCCTCCCACATCTGTCGGGCAGTATCTTTGCTAGCTATGTGAGACACCACGTGATCTCAAACTCCATCGAGAATCAGCCTCTTTGCTTTCGCTATCTCCTTCTTGTAGGCCTTAAGTGGATCTACATCTGTGGGTAAAGCTACCACGACATTGATATAAGATTTGAGATCGTTCTCATCTAGAAGACAAGAAATTCTTGCCTTCCAGATCACATTGTTGGAGGCTCCCTCCAATTGATCCTGATCTCTCAGCCCTGATGCTTCCATCTCTACAAAAATGTCGAATTCCTCCTCTTCTCCTCTGCGTAGCTATTGACTGGCTCTACGCACTCCCTGCTGGAGTGGGAAAATCTACTCATAGCTACTGCTGCTTTGCTAGGAAAAATCAAACTTCTGGGTTAGAAGTCCCCTGAGAAAAGAATTCCTCAGTTTGTGCTCTTCCTTCCCCCTGACGCTATTTTGCACTAGCAAACTGCTGCAAAATAACGATGTCCCAGCTAAAGATCTGCTCTATAAGGAAAATACTGCATCTCCCTCTGCCTCTGGTAAGATTTGATCTGGAAAATCTAATTCTGTCGACTCTCTTAGAGAAATAAATTTTCCTCAAAATCTGACCCTCCTGGCCCAAGGACTGCATTGCCTCTTGAGGATTTCAAACTACTGCCTCTGCAGAGATTCAAAATTCCTCCTCCCTTCTACTATTGAGCTCTCTGGCTTACAATCTATGGTCTAATACCATGTGAAAATTTGGCTTACCCCGAATCCTACCGCAACAACTGATAATATTTCTTCTATTTGTTAAATTAATTAAACAAATTATTTGCAGTTTCATACAGAAAATATTGAAACAGATACACTGCATCCTTCACAAATACAATATTGCGGAAAAAAAATAATGCTCGAAGAATAGATGCACACACACACAAATAACACTGTTATTTTTGGAACAATGTCCCGAAAAAACCCAACTTGGGAAAACTAGTGTAGCAGCCGAGGGTTTTATTATTAAGCAGTAGTAAATCTGAGTACAAATCTATGGAAGCTCACATCTAGCTTTTCATATAGAGAAATAACTGACAGGAGATCTAGTGAGAAAAATATCACTCCCACCGGTGATTCGACATTGACCTTGGCTCAAGATGAGCTGCCCCTTGCTGCCTCTGCACTACCTCTGCGTCAACCTACGCAAATTTGCATCCCACAACTCGAACTAGCGTCTCTCTCACTATTTGACCAGCTACTCTTTGAAAAATTGATCCTCCTGGCCTCCGGGCCCCCACTCTGGCTTCTGGCACTGAATTTCGACTTCTCCTCAGCAAAATACGGATCTCCCTCTGAAGCTCTGACCGGTGATCGAACACTAATCTTGTCTCAAGATGAGCTGCCCCTTGCTGCCTCCGTGTCAGCCTACGCAGATCTGTGTCCCACAACTTGGACTAGCGTCTCTCTCGCTAACTGATCATCTGCTGTCTGAAAAATCGATCCTCCTAGCCTCTGGGCTCCCATTCTAGCTTCTAGCACTAAATTTCAACTTCTCCTCAACAAAATATGGATCTCCCTCTAAAGCTTTGCGCTGCCTCTCTGTGGCACTCATTGCATCTCTGTTATGCACTCACTGATTGGAGAAACTTCCTTCCCGCCTTACTATCCCTGCTCCTCTCTCACTGCTTAGAGCTCACTAGCTCTCCCTTTGGCAACTCAGCGCTGCTACTCTGGAGTTCGATTTGCCAGTAAATTCGAACTGCTGCTGGCTCTCAAGTGTGTTCTCCAACCCCCATCAAATTTATTCTTATAATTTCTCGTTGAGACTTCAATGACCAAGATTAAAGCATAATCGATGGCTAAGATTAACTACAAATCGATCCAAGTCTTCTTCTAGAAGATTCTCACCATGACTTAATTAATACCCTTTAATTAATCAAATTTCCTAAGTTTAGAGTTAGGAACCATTAAAAAACAATTAGTTATTTTAATTAAGTTGTCTCTAGGTGGAATTTCTAGAAACGATTTATGGGTTTTGGAAAATACATGTATTCTAGCCTCTCCACCAAATATCGTGGCTAGAACACATCCGATGCTACAAAAACTAACATTTTGAGGTTAACATGGGACTTGTCTAAGGATTAACATGCCCCTCCCCTTCAAACGAGTGTTTTCCTCAACACTTGACTAACTGTGGGTGTTTTTGCATGAAAAAATCATCTTGCCATGTCACCTCTTCCACAGGTAGGTTTTTCCATTTGAAAAAGGTATTCAATAATTGTTCGATTTCTCAGCTGCCTAATCCTTGTTTTCAGGATTGTTTCTGGTTCTAGTATGGTTTTTCCTTCTTCATTAGTCTCTGGTAAAATAGTTTGGACTAGGATATTGTCATCGATTACCTTATTTATGCAAGAAACATGGAAGATTGGATGTACACATGAAGATGGAGATAACTTGAATTTGTAATCCATACTTCCAATTCTCTACAACACCTTATAAGGGCCATAATACCTTAGTGCTAATTTATTGAACTTTTGTTGCTTGATATGATTGCATTATCACTCATATCTAATCGCCCATTTCAAATTCCCTTTCACTATGATGTTGATCAACTTGTTTCATCCTGTTTTTTGCTATAACCAAGTTGTCCTTCAATAGTTTGAGAACCTCTTGTTGGTGCACTATGTGGTCCTTCATTGCTTGAGCCTTCACAATCCCTTTCAAGTGTGATGTGATGGATGGAAGATGATATCCATAAAGTTCCATAAATTGGGACATTTTTTATGAAGTATGGAAAGATGTGTTTTACAACTTCATTTGCTAGAGGCATGGTTGAAACATTGGGTGTTCCCCTCCAAGCACCTAGTTGAATATATTTGGGAGGGTTTGTAAGGATAGGTTCAATGTGAGGTTTTTCCATCTCTTTATTATTCACATGGATGATCTACAAAATTACCAAGAGTTCACTGCTAAAATAATCTTTGTAGAAGGGTAGCTTTATCACAAAAGAAGAGATCAAGGATGAAATTATCTAACCCTCCCTATTCCCATAGATAACCTTGAATAGTTGAAGAATTTTGCTATCATCATTTCTATTGTTTGGAAGGGCTTTTATCGCCTTCTTTGTTAATTGGTCACACATTATTGTTGACTATAATTTCATGGTTGTTATGGTGTTTCTTATTTAAGGGATGTCACCTTTTTCTTGCATAATATAAAAATCTATTTTGGACTAATTATCGAAAATCAGTGAAGGGCTCAATCTCCTTCATATTCAAACCCTCTTTCTCTCTGATATTAAACTCCATTACCCAATTAGATAGACACTAGTCCTGGTAAAATTCACCATACTTCTATTCTAAAGAACATCCGCAAAAACAATTTCTTCTACTATTTCCCCCCTTGCTCCCCTTGTGCAAAAAAGGAACTAGCCTAAAGTGAGAGGAAGAGTTATGTGGTGAAAATGGGAAATCTTCTTAATTTCCCTTAAGGTTGCACTTGGTTAAGGGAGTTTGTAACTTTTGAATTGTAGGTTAGGAAGCAATAATAAGCTTTCCAGTCATGATGGTGAATGGGTATATCCCTTAGTTAAGTCATATCCTCGAGTTAGGTTATGTCTTTTTGTTTATTATTATTATTTCATATTTTATTTATATATGTTATGTTGAAGAATAGTTCATTAATTGAATATCCAATATATGAAGGTCAAGGAGTTGAAATCCATATAGGGCAATCAACATAATAGAATAATGAATGAGATACACTGATAAAATGCCATATAACAACATACTTATACACATTAACTAATAATGATGGTGAACAGTTATGTCCCTTATTTAGATCATGTCCTTTAGTTAGGTTATACCTTTTAGTTTTAGTTTTATTATTGAATCTTTTATTTATATATTTTATGTTTATTACATTCTTCTAAAAACAAATGAAAACAACTAAGAAATCTTTAAACATTAAAGTAAAGAGATTGAAAAGAACAAGTACATTGCACACCATTTCGAGTCCTTACCTATAAAGTTGTGAAAACTAGTAGTAAGTACCAGGCTTCAAAAATTGATGAACAATAGTAGGCTAAACATGGCAACAAGCAACAAGCAACGATTTCAACTTCACAAGTTCACAACCACACATCGCAGTGAGCACTAGCAAGGTTCAAGGCCTAAGATTAACGGGGAGCCATTAGAGGATCAGGAAATTTAAGACTAAAAGTGGTCTGCTAAGGAAAAATAATAAAATAATAGTTGAAATAATAAAATAAGAGGGGTGAATTTTGGAGGGAAAAGAAGAAAACTATTTTTTTAATTGTAGTATTGGCTTATCTCCTTATAGGGTTACTCGAATTTCACGTATAGACACTTGTTGGATGCGGAATTAAATTCTACATCCAACGAGTACCTATTATGCATACTTTTGAGAATGAAGATACATTAAAAAAGTGTGTTCAACATGTTTTTTAATGTATCTTCAATTTTTATCAATGTGGGTGTTCTCAAAAGTATGTATAATGGGTACTCGTTGGATGTGGAATTTAATTTCGCGTCCAACAAATGTTTACACTTGAAATTTGAGTAAACCTATAAGGAGATAAGCCAAAAATACAATTAAAAAATAATTTTCTTCTTCTCCCTCCAAAATATGTACATGTACTTCTTTTTAAATTTATAAGTTTTGATTGGCTTACATATTACGACATGGAAATTACATGAAAATTTCATGGGCACTTTTAGGCTGAAATTTCCTCTAATAATTGTAGTAGGCTTTGAAGTTCAAGCTTCACAAACATGAACTATTCAATGTAATGCATGAGAAGAATGACAATGGGTTTATGAAGAGTATGGTGGTGGACCAA
Organism: Pinus tabuliformis; assembly: GCA_031772625.1. Classification (NCBI taxonomy): domain Eukaryota; kingdom Viridiplantae; phylum Streptophyta; class Pinopsida; order Pinales; family Pinaceae; genus Pinus; species Pinus tabuliformis. The sequence goes on along the minus strand of CM062808.1, from coordinate 758,581,612 downwards.
GTCTATATTTAGGGTTTTCATCTCCGCAAAGTCTTTTTATTTATTTTTTTAGAATTTCGTGATAAACACAATGAGCACCCAAATAGTATCTCAAGAAATGTGCAGGTTTTGTTGAAAATGGAGGCAACAACTAAGATGGTTTAGAAATAAAAGCTCAGGTTTCACTCAAAACACAAGAGGCTCCTCAAGAAACACATTACTCAAGAAGAAACCAAAAAACAATTGTACCAAAATCAACGTTTGTAATGTTCTTTTTTGTTATGTTACTAGTAACTTAACTCCCCTTTATTTTACTTTTATCTTCTAAGGTTTAACATAGAAAACCAAGGTATTTAGCCAAAACAATTGCAATACCGAGGCACATTTGGCATGTGGTCACTAATGCCACCAATATAAACATAGAGAAACAAAGGAACAACCATGAAGCAAATAGAATGATGTAAAATTGAAAACTGCAATTTGAACAAGCACTACAGCAATTTGAAGAACGTTTACAGATAGAAGGCTTTAATCAACTGGATACACTATATCTCAATATTATTCACTAGAACACACAAAAAAGAAATTTTGAAAACAATTAACCTGGTCTCATGTACTCATACCTCAGCAATGTCATCTTCCCCAACAGCAGCAAAAGGAATGATTGTGGCCCCAAACCTAGCTGCCATTCGAACAAATTCAGACCTTTCTGGCCAAAACAACATGTACTGCTCTCCCTGTGGTAATATAAACAGTAATTGGGCTATTGTCCATATTAGAAGCATAGCTTTCAAAGGGGAACTTAGCGCAAGCTTATAGTTAAGATATCAACAGTGCCTTTCTTGATGTTTTTGGAGGAGATCCTAAAAATATAATCTAAAAGATTCACAAACCAAAGGAATATAATCTCTAAAATCTTCGCATCAAGACTAATCAACCCTAATCTCTAAACCACGGAGAATATCATAGCCTTTACTCCAAATGAACAAGCATAATGTATCAAATATAAAGTCAGAAACAAGTTTATCTAGATAGTTTTCAATGAAACTTTAGTTGATGTGGATTATAGAAATTATCAGACATTAGGTCCTGCCAGTCTCCTATATATTTACCAAATATTCCATTTGGAAACGGGGAGTTATTTCTAATGATACAGCAAAACTTGATTCCTCTACAAAGTTCTGTGCAGTCTAATGTAGTGTAATAAAATAATAACAGACATCGCACAGCATATCTTGACCATGATAAAAAAGTGTGCAATTTTGATGATTGCATGCCACTCTTGAGTTTTAAAAGATGAGGTGTGTAATATGTTTAAATTTGGTAAAAGCTCGAGGCATTCTGTTAAATACAGGCCTTCAAAGAGCATTTATATGATTCAATCTCACTGGATTGATAAACTTAAGCTCAATTTGCTCCACAACATATTTGGGTCTTTTCTTTCTATATTTATTGAGCTGAGAGGCTCATTCTACAACCCAGTATGATGTGTAAGGTTGTCCATCCATAATCAAAGTTGAAATTTTGCTATGTCAGCCCAAATAAAATAAAAAAAAAAAATTAAATATCTATACAAAACATTTAAATAATGTCAGCTCATAAAAAAAATTGCACGTGAAGAAATTGAATCCCTCTCGGCTCATGTTAGATCCATATTTAAGATAGATATATGCTGGTTAATAAGTAAATAATGTATCAGTGCAAGCAGGCTATCTCTTGCCTCTAGGAAAAATGAAACAGAAAGAAAATAAAAATGGGAAATGAACATTCAAAAATCATATGTTAGATCCATATTTAAGATAGATCTATGCTGATTAATAAATAAATAATGTTTCAGTGTAAATAGGCTAACTCTTACCCCTAGGATTCGATCCATATTTAAGATAGATCTATGCTGGTTAATAAACAAATAATGTCTCAGTGAAAGCAGGCTATCTCTTGCCTCTAGGAAAAATGAGAAAAAAAAAATAAAAATGCAAAATGAATGTTCAAAGATCATATATTAGTGCAATGTCAACTATACTACATACCTTTCGATGGAGAGCTTCACGTGCCCCTCCTGGATACAATAGAACAAATGATCTTGTCGAAAGAAGTTTGAAGAAGTTCTTCCCAGAGACAGGCACTGCACCAAAAAGTTTTACTGAATCAATAGGGTTTGGTTCTTGTAGCCCTTCTTCTGACCTCTTACCAAACAAGGCCGGATGAGCAATGCCACGAACTAGAATGTCCCGTTCTTTAATAATTTCTCCAACCAGGGGAATTAGTTCTAAGCCCATCAACATGTGATATCCAACAAATAGAACAGGCCCTTCCTGAGGAATCCCTGTAAGTCCTTTCACTATCTTGCCATCGTGTAGAGTAGAAAACATAACAGGACTAGTTGCTAGGTGATACCACCTACACAGTTCATCAAATGTTTTCAAATAAAATTACCACAAATTTTTATATAAAAACCACTATTTCAACAATATAGTGATAACGATTGACAGATAAAAAATGTCCGGAACTAGCCTGTAAACCAGATTCAAACATCTGACATGATTTTGGAATTTTACATGCAATGTGATTTGCTCTTCACAGAGACATAAAAATAAGATTGAAAATTTCAAAGAAATGTATTTCTTATTAAAGAGAATAGTATTTTAAACAACGGAAGGATACTTCATCGAGAATCGAGATACACATACCCATTTTGTCGATCATAGACTTCTTTGAATTCTTGTGGAGTTGGGGCAACAAAGTCCAAAACATAGTCACGGTTATTTGAACGGCGATAAAGATTAGTGCTCTTTATCAAAGTTGCTAAATTGACATTGTCCTCCTGTCATTAACCAAGCATGCTTATATTTTCACATATAATTGGAAATTTAAATATTTATTCTAAACTGTTGACTAAATTCTTCACATTCAGCATAAAGAATGTTGACATTCTTCACTAATGCACAAAAAAATATCATATTTTCCATGGAATTCATGAATATGCTACAAGATGTTAGACATCAGATGAAATTATCACTTTATGCAGTTTTCATCGATAACCTCAGATAGTAGTTCATAGGACAAACTCAGATAGTAGTTCTTCTTAAGTAATGGAGTGATCCCATACTAAAACGCTTAAAAATTCAGGATATACACCCCGAAATATATCAATTTGTCTAATTTTTTTAACTGATTTAAAAAGAGAAAACATAGAAATGACGATGTTTAAACTGGCCAAGTTTTACTGCAAACATGTGATAGACAAAAGGATTACATAGTCTTCACTTGTATGGTTAGCATAAACACTAAAAAAACATGAAAAACGGCAGATATTGTTGTTAGTTGACATGAAAGAAAGAACAAGAGAAGAGAGAATTCATTAAAATCACTTGTGATGCTCATATCCATCATCTTATTTCACTGTGTGGTGTGTTATGATGCCTTTGGGTAGGTGCATATTTGGGAAAATTTTGGATGGATATTTATCTTAAAGTTTAGAAACTTTGGCGAATTCCATTAGTCCATAATATGCAATCTGTAAAATGTTTGTAGATACTTTTGTAAAAATATTCAAATTTCTAATCATTTAATATAGTCTCTATATAAATTTTTGGCAATTTTTAGGGTAAAATAATTCCATACTATAAAATTTCGGGAAATCATTTTTAGGAAAAAAAAGAAATTAACGAATCTTTTTTTTTGGAAAAAGTATAAAAAATTAGCCCACTTGCGAATATTAGCCCCTAAAATTTTCCCTAACGCATACCTAACCCTTGTTTATTAACAGTAATTCCTATTGATTTGTTATGAAGAAACCTTATTTCCTAACCCTTGAATGCCTATTTCTATTGCACTCAACATTTTTATATGCTTTTCAATGTTTTTCTTCAATTGACTGTTTTTTTTTAATATGTCTGCTATTTGATCTTCTATCTCGAATTAAATCAAACTCAATTTCCTTGATTTAGAACTACCCTCCAATATAGTCATAATAAACTTCTATGTGCTTAAGAACAAGAGAAGAGAGAATTCATTAAAGTCACTTGTAATGCTCATATCCATCATCTTATTTACTGTGTGGTGTATTACGATGCCTTTGGGTAGGTGCATACCTAACCCTTGTTTATTAACAGTAATGCCTATTGATTTGTTATGAATAAACCTTATCTCCTAACCCTTGAATGCCTATTTCTATTGCACTCAGCATTTTTACATGTTTTTCAATGTTTTTCTTCAATTCACTGTTTGTTTTAATATGCCTGCTATTTGATCTTCTATCTCGAATTAAATCAAACTCAATTTCCTTGATTTGGAACTACCCTCCAATATAGTGATAATAAACTTCTATGTGCTTAAACTGATTTTTAAAATTTGGATTCTTTGTCAACCTGTTGATTTGTTATGAATAAACCTCATCCCCTAACCCTTGAATGCCTATTTCTATTGCACTCAACATTTTTACATGTTTTTCAATGTTTTCCTTCAATTGACTGTTTTTTTAATATGTCTGCTATTTGATCTTCTATCTTGAATTAAATCAAACTCAATTTCCTTGATTTGGAACTGTTAGTGTCAGTCTTTCTAGCCTTCCTACAGTGATCAAATATGCTCTTACAAAGTGGTCTCAGAGTGTCAAGGTCAAATTTTGTCATTTCAAAGAGTTTTCAAGCAAAATTTGGTCACTAGGCATTAGGTCTAGGGTTTGCTCTCACTTTTTTCAAAGTTGTCCAAATGTCGGTCTATGTCATCATTCTGCTGAATCTATCATCATTCATAGGGTTGTCATCATCATGTCAGTGTCTAATGAGTCATTTTACACCTTGTTCATGCTTCAGTTGCACCTAGGCAAGGTCATTTCCCTCTCCTAGGGTTTTGAAAGCTAATTTCTCTTGGATGGTCAAATCATTAGCAAAACTGGTATCCAGATGTTCATACACCTTCCCCTATCCTTCATGTACCTTATCAAACACTTTCCATCACTGAGATCCCCCAAATTCCTCATTTTTGCACAAACCCTAGTTTCTAGCTACACCCTGACAATTTTTTAGGTTTGGCCTGTGTTTTGCCCTTTTGGACCCCTTCCCCTCGCTCAATCTCCGAGATTCCACTTTCCCCTGCTTCCTAACATTCCTCCCCACTCCCAAAAATTTCCCCAAGAATTTAGAAGCCCCCTATCCCCTTCATTTCGCTTCATTTCCACGAAATTCCTTGTTTCACACATCGGGATCAGTTTCACTCAAAAGATGTTTCAGAGCAATCAAAGATGAATTTGGGAAAACTGAGAGAGGTTTTTGTCCACAACAGGCCAAGGAAGAAAAACCTCCTTCACTTTTTGCACAGGTGTCATGGTTTTAAAGAAATGTTAAAAATACAATCGCCAGATCCAAGGAGGTTGGCCAAGGCACTAAAACGACGGAAAAGGCCCGATCCACTCCAAATTTTGGCCAAATCCTCTTTGACTGAGCATGGTACTTGATTGGGGACTCCCAGCCCAAATTTCAAGAAATTTGGAGAAAATTTTGTCAATTGTGAATTTTTTGTGCCAAACACAGGTTTTCCTCCCCAACAGGTCGCGCGCCGCGCGCGACCTATTCGATGGGCAACTCCATTTCGGGAAAACTCAGCATTTTTGGATTTGTCATGCAAAGATACACCTGCTCAGCAATTACCAAGAGATTTCATCAAGTTTTGAGCCTCCAGAAGGTCAAAAAACAAGCAAAAAATGACTTTCTGCCACCTTTTTGACACACAGGAAGCAGTCTTGGGAGATTGCAATTTTGGAGGGGCAAATGGCCACCAAATTCAGAAATTCCACTTGGGTTGGAAAGTAGACATCCAGACCTTTCCAACAAGCCCACTTTTGCCTCATTTGGACACCTGGAAGTGCCTCAAAAGCAGCTCCAAAGTAGCGCGACCTGTTCAGGATTAGGGCGCGACCTGTTGGGCAGTTTTTCACAGAAATCCACCTACAGCTCAACAAAACGCAGTTTTGACTGGATTTGACTTTTTTGAGTGAATTTTGATCCTCCTTGTTGTAAATGATGTAACTTTATGATATTTTGACACTTATTTATCTTTTCTAGAAGATTCATTCATGAGACAGGCAAAAATTTAATGAATGAATTGGTTTCCTAGTTTATAGAGGCAAGTTGTTTTGACTGCCTAGCTTTTAGTGCTCAGTTTAGAATTGGTTGGAACAACTCCTAGGATAGTGAGCTCGACCCCTAGAGGCAAAGAAAGATGTTAGATTGCCTATATTATGTACTTTCTTGGTCATTTTCATGGTTGGACTCTTGAGGGAGAAAGCTTCTATTGTATTACTCATTGTATCTCTGCAATTTTGGCAAAGGAAGAAAGGCCAGGGTTTTGCAGTCCTTTTTGGGATTCTTGTGGTTACATGTATTGATGGTGTCTTTCTCTTTGTACTTGTAAGTTTGTTATGTGATTCATCTTCTTACTTTTCCTTCTGCAAATTAGGCAAATGAAGTGTTAAAGTAGAATTCATGATTGCCATGCTCTGCTTTTAAGTTTGCTTAATATTTATGTTTTCATCTGTCTAAAGAGAACCCTTGAAGGTTTCTTGCTCTCTTTAGCTCCTCACCGGTCATTCCTATCCATTCACTTAATTCAAAGGCATCAATACAGTCTCCTACCTTGCCCCAAAGAACCCCCTGCAAAAACTGTGTCCAATCCCCGCACCCAAAATTGCCTTTCCCCAACTTTCCACCAAAACCCTAAAAATCCCAAATCAAACCTTTTATCAGTTTACTAGCCTAAAATCAGTGTTTCCTCATTGGTTATCTCGCCCGTTGAAGACCTTTACCGAGATAGACCGGAGAGAGCCCTCTCCTGCCCCGTAGGGCTAGCTACGAGGCTAAGTGGTTTGATGTTGCCTTGAAGTTTACCTTTCTCAGCCTGAGGTGAAATTTCAAGCGCTAACAGGAACTACCCTCCAATATATTGATAATAAACTTCTATGTGCTTAAACTGATTTTTAAAATTTGGATTCTTTGTCAACCTGTTGATTTGTTATGAATAAACCTTATCTCATAACCTTGAATGCCTATTTCTATTGCACTCAACATTTTTACATGTTTTTCAATGTTTTTCTTCAATTAACTGTTTTTTTAATATGTCTGCTATTTGATCTTCTATCTCGAATTAAATCAAACTCAATTTCCTTGAATTGGAACTACCCTCCAATATAGTGATAATAAACTTCTATGGGCTTAAACTGATTTTTAAAATTTGGATTCTTTGTCAACCTGTTTGTCCTTTCATTATCGCCAATTATTGGTGCTGGTTTATAACTTCGATGTGCTTAATTTGATTTAAAAGAATGGATTCTTTGTATTTTCATTATTACCATTTAATGGCATTGGTTTTTATTCCCAAGGGTTCATGTTTTTCAATATTTGACAAATTCATACTGTTTTTGATGAAACCTAGTTTTTGTAGTTTTACATTTCCATTTTCTACTTTCATAAACTCTGAACTTTATCCTTATTTTTACTTTTCCATTTTCTACTTTCATAAACTCTAAACTTTATCCTTCTTTCTTTTGGGCGACTTAATCTAAATTGGTCACTTACCCAATTTATTGTATTATTATAGGAGACTTGGTCATTTTGACCCTACTCCCCATGGTTTCTTACCTTGTATGGAGTCTTTCCCCATCATATGGTATACAGAGATTGTGATTACATATGAGCAACCAGTACCATAGCCACTTTTCTAGTGGTATGGAGTTTTGGTTCCTATCCAATGTGAGAAATCTTACTTAATCATTCAAAGTTTAAATTTAGTACATGCTTCATTGCTATGCTACATAGTAGGGTGAGCGCATGGAGTTGGGTTATACTTTTTGGCAAAGACAGAACGCGTTTTGATGAAAAAAAGATGCTTGATTGAGCAATTTTTAAGCACTCGATTGAGTGTTTAAACAAACCCTTGCTCGAGCTCCTTTCTAACCCAAGTTAAATGCTCAATCGAGATTTAGGGCTTGATCGAGTGCTATGGGTTGATCGAGCCCTTTTCTTAAAGAATCCAGACAATTGTCCGCGCAAACCATGCTGCGCAGACCACGAGGAAAAGGGAGTTTGATGGAAGATTTATAAGCTCGATTGACATGGAAGAACTCAATCCCATCAACCCCGCCAATGATGTAGAAGCTCAAGCTACGTTAGGTTTCCTATCTTTTTTGTCTCTTTTATTTATTTATTTATTTTGCACACTAAAATAAATTAATTTGGAAAAAAAATCTACCATACGAAAACCACAAAAAAAACCACCAAAACCACCAAAAAAACCCTTGAAAACCACAAAAAATCTATAATTTAAGTTTTAATTTTAATTTTAATTTATTTATTTTTTAATTTCATTGTATAAGTTATTTGGTATGGTAGCATGTTTATTATGAATATTTTCTATGGTAAAGATTCTATTTTTTAATTATTCTAGGTATTAAAGTCTTTTCTTAGGAATTTAATGAAATACATTAAAAAAAAATGTTATTTACAATGCATTTTAAATTTCGAACAAATTTGACCAAAAATATGCCAAAAAAATTCAAAACAAAAAACAACTAAACTATAACGCTTTAGGTTGACGTGATGAATATGATTGCTCATGGTGAACTTCCATCAGATCAAATAAGAATTTTTTTTTTTTCATTTTTTTATTTTAAATTTAAATTAATTTATATTTAAATATTTTTCTAATAATAGATATTGTAATTTGTTTTAAAAAATTAATTGTACTTAAATAAAATATTAACTAAATTAAAAGTCCAAAACTAGAAATTTTTGTTATTTGACATATATATAAAACTAACAATGACATAACATAGCTATATATAAATAACAAAAAGTTATAAGGTATAGCTTAATTATATATATAACATAGCATAGGATAGCATGTAACATAACTATATAAGTATCTATAACATATCTCTAGCTATAACATTTCTCAGATATATATATATATATATATATATATATATATATATATACATAATGTGCTTTCCATAATAACATAAGATGAGTGATGCTTTATAGCTTTTTAAGACTCAAATTTATTTATAAATTGTAATTTTCCTTAAAATATTCACTACTCATTTTTGTAGAATTATTTTAATTTAATGATATCACAACTATATATCTATTAATTCCCACCCTTATTAAAATGATTAGTTGAGTAATAAAATTATAACTTACACTCCCTATATTTTTATTTAGCGATATAACATAACATAGCATATATATATATATATATATATATATATATATATATATCAAATTTCAACAATGCATCATTGATACATACATTAAATCCATGATGAAAAGTGCATTTCAAGCTAATATAAGCATTTTGACTATTTTCTAAGTTGTACCATATTGTTTCATTATGTGTTCAAGTTTCAACAATGCGTCATTGATACATACATTAAATCCATGATGAAAAGTGCATTTCAAGTGAATATAAGCATTTTGACTATTTTCTAATTTGTACCATATTGTTTCATTATGTAGTGTGTTGTACCAGAAACATTGACTTCATGTGCTTGCACATAATACATGTCATGTGTCAAAGTCGAACATTATAAGAACTTGTGTTATGGAGTATTTGGTTGGCATGAAATTTTATTAGTTTTGCAAATAGGTTTATTTCAATTTTTACATATATTTACATATTTATGCTCTATGAATAAAATGTATTATTTAGAAATGAGAAAAAATGTAAGTTAGATTTCATCACTTTTTTCGATTGTAAACCATCAACCCCGCCAATGACCCAAAAGCTCAAGCTAAGGTAGGTTTAGTGTTGCAGGGGAGTGCCTCCCTCCCCCCCCCGATCCCGCTCCCAATCCGCGGTCCGGGCGGGAGCGACTCAGGAGCAGGTCGGGAGCGCGCTCCCTAAAAAAAAAAGCTCGCTGCCTTTTCGGGAGTGTTTTCGAGAGTGTTTAGCCTTTTTTGCAATTTTTTTTGGCAGTAATGTTCCAAATGCATTTTTTTTCAAAGAAACAAATAAGTTTTGTGTGGCGCAACTTAATGATCAAGACTATAGCCCTAGTATTGATATGCGATTCATGGTAATGTTAAATTCTTAAAGTAAAAGGATGAAAATGAAGATTAAGGAGAATGTCACTTTTACTTTTACTTAAATTTTTAACATTACGATGAAATGACTCAGGATGTTTGAGAGTGGTTCCGACCTCATTGGATTTCATATGGAGAAAGTAGAATTTTAGATTTCATTCAAAATCCAACAGACTTATCAGTTTTTTAGGATTTCAGGATTGCAATGTTTCCATTGAATTTTGTCATGTATTAGGGTATGGAACTCATATTTAATCAAGAGCACCAATCCCTCTATGTACCTTGATATTAGTGACATTGGTTGTCGAACTCCTCTATCATGACCCTCCTAAAAATGTATGCATCACTCAAACAAAATCTTGACTTGACATGCTATGCTTTTTCTATCTTATGTTAATGCTTAGAGGGTGATATTAATGACAAAGATCCCTATATAGATACAGAGGTAATGACAAAGATATCTCTGGATATTAATGTGTAGAGGGTGATATTAGTGACAAAGATCTTGCTTTTCCAACAAGACTAAAAAATTAGACATTTCTCGTGGTGGCAAGAGGCCCAAGCATAAGCAATAGATAATAGATTTACTTGTCTTTTCTAGTTTCTAGTAGTTTTTATAACTATTGACTCTTTCATATTTATTATGATATTTTTTTAAACAATATATGACAAGTTAACTTTGAAGTTGGCAATTATAACTCATTAGTAATGAATTATGAATATGATGCTTCATAAAAGTTGAAAATTGTTTCATTTCATTTTATAAAAATTTCATTTCATGTTAGATATTATTTGTTGTAATGGTTACACTTAGCTTACACATACAACTTTGGTGATCAATGATGATAAATGTTATATATTGAATTTTGAAAGCTTGAAACTTTAAGATTGATTAATCATGAGACTCAATATGTTGTATGTTACTATGTTACTAACTTGTGAACGTGGTTGATGAAGATTATAACTTCTAGATGATTGTTGTTATATGGTTCCATCTATGTTTTTTTATGTTTTTAATATCTAATTTATCATTCTACATGATTTTGTTGACATATATATATATATATATATATATATATATATATATATATATATAATGCTCCAGGATTCACTCCCAAACCGGGAACTTCTGAAAATGTCGCTCCTGCACCCGTTTTCGCTCCCGCTCCCCGCTTTCGTTCCTGCTCCCAAGTAACACTGGGTAGGTTTCTTTTTTGTCTCTTTTATTTTTTTTATTTATTTATTTTGCAAACTAAAATAATTAATTCGGAAAAAAATCTACCATACGGAAACCACAAAAAAAGCCACAAAAACCACCAAAAAACCCTTGAAAACCACAAAAAGTCTATAATTTAAGTTTTTTTTTTTTTTTTTTTAATTTTCATTGTATAAGTTAACTTGAATGGTAGCATGTTTATTATGAATATTTTCTATGGTAAAGATTTTATTTTTTAATTATTCTAGGTATTAAAGTTTTTTCTTAGGAATTTAGTCAAATAAATATAAAAAAAATTGTTATTTACATACATTTTAAATTTCGAACAAATTTGACCAAAAATATGCCCAAAAAAATTCAAAACAGAAAACAACTAAACTATACCAATAGATAAATAAATTAGGAGCTTTAGGTTGACGTGATGAATATGATTGCTCATGGTGAACTTCCATCAGATCAAATAGGAAAATTTATTTCATTTTTATTTTCAATTTAAATTAATTTATATTTAAACTTTTTTTTTAATAATATATATTGTAATTTGTTTAAAAAAATTAATTTTACTTAAATAAAATATTAACTAAATTAAAAGTCCAAAACAAGAAATTTTTGTTATTTCATATATATATATATATATATATATAACAATGACATAACATAACTATATATAAATAACAAAAAGTTATAAGGTATAGCATAATTATATATATAACATAGCATAGCATGTAACATAACTATATAAGTATCTATAACATATCTCTAGCTATAACATCTCTCACACACACACACACACATATAACATGTTTTATAATTATTTAATATAATGTGCTCTTCATAATAACATAAGATGGGTGATGCTCTACAACTTTTTAAGACTTGAATTTTGTTAGGATATTCCGACACATAGGAAATAGTTAAGTACAACTTGGTCTAGTGTAGAGTTAGGTATAGAGTTAGGTAAAGTGTGTTTCTTTACCGTTGTACATTTTGTAACTTACAATCTGACGGTCACGATATGTAGTGATCCGACGGTTCATTCTCTCATCGGTATTACCGACACTTGATCCGTGGCTTGACACCCGATTGGTCCATGAATTCTATTTAAAGCGCATGGAGGGTCATTTGTAGGGTAATCCGTGCATGAGAGAAACATATGTAAATTTTCATTCTATTATTAATAAATTGCCTGAAGTGGCCGCGTTGGCTCAGGCCGTGGACTGTTTCCCTCTTTGAGGGTTTTAACCACGTCAAAAATATTGGTGTATTGATCTGCGATCTGGTTGTGAACGGTGTGCTTTGGTGTTCTGTCTGAGGAACTTACCCTGTATATTCCTACATGGTATCAGAGCTATTTGAGGGCCGCGTCCGTTGGTGATCCAAATCTGAAGCCGGTAGAACTGCATCCGACTGCCGTTTCCTAGATCTGCTGTTTCTGACTGCTTTCGGGCCGAGAGGACTGCTCTGTTGTGTTGGGAGCATCTGTTCCAGTGAGGAACCCCTTTCGTTTCACGCGAAAAGGTTTCCGGTAGCCCTAGCTGCGTCATTTTTAAGATTTGGAGGTATACAGTGTTTATTTGCAGTTTACTGTTATTTTCTCTCTGTTTATTTCGGTTTCGGTTTATTTAGCCTTTTTATTACCGGATCTATACCTTTCATTTCTGCGTATGCTCTTTGCCGGCGACTCTGTGCGATCTGGGCAAATCAGAAACAGAAAGGAAGGATTTTTCTCATGCGTATGCTCTTTTCCCTGCGCCTTAGGGTGATCTCGGTAAATCAGAAACATTGAGGAAAATATTTAGTTTCTGGCAAAAGCTAACTTTGAGCCGCAAGGTTCATTTTTGAAAATATTTAGTTTTTCGGCTAAAGCTAACTTCGAGCCATAAGGTTCGTTTTCTTTGCATGTCCATGTTGGGTTTTGTGTTTTTTGTCTTGTAGGGAAAAAGAGCTTTCTCATTTCAAAGCTATTTTAAGAAAGTAGAGGTCTTGGGTTCAAGTCTCCATTTTGTGGGGGCGGACTTTTTCATTTCCACACATTCCCGCACTTCGTCGGCAACTTCAACAACTTTTTTTCAAAAAACCATAACTTCTTCATCCGGAAGCCGTTTTCAGAGCCCTTTTTTTTAAACCAGCCTAATTTTTCGAGATTTATCCATTGGAACACTTATTTTCAGCATCTTTAGCTTCAGTTTCCATTGAAATGGAAGGTCAATACCAAGTTACCCTTGACAACACCAACTACTTCCAATGGTTGGCTTACATTGAGGATTTACTTAGAAGTAAAGGTCTCTACAGAATAGCCTCAGGCCAAGAAAAAAAACCGAAGGATGAAGATAAGGCTACTAAATGGGAAAATAGGCAAGATCAAGCACGTGGATTTATAGGGATGTCTATTTCTCCAGATCTTAGATTCCATATTGCAGAAATTGATACTCCTGATGAAGCAATGAAACAAATCAATAAAGTTTTTGGGATTAAAAATGAAATTAGAGCCCATCAACTTGAAAATGAGTTGCTTACATTGGACCCTAATAATTTTTCTTGCATTGAAGATTTCTTGTCCAAGTTCAAGACCCTTAGATATCTTTTGGAAGGTGTTAAAGTTAAGAAAGAAGATAGTAACCTTATCTATTCCATTCTTACAAAGTTGGGACCAGCCTACTCTGTGTTTGTTTCCACCTTCCATTCTACAAGAGAAGCCTTCATTTCTCAAGGAACAGACTACAAGTCCCCTTCCTTTGACTCTTTTTGTGATTCTTTAATAAGAGAACAAGAAAAACTCTTACACCTTGGTCTTCTTAATCTTGGAAACTCTTCCAAGAAAGCGTTAGCCGCCCAGCAGCAACCAAATTCAAAGAATCCTAAGAAGTCATATCCTAAAAAAAATGGTCCTAAACCAAACAAGGGTCCTAAGCAATTTCAACCCCAAAATGAAAAATCATTTCAACAAAATGATAAGACAAATAAAAACAAAGGGAAGAAGACTGATAGACATTGCAATTTTTGTAATCGAGATGACACCAAAGGACACCGCTCACAACCAGATGTAAGTCACTTTCGTGTTTTTGGAAGTGAAGAGTGGGCCCATATTCCAAATGAAAAGCATAAAGCTTTAGAACCTAAGAGTGAAAAATGTACTTTTGTTGGATATTCGGAAGATGTCAAAGGCTATAGACTCTTTTCATTTAAGTCCAAAAATGTTATCATTAGAAGAGATGTAAAATTTGATGAAAATATATCGGCTTGTGAGCCTAGTCCGGCGGATGTGCCACCTCTCCCTATCTCTTCTACCTTTGAAAACATTTCTTCTTCAGATGATGAAAGTGAGGATGACAATCCTCCCCCACCATCTCAGGATCCTCCTTCAGCTCCTGAGCTTCCAAAATGGGTTCGTGCTACTCGAGATGCAGTAGGTGATCTTGCCGGTGATCCTACAGATTAGCGACATACACGTTCTCAGTTCGAGAGAGCCTCTTCTTTACTGGCAAGCTCCAGTAAATTATGATCCTGACACCTTTGCAGAAGCTTCAGGCCATCCAGATTGGGAAGCAGCTATGAATGAAGAATATCATTCATTGTTGGCAAATGATACATGGGATCTTGTTCCTCTACCAAAGGGGCGAAAACTTGTTAGATGCAAATGGGTTTACAGAACTAAGTATGGACCAGATGGGAAAGTTGATAAACATAAAGCTCGTCTTGTTGCTAAGGGTTTTTCACAGGTTGAAGGCATTGACTACACTGAAACCTTCTCCCCTGTTGCCAAAATGAACTCTATCTGCCTTGTTCTTTCCCTTGCTGCCTCTTTCAAATGGGAAGTCCATCAGATGGATGTTAAATCTGCCTTCTTGCATGGAGACTTGCATGAAGAAATCTATATGGAACAACCGATTGGCTTCAAACAAACAGACTCCAGCCTTGTATGTCGACTTAAGAAATCCCTTTATGGTCTCAAGCAAGCTCCTCGGGCTTGGTATGCCAAAATGGATAGCTTTCTTTTAGAATTTGGCTTTTCTAGGTGTCATTCTGACAATACTGTCTACACCAAGAAAGTGGGCAACTCTCTTATCATCCTTGTTCTTTATGTTGATGATCTTATCCTTACTGGTAGTGATCCCAACCTTATAAACCATGTGAAGTCTAGCCTTAAAAGGAAATTTGAAATGACAGACTTAGGACAC
Organism: Pinus tabuliformis; assembly: GCA_031772625.1. Classification (NCBI taxonomy): domain Eukaryota; kingdom Viridiplantae; phylum Streptophyta; class Pinopsida; order Pinales; family Pinaceae; genus Pinus; species Pinus tabuliformis. The sequence goes on along the minus strand of CM062808.1, from coordinate 758,566,160 downwards.
TTACACTATTTTCTCGGTCTTCAAGTCTTGCAATCCAAGGAGGGTATTTCCCTTTCCCAGTCCAAGTATGCTTGTGATATTCTACGTCATTTTCACATGGAAGACTGTAAGCCGGCCCCTTCTCCCTTTCAGTCTGGAGTCAAACTTTCAGTCACTTGTAATTCTCCTGAAGTTGATGCTACCTTATACCGTCAACTTGTAGGAAAACTTTTGTATCTAACCCACACTCGTCCTGACCTTTCCTTTGTTGTTGGCCTTGTTGCTCGGTTCATGCAAAACCCCCGTGAAAGTCATTGGAAAGCAGCTAAAAGAATACTTCGTTATGTTCGAGGTACAATTCAGTTTGGGATTCATTACAGTGCCGAAGCAGCTCCTCTATTGGTTGGTTTCACTGATTCCGATTGGGCTGGTGACCCTGATGATCGGAAGTCTACAACCGGTTATGTGTTCACTCTTGGTTCAGGACCTATTACATGGGCTTGTAAGAAACAAGTTGCCATTTCTCTTTCATCAGCAGAAGCAGAGTATCGTGGTGCCGTAGAAGCTAGCAAGGAAGCCTTGTGGCTTCGTCAGATCCTGTCAGAGTTTGGCTTTCAGCAGTAGCATCTGACTACACTTTGGTGTGATAATCAAAGTGCCATTCAGCTATGCAAAGATCCAGTCCAACATCAACGCAGCAAACACATTGAACTGCACATGCACTTCATCAGAAAGCTCATTCGTGACCATGTTCTTGAAGTGCAATATTGTTCAACAGATGATCAAGTGGCAGACATCTTTACAAAGGCTCTCACAGAGGCGAAGTTCACTAAACTTCGATTTCTGGTTGTAGTTCAGGAAGTTGTCACTAAGGAGGGATAGGCTCTAGTGCCTCCTTCCTTCTCCTATTGTGTCATATTTGTAAATCCTTCAATCCTATCCCAAGTTGTTCTTAAGGGGGGATGTTAGGATATTCCGACACATAGGAAATAGTTAAGTACAACTTGGTCTAGTGTAGAGTTAGGTATAGAGTTAGGTAAAGTGTGTTTCTTTACCGTTGTACATTTTGTAACTTACAATCCGACGGTCACGATATGTAGTGATCCGACGGTTCATTCTCTCATCGGTATTACCGACACTTGATCCGTGGCTTGACACCCGATTGGTCCATGAATTCTATTTAAAGCGCATGGAGGGTCATTTGTAGGGTAATCCGTGCATGAGAGAAACATATGTAAATTTTCATTCTTTTATTAATAAATTGCCTGAAGTGGCTGCGTTGGCTCAGGCCGTGGACTGTTTCCCTCTTTGAGGGTTTTAACCACGTCAAAAATAGTGGTGTATTGATCTGCGATCTGGTTGTGAACAATGTGCTTTGGTGTTCTGTCTGAGGAACTTACCCTGTATATTCCTACAAATTTTAGTTCCCACCCTTATTAAACTTATTAGTTGAGTAATAAATTATAACTTACACTTATTATATTTTTATTTAGCTATATAATGTAACACACACACACACACACACACACACACACACACACACACATATATATATAGATAGATAGATATATTCAAGTTTCAACAATGCATCATTGATACATACATTAAATCCATGATGAAAAGTGCATTCAAATGAATATAAGCATTTTGACTATTTTCTAATTTGTACCATATTGTTTCATTATGTGTTCAAGTTTCAACAATGCGTCATTGATACATACATTAAATCTATGACGAAAAGTGCATTTCAAGTAAATATAAGCATTTTGACTATTTTTTAATTTGTACCATATTGTTTCATTATGTAGTGCGTTGTACTAGAAACATTGACTTCATGTGCTTGCACATAATACATGTCATGTGTCAAAGTCAAACATTATAAGAACTTGGATTATGGAATATTTAGTTGGCATGAAATTTTATTGGTTTTGCAAATTATAAGTTTATTTCAATTTTTTACATATATTTACATATTTATGCTCTATGAATAAAATGCATTATTTAGAAATGGGAAAAAATGTAAGTTAGATTTCATCACTTTTTTCGATTGTGTTTACAAGGAACTCAATACTTTGGTTTATAATTTATCAAAAAATAGACTCTAAAGTTCAAGACTTCAGCCTAGATTATTCTACGTTGAGTTTATAAATAGTTTTCTTGTGAGAGATTTTTCGGCGAAAATCACATGGAATACCATTTGTCGATCACAGAAGCCTGAACTCTATAAATAGTTTTCTTGTCAACATTCTTTCTATGTCAATTTTTTTCTTGGATTATTTTATACTTATTATATGTAATTTGCATAGCCATCTCCCATACGCCCCCAATTGCAGCCTGTCGAAGTGTTGGAGGATTTGCTATACATGGTCGGGCTCGTGATAGATCACGTAGCCCAACTAGAGTGTGTGTTCCACTCATAGATCCTCCCTTTGACACCAGTAGGAGTGTCAGAGGCATTGTTTCTGTCTCTATTGATGATCTTGCTACCAATAGTGGACCTTCCTCACTTGTTGTAGGTACACCTCTCACATTTTAAATCCTCTTTAAAATTTATTTGTCTGTCTTGAAATTGTCTTTAATTTTTAAATCGTCTCCAATTAACGTGCTTGAATTTAATGTATATGTGATTATGCTTCTAGTTTGTTATATATGTTAAATTATGTTTATGATTTGTAGACCCTCAATAGGGCAAAGATGAAGGTCACAATGCAGTGTCAAGCCCTCCGTGGAACGATGCTATAGCTAGTATCACAATTGAGGATGTTAGGGCCCAGTAGACATGGATCACACGAGAGCTAGATAAAATCTCTGCTAGTTCACCTACCAGATGTAGTTTGTCTTTAATGTTAGATAGCATCAATAGGTTGATCAAGACATACTAGAGCCCACAAAGCCACCCCTTATATTTTATACATAGGATTAGGAGGTTGGAGGTTAGAAGCCCACATACTTGGAAGGCAGTGAAAGACGCCACCAAGAATATTAATGTTTGTGGGGAGTTGTTTGACATCCCTCCAGACGATCATGCTAGACATGTTGGTCCAATTCCACTAAAATATTTCAAAAATGTTGATACAACCCCTTTTGTTTATGATCGATTCCTTAGAGCTTGGGGCCAGTTCCCTCACCATGACTAGGTCCTCATTTTCTTTGCAAAGCGAAGTTCATGCTACATTATTATTAGGGAAAATTTTAACTATGAAACTTTATTCTAAAGTTTAGAAACCTTGGTGAATCTTACTAGTCCCTAACATTCAAACGATAAAATGTTTGGAAATATTGTCGTAAAAACGTTATTTATAATTAATTTATATAGGTTCTACAAAACTTTGGCGATTTTCAAGGTAAAATGTTTTTATCCTATAAAATTTGGGCGAATTATTTTTGAATAAAATGGCAATTGGCGAATATTTTTTGGAAAAAGCACGTAAAATTAGCCCATTTGCGAATATTAGCCACTAAAATTTTCCTATATTATCTTTACATATAACATAATTTGGAAAAATAAATGTTTAAAAATTGTCATTTGAAATATGCATTATATAGTTATAATGTGTGGTTATATATTTCTATAAACGGTTAATAAAATACAATATTGAATTTTCTTTAATAATTTATTTTTCTAAATTTTCTAATTTCATAATTCAAAATTGTTAACATATTTTAATCTTATTTATATAAAATTATTAATCAGTTATTTCAAGAGAATGTACCATACCACTAAAAAGAAATTGGAATTGCTTTATTCATTTAATAATGTAAACAATTAAAAAATTAAATTCATAAATATATATTTTTTAATATATCTACCTCCATCTCTCCATTTACCAAGTGAAGCATTTGACCTTTTTCAAAATTAGTTTTTCTTAGCAACAATTTTTCGTTTCTTCAAGAGACTATATAAATCCTAAACTAAAAGTGATCTCTACAACAAGGATGGTGTTATATTTTTGTTCATACATCTCATTCACCAAACATTTGAATTAAAATCCAATGCCAACTAAAAGGGATTGTGAGAAGAGAAGGAAAGAGAAAAATGATTTAAAAATAATAGGTGTTAAGAATAAAATTAGAGAAATTGGAGAGTAAATTGTCAATATACCTATTTCCCAAGTAATCTAGTCCCACAAGCAATAATCTCTCTTCACTCTCCCCCCAACACATGTTTAAGAAATGAAAAAACTTAAAACCATTTGGGCATAGGATTGAAGGGTGTGTGATAAATGTTGAAGTTTCTAAGTATACTTAGTTTAGAAACCCTTCATACACTTTTTCTGATTTATTCCTACCTACTTGTTATTTTTTTTTAACAAGTTATTTACAAAGTAAATACTGAAAATAAACACCAGTGCATGCTCAACATATTATAGATCAACAACTAAAAGAAACGAGAAGAAACACACCACATGACACCATTATTTTTGGACCAATGTCCCCAGAAAAACCCAATGCGGGAAAACCGGTGCAGCTATCTAAGGGTTTTCTTATTAAGCAATATCAGAGTACAATCTGGGTGCCGTACTTGGTCTACCCAACATAGAATTTCCTTAGTAACTATACCTCATAGTTTGAGAGAAATCTCCTAGCTGAAATCCGAAGAAAACCCTTCCGGCAACTCCTCAACACAAAACTGCTCCTGCAACCCCAACGTCTGCCCAATCTGGACTGCATCAGCCCCTCTATGTTTCAGATGGCCCTGCGTCAGCTCTGGGACCCTCTGCGTCAGCTACGCTTGCCCCTCTGGTGCTCTGCGCATCACTTAGTTGCCTTTGTGTGGCCCTGCATGAGCCCTTGTAGGCTCTGTGTCACCCTCCTTGGTTGTTGCGCTGCTCTCCCGCACAATCTCCGCCTTCTCTATTCCTCTGTACTCAATGCCCCTCAACTGCTCTCCTGATCACTGATTCTATCTCTATTAGCAAACCTCGCTCTAGAGAATAGAATCACTGATCATTTGGTGTACTCTCCAAGTGACCCTCAAGCCTCTTATACTTTTTCTGTTGACATCTCAACGGCCGAGATTAAGTCCCTAATTAACGAATAAGATTAGATCTGGCTTGATCCATGTCTTTTGGACCATTCTAACACAGATTCATGTTAATACACATTAGTATTTTATTTTCCCTAAGTTTAGACTTAGGGAATCCATTAAAAATATTAATTATTTTAATATCTCCTGATCTGTTTAGAATCTACCCAAACCTTTTCTGGGTATTGGAGATCTCATATGCCCCAACCTCTCCACCAAATTTCGTGGCTAGAGCACATCCGATGCTACCCCAAATCAACGCTCCCTCTTAGCGAGGACTGTGCTTTAGCAATACTCCTCACGGAGTATTACTCTGATCATCCGACATCGCTACCTTTGCTGATGCTAGGCCTTCCTACCCATCATCCTCTGCACTGCTGCATCCTGTACTGCTGCCCGTGGTTCTGCCACTGCCACTGCTGCATCTGTACTACAACTCCCTTTGCATCCGTGCTGCTGTTGGGCCTTTCTCCCAGTACTGCATCCACACTGCACCTCCTCTGATCATGCTGCATCGTGCTGCCCATTGCTGCACTGCAACTCAGTTACTGAGAAGTAAGTAACTGATCTCCCAACTGACCTCCCTGTTGGGCTAGAAACACCCACTAATGCTGAAGCTCCCTCTGCTGATGACAAGTGCTCCCTCTCTCTGACCTTTGTGCTGCTGCAACAACTTCCTGCATCTCGCATCATTACACACCTCTCTGTGCTTCCCTGCACTGGTGCAACGCCCCTGTGCCTCTCGCACTGCTGCAGCCTTCTAGCTCTGCATTGTCTTGGGAGTCCTGCACTATAGCTCTCTCTGCCGCTCCATCCGCATCCGTCTCTACCCACTCAGCCAGTCCTGCTACTCCTCGTCAGGGCTCCCGTAGCAAGGTCTAATCCAAGAGGCTGAGTACCTCAAGGATCCTGCCCCTCATCGCCTATAGTCCGCCTGACTACAGCTTGATGTCTTTCCACTTCCGCTCAAGTGGCATGTGTGCACTCATGGCACAGTCATCGTCTGTCAAAACTTCCTTCTCTGCCCGTGCTAGCGTTGCCTTAGTCTCGGAAGACTCTCCCTTATTCTTCTTCCTTGGGCACTAGGTCGCATAATGATCCATCTCCCCACAGTGGAAGCACATGATCTTGGAGAGATCTTTATTCTTCCACTTCTTCTGCTTTCTCTCAGATGCTAGGGATGCATCCTCCTGCTGCTGCTTGACCTTGATCCCTTTACTGCAGCTACCTGTCTTCGATTGCCGTCTGATCTCTTCTTGGCGAAGAGTTTCCCACATCTCGTTCCAAGGTAGGATAGTCTCTCTACCCAGGATGCTCTGTACAAACACTTCCCACTCTTCTGAGACAACATTCAGGGTTGTCCTCAACATAAGCTCCTGATCTGGTGTCGCTCCTATAGCAGTCAACTAATCTCGGATCTCATTCAGTCCTCCGAGGAAGGAGTCAATCGTTTGACCCTTCTTCATTTGATACGACGTCATCTGGTTCTCGAGCAGCATTCTTCTCTGCACAGAAGTATGCTGGTATAGGTTTTTGAGAGCCTCCCACATCTCAACTGTCGTTTCCTTCTCGGCTATATGTGGTACCACATGATCTTTGACCCCGTCAAGATAACGCACTTGGCCCTCGCCATCGCCTCTTCGTACTTGTCATTATCATTTGGGTCGACTGGGATAGCTATTGTCTTCAAGACAAAGTTTTTGATATGATTCTTGTCAAGCACTGATAAGATTCTGGTCTTCCAGACTATGAAGTTAGATGCTCCGTCCAGTCTATCCGGGTCTCGTACCCCGTGTAGTGCCATGATGCTCCTCTACTTCCCTCCTGGAAATTCTCTGTTTGACTCCTCTGAGTCTCTACTTCTCATCTGGAAGTTCTCTTCTGGACTCCCTCTAAGTCCTAATTTCCCTCCTGGAAATCCTCCTACCGCTTGTCGAGATGCCCCCTATTCTGATCGTCTTGTGCAATTGCACTGCTGATCCAGTTTCCTCAGCTAGAAAACCTCGGTAACAACTCCTCTGGCCCTACTCTGTCAGGTACTATTCTGACTACAGTACCTCACCAACTCCACTCTGCTATATTTTTGCAGCCTTTTAGACTCCGGCAACTGCCTCTCTATGAACTGTGTCAGCCCCTCTCTACCCCACGCTGGCTTTGCGTCACCCCAGATGGGTCTTCGTTAGCCCTGCGATGCCTTGCGTCAACCGTCTGGCCCTCTGCGTGATCAGCAACTAAAAGAAACGAGAACAAACACACCACATGACACCATTATTTTTTGACCAATGTCCCCAGGAAAACCCAATGCGAAAAACCGGTGCAACTATCTGAGGGTTTTCTTATTAAGCAATATCAGAGTACAATCTGGGTGTCGTAACTGGTCTACCCAACAGAGAATTTCCTTAGCAGCTATACCTCACAGTTTGAGAGAAATCTCCTGGCTGAAACCCCAGAAAACCCTTCCGGCAGCTCCTCAGCACAAAACTGCTCTTGGAACCCCAGTGTCTGCCCAATCTGGACTGCGTCAGCCCCTCTCTGTTTCACGCTGGCCCTGTGTCAGCCTTTCTTGGCCTGCGTCAACCCCATGAGGCCCTTTGTCAACTCTGGGAGCCTCTGTGTCAGCTACGCTTGCCCCTCTGGTGCTCTACGCAACACTTGGTTGCCTCTGTGTGACCTTGCGTGAGCCTTGTAGGCTCTGCGTCACCCTCGGCTACTGCACTGCTCTCCTGGCACAATCTCTGCCTTCTCTGTTCCTCTGTACTCAATGCCCCTCAGCTGCTCTCCTGATCACTGATTCTATCTCTATTAGTAAACCCCGCTCTAGAGAATAGAATGACTAATCATCTGATGTACTCTCCAAGTGACCCTCAAGCCTCCTCTTATACTTTTCCTGTTGACATCTCAATGGCCGAGATTAAGTCCCTAATTAACAACTAAGATTAGATCTGGCTTGATCCATGTCTTTTGGACCATTCTAACACAGATTCATATTAATACACATTAGTATCTTATTTTCCCTAAGTTTAGACTTAGGGACTCCATTAAAAATATTAATTATTTTAATATCTCATGATTTGTTTAGAATCTACCCAAGCCCTTTCTGGGTATTGGAGATCTCATGTGCCCCAACCTCTCCACCAAATTTCGTGGCTAGAGCACATTCGATGCTACCCCAAATCAACAATAAAGTTGATCTATTGTTAGAGATAACCCCAAAATTTTACTAGAGAATCTAGGTTTGAAGCTTTTTTTGGTTTCACAAGAAGTCACATTTACCAAGTGAAACATTTGACCTTTTTCAAAATTAGTTCTTCTTAGCAACAATTTTTCATTTCTTCAAAAGACTATATAAACCCCAAACTAAAAGTGATCCCTCCTGTAAAGAGGATGGTATTATATTTTTGTTCATATATCTCTTTTACCAAACATTTCAATTATTTAAATCCAATGTCAAGTAAAATGGATTGTGAGAAGATAATGAAATAGATAAAGTGATTAAAAATGAATAGGTGTTAGGAATAAAATTAGAAGATTTGGAAAGTTTACTAAAGAAATCAAATAGAGTGGCTCAAAAATGAGAAGAGGGTGAAGATCTAGCAAAGTTGATGAAAAAGATATTGTATAATAATTTGCAAGGTTGTTGAACTAAGGATTAATTAAGCTTAAATTCTTATATAGGAAGTCTAAATATATATTCCAGAGGGAATTATTACTAACTTAATGATATGGTGAATCTTTTGAATTAGAGGGAATTATTACTAACTTAATGATATGGTGAACCTTCTGAATTTGAGAGAACGGGAGATTCTTGAAAAATCAAGCTAGTGTTTGCCAAATTGGAGGGCCAAGTTTATTTCTTGAGAGAACAAAATCTATATCTATAAATTTATGCAAATTTAATGAACTATAAAATAATTTGTGACTAAAAAACCATACAATACATAAATACACACTCCATGATACAAGAATGAACCTATTCAATTATTTTTCAAGCATGTTAATATTTGTAAGCCTACTATACAAGATCAAATTAGTTGGAAAATTTTTTCTTCATTAGAAGCACTATATCATTTAGCGATTTAAAACGTGTAACTCAAATTACCATAAAACAATTTAGTAAGAAGAACTTTCTTAAAGAAAGAACTTATCATAACTACAAAGAATTTCACAATTCCAAAAAAAAGTGGAAGAAATGTGCGATGAGAAGTATGAGAAGGCCAATGAAACTGTTGGTAAGGAAACAAAAAGAAATCAAGAGATAGAGGCTTTAGTGGATTTAGATAAAACAAGGAAGATGCTTCAATGTCTTATCAACAATGAATGTACAATGTTATCATTTGTAGTGAAGAGGGGCACAAATGGTTCAAGTGTTTTTTTTGGAGAATGTTTATGGAAATTTTAGCACAACAATCAAGTAGGGCACAAGGAGGGGTAATAGGATTTTAAAAACTATATGTTTCTACAAGGAATTTTTTTATGCATGTGCAAAGATGGATATCTAATGTCTTTTATGTTTTCAATTATTTTCATCAAATCTTGACAAAGTTTAAAATAAGGTTCATCTTTTTTTACTTTTGAACCATACTGTGCAATATATTTCATGATTACATTTTGAGAAACAACTAGATGAATTTAATCGACATTAGATTTCCATTGCCTAAGAAGATTAACATTGTAAACATTTCTAACATATCACTGATACGTGCATGCTATTTTATTTCTTTTGCATTTATTATTTATGAATTTAATATTGATTAATCACATGAGCCTTCCATGGAGCATTATAGTGATATGCAATAATACACTCCTTTTTGTGAAAGCACAAATCTACCCTACACTTTGTATGTCTTTAAAAAAATCGTTTTCTTTAAAAAATTCTCATAACCTTCATGTGAGAATTGAAAAAAAAAAACTTGTGTGGTTTTCAAAGGTAGGGATCATTATTTAGGATTCAAGGAACCATTAAATGTTATATATGATGATGGATGTCACAAAAATTTAATGTTGTTATATATGTTTAACAAAGAATGTCTTCTCAACATGCACATTGGAAGGAGGGATACTCTTACTCCTAGATTTTGACACATTTTCTCTCTTTTAACTCCTACAAGGATATCAAGCATCAATCCAACTATTTTTTATAGGCTTTGGAGCACCTATGTGGTCCAACCATTTTTGTTAATCCCTCTTGTATATAAATTGCCATGAAATGTAATTCATGTAAATAATATATGGAAATTATGTTACAATTTGGATTTTTTGTTAATTCACATTCTTAATTTTTGTGGGTTATCCTAAACCATTACAATTTGAAGGTGGTTCATAATTTATATGAATTCAAGTGTTTTCAAAAAATTCCAGTAAACCATGGTTTCAAGTGGTTTTCAATAATTTACATGGTTTCAAGTGGTTTTCAATAATTTGCATGATTTTAAGTGGTTTTATTTAATTGTTATTACATCCCAATTTTTAAGTACATAGTTTTACTTTCAATGTTTATTTTATCTTAGTTCTATTGTTTCATTCTCCATTTGTTTCTTGTTTTCAATCATATTTCTTAATGCATACAATATGGAGCAAGTAATATGAGAAGTGAGACAACTTGAATTACCTGTATTTGCATGAATTTCTTGAATTGCATGATCTTTTTGTTCTCTCAATGTTTGTCATTTTTTTCTCATCCTTTCTCTAGCTTTTTCTCACATTTCTTTTGTCATTGGCATTTTCTTTCCTTTTCTAGATCCAAATCTCCAATTTCCCATGTTTTTTGTAAATTCTTGTGTAATTTCTACGCTCTAATATTTCTCTATGAATTAATGTTTGCTGTTATTTTTTCTGCATTCGAATTTAGACTCTTTTTTTTCACATCATACATTTGATTGAGCTGCTAATTGTAGCGTTTTACATAAACGACATTAATAAAAGTTGGCAAGCGGTTGGTGGGTGGTTAGATTTTTAATGGCTTGATCAAGCTATAAGTTCAATCAAGCTATATCACATAGCTCGATCGAGCCGCTGGTTAACCACCTTCATGACTCAATCAAGGATTTCTTTAACGCTCGATCGAGCTATTTGATTTTCAAGTCAAGCACTTGATCAAGTGTTTTAAGCACTCAAATAAGCTCCAGAGGTCCTAAAAATCACAGTTTAGCACCCCTTTTGCAGATTTCTTTGCAACCCCATTTTGTACCCTAGCAGATTTAGAGAAAATATTTTCCTTAAGTGGTAGAGTTGATCATGTTGGATTCGTGAAAGAATCCTCTATCGAATGGCATATGAGTTTGACATTTTTGAATTCATATGTTATTTTTCATCTAATTTCTTTTAAACATAATGGTTGAATTTTTTTCGGACAATTTTAAAGAGGCTAAATAAAAAATAAATAGCATAAAATATACATAACGAAAATTTTTCAAAAAATACCACTATCTTCGTTTATGAATCCCGTTCAAAAGGGTACTCTTGGTTTTTTTATTTATTTAAATAGTTGAAAAAACCCTTATGCGAACACGTGTCTGCAAAATGCAATTCTCTCACTCGCATTAGGATAGTTAGAGGTGAACTAGCAACGATTGGAGAGAAGGTCGAGGATGAAACAACTGTGTTGACGTGGCTTGGAATGTGTCTCAATCAACCAAGTGCTTGGCAGATGCTTGTTGGGTAGCGAAGGCCCCGCGTAACGATTTTGGGGCTCAAAGCCCGCAATTTTGGGTAAAGGTATGGTAAAGACTCTGGGAGATGCGCAGAGCGTGAAATGTAAAGAGTTAAGTCAAAGGGTTGTCCACCCAAAGATGATGTAAAATGAGTCAACCTGTCCATGGTCCGTGGGCCATGGAAATGTATAAATAGAACAAGGCTCTCTGGTTAGAAAGTAGTTTTTGGAAAAATATTCTTTGATCTGGAATGTAATGGGTTTATGAGGTAAGAAGTCTTGTAGCATCTGTAAGTCTGAGTCAAGGGAGTTGGTAGAGAGATAGAGACTCTGCAGCTGTGTGCGCAGAGGCTTGGTAGAGTCCGCAGCTGTGTGCACAGACCCCTGCAGCTGAGTGCACAGGGCAGATCTAGTTGTACTGAAAAGAAGATCAATAAAGATAAGAATTTCTGAATCTTTGTGTGGTTCCTTGCAGATCTGTCTGTTGCTTATGTTCTGAATTTATGCATGATCTATATATGTGTTTAGATCTTTCTTTATAATTGCGCGCATTGGTTATCTTTATTAAATGTTTGCTTACAGACCGTAAGAAGTGGATCTGACCTGTAACAAACTCAGTAATAATAAATATTAAGGATTTATCTTGTTTCGGATCTACATGAGAGCAAAGTAGCGCGAAGCTACAAAATGGTTCGCAAACCCTCCAAACCACATCAAGGCATCCCAAGGGTGCAGAAACCTGGTTCCAGCACCCTCCCCTACTACCTCAAGTGAGACCTCAGTTCGCACTTCGCGGGCTATTGCCAAAAGGGATGGTAGCTGCGGGATTTGTTTGGCTAATAACTTTTCCGAACTTGGATCAGGGCCCAATAAGCCAACAAATGGTTTTGTTGCCGGGACCGGGATCTACCTAAGGGATGTCTGATGTCAGAACACTGGAACCCTACAAAGAAAGAGCTTGAAGATTGGTTGGATTAGAAGCTTCACGAGTTTGTGGTTCAGGAAAACAGAAATCCGCAGATATCAGAAGAAAGGTGGTTGGATCATTACATATACACAGAGATCCACGAGATCTTCTTTGCGTCATTCTCGATAGAGTTGTATGAGTGGATCGTGAGGCTAGCTGATAGTGTGGGAAGGTGCAGACTAGATCAACCCATTGTGTGGACTCCAAAATTGGTGCGCAGGCTAGAAGCATCTGAAGACAAAATCGCACGTGCAGTAGATCACTGGTTGGATTGGATAATAGGAGGGTTCATCAGTGAGTTCGTGATAGACACAACCATGAGCTATAGTGAAGCAAAAAGACGTTTTCTCCAAGGAACGTGGGGTAAGTACATCAAATTGTTGAATACTTGGATTAAAACGTTGTTTTGTGAAAACTAGATTATGCGCATTTATTGATGTCTGGCGTAACGCGGAGCGAAAGAGGCTACCAAGGAACCGAAGGATTAGAGAACAGTCCCTTGATTTCCATTTCGTGAGAAAGTGAGGAAGAACTCGCAGGGTTCTCTCCGAGAAGCGCAGTCTGATTGATTGGGTGACGCATCCCGCTGATACCACCACCATCCACGCCATCACTTACTTCTCCTACATCGAAGCCATCTTCGCCGACCCCACCTCCACCACCCCCGAAGGTTGTGATGGCAAGTGCAGTCAAGTTGTCGGTATTTAAAGGCATAGGAAACGAGGAACCAGGTCAGTTCTGGTTTGTGGTAAAGGCTGTATGGGAAGCCCAAGGTATAACGGATGATAACATCAAGTAATATGCCTTCACCGCGATTTCGCACAGGGGCAAGTAAAATGTCTCTGTTGGTAGCAAGGGTGTGACAGCTGCAGCAAGCCAAGGAAGGTGCATGAGAGGTTAAAACACACAGGGGTTGAGATGAGTGCGCCCTTTGGAACGCTGTGATAGCACGGAGTTAAGAAGGGAACACACGAGCAAAGATGCATCACAACATGGAAGGCAAGTTAGCTAGCAATCCAAAGTGATGGCTAAACCAACAATACGTTTCAAAACGATTCATACATACATACACAAAAAATTCCATACATGCATGCGTAAGCAAACAAATGCATATATCGTTTAGAGTAAACCAGATAGCATAGAATACAATACAACATATGCATGAAACATGCTGGCTCTGTTATATTAATATGTGTAAGTTCTAGTCATACAACACATCCATGTCTAACCACTAGTTCTGACAACGGAACATTATAGCCACAACCACCTGCTCCTTCAAAGAGATATATTAGCTCTGCATAGTGGAGAAGCCAAGGCTCGTTACAATACTGTCCAAGCTCTCTCTAAGATAGTCCTATTGGAAGCTTGGCTGACCAAAAGCCTTTACAATGAGTTATGAGGTTCTATTTATAACAAAGGGTGGGGTGACCCTTGACACTCCCCTTTGTGACAGTTCATCTACCCTCTTGACTTTTCATCTACTCTATGACTATTACATCCAACTATTGACACTTGAACTTCCACTTGACAAGACGTTACATTACAATGCACATGTACCCATGTGAGACAAAATGGCTTGAGCAAGCCATGCAAGACATCACTAACACTCAGTCTGTTGTGATGAGACCAACTCTTTGACATGCTTGTGATGGTGAAGGTGGTGAGCTGATGCCAAGCTTGGTTGTCCGTGATGGTGTGCATGCGCTCCATGGTGAAATCTTGCTAAGTGAACTCTTGCCTCTATTGCACCCAGGTGCATTGGTATGACTCCTCCATCCAACTCGTCTGCTAGCATGCACATGGTCGTCTTGGGTGCGGCCGAACAAGCAACACACTGCTGCATAGTGTCCATGCTGATCTTCCAGTGTGTGCTAGTGGTCATTCACATCAACTGTAAACTACATTTTCAGCTCCAATTGGACTTGTTTCTTGTCTTTGCCTCGACAAGTGTGCCAAATGGGTTAGATCGCATGCGTGTGCACAATGACATGCATGCTACTGAATTCCCTTGCATGTGATCAATAACACTTCTCACCATGTCTGCTCTGTGCCAACTGTTGGGATGAATCTATAACTTGTATGGGGGTAATTTCATCCATCTGTGCATGTTGTGCTCGTTGTTGTACCTGTTCCTGCTGCAACTCATTCTCTCATTTGTGCAACTCTTGTTCTTCCTGAGTTGTTGCTTGAGCACATGCAACTCCTTCTCTGTTCCATTTTCTACCTACACGTGATCTTCGTGTCGCGCCGTCACCTCGTAGCCTGAGTCTCCAAAGTTGCTTTCACCACAAGTAGATCTGTTTGAGCTTGCAACTTTGTTTTGCCTCTGTGTCGTCAATAACCTTCCTCTTGCGTTCGTTGCATCCGTATGTTGCCTTCAGTTGTTGTTCATGGTGCTGCTTGTTGTAATGTTGTTGTTGTCATACCTTGATGTCCTTGTCTACGAGCGACTTGATGTCTTCGTGGGTAGGCAAGTTCATAGACACTTGGTCGACTGCATCCCCAACTGTGCTCTAAACACTATCTTCGACTTTGCTCTCCTGGAAACCATTGTACCTGTGTTGCTGAGAGGCAGATGAACACTTGTGATACCTGGAGACATGGAAACGTTCATGGCAAGCAATCTGTCAATTGAAAACCAAAATGAACTTGAGAATTGACTTGCAACATACCTGTGTGACTGATCATGAAGGTTGCACAATTTTCGCTGGGAGGTTGGGAGACTGACTGCCAACACTGCACAAGGCACAGTCCGGGCTGTCAAGAGGCTGACTAGTTGCTACTGCGCAATGCATAGTCTAGCCCGACTTCTGACTGTTGGAATTGCGCAATGCGCAATCTCAGCGAGCAATGGTTGCAGGCTCAGTGACTGCGTTGCGTAATTTTCTGCGCTAGCAGTCATTGTCCCTCAAAATTGCGCAATGCAAGACTGGAGGACAGTCACTGGGCAGAAATGCGCATTTTCTGAGAGGAAGACAGAGCCTTCCCTTTCAGGATTGCGCAATGTTGTCTTGGTGAGGCAGAGTCTGGGCCAAGGCTACCCAGACCCGCCGACGGGCAACTGAAAGCGAATGTGAATGTGAATGCATGGCGATACTGAGTGTAAGCATAAGTGAATGATCGTGCATGCAAACGGTGAATGACAGATTCAGAAAATGGAACAACATGCATGTGGGTGAGGCGAGTCGCCGAATTAGTGACCGTTCGTGAAAAACAATTTCATGCATGTGACAACAGTGAGATTTTAACGAAAACTAAAACAGTGCTATTACAAGCTAGTATGTATCAAAACGACAACAAGCGCTCACTAAAATCAAGCAAACAACATTCATACGAAGCGAAACACAAAAAGCGCCAGAAATGCAACACAAGACATGGAAGGCGGGCTTACCCCAAAACAACTGAGCTGAATGTGCCGACGACTCCTAGATGTGATGTGGGATGTTAGAGCTACAAGGTTGATGTGAGGAATGAGCTCTGCAATGTCTGGTTCATGAGTTTTGATAAAATCGAAGATGTGACGCGCATGCCACAAATCTAGGAATAACGACACTTGGTGGGAGGTTTCCGAAATGATCTTTGCATGCAACCTCCAGCTGCTAAAAGTAGATCCCTAAATCAAGGGATGCCTTTGCATGCTGCCTTGGGAGAAGCAGCCCATGCATGCAAATTGGTTTTGCTTGGTCTCGGAGGGAACTAGTCAACTCAACTGCACATGCAAGAGGCTGCTCAAGTGCTGGAAGAAAATGCACATTTTTGGAAGAGAGTTGGGCTGGCTGGCCAGGAGATTTGTGCAATTTCTGGGCAGAGCAGCTAACTGTTGCCTAGGATTGCGCAATTCCTGGGCTAAGCAGCTTGCTGGAAGGAATTGTGCAATTTTCTAGATGAAGCCTGACTGGCAAATTTACGCAATTTTGGAGCCCAGCAGGCTGCCAGACAGAATTGCATAATTTCTAGAGGGAAGGCTGGTTTCCCTCTAGAATTGCGCAATTTCTTGAGGGAGTTGCTCAGCCTGCAGCTAGACCAAGTCTGTAGGAACAACGTGTGAGGGGAATGCATCAAACTTTGATAGACAGACTGTCTTTCTGCAAGAAAATCACTAAAGCTTGTGTACTTGACAAGGCAAGACATGCTGCTGTGAAAGGTTGGTAGGGAGGCTCCAAAACGAAGCCAAGGCAAAATTTTGGAGGGTGGTTGTAGCCGCTACAACATGCTGAAATATAATTTGTTGTCTGCTCCATTTGCAGCTCTTTTTCTCTTGAAATATAGGTTTGTGTCCGATCCATTTGTAGTTTTCTTTACGTTGAAATATAGTTTGTTGTTTGCTCCATTTGCAGCTCTCTTTCTGCTGAAATATAGTTTGTTGCAATGTTGCACTAATCGTTATCGGGATATTATCGGCACAGGGAAAAAATCGGAAAAAATCGTAACATACAAAAATATTCTTTTTTTTGCAATTTTTTTAATATCTAAAGCATCTACAACATAAAATAAATACATTGACACATAAATATGATAAAAGAACTAATATATAAGATGTTTAATATCATTTCTAGTGCCACATCACACGTAACAATGAATCATGTCCTAAATAGTAAGTCCTGACTCATGACTCCTAACTCAGCCTCAAAATCTCAACGAAAAATATAATAATGTATCTCATATCATGAGTCATAATGTCATATACAATGAAATGAGCCAAATAACTAAAGTCTAATACTATTGATTTCCTTTGCCCCTCTAGATGTAGATGTCGGTGGAGTTGGCAGTAGACTCTACTGTGCTCTAGAAGCTGAAGAACTAGGAGCTACAGGAGGTAGACCACGCCCTCTACTGGTGACAGGGGTAGCTTGGGTCACCTCTTCCTCCTCATAAACATATATATATATATATATATATATATATATATATATATATATTTTATCCCACAACTTTTTCCCAAAAAATAGCGATAAAATGATTTTATCGCTATTTTTTGGTGATTAGCGCAACACTGGTTTGTTGTCTACTTCATTTGCAACTCTCTTTCTACTGAAATGTCGTTTATTGTTTCTTCTACTTGCTACTCATTTTTTGTTGAAATTTCTCTTCCCTTTTGCTACTAAAATATCTCATTTACAGTTGAAATATATCTTGTTGTCCATTTTTTATTTATTGTTGAAATTTTGAGCAGATCAAAATGTCTTCCTCCTACTTTAAGAATGAAGAGAAGCTAGTTGATGCTTCAAACTTCTTCCCTTGGAAAGCTAAATTAAATATTACTCTTGAGGAACATGATGTTATAGAGCATGTTGAAAGAGAGATAACAAAACCAGTTGAAAACTCTGTTAGGGTCCTATAATTTATAGGATCATCTGATGATTATCTGTTGTTTTTTTATGTTATAAAATGTTGTAAATAATACTTCATTCTGTAAATTATTTCCAATGAAAAATATAAAAGGAAAAGGAAAAATAAAACAAAAATAAAATGAAAGGGGATATAAAAAAACATATATATACATATACATGTGAAAAAAAAGGAATAAAAAATTGAAAAAATGAAAAATAGGCCCAATAAGTGAACCAGTTCAAAGGCCACTTCATTTCAAAAAAATAGAAATGTGATGGGCAAACCTTAGAAAGATAATAATAATAATGTGGTTGCTAGTCTAAATGTTGCATTAAAGGTTGAATAAATGTATTTAATTAGTGTAATTGCACAGTATAAGCGCAATTAGATTAGTTTTAATAAAGTGTGTTTAATTAGTTTAATCGCACCATTTAAGCGCGATTAGATTAGTGTTAATAAAGTTATATTTGATACAATACTTTTTGTCATCAGGTAATAAAGGTCGAGTTATAAACAAGGGTCGTGATCTAACCCGCCTAGATCAACGGTGGGTGATCACTTCGGACCCCCCACGCCCCTCCGACAGTTAATCAGGGGGGGTCCGAAAAGCGGATTCCCCATTTACCATATTTTCGACATGGCTCTCTTGGTGGACTTCGAACCCTGCTTGCTTAAAACTACTAACCGCTCGCCCCCCGCCTCCGAAATCCACTTTTCCTTCCTCCCACCTAAAATATAACCGTTAACCCGTTGTTTCCGCTCCATTTCTCTCCCGCCAAGTGGCACGTCCTTTCCCACTCCATTTCAATCTGCTCCTGCCACATGGCATTTCCCCTTCTTATTCCGCCCCCGCTCCTGTCGCATCCCTGCCATTCATTTAACCATTAAAACAATCGTTTAGGAGATATAATCACTGCCAAGTAATTAACCCACTTCGTTAAACAGATCAATCTCTAATGGTAAATGATTTCGTTTATAAATAAAGCATAATTCTATTCGATTGGCCCTTCCTCTGATATTCCAGGACATTGAACGACCCAAGCCTCTTACTGCAACCAGTCAACAAGTCAACCTATCACTGCTACTAGTCAACAAGTCAACTTGTCACCACTACCAGTCATCAAACCAGACAGTCTTATCTGACCAAATTCTCGGGTAATTGTAATGCTTTATTTCTTTCCTTTTCCAACATGCCTTCTAAAGGAAAATCAAAAGCTACAGTAGAAAACCCCCTACTTCCCCCAGTGATTGATTTAGACCATCAACCATTAGTCGATGAACATTATAAAATTTCTGAGACTAGTTGTGAGTTTGACCTCTACGAACTCCACAACTGGTTAAAACAAAAATTCAATGATCTCAGTGATGAATTGTGTTTGTGGGAGTCCTTCCTACCGAAATTCGTTTTTCCTCAGACCCATTATTTTCCTGAATTTGTTTCATGGTGCCACTTCCAGTACATTCCTAGTCAAAGGGCAACTGTAACCTAAAGGAATGATACTCTTTTCACAATTACCCCTGATTCTATAAGCCAAATGCTTCAGATTCAGAATTATGACTCTCTGAAACCCTTTTCAGTAGATTCCCTCATGGAACTCTACCAAAACCTCACTTTCCCTCACAGAGCCAAAATCTTTGAGACATTTCTACCTGAGAATGTCCAATGGCCTAAGAAAAGTCCTCCTTATCCATCCTCCATGTTCCCTGAAATGACAGAAAATTATCTCAATAGTTTCTTGTTTACTTGGTTATCAATCTGATTAGTGGGTTGATGAAACCATCATAGGGTTTTTATCAGTTTTCTCAACAAGTGAAAAGCCCTCAGTCATCTTCAATTACAGTGAATTCCTAGCAGATGCCATCCATGAACAGTTCCTAAAGTTTTCTACAGAAGGGGTCTTTAAACATGCTTCAGTTTTAGTGCATTTGTTTCTATTCCATCAAGTAGACATGCTTCAATTTCCATTACAGAAACTGGATGAAAAAGGGAATGCCCAGTCTGTGATTTAGTGGACTTCCTCGGCAAGGAAGCATACCAATGAATTCACCTTCAGTGATTATGTAGACCAGCTTTTGTATATAGTTTGTTGCCTATTGAATAGTGATGTTGAACCAAGAATAGGACCTGAGATAAAAATAATTCTACATCTAAGTGAGCAAACAAAGATAGGTGACTGGTACTTGTACCAAAATTACGCTGAGATCACACTGTATGGGTGAAAATTTCTTCCATACAGGTTGCCCAAATTTGTTCATATGAGAATTTTTTCACCAGAATATATTAGACAAATGATTAATATGGATGAGATGCACTTTGCAGCAACCAAGAATAAATCTCAATTCAAGATTAAAACACAGGTTGGGCCTTTCATTTGCAATACCAAGACAACAAAAAAAGAAGCAAATCTTGTGCTCAAACAGTTGAATTTTAAACTCAGTTTCACTTGGTGATATGATCCTTTGGGAATAATATCAAAGTTGAGACTGGAGAAGAAAACTACTCCCTACACTCATACTCCCAGACTTGAGATTAAGCAAATATAGGAATCAAGATCAATGGTAGGAAAAGACATTTCAGGAGGCAGAAGAACATGTGCTCTCTACAACAACATCACAAACACCAATGCCTTAGGAAAAGCAGGATAAAAGGCCAAGGGAGGATGTTTCCCCTTCAGTCACATAAATTCAGGGGAAAGAATTTCAAATATATAAGAAGAGGCAAAAAACCAATCCAGTAGAAGAGTTTTCACAGGAAGAAAATGTACAGTCTACAATAGTTTTGACAGGCCCTTATACTTCTACTTTCCCTCGCATTGAAGACATTTTCATAGGATCACCATCATCTTCAACTTCTCAGGAACCTTTGGAAACATCTCAATCAAGAGAATTGGTTCATGATCAAGCTGAACCAAGTATATTTGCTAGGTATAAGGAGATAAAGAAGAAAAATGAACTCCTGAAAGCAACCACCTATTCTCAATTTTGGAAGCAAACAACTTCATCTCAACACAAACTTCTCTCTGCTTTTGACAATGAGGAAGGGAAAATGTAGATAACTTTCCTAGAAGCTCAAGTTCCTTTTCCTAAAACTGCAGATGAATACAAGACGTCCATTTTTTCTTTCAACAATTTTCAAATCCGTCTCATTGATCAGATGGATTTGCACAAGAAAACATGTGAGATGTTGTATTCCACCTTGACCAACTCAGTAATGGCAGCACCCAGACTTCAGGCACACTCAACGACATTCAGTCTCAACTAAAATTAGAGAAAATATATTCTTTAGCTAAAGACACTAAGATAAAGTATTTAGAGGATTTAGCGATTAAACTAGGATATGATCCCAGTAATGTAAAAGCTACTAAGGAGATCATTAAAAGAAAAAATTCTGATATAGCGGCCCTGTAAAAGCAGCTCAAACTTCCATCCACTAAAGATCCACAAACAAAGGAAGTTGGCCAACTAGAGAAGGAGAAGAAGATATGTTTAAAATTATCATTGAGAAAAATGGGAATGATTAAACAAATGGAGACTGAAATTGAGAAGCTGCTAAAAGAGAAAGAACAGTCAACTAACTTAGCATTCATTCCTCTCATAGAAATTCCAGTTGTAGGTACATCAACAGCAGATGCTTCGACATCAAAAACTACTACAACGTAGACATAGTCGACAAATACATAAGGAGAATTAATTAAAGCTATACAAGACTTGTCAATCAGACGCCAAGAGATTGAAAAGTTGAAAGCTCAACTTAAAAACCTTAAAGAGTAGAAATTAAAGATTTACAATGTGTATGTGGCAGAGCTTAAAAAAACTCACAGGTTAACTCAGAGAATTGAACAGTTAGAGAATGAATCTACCATGCTCCAAACCATTGCACAGGCAAAGGAGAACATTTGGGTGGAAATCAATGAAGCTATGACTTAAATTTGGCCTTCCTTCCAAATAATTTTCAAGCAGGGGGAATTGGTACATCGATCAAAAGAGGCCATAGAAGTGATAAAAGAAAACCTGGGTCAAAAACCAAGTGAAGCCACTGCCTTAATAAGAATTCTAAACTCAAAGACCAAGAAAGAGCTGGAGGAATATGAGATCACTGACAAAACTAAAACAATACTTGAGGTAAGAAGAATTCTTACAAATAGAAATTTAATGCTGCAATTAGAGAATAAGTGTCACAATTTGGAGTCTAGCATTCAGAAATTCCATAAGAAGTTCAACATACTGCACCAGAAGGGGCTTCTAGGTTTGAAGGGAATTGGAGATAAGTTAGTTCAGCTAGAGGATTATCAACAAAAGTTATATTCAATAGCCAGAGATAAATAAAAAATTTCCACCATAAAGGGAACCATTACAAGTAAAGCTTTCATGGAAGGTTTGAAATTCGACTTACTAATCAAACATGAAATAAAACATTTGTTTTTAGTTAAGCCTACTTTCCAGAAATATACTGAGGTGGATGAAACCTATAGAAAGTTAATTAAATTCTCCACCCCAGATGAAGACAGATGGGATAAAATTTGTCAAATTCTTGAGTAAAATAGGTATTTATCTTCAACAATAAAAGAACGGTTTTCTCAGGTCGAGTCATCACCAACAATCATCAAAGTTAGTGCCAGATCTTCAGCAATTTTAGTTTTGCAATATTCCTGTACTATTTTTGTAAATAATTTTTAGGATATTTTGTAAGGAAAATCTTGATATTTTAAATCAAGATATTTTGATGAATTTGTATAAATACTTCATAATCCAAAGTACAAAGGGTTGGAACTCATGTGAAGAAAGCAGATCCTAGATGTAAAGTTGTGCATGTACTGAAGTGATCATTTCATTAATATAGAAAGTTGTTCCAGGATTCATGTGTCAGGCAATTGATGAAGTTTCCTCAATTGTAAAATTGTTATTTTTCCAATTTTCCATATGTTCTTTCTGTCTTTATTGTTTAAAGAAGATTAAGGGCTGAATTTGTTTGAATACACTCTACTCTGGCTTATAAACAATATCTATGTTTTCACACTAATATTAAATATAGAATTCATCCTAGTATGCTCTATGTTTAATTGAATCTAAATATTTTCATCCCATTCATTCCATAAATTCCCTAAAAATCTGAAAGCCTGCCTACCTTGCCCTGTTACATTTGTTCTGCGATTCTTGTATTTGATCACCCAAGACTCATTGACTCCATGCCCAATGGACTGTCCTTGTAGTTTCAACCAAACCTTTGGAAAAATCAAACTTAGAACTCATAACTATCCTAATATTTTAAATCAACAGATCTAAATCATATAGAGAGATCCCTCTCTGAAGCTGGAAGGGCTAGATCCCAGCTTCGAAAGTGGTTTTGTGGTTACCTTTGAGTTGCTCTCACACCCTTGCGAAATTACGGAGTGATAACATTCTAGCGACCATATTGGTGAACTTTGGACAAATCTAATATAAAGTTAAATTTTTTTCTCTGGTAAATTTTTTATCTCAAAGCCTAAAGACTATTTCAAGTGTGTGGTTGTGAAATAGATGTTATTAAGGGTGTTTTCCACTTAAATTTTGTACATATTTCTATCTATAAATAATATATTACAGATCTGGCTCCTAGAAAGATATACACTAGAGCTAATCCAGATCTTAAACCACCAAAAATTGTAGATAATCTTGAAAAACTTGTCAGAAAGAAGAATTTTACTGAGAGCCAAGCAAGTAATAATCCACTACCTAGACTTAATTCTCTCCCTGAAAGTTTTGTAACTGTAGAGGATATTGAATTTGATTTACCTTTTGAGCATAACCTTTTTTGTACTAAGTCAGACAACTTTGTACTTGAGATAGTTTTTTATGAAAGTATTTTGAAACCCTATATCTCAAAACATCAACCTGTTAATCCAGACTCTGATAAAGATGTTGTAAAACAGTTTAATAAGCTTGAAGTTTTGGTGACCGAATTAGATCAGGCTGTGCAGAAAGCTCTTATTCATCAATTATCTAAATCTTCACTCTCTTCTTCTACTGCCTCATCACCAAACCCACCTGTGATTCCCCCTAGTTCTACTGCCTTATCACCAACCCCACCGGTAATTCCCCCTATCACTACTATCCCACCAGTAATTCCTCCTATTACCACTGTACCCATTTCATCTACTATCCCTACCACTACCACATCCACAATCCCACCCCCTTTAATACCTCCCATATCCAAACCTTTTGTAGTTTCATCATCTTCTCATTCCAAATTACCAATCGTGGTAGCTCGTTATGCCCCCCTGGTCCTACCTGGACAATTTAATGCCATGCCACAAGATTATCATAGCCGAATACCTTAATTTGATGGCACAGGGCCCATCACTACTCAACAACATATAAAAAAGTGAATGATTATTTAGATTTGCAAGAAATTGATGATGATGATGTGAAGATGAGACTATTTGCCCAAAGTCTCATAGGAGAAGTTAAGAAATAGTTTAAAGCATTGCCGACTGCCTCTATCCCAGATCTCGCACAATTTCACCAAACTTTCCTCAGAAGATGGGAAGTAAAGAAGAATCCTCTCCAAATCTTGGTTGAATATGAGAGTATAAAGAAAGCCCCTGGTGAAACTGTCCAAGACTATTGTTCTATGTTCAATAACATTTACAATTCTATCTCAGCTGCTATACAACCCCCACTAGGACTAGCTCTAATCAAATTTCCAGATGACTTTCATCCAGACATCTCTTACCAACTGAGGGAGAAAAATCATGCTACCCTTGAGGAAATGCAGAGGAATGTAGTCAATGTAGAAGCAAATATGTTGGCAAAGAGAGCTAGGTTAAAGGTTGAGAGGAGAGTCACTATTAAAAAAGAACCTACTTCTTCCTCATCAGATGTTAAGATGGATACCTTAGTTAAAACCATCGAAAGAGTGATGGAAAGGATAAGTGTAACTGCTAGGGCTAGGGATAAACAAGGTGTTCCTCCAAATAGAAATCTAAATTTTAGAAAAAACCCACCTCAAATCAAACAGAGAGAACAAAGAGGCCAAACTGATCAGCAACAAATTAGACCTCCTTTCCAAGAGAATTATGCAGATGAAGAATCTGAGCTACCAGAGGATCATGAAGAAAATCAAATAAACTTATTTGAGGAAAGTGAAATTGACCACATTTTCTTAACCAAAGAGGAGCAAGATCTGTTCTTGCTATCACAACCAGAAGTCCTCCCTTTAGAGTGAAATGATTATAAACAAGGATACCAAAATGCTATCATGGAGGTGCACAGATAGTACAATTTGAGAAGTAAAAAGGCTGCTGAAAATCCTCCCAAGAAAATTTAGAATGACACCCCTTCTACTAGCCAATCAAAATATGATTCTCAAAAGGAGACTTCTAAAAACTAGGATCTAAATATCAAATAAATAGATAAACCTCATTCATCCTTTAGTATTGAAAATGAATTGGCCAAGGTGAAAAATTCTATTCCTCTCATTGAATTAATTAACAAGAATTCATATAGATATTAAGTCATGAAGGCTCTAAAGATAGGGAAGGGACAGACACAGTCAACTTAAATGATTACCAACCTATGTTGTTGTTTGGACCTGAAGTTGAAGGGAAGTCTCAGGATGGTAGTGTACCACCTTTCTATATCAGTTTGAACATTCATGACAAAATTCTGCACAATGTTATGCTTGATTATGGTGCTTCGTACAATCTTATGCCTAGAGCCATCATGGAGAAGCTAGGATTAGACATAACAAGACCCTACAAAGATTTATATTCTTTTGACTCCATCAAAGTGAGATGCTTAGGTCTCATAAAAGATTTATGTGTTATAGTAGTCCAAATATTAGCAAAGAGTTTGGTAGTGGCATACATACCTCCCAAGTATGGAATGCTGCTATCAAGATCATGGGGACCAAAGTTACAAGGTTCTTTGCAGATGGACATGACCTATGCTACCATTCTCGTTTTTGGTCAACAAAGAAGGTTATACAGGGAACATTAATGAAATATATGGTGAGTAGTCAAGACAAACCAAATAATTACCCCTTGTACTCTGTGCATTCAGATATGGACTCCTTTATTTTGTATAATGATGAATGTGTAGAGGAGGAAGTGTCACACTTGGAAGCTGAATTGAGTAAGACAGAGGATATAAAATTAGATACTGAGAAACAAGATGAAGAGGGAGAAGCCCTTTGGAATATGGATTTTGATGGGGCTGTGAGCAAGGAAGGAGCAGGGGCAGGTGTTTTCATCTCAAACACACAAACAAATATAGCAAAGGGACATGCTTACAAGCTTAATTTCCAATGTACAAATAATATAGTTGAATATGAAGCACTGATTTTGGGACTGCAAATTTTGAAGAGGTTGGGAGCTAAAAGAATTTCTGTACATGGGGATTCTGAACTCATCATTAACCAAATTAAAGGTGAGTACTTGGATAAACACCCTAGACTAAGGGCCTACAGAAATGCAGTCTTAGATTTTCTACAATATTTTCCTAAATATCAATTGTCTGTTATCCCTAGAGGGAAAAATATCTTAGCTGATGCTTTGGCTACTTCAGCCAATACTTGTAAAATGCCATTCCATCCCAATAGAAAATATGAGGTGGAAGTGAAACACAGGCCAACTGTTCTAGATAATGTAAGATATTGCAAGTTTTTGGTAGTGATAAACAGGAAGAATTTTTTTTACAGTTGAAAGAAGAGTTTGAGTGTGTACATATTGATGCAGATAATGATGTAGATGAGAATATGAATGAAATAGTGTTGAATGAGACTGATGAAAATTCAAAGGCACTTGAGGTTCTACAATTGAAAGACAATGTGTTACCACGGAGATTGGTGCCATTAGAAGAGTTGTTTGATTTTATTGATGTAGCCAAAAACCAAAAATAGAACTTGTAGGAGATGAGGTTGAGGACTGTAATATAGGTACTGAGGAAAGTCCTAAGATTGTAAAGTTGTCCAAATCCTTGCCTCCTAAAGAAAAACATGAATACATTAAGCTATTAAAAGAATTTTCTGATGTGTTTTCTTGGAGCTATGAAGATTTGAAATCATATGATACCAGTATCATACAACATACCATTCCCAACAGAGAATGCTGAAAACCCTTCAAGCATAAATTAAGGAGGGTAAATCTGGTTCTGTTACCTTTGATAGAAAAGGAAGTTAAAAATTTGTTTGATGCAAAAATCATTGTACCCTTAAGATTTTCAAAATGGGTGTCTAATCTAGTGCCAACAAGAAAGAAGAGAGGGAAATAAGACTCTGTGTAGATTTTAGGAATCTGAACAAAGTTTCTCTCATGGACAACTATCCTCTACCTAAAATGGGTCATATCTCACAGAAAGTAGTTGGTTCCAACAGAATTTCTTCGTTGGATGGTTTCTCAGGATATAACCAAATTTTGGTACATCCTCATGATCAACATTAAACAATTTTTCCTACACCTTGGGGAACATTTATGTATGTAAAAATGCCCTTTGGCCTTATGAATGCAGGGACCACATTTCAAAGAGCAATGCATATTGCATTTGTTGATGAGAAAGATAGGTTCATTGTAATTTATCTGGATAATATTACTATATTTTCCAAAACAGAGGAAGATCACCTCCTACACTTGAGGAGAGTTTTTGAAAAATGTAGGAATATGGTATTTCCTTAAACCCCAAAAAATCTCTTTTTGGTTTAAAGTAAGAAAAACTACTTGGCCATATTATTTCAAAAGAAGGTATCAGAATAGACCCCAATAGAGCTGAAGCCATAATGAAGATTGATCCTCCCAGGAACAAAAGAGAAGTTCAGTCTTTTATCAATAGGATCAATTTCCTAAGAAGATTCATTCCAAACCTGGTCGAGATCTTGAGAGAAATCACAAACATGTTGAAGAAAGATACTGAAATAAAATGGAATAGTGAGTTAAAAAATCTTTTAGTGAAGTAAAGGTAGCTTTGACAACTGCTCTTGTTTTAATTAGCCCTAATTTTGCTAAAGATTTCAAGATTTTCTCTTTTGCATTTGAACACACCATTGCAACAGTTCTGCTGCAGAAAAACAATGAAGGATTTGAACAACCTATATCATTCTTCAGCAAAGCTTTGAAAGCCTCCTTAAAGTACAATATTATGGAAAAACAAGCCTTTGCTCTAGTAAGGAACTGAAAGACTTTAGGGTGTACATTCTCTATTCACATATAATTGCATTTGTTCCAAGTGTTGTAGTGAAATATATCCTCACTCAGACTAATCCAGATGGGAAAAGAGGCAAATGGATTGCAGTAATCCTAGAATATGACATTGAAGTAAGGCCTACTAAGCTCATCAAAGGTCAGGGATTGGCTAAGCTAATGGCTGAGTCAAATTTCCATGCAATAGACATAAATTTTATAGCTGCACTTGATGAACAAGAAGAGTTGGCAACTCCACAGGTATCAGAAGCATTTGCTACCTCTCCTTGGTATGCAGATATTATCTTTGTTTTACAAAATTTACAAGCTCCTCCTAGTTTAACAAAAACAAAAGCTAGATTTCTGAAGTTAAAAGCTATGAAATTCTACATTTTAGATCAAAATGTGTATTGAAAAGATGTTGGGGGTATTTTGCTAAATTGTTTATTGAAGGATGAAGTAGACAATACTATAAAAGAATTTCATCAAAGAGAATGTGGAGGACATTTGTACTGGAAAGCCACAGCTAACAAAATCCAAAGAGCTAGTTTTTACTGGCCTACATTGTTGCAGATGCTTATAAGAGAGTTTCAACAGGCCATCAATGCCAAATCTTTGAAGGCAAGAGAAAACTTTTTCCCTTACCTTTAAAGCCCATTTCAGTTGAGGTTCATTTCCAACAAAGGGGCCTAGATTTCATTGGAGAAATCCACCCAAGCTCCTTAGCTCAACATAAATTGATTTTGACAACCACTGACTACTTCACTAAGTGGATTGAGGCTATTCCAACTAGACAAGCTACAAACACTGTAATCATTCAATTTTTAGAAGGTAATATTCTTGCCAGATTTGGATGTCCACATAAAATCATTACTGACAATGTTGCTGCTTTCAAGTCAAAGAGAATGATTGATTTTTGCCACAAGTATCACATCAAGTTAGGACACTCTACTGCTTATTACCCACAAGGGAATGGGTTAGTTGAGTCTTCTAATAAGAGTTTAGTCAACATTATTAAGAAACTATTGCAGGAAAATAAAAAATCCTGGCACAAGAAGTTGGTTAATGCTCTGTGGGCTGACAGAATTAGCACAAAGAAGTCTATTGGAATGTCTCATTTCCAATTAGTATATGGAGTGGATGCAAATTTTCCTACTTCCCTGGGAATCCCTGTGCTAAAATTATTGCAGGAATCACAAGTCGAGCCAAATGATGTATAGAGAAGGATAAATCAAACAATATAGTTGCAACAAACTAGGGAGGAAGTCTACAACAAAACTCAGATAATTCAGGACAAAATAAAAAAGATCCATGACAGAAGAACCAAAGTAGATGACTTCCAACTAGATGACCTTGTGTTGAGATGGGACTCAAGAAATGAAGAAAAAGGTAAGCATGGGAAATTTGATAGTTTGTGGAGAGGACCCTATAAAATTGAAGCTTTCCGAGGCAACAATGCATTCTTTCTGAAAGACTTGACTGGAGAAGGACCTATCAATGGCAGACTACTCAAGCACTAGTTCTTTCAGAATAGATAAGTTTCTCATTCAAGTCATTGCAAATATCATTTTACTATTTTAATGCAAGAGAAGGTGGCTAACATTAGGAATTGAAGCCCGAAGAGAAGGCCCTAAACTTCTAGTGAGTTGTTGCCAGTATTTATAATAATAGCAGGTAATCAATTCAGTTGCAAAATAAGAACAAGATACCCAATGGACAAAGGCTACTAATCTACAATGTTCTTGACACCTCACAGGGAGGATGCCATCCCCATTGGAGCCACTGTTAGGGTCCTATAATTTATAGGATCATTTGATGATTATCTGTTGATTTTTTATGTTATGAGATGTTGTAAATAATACTTCATTCTATAAATTATTTCCAATGAAAATAGAAAAAATAAAAGGAAAAAGAAAACAAAAAATAAAATGAAAAGGGATATAAAATATATATGTGTGTGTGTGTGAAAAAAAGGATTAAAAAATTTGAAAAAATGAAAAATAGCCCAATAAGTGAGCCAATTCAAATGACACTTCATTTCAAAAAATGAATATATGTTTAAAAAATAAAAGGAATATGATGAGAAAACCTTAGAAAAATAAAAATAATGTGATTGTTAGTCTAAATGCCACATTAAAGGTTGAATAAATGTATTTAATTAGTGCTATCGCACAGTATAAGAGCAATTAGATTAGTTTTAATAAAGTGTGTTTAATTAGTTTAATCACACCATTTAAGCGTGATTAGATTAGTGTTAATAAAGTTATATCTGATACAACACTTTTTGTCGTCATGTAATAAAGGTCGAGTTATAAAATTGTCGTGATCTAACCTGCCCATATCAACGGCGAGCGATCACTTCGAACCCTCCCCCACCCTTCCGATAGTTAATCAAGGGGGGGTGGAATCCAAAAAGCAGATTCACCATTTACCATTTTTTCAACATGGTGCTCCCTGGTGGACTTCAGACCCCTCTCGCCTAAAACTACTTACTACTCACCCCGCCTCCGAAATCCACTTTTCCTTCCTTCTGCCTAAAATATAATCGTTAACCCGTTGTTTCCGCTCCACTCCTCTCCTACCAAGTGGCACGTCCTTTCCCCCTCCATTCCAATTTTCTCCTACCACATGGCCTTTCTCCTTCCCATTATGTCCCCGCTCCTATCGCATCCCTGCCTGTCATTTAACCGTTAAAGCAACTGTTTAGGAGATATAATCACTGCCAAGTAATTAACCCGCTTCGTTAAATGGATCAATCTCTAACGGTAAATGATTTCGTTTACAAATAAAGAATAATCCCGTTCAATTGGCCCTTCCTCTGATATTCCAGGACACTGAATGACCCAAGCCTCTTACTACAACCAATCAACAAGTCAACCTATCACTGCTACCAGTCATCGAACCAGACAGGCTTATCCAACCAAATTCCTGAGTAATTGCAACGTTTTATTTCTTTCCTTTTCCAACATGCCTTCTAAAGGAAAATCAAAAGCTATAGTAGAAAAACCCTTGCTTCTCCTCGTGATTGATTTAGTACATCATCCATTAGTCGATGAACATTATAAAATTTCTTAGACCAATTGTGAGTTCGACCTCTACGAACTCCACAACTGGTTAAAACAAAAATTCATTGATCTCAGTGACGAATTGGGTTTGTGGGACTCCTTCCTACCCCAATTCATTTTTCCTCAGACCCATTATTTTCTTGAATTTCTTTCATGGTGCCACTTCTGGTACATTCCCAGTCAAAGGGAAATTGTAGCCCAGAACAATGATATTCTTTTCACAATTACCCCTGATTCCATAAGCCAAATGCTTCAGATTCATAATTTTGACTCTCTGAAACCCTTTTCAGTAGATTCCCTCATGGAACTCTACCAAAACCTCACTTTCCCTCACAGAGCCAAAATATTTGAGACATTTCTACCTGAGAATGTCCAATTGCCTAAGAAAAATCCTCCTTATCCATCCTCCATGTTCCCTGAAATGACAAAGAAAATTATCTCAATAGTTTCTTGTTTACTTGGCTATCAATCCGATCAGTGGGTTGATGAAGCCATCATAGGGTTTTTATCAGTTTTCTCAACAAGTGAAAATCCCTCAGTCATCTTCAATTACAGTGAATTCCTAGCAGATGCCATCCATGAACAGTTCCTAAAGTTTTCTACAGAAGGGGTCTTTAAGTATGCTTCAGTTTTAGTGTATTTGTTTTTATTCCATCAAGCAAACAAGTTTCAATTTCCATTACAAAAACTGGATGAACAAGGGAATGCCCAGTCTGTGATTCATTGGACTTCCTTGGTAAGGAAGCATACCAATGAATTCACCTTTAGTGATTATGTAGACCAACTTTTGTATATAGTTTGTTGCCTATTGAATAGTGATGCTAAACCAAGAATAGGACCTGAGAAAAAAGAACTCTACATCTAAGTGAGCAAACAAAGACATGGGACTGGTACTTGTACCAAAATTACACTGAGATCAGAGTGTATGGGTGCGAATTGCCTCCATACAAGTTGCCCAAATTTGTTCATATGAGAATTTTTTCACTAGAATATATTAGACAAATGATTAATATGGATGAGCTACACTTTGTGGCAACCAAGAAGAAATCTCAATTCAAGATTAAAACACAGGTTGGGCCTTTCATTTGCAATACCAAGAAAACAACAAAAGAAGCATATCTTGTGCTCAAACAGTTGAAGTTTAAACTCAGTTTCACTTGGTCATATGATCCTTTGGGAATAATATCAAAGTTGAGAGTGGAGCAGATAACTACTCCCAACACTCATACTCCTAGACCTGAGATTGAGAAAATATAGGAATCAAGATCAATGGTAGGAAAACACATTGTAGGAGGCAAAAGAACAAGTGCTCTCTACAACAACATCACAGATACCAGTGATCCAAGAAAAGAAGGTAAAAGGCCAAGGGTGGATGTTTCCCCTTCAGTCACATAAATTCAGGGGAAAGAATTTCAAATATATAAGAAGAGGTAGAAAACAAATCCAGTAGAAGAGTTTTCACAGGAAGAAAATGTACAGTCTACAATAGTTTTGACAGGCCCGTATACTTCTGCGTTCCCTCGCATTGAAGACATTTTCATAAGATCACCATCATCTTCAGCTTCTCAGGAACCTCTGGAAACATCTAAATCAAGAGAATTGGTTCATGATCAAGCTGAACCAAGTATATTTGCTAGGTATAAGGAGATAAAGAATAAAGATGAACTCCTTAAAGCAACCACCTATTCTTAGTTTTGGAAGCAAGCAACATCGTCTCAGAACAAACTTCTCTCTGCTTTTAACACTGAGGAAGGGAAAATGCAGATAGCTTTCCTAGAAGCTCGAGTTCCTTTTCCTAAAACTGCAAATGAATACAAGAAATCCATTTTTTCTTTCAACATTGATCAAATCCATCCTATTGATCAGATGGATTTTCACAAGCAAACATGTGAGATTTTGTATTCCACCTTGACAAACTCAGCAATGGCAGCATCCAGACTTCAGGCATCACTCAACAACATTTAGTCTCAATTAAAATTAGAGAAAATATCTTCTTTAGCTAAAGACACTAAGATAAAGTCTTTAGAGGATTTGGTGATTAAATTGGGATATGATCCCAATAATGTAAAAGTTGCTAAGGAGATCATTAAAAGAAAAAATGCTGATATAGCAGCCCTAAAAAAGCAGCTCAAACTTCAACCCACTGAAGATCCACAAACAAAGGAAGTTGGCCAACTAGAGAAGGAGAAAGAAGATATGTTTAAAATTATCATTGAGCAAAATGGGCAAATTAAACAAATGGAGATTGAAATTGAGAAGTTGCTAAAAGAGAAAAAACCGTCAACTAACTTAGCAGTCAATCCTCTCATAGCAATTCCAGTTGCAGGTACATCAACGATAGGTGCATCGACTTCAACAATTACTACAGCAAAGACACAATGTACAGATACATCATGAGAATTAATTAAAGCTATGCATGACTTGTATATCAGAGGCCAAGAGATTGAAAAGCGGAAAGCTCAGCTTAAAAACCCTCAAAAGCAGAAATTAAAGATTGACAATGCGTATGTGGCAAAGATTCAAAAGACTCATAGGTTAACTCAGAGAATTGAACAGTTAGAAAATGAATCTACCATGATCCGGACAATTGCACATGTAAAGGAGAACATTTTGGTGGAAATCAATGAAGCTATCATTGAAATTTGGCCTTCCATCAAAATAATTTTCGAGGAGGAGGAATTGGTACAGAGATCAAAAGAGGTCATAGAAGAGATAAAGGAAAACTTGGGTCAAAAACCAAGTGAAGCCACTGCCTTAATAAGAATTTTGAACTCAAAGACCAAGGAAGATCTTGAAGAATAAGAGATCAATGATAGAACTGAAACAATACTTGAGGTAAGAAGAATTCTTACAAAAAGGAATTTAATGCTGCAGTTAGAGAATAAGTGTCACAATTTGGAGTCTAGCATTCAGAAATTCAATAAGAAGTTCAACATACTGCACTAGAAGGGGCTTCCAAGTTTGAAGGGAATTGGAGATAAGTTATTTTGGCTGGAGGATTATCAGCGAAAGTTATATTCAACAGTGAGAGATAAATCAAAATTTTCCACCATAAAGGGAACCATTACAGGTAAATCTTTCATGGAAGGTTTGAAATTCGACTTACTGATCAAACATGAAATAAAACATCTGTTTTTAGTTAAGCCTACTTTTTAGAAATACTGAGGTGGATGAAATGTACAGAAAGTTAATTAAATTCTCCACCCCAGATGAAGACAAATGGGATAAACTTTGTCAAATTCTTGAGTAAAACATGTATTCATCTTCAGCAATAAAACAATTGTTTTCTTAGGCCGAGTCATCACCAGCAATCCTCGAAGTCAGTGCCAGAGCTTCAACAGTTTTAGTTTTCCTATATTCCTATACTATTTTTGTAAACAGTTTTTAGGATATTTTGAAAGGAAAATCTTGATATTTTAAATCAAGATATTTTGATGAATTTGTATATATACTTCATAATTCGAAGTACAGAGGGTTGGAAATCATGTGAAGAAAGCATATCCTTGATGTAAAGCTATGCATGTACTGAAGTGATTATTTCATTAATACAGAAAGTTGTACCAATATTCACATGTCAGGAAATTCGTGAAGTTTCCTCGTAAAATTGTTACCTTTCTACTTTTCCATATGTTCTTTCTGTCTTTATTGTTTAAAGAAGATTTAGGGCTGAATTTTTTTCAATAAACTCTACTCAGGCTTATAAACAATATCTATGTTTTCACCTTAATATTAAATATAGAATTCATCCTAGTATGCTCTATATTTAATTGAATATAAATCATTTCATCCCATTCATTCCATAAATGCTCTAAAGATCCAAAAGCCTTCCTACCTTGCCCTGTTACATCTGTTATGCAATTCTTGTATTTGATCACCCAAGACTCATTGACTCCATGCCCAATGGACTGTCCTTGCAGTGTCAACCAAACCTTTGGAAAAATCAAACTCAGAACTCGTTACTAGCCTACTATTTTAAATCAAAAAATCTAAATCATATAGAGAGATCCCTCTTCGAAGCTAGAAGGGATAGATCCTAGCTTCAAAAGTGGTTTTGTGGTTACCTCTGCGTTTCTCTCACACCCTTGGGAAATTACGGAGTGATAACATTTTGGCTACCATACTGAGGAACTTCGAACAAATCTGATATAAAGTTAAATTTTTCCCCTGGTAAAAAAATTATTTCAATGTTTAAAGACTATTTCAAGTGTGTGCCTGTGAAATAGATGTTATTAAGGGTGTTTTCCACTTAAATTTTGTACATATTTCTATCTGTAAATAATCTATTACAGATATGGCTCCTAGAAAGATATACACTAGAGCTAATCTAGATCCTAAACCACCAAAAATAGTAGAATCCTGAAAAACTTGTTAGAAAGAAGAATTTTACTGAGAGCCAAGAAAGTAATAATCCATTGCCCAGACTTAAATCTCTCCCTGAATGTTTTCTAACTGTAGAAGATATTCAATTTGATTTACCTTTTTAGATAGCCTTTTTCGTACTAACTTGGAACACTTTGTACCTGAGACAGTTTTAGATGAAAATATTTTGAAACCCTATATCTCAAAACATCAACCTGTTAATCGAGAATCTGATGAAGATGTTGTAAAAAAATTTAATAAGCTTGAAGTTTTGGTGACTGAATTAGATAGGTTGTGCAAAAAGCTCTTATTCATCAATCATCTAAATCTTCACCCTCTTCTTCTACTGCCTCATCACCGAACTCACCTGTGATTTCCCCTCATTCTACTGCCTCATCACCAACCCCACTGGTGATTACCCCTATTACTACTATCCCACCAGTAATTCCTCCTATTACCATTGTACCCATTTCATCTACTATCCCTACCACCACCACATCAACTAAACAAAGTACAATCCCACCCCCTTTAATACCTCACATATCCACACGTATTGTAGTTTCATCATCTTCTCATTCCAAATTACCAATTAGGGCAACTCGTTATACCCCCCTAGTCCTACCCGGACAACATAATGCCATGCCACAAGATTATCAGAGCTGAATACCTCAATTTGATGGCATAGGTCCAATCATTGCTCAACACCATATCGACAAAATGAATGATTATTTCAATTTGCAGGAAATCGATGATGATAATGTGAAGATGAGACTATTTGCCCAAAGTCTCACAAGAGAAGTTAAGAAATGGTTAAAGCATTGTCGCTGCCTCTATCCCAAATCTTGCACAACTTCACCAAACTTGCCTCAAAAGATGGGAAGTAAAGAAGAATCCTCTCCAAACCTTGGCTGAATATGAGATTATAAAGAGAGCCCCTCGTGAAACTATCCAAGACTATTGCACTAGGTTCAATAACATTTACAAGTCTATCCCAGTTGCTATACAAACCCCACCAGGACTAGCTCTGATAAAATTTCTAGATGGTTTTGATTCAAACATGTCTTACCAACTGAGGGAGAGGAATCCTGCTACCCTTAAGGAAATGCAGAGGAATGCAGTCAGTGTGGACGCAAATCAGTTGGCAAAGAGAGTTAGGTTAAAGTGTGAGAGGACAGTCACTATTAAACAAGAACCTGCTTCTTCTTCATCAGATGTTAAGTTGGATACCTTAGTTAAAACCATGGAAATAATGATGGAAAGGATAAGTTTAACTGATAGGGCTCCTCCAAGGGATAATCAAGGTGGTCCTCCAATTAGAAATCCTAATTTTAGAAAAAACCCACCTCAAATCAAACAGAGAGAACAGAGAGGCCAAACTGATCAACAACAAATTAGACCTCCTTTCCAAGAGAATTATGTAGATGAAGAATCTAAGCTACCAGAGGATCATGAAGAAAATCAAATAAACTTATTTGAGGAAAGTGAAATTGACCACATTTTCTTAACCAAAGAGGAGCAAGACTTGTTCTTGCTATCGCAACTAGAAGTCCTCCCTTTAGAGTCAAATGATTATAAACAAGGATACCAAAATGCTATCATAGACGTGCATAGACAGTACAATTTCAGAAGTAAAAAGGCTGCTGAAAATCCTCCCAAGAAAATTCAGAATGACACCCCTTCTACAAGCTAGTCAAAAGATGATTCTCAAAAGGAGACTTCTAAAAAATTTTATCTAAATATCAAAGAAATAGATAAACCTCAGACATCTTTTAGTATTGAAAATGAATTGGCCAAGGTGAAAATTTCTATTCCTCTCACTGAATTAATTAACAAGAATGCATATAGATCTCAAGTCATGAAGGCTCTAAATATAGGGGAAGGGACAGACATAGTCAACTTAACTGATGACCAACTTGAGTTGTTATTTGGACCTGAAGTTGAAGGGAAGTCTCAGGATTGTAGTGTACCACCTTTCTATATCAATTTGAACATTCATGACAAAATTATGCACAATGTTGTGCATTATTTTGGTGCTTCGCACAATCTTATGCCTAGTGCCATCGTGGAGAAGCTAGGATTAGACATAACAAGACCCTACAAAGATTTATATTCTTTTGATTCCAGCAAAGTGAGATGCTTAGGTCTCATCAAAGATTTGTGTTACACTGGTCCAAATACCAGCAAAGAGTTTGTAATCAATATTGTAGTGGTAGACATACCTCCCAAGTATGGAATGTTGCTATCAAGATCATGGGGAGCAAAGTTACAGGGTACTTTGCAGATGGACATGACCTATGCTACCATTCCCGTTTTTGGTCAGCAGAGAAGGTTATACATGGAAACATTAATGAAATATATGGTGAGTAGTCAAAACAAACCAAATAATTACCCCATGTACTCTATGCATTCAGATATGGATTCCCTTATTTTGTATAATGATGGATGTGTAGAGGAGAAAGTGTCACACTTGAAAGCTGAATTGAGTAAGACAAAGGATATAAAATTAGATACTAAGAAACAAGATGAAGAGGGAGAAGCCCTTTGGAATATCGATTTTGATGGTGTTGTGAGCAAGGAAGGAGCAAGGGCAGGTTTTTGACATCTCAAACACGCAAACAAATATAGCAAAGGGACATGCTTACAAGCTTAATTTCCAATGTACAGATAATATAGTTGTTAAGTTTAGGTATGTTCTATGCTAAAGCAATTTATTTATATTTTCACAGTTAGCATTCACATCAGCATTAAGATAAACTGTAGATAGAACATAAATATAAATCACAGAAGACAAGCCAAGACAAGAGGACACAAGATGTGGCGCTAACCACGGACAAACCCCACAATGTGGGGAAACTTTTGATCAATTCTTCTTTTATGTTCTTCAAAGTTCAACAAAGAAAGTGAGAGAGATAGTACATTTACAATAGAAGTCAACACTTTGACTTTTGATATCTGCAGAGATCAGTTGAAGACATATTGCTTCAACTGATTCTCTAAGGTGACTCCTTCACCTGCATCACGTCCATTTGCTACACCTTACCTTTGTAGTACCATCATGTTGCATCATGCATCATCATGATGCTCATGATCACTATGCTGCCCATACATCATTATGCTTCATGCTGCGCATGCATCATGCTGCCCATAAATCATGTTGTCCATGATCTCATACATCATGCTGCCCATGCATCATGCTGTCCATGATCTCATACATCATGCTGCCCATGATCTCATACATCATGCTGCCCATGCATCATGTTGTCCATGATCTCATACATCATGCTACCCATGCATCATGCTGCCCATGATCTCATACATCATGTTGCCCATGTATCATGTTGCCCACACAATTTCACTGCCAAATGTATATCAGCCTTAGCTGCTTGCTATGGCTTGCAGCCTAGCAAAGCAGCTAGGCTATGTTCCAGATTCCTTCAAGCATACAATACGATATACTGATTTAGGGTATCTAAGACCAACGTATAGTGGCCTCCTAGAGCAGTGAATAAGTACAGCGTAATAAGTAGATACACTCTCTTGTTGCTGAGTGCTATCATACATATATATATACAATGAGGCTACAGTGATATATATGTAAATGACCTGAGTTTATGACTGCTATAACGGTGCAGTCAAACCCTTGACTGCGGCTCTATTTTATGACAACGGTCGAGTGTTCTTTTATGCCTGCGTGCTTCAGCGGCTTCCACTATGTTAATTCACTGCGGCTTCCATCACGTTAATATGAACCTACGTGCTTCATTACGTTGTCACTTACTATCACTATTACCATAGATACTGCGTCTCACCATTATGCAAAGTCTGTCTTACTGTGAAGGCTTTGTCATACATGATCTGGTCTACCTGTATCCAAACAATACGATAGCATCTAGATTCTACACCTATCCGAGGTTTGTACCCACCTTCATGTAGTGCGGATCTGCTTATATCCACACGAAAGAATTCGAGTTGTTGTTTGCGGATACCCTAGCTCACAGTAATGCGTATCTTCCGTTCCTTCATCCGAGAGCGTATAAGAACTGCGTGTCAGTGTCTTCAAAGGTAAGGAGTCTTCAAGAACTGTGTGTTAGGAGTCTTCAAGAACTCGAGGTCTTGGATAGCTCCATTGACTGTGTTGTATCTTCCAGAACAACGTTACATGAACAACGTATAAGGTGTCTTATGAACAGCGTATAAGGACTTCATAATCTCTGCGTTTAGGGCTTCACGTGGCTGTAGTTCATCACTGCATTTAGGGCTTCACGTGTTGTGTGTATAGTTGCTTCCCATTTCTAATGGATTAGGGCATCGTATGGTAGCTAGGGCATCATACTCTTTAGTATTTCTCCTTCTCCAAAAACCCAAGACGTGTAGAGGAGATCACCTAAAGAGTGTGTGCAAACGACTTCAAGTCCTTGCTAATTTATACTAAAACGTATAGGTTGAATAGACATGACATTTGGTCTTCTTGAGCATACACAACAGCTCGTCGGCTTGATCATAATTTCATAATCAAAATAAATTCATATCTCCATAAATACTTATCGGAATCGGATGATCTTTCGATCAATCCTACACCTCTCCACGAGAGGGATCCAATAAAAATATCAGCTGCCATAAATAAGTTGTCCCACATGGAGTTTGGCCCTAGTTTCTAATTTAACACTCCCTCTCAACTAGGGAGAACTCCATCCGGTGATCCATAAGTCCAACTGTACTATTTCTGCCATTAGTGTCCTGCACTGCTATGCCCAACTTTGCTAAGCTCTACTGTCTCTGCTATGCTATGCTCAGCTCTGCTGGCTCTACTAGCTCCGCTCTGCTTTGCTCTGCTGGCTCTGCTCTGCTCAACTTAGCTCTGCTGAACTTTGAAGAAGAAGAATTGATCAAGAATGTCTCATGCCATTCTCCACTGACTCGAAGTCAGTCTCAGAGTGCATACCATTGCACCACTGGTCCCAGACCAGTATCGCAGTCTCAGAGAGTGTACCACTGGTCCCAGACCAGTCTCAACCGACCTGAAGTCAGCGTCATAGTATGTACCACTCTCACTGGTCCCAGACCAGTACTGCACTGACACGAAGTCAGTCTCAGAGTATGTACCATTGGTCTGAGACCAGTGTCAACTGACCCAAACTCAGCGTCATAGTATGGTACAACTCCTACCACTGGTCCTAGACCAGTATCGCAGTTTCAGAGTGTACCACTGGTCCCAGACCAATCTCGACCGACCTGAAGTCAGCGTCATGGTATGTACCACTCTCATTGGTCCCAGACTAGTACTGCACTGACACGAAGTCAGTCTTAGAGTATGTACCACTGGTCCCAGACCAGTCTCAATCGATCCGAAGTCAGCGTCATAGCATGGTACAACTCCTACCACTGGTCCCAGACCAATATCATTGATCCCAAATCAATGGAGGTCATCCTAGCGTAGGGAGTACGGTAGATAGAGCGATGCATCCATCGATACTACTATGGTCCCTAACTTCATTTCCCAGCTCATCGATCAGATGAGAGGTACTTCCCATGAGTCCCAGACTGCATGGGTAGGATGCCTTGACAGGAGAACTAATCAATCATGTCCTCACAGGAGAACACATCAATCTTGCTACAATCCCCATGGAAAACACATCGATCCAGGCCTCACAAGAGAACACATCAATCCTGCTACAATCGCCATGGAGAACACATCAATCCAGGCCTCACAGGAGAACAAATTAATCTTGCTACAATCACCATGGAGAACACATCAATCCAGGCCTCAAAGGAGAACACATCAATCTTGCTACAATTGCCATGGAAAATACATCAATCCAAGCCTCACAAGAGAACTAATCATCCTGCTACACAGGACAACGAATCATCCTGTTCCACAAGAGAGAGAATCATCTTGTCCCACAAGAGAGCGAATCATCTTGTTCCAGTGTGCACCAGCAGGGGAGGGTAAGTCACCCTGTGGTCGTATGTTGCTCTAGTAATAACCGCCAACCCCCCAAAGCTCCCAGAGCTCAATGTATGCAACATGCAGGACCGTTTTACAAAGATCTCTCAATGACTCCAAGTCGTTCGGGAAAATCACAAATTTGATCTTTCCCCGGGGCTCTGACCTGTACATCATCTCAGTGCAATGGAGCCTCCTTTCTCATCGACTTACCATATCCCAGATAAGACAGTATTTGATGTCTATCTCCTAGAGAAATCATTAAATATGGGATTCCTTAATAATCGAGTCCCACCTCTGGTTGTCACGGAGAATCACAGTGGTATTCATCATGTGTACTCACTGAAGAGTTTCCACAACCAGGCAACTTCATACGAGGTCATACTCGTAGTTATGTATCCGGTCTCAGCGGT
Organism: Pinus tabuliformis; assembly: GCA_031772625.1. Lineage (NCBI taxonomy): Eukaryota > Viridiplantae > Streptophyta > Pinopsida > Pinales > Pinaceae > Pinus > Pinus tabuliformis. The sequence goes on along the minus strand of CM062808.1, from coordinate 758,524,276 downwards.
ACTTATAACAACCGACTTCTGCTTCCTGCTCATCCATGATATCGAAGCAGAATCTAAAGAGAACCAGCACTGAAAAGTGTTCTAGTGATCCTCCACACTGCCTGCCTAGTCAACATTCGAATACTCATGCAGTTTTCATATTTCTGATAGTGTATTGTGCCCCGAAGATATCTCAGAATATTCTTGGCACCAATCTAGTGAGGCTCAACCAAATATGAGCTCATCATGCTAAAACATATGTCCAGAATCCAACTCCCTCTTACTTCTGCAAATGAGAGGGTCTGCACCTATCAGAAATAGTTCGTCCGTATAAGGTGCCAGTATGAGAGGTCTATCATCCACAACCTTCGGGTAATGGTTTGGATCGGTTTCACTCCTAGTGAATCTTAGCTTCATCAAACAGCTATCAATCCTCTCATATTACGCCCGGGGTGTTTTGCTTCAAGCCATAGAGGGCTTTCTTCCACCTGTATACATGAGATTCCCATTCATGAATCTCAAACTCCACGGGTTGCTCCAAACCTGTGGACCTGCTACATGAGGGGAATGGTCCCCTTGTAAGATTTTCCTTCGGTACATCTCAGACATGTACTTTCATGCTCCTTTTGAATTCAGGCTTCCCTGTCACCATCTGACTCACAGACCTCCGGTGCTATGTGTCAATGGACATGGTCCCCAGTGGACTTCCTATAACTTAATACAGCCCTGAACACAAAAACATCTTTGAAAATTCTATTTTCAAATACGTACCTTTCCATCGACAAGTGCCACCCTGAAACCTTTGATTTCCATTTCCGAGATATACACCAAGTTCTTCTTGTGATCAGGTACATAAAAGAGATTCGGGGTTCCTTGCTTTCTTTGAAGAGTCAACCATTTCCTTGATGACCTTCATTACTTGTCATTCCTCTGATCATTGAAGATATCCCTAGAATGATCATTATCTTCATCAAGAGATGTGTCCTTGTCCTTCGGACACTCCTTTGAATAATGGCCAAACTTATTTCAAGGCATTCGCTTTTTGATCCGAACTTCCCAATGAAGTGATCTTATGGTAGGACATCAGAAACTTTCCACTGCACCATTCTGATAATATTCTCTACTTCGACTTCACCCTAGGTGAATTAGATGAGGGATGAGGAACCCATTGATCCTTTTGTCCTGTCCCATCTGTCTTCAATGATTGCTCTTTCACTTTTGCTTGGGCATTGTCTTCACCTCAGCTCTAATACCATGTTAAGTTTAGGTATGTTCTATGCTAAAGCAATTTATTTAAATTTTGATCACATCAGCATTAAGATAAATTGCAGATAGAACATAAATATAAATCGCAGAAGACAAGCCAAGACAAGAGGACACAAGATGTGGCGCTAGCCAGGGACAAACCCCACAATGTGGGGAAACCCTTGATCAATTCTTCTTTTATGTTCTTCAAAGTTCAGCAAAGAAAGTGAGAGAGATAGTACATTTACAACAGAAGTCAACACTTTGACTTTTGATATCTGCAGAGATCAGTTGAAGACATATTGCTTCAACTGATTCTCTAAGGTGACTCCTTCCCCTGCATGTCGTCCATTTGTTGCACCTTACCTTTGTAGTACCATCATGCTGCATCATGCATCATCATGCTGCTCATGATCACTATGTTGCCCATACATCATTATGCTTCATGATGCCCATGCATCATGTTGCCCATACATCATGTTGTCCATGATCTCATACATCATGCTGCCCATGCATCATGCTGTCCATGATCTCATACATCATGTTGCCCATGCATTATGCTGCCCATACATCATGTTGTCCATGATCTCATACATCATGCTGCCGATGCATCATGCTTTCCATGATCTCATACATCATGCTGCCCATACGTCATGCTGCCCATACATCATGATGTCCATGATCTCATACATCATGTTGCCCATGCATCATGCTTTCCATGATCTCATACATCATGCTGCCCATGCGTCATGCTGCCCATACATCATGCTGTCCATGATCTCATACATCATGCTGCCCATGCATCATGCTGTCCATGATCTCATACATCATGCTGCCCATGCATCATGTTGTCCATGATCTCATCTGTTATGCTGCCCATGATCATTATGCTTCATGCTGCCCATGTATCATGCTGCCCACACAATTTCACTGCCAAATGTATATCAGCCTTAGCTTCTTGCTATGGCTGGCAGCCTAGCAAAGCAGTTAGGCTATGTTCCAGATTCCTTCAAGCATACAATACGATATACTGATTTAGGGTATCTAAGACCAACGTATAGTGGCCTCCTAGAGCATCATAAGTACAACGTAATAAGTAGATACACTCTCTTGCTGCTGAGTGCTATCATACATATATATATATATATATATATATATACACACACTGAGGCTACAATGATACATATGTAAATCATCTGAGTTTATGACTGCTATAATGGTGCAGTCAAACCCTTGACTGCGGCTCTATTTTATGATAGCAGCCGAGTGTGCTTTTATGCCTGCGTGCTTTAGCGGCTTCCACTATGTTAATTCACTGCAGCTCCCATCACGTTAATATGAACCTGCATGCTTCATTACGTTGTCACTTACTATCACTGTTACCATAGATACTACATCTCACCATTATGCCAAGTCTGTCTTACTGTGAAGGCTTTGTCATACGTGATCTGGTCTGCCTGTATCCAAACAATACGATAGCATCTAGATTCTACACCTATCTGAGGTCTGTACCCACCTTCATATAGTGCGGATCTTCTTATATCCACACAAAAGAATCCGAGTTGTTGTTTGTGGATACCCTAGCTCATAGTAATGCGTATCTTCCATTCCTTCATCCGACAGCGTATAAGAACTGCGTGTAAGTGTCTTCACAGGTAAGGAGTCTTCAAGAACTGCGAGGTCTTGGATAGCTCCATTGACTGTGTTCTACCTTCCAGAACAGCATTACATGAACGTATAAGGTGTCTTATGAACAGCGTATAAGGACTTCATAATCTCTTCGTTTAGAGCTTCACGTGGCTGTAGTTCATCACTGCATTTAGGGCTTCACGTGCTGTGCGTATAGTTGCTTCCCATTGCTAACGGATGAGGGCATCGTATGGTAGCTAAGGCATCACACTCTTTAGTATTTCTCCTTCCCCAAAATCCCAAAACGCGGAGAGGAGATCACCTAAAGAGTGTGCGCAAGTGACTTCAAGTCCTTGCCAATTTATACTAAAACGTATAGGTGGAATAGACATGACGTTTGCTCTTCTTGAGCCTACGCAAGAGTTGGTCGGCTTGATAATAATTTCATAATCAAAATAAATTCATATCTCCATAAATACTTATCGGAATCGAATGATCTTTAGATCAATCCTACACCTCTCGATGAGAGGGATCCAATAAAAATATCCACTGCCATAAATAAGCTGACCCACATGGAGTTTGGCCCTAGTTGCCAATTTAACAACTTGTCACGCCCCTACACTGGCGATAATCTTCCAACTGCACTATAGCGAGGTGCGGCACCACCGAACACTTTATTTTCACCAATACTTATGTTCATGGACTATGCTTAACCATTCATACTTAGTTTATTTTTCGTTACCAAGTATTATCTTCATCCTTTATACAGATGGAAACCCATACATTTTCATCATCAACAGCAATTAACACATATATAATTGCACAACAATATAAAGGGAGGGGCAACTCCCTGCAATATGAGTCTGCCCGATATCAATATATATAATTTTCCACTTATACAAAGTACAAGCTAAATCTTGGGAAACCCCAAATTTACACTTGACCAAATTTCCAACTTTCGGCAAACTCAATTGCCCAGCTCGTCGGCGCCTCTACACGGTCGCCGCATGACTCACCAACCCTTTGTTCACCTCGTCGCGCGTCTTCACCCGACTCGCTCTCCGTCTGTTCAGCAAACACCCAAATCGTGCTATCTTGCCCAACCTCTGTTCTGTGGACCACACACAGTCCCACCTGCCCGACTCTCATTCATGACCTTTGGTTCCAACCTTCGTTTCGGCGTGCACGGTGCATCCTCGGTCGGCTGCCCGTCCGCATGTCCACCCGCTCCTTCGCACGACTCACCCGAGTCGCCTTCGCATGACTCGCCCGAGTTGCCTTCGCACGACTCGTTCACCCAAACGACTTCACCCAGGTCGCCTGACGACTTCACCCGAACTCGGCCGAACGACTTCCCCTGGGTCGCCCGACGACTTCACCCGAGTCCGCCCGAACAACTTCACTCGGGTCGCCCAACAACCTCACCCGGCTCGCCCGAACGACTTCACCCAAGTCCGCCCGAACGACCTCGCCTGGTTCGCCTGAATGACCTCACCCGAGTTTTCTACCCGATGACCTCGCTCGAGTTTTCTGCCCGATGACCTCGCCCAAGTTCTCTACCCGATGACCTCGCCCAAGTTCTCTGCTCGACGACCTTGCCCGAGTTCTCTGCACGACGACCTCGCCCGAGTTCTCTACACGAGTTTCTCACCCGACTTTTCTGCACGAGTTTGTCACCTGAGTTCTGCCCGTCGTTCAGACTCATCTGTACACCGCAAAACTCCTTTGATCAAACTCGTGTTGATCAAATAATGATCAATGTCGTTGCCTCCACAAACGCACGCCAATATATATGAGCGGGTGGCAGATTGTGTCCCCCGGCCGACCTACGCCCAATGCCCAAGCTGACTCGATCACAATGTGTTGTCTCGCCCAGGAGGAGGGTCAGACCGCCCAACTCGTGGGACCACCATCTCAACTCACCCAACACCTTATAAACTCGTCCAAGGCTTTCACTTCGCATTTTTCACAAGTCCTTCGCATGGTGGAGTCGCCCTACCCGTCGCATGGACCGCAGGTCCTTACATCCTCCCCCACCTGAAGTCATTGTCATCCTCGACAATATCTCATCCTAGCAACCATCTGTCACCAAGATATCCATACCAAGGCATACACTCCATTGGTATGTCATACATCGGAAAATCATCTCAATCCATGATCATCAACCATCTCATCGCAAACTCCACATGCTGCTCTCCATTGTGGAAGGTTGGCCCCTCTATCTCAAGCTACATGCTTCTTGCAACATATCATGTCGAGCTCACCATGTATCGTCATCGTGTGAACTGTTGCCATGATACTCCAACATAATGCTAACACATCTCTGTACACTGTCGACCCCCATGACTCGAACTAGTCGAGTGACCAGTCCAATTGTCACGTTCAAACCATTAGAATGCACATCCTCATGCCATCATCACTCATTTCTCAGAACATCCTGTCACATCCTCAACTCGATCAAAAGTCCATCTCCATACAAGTATAAGCCATGCTCAGGTCCATGAAGTAACCCTCATCTCATCTGCAACATGCTATCCATGATGTTTGGTGTCAATGTGTTGTATGAAGTCAACCGCATCTATTCCAACATCATCATCCATATGTGTATCTCCTCAAAATGAAGAGATCATCTCATCAAACTCCGACTCTCGATGTGCCCCATCCAGGTCCATGAAGCAACTCTCCATCACATCTGTAATGTACCATCCCTCAACTCTGCCATAGAAACAAGTATACACCTATCTCATCTATCCATGTGCTGCCCATGATCATAGATCAATCAGCTCCCATGTGTCAAAGTGGTTAAGTCTCGGCCCAACCCATGCCCAAGTGTTGCCACCAAGGCATCATCATCGTTGTAACTCCATCACTCCAAAGTGCCTCATATCGATCCTCCACATCAAGTCACTCTTCCAAGCCACACCCATACATGTACTTGAAAGTATGCACCCCATCTTGCATCAAAGTCCCTGGCCTCAGCTCCTCAATGCATCAAATCCTGTAAGTCCACCATATATGAATTCTTCAAAAGTCACAACAATCTCATGTCATCATGAGCTCCATAAGTCATCCCCAACCAACATCCAGCAAGCATACAAGTCTCAGCCCAAAGGTCTCTGCAAGATGCCTTAGCTCTCCATGTAGTAGGAATTCTCCATAGTCTGCTCACAACTCCATCCAAGTCCATGGCCTTCTTGTACAAGAGTGCACAACCTCTCCATCAGCTCATAAATAATAAGTATTCATGTCACACCAGCAAATCTACTTGCACAACATCCCTGCCTTGGCACTCCTCATTGGATGCCCATAAGTGACACCTCTATAAGTGCTCCTGCATAATGTCCCTGCATAAGACTGCCATGCTCCATGTCTCCAACCTGATGTCCATGACTAAGTTGTCCATGTGTCCAACTAAGTAGACCCATCACAACAATCGGTCATCCCCATCCAAGCTTGCAATCTTCGGCCTAGTGAACTCGGTCACCCAACCATATCATCATCAGTGATCACATGAGTCTCTCCATCATAGCTCCCCAACTAAAGGTTCCACCAAGACTTGCTCTTGGTCTCGGCCATGAGAAGTCCACTCAAGTATCATCATACCCAAGTGTGTGCCCTCCAATCTGTCCATGAGTCATGCCAGGCACTTAGCCAATTCTCCATGTGGCTAAGCATGACCCAATCCTCCACAACGATCATCATGTTCCTCCCTTGTCACGGGTCTTTGTACCTTCTGCCATAAGGTCACAAACATCCCCAACAAGTCCTGCAACAATCAACAACCCTTGCTTCTCCACACAAGGTCTCATCGTAGACATCCATGGTAAGATGTTCCCTTGCATCGGCAAACTGACTTTGCCCTTCCCTGCATACGGTTCATCTCCCAAAAGCTCAAATGAAACACAAGTATCAATAATACTTACATCATCATCATGAGGCTCCTCCATGTGAGTATCCTCATCCATCCATGTGTGCAAACCACACGATCCTAGTCCAACTTGAACAATCTCAAGTTCATCCTCCATCGTTGTCTCATTTTCAACATCGTTGTATTGGCCCTTGAGTTCTTCAAGTTCTTCTTTGATATTTGAATAGCCCACCCGAATCATCATGTTCTCGGCCCTCATTGAATCCCATTCAGAACTCCATCTGCTCATCAGTTCCAATACCTTGTATCAGAAAGCTTCCCTTGCATTATGGCTAGATTCACTTGTCATAGGTCCTTCCACCATTTCTGCCATTCACTTTCCTACAACCTGAATCACCCTTCAGATTTCTTCACCATTCACCCGGTTCTTCCGACAAGACTGAACCAACTCTTGATTCCACCTGTTGGTGAGATCAGCTTCCTTCACTTGCACTTCACCTGAATCAGCTCTGATACCACTTGTCACGAAGTGATAGTGGGATCAAATTCTTCTGCAAATCCCCTTTGCACTTCACCAAGTTTCCTGCAAAACCTGGACCAGCTTTGATACCACTTGTCATGCCCCTACACTGGCGGTAATCTTCCAACTGCTCTATAGCGAGGTGTGGCACCACCAAACACTTTCTTTTCACCAATACTTATGTTCATGGACTACGCCTAACCATTCATACTTAGTTTATTTTTCGTTACCAAGTATTATCTTTATCTTTTATACAGATGAAAACCCATACATATTCATCATCAATAGCAATTAACACATATACAATTGCACAACAGTATAAAGGGAGGGGCAACTCCCTGCAATATGAGTCTGCCCGATATCAATATATATAATTTTACACTTTTACAAAGTATAAGCTAAATCTTGGGAAACCCCAAATTTACACTTAACCAAATTTCCAACTTTCAGCGAACTCGATTGGCCAGCTCGTCGGCGCCTCTGCACGGTCGCCGCACGACTCACCAACCCTTCGTTCACCTCGTCGCGCGTCTTCACCCCACTCGCTCTCCATTTGTTCAGCAAACGCCCAAATCGTGTTATCCTGCCCAACCTCCATTCGGTGGACCACACGCAGTCCCGCCTACCCAACTCTCGTTCACGACCTTTGGTTCCAACCTTCGTTTCGGCATGCACGGTGCGCCATCGCCCGGCTGCCCATCCACGCGTCCACCGGTGCTTTCGCACGACTCACCTGAGTTGCCTTTGCACAACTCGCCCGATTCGCCTTCGCACGACTTGTTCACTCGAGCCGCCACACGACTTCACCCGGGTTGCCCGACGACTTCACCCGTACTTGCCCGAATGACTTCACCTGGGTCGCCCGAAGACTTCATTCGAGTCCACCCGAACGACTTCACCGGGTCGCCCGACAACCTCACTCGGCTCGTCCGAACGACTTCACCCGAGTTCGCCCGAATGACTTCACCCAGTTCGCCCGAACGACCTCACCCGAGTTTTCTACCCGACGACCTCGCTCGAGATTTCTGCCTGACAACCTCGCCCAAGTTCTCTGCCCGACGACCTCGCCCGAGTTCTCTGCCCGATGACCTTGCCTGAGTTCTCTGCATGAGTTTCCTACACAAGTTTCTCACTCGACTTTTCTGCACGAGTTTGTCGCCCGAGTTCTACCCATCGTGCGGGCCCATCCATACACAACAGAACTCCTTTGATTGAACTCATGTTGATCGAATGATGATCGATGCCTTTGCCTCCACAAACACGCCAATATATATGAGCGGGTGGCGGGTTGTGTCACTCGGCCGACCTATGCCCAACGCCCAAGCCGACTCGTTCACAATGTGTTGTCTCGCCCATGAGGAGGGTCGACCCGCCCAACTCGTGGGACCACCCCCTCAACTCGCCCAACACCTTATAAACTCGTCCAAGGCTTTCACTTCGCATTTTTCACAAGTCTTTCCCACGGTGGAGTCTCCCTGCCCATCACACGGACCGCAGGTGCTTACATCCTCCCCCACCTGAAGTCATTGTCGTCCTTGACAATATTTCATCCCAGCAACCATCTGTCACCAAGATATCCATACCAAGGCATACACTCCATTGGTATGTCATACATCGAAAAATCATCTCAATCCATGATCATCAACCATCTCATTGCAATGTCCACATGCTGCTCTCCATCGTGGAAGGCTGGCCCCTCTATCTCAAGCTACATGCTTCTTGCAACATATTGTGTTGACCTCACCATGTATTGTCATCGTGTGAACTGTTTCCATGATACTCCAACATAATGCTAACACATCTCTATACACTGTCGACCCACTTGAACTAGTCAGGTGATCAATCCAACTGTCACGCTCAAACCATAAGAATGCACATCCTCATGCCATCATCAATCATTTCTCAGAACATCCTGTCACATCCTCAACTCGATCAAGAATCCATCTCCATACAAGTATAAGCCATGCTCAGGTCCATAAAGTAACCCTCATCTCATCTGCAACACACTGTCCATGATGTTTGGTGTCAATGTGCTGTACAAAGTCAGCCGCATCTATCCCAACATCATCATCCATATTTGTATCTCCTCAATATGAAGAGATCATCTCATCAAACTCTGACTCTTGATGTGCCCCATTCAGGTCCATGAAGCAACTCTCCATCACATATGTATTGTACCATCCCTCAACTCTGCCATAGAAACAAGTATACACCTATCTCATCTATCCATGTGCTGCCCATGATCATAGATCAATCAGCTCCCATGTGTCAAAGTGGTTAAGTCTCGGCTCAACCCATGCCCAAGTGTTGCCACCAAGGCATCATCATCGTTGTAACTCCATCACTCCAAAGTGCCTCGTATCGATCCTCCACATCAAGTCACTCTTCCAAGCCACACCCATACATGTACTCGAAAGTATGCACCCCATCCTGCATCAAAGTCTCTGACCTCAGCTCCTCAATGCATCAGATCCTCTAAGTCCACCATATATGAATTCTCCAAAAGTCACAACAATCTCATGTCATCATGAGATCCATGAGTCATCCCCAACCAACATCCAGCAAGCATACAAGTCTCAGCCCAAAGGTCTCTGCAAGATGCCTCAGCTCTCCATGTAGTAGGAACGCTCCATAGTCTGCTCACAACTCCATCCAAGTCCATGGCCTTCTTGTACAAGAGTGCACAACCTCTCCATCAGCTCATAAATAATAAGTATCCATATCACACCTGCGAATCTACCTGCACAACATCCCTGCCTTGGCACTCCTCATTGGATGCCCATAAGTGACACCTCTATAAGTGCTCTTGCATAATGTCCCTACATAAAACTGCCATGCTCCATGTCTCCAACATGATGTCCATGACTAAGTTGTCCATGTGTCCAACTAAGTAGACCATCACAACAATCGGTCATCACCATCCAAGCCTGCAATCTTCGGTCTAGTGAACTCGGTCACCCAACCATATCATCATCATAGGAGTCTCTCCATCATAGCTCCCCCACTAAAGGTTCCACCAAGACTTGCTCTTGGTCTCGGCCATGAGAAGTCCACTCAAGTATCATCATACCCAAGTGTGTGCCCTCCAATTTGTCCATGAGTCATGTCGGGCACTTAGGCAATTCTCCATGTGGCTAAAGCATGACCCAATCCTCCACAATGATCATCATGTTCCTCGCTTGTCACGAGCCTTTGTACCTTCTGCCACAAGGTCACAAACATCCCCAACAAGTCCTGCAACAATCAACAACCCTTGCTTCTCCATACAAGGTCTCATTGTAGACATCCATGGTAAGATGTTCCCTTGCATCGGCAAACTGACTTTGCCCTTCCCTGCATACAGTTCATCTCCCAAAAGCTCAAATGAAACACAAGTATCAATAATACTTACATCATCATCATGAGGCTCCTCCATGTGAGTATCCTCATCCATCCATGTCTGCAAACCGCACGATCCTAGTCCAACTTGATCAATCTCAAGTTCATCCTCCATCGTTGTCACATCTGCAACATCCTCGTATTGGCCCTTGAGTTCTTCAAGTTCTTCTTTCATCTTCGAATAGCCCTCCCGAATCATCATGTTCTCAGTCTTCATCGAAGCCCATTCAAAACTCCATCTACTCATCAGTTCCAATACCTTGTATCGGAAAGCTTCACCTACATTATGGCTAGATTCACTTGTCATAGGTCCTTCCACCATTTTTGCCATTCACTTTCCAGCAACCTGAATCACCATTCACCAGGATCTTCCGGAAAGACTGAACCAGCTCTTGATTCCACCTGTTGGTGAGATCAGCTTCCTTCACTTGCACTTCACCTGAATCAGCTCTGATACCACTTGTCACGAAGTGACAGTGGGATCAGATTCTTCCGCACATCCCCTTTGCACTTCACCATGTTTCCTGCAAAACCTGGACTAGCTCTGATACCACCTGTCACACCCCTACACTGGCGGTAATCTTCCAACCGCACTATAGTGAGGTGCGGCACCACCGAACACTTTCTTTTCACCAATACTTATGTTCATGGACTATGCCTAACCATTCATACTTAGTTTATTTTTCGTTACCAAGTATTATATTTATCCTTTATACAAATGAAAACCCATACATATTCATCATCAATAGCAACTAACACATATACAATTGCACAATAGTATAAAGGGAGGGGCAACTCCCTGCAATATGAGTTTGCCCGATATCAATATATATAATTTTCCACTTTTACAAAGTATAAGCTAAATCTTGGTAAACCCCAAATTTACACTTAACCAAATTTCCAACTTTCGGCAAACTCGGTTGCCCTGCTCGTCGGTGCCTTTGCACGGTTGCCGCACGACTCACCAACCCTTCGTTCACCTTGTCGCGCGTCTTCACCCGACTCGCTCTCCATCTGTTCAGCAAATGCCCAAATCATGCTATCCTGCCCAACCTCCGTTCAGTGGACCACACACAGTCCCGCCTGCTCAACTCTCGTTCACAACCTTTGGTTCCAAGCTTCGTTTCAGCGTGCACGGTGCGCGCTTGCCCGGCTACCCGTCCACATGTCCACCTGCGCCTTTGCACGACTCACCCAAGTTTCCTTCGCACGACTCACCCGACTTGCCTTCGCATGACTTGTTCACCCGAACGACTTCACTCGAGTCGCCACACGACTTCACCCGGGTCGCCCAACGATTTCACCTGAACTCGCCCAAACGACTTCACCCGGTTTGCCCGACGACTTCACCCGAGTCTGCCCGAACGACTTCACCCGGGTCGCCCGACAACCTCATCCGGCTCACCCAAAAGACTTCACCTGAGTCCGCCCGAACAACCTCACCCGAGTTTTCTGTCTGACGACCTCGCTCAAGTTTTCTGCCCAACGACCTCGCCCGAGTTCTTTGCCCAACGACCTTGCCCGAGTTCTCTGCCTGACGACCTCGCCCGATTTCTCTGCACGAGTTTCTCACCCGACTTTTCTGCACGAGTTTGTCACCCGAGTTCTTCCCGTCGTGCGGGCTCATCCGTACACCACAGAACTCCTTTGATTGAACTCATGTTGATGGAATGATGATCGATGCCTTTGCCTCCACAAATGCATGCAAATATATATGAGCGGGTGGCAAGTTGTGTCACCCGGCCGACCTACGCCCAATGCCCAAGCCGACTCGTTCACAATGTGTTGTCTCGCTTAAGAGGAGGGTTAGCCCACCCAACTCGTGGGACCACCCCCTCAACTCGCCCAACACCTTATAAACTCGTCCAAGGCTTTCACTTCGCATTTTTCACAAGTCCTTCGCATGGTGGAGTTGCTTTGCCACACCCCTACACTTGCGGTAGTCTTTCAACCGACTATAGCGAGGTGCGGCACCACCGAACACTTTCTTTTCACCAATACTTATGTTAATGGACTACGCCTTAACATTCGATAATTAGTTTATTTTTTTTCACCAAGTATTATTATTAACCTTTATACTAATGAACACCCATACACATTCATTATCCACAGCAATTACACATAAAGAACACAATTGCAATAGTATAAAGTGAGGGGCAACTCCCTGAATAAGAGTCTGCCCGATTTCAATATATTCTCAATCTTTCATAAAAATTCAGGTATACCTTGGCAACCCCAAGTTTTATACTTGGACAAATTCCTGACTTTGGGTCTTGCCCACGAGTTGCCCACCTCGTGCTCACCTTGCATGGTGGTCACTGTTACAATCCATTCTTAGCCAAATTTCTACTTCTCTAACCGTCGGGCACACCTCCATGCAGCCTCACACAGTTCGTTCAACCGCGGGCGAGTGCCTTCGTTCATCCTCCACCCGAGCTCGTTTCACCACGGGCGGGCGCCTTCGTGCAGCCCTCCACCCGAATTCACCGTCAAGTAGGCGCCTTCGTGCACCCTCCGCTTGAGTTGACTAACCGATGGGCGGGCACCTCATGCAGCCCTCCACTTGAGTTTCCAATCGGCGGGCGGGCGCCTCATGCAGCCCTCCACCCGCACGTTCAACCGAACTTCGCAGATACCAGGGGCGTGACAAGTGGTATCAGGATGGTAGTGTACCACCTTTCTATATCAATTTGAACATTCATGACAAAATTATGCACAATGTTGTGCTTTATTTTGGTGCTTCGCACAATCTTATGCCTAGAGCTGTCATGGAGAAGCTAGGATTAGACATAAGAAGACCCTACAAAGATTTATACTCTTTTGACTCCAGCAAAGTGAGATGCTTAGGTCTCATCAAAGATTTGTGTTACACTGGTCCAAATACCAGCAAAGAGTTTGTAATGGATATTGTAGTGGTAGACATACCTCCCAAGTATGGAATGCTGCTATCAAGATCATGGGGAGCAAAGTTACAGGGTACTTTGCAGATGGACATGACCTATGCTACCATTTTCGTTTTTGGTCAATAGAGAAGGTTATACATGGAAACATTAATGAAATATATGGTGAATAGTCAAAACAAACCAAATAATTACCCCCTGTACTCTGTGCATTCAGATATGGATTCCTTTATTTTGTATAATGATGGATGTGCAGAGGAGAAAGTGTCACACTTGAAAGCTGAATTGAGTAAGACAGAAGATATAAAGTTAGATACTAAGAAACAAGATGAAGAGGGAGAAGCCCTTTGGAATATCGATTTTGATGGTGTTGTAAGCAAGGAAGGAGCAAGGGCAGGTTTTTGTCATCTCAAACACGCAAAGGGACATGCTTACAAGCTTAATTTCCAATGTACAGATAATATAGTTGAATATGAAGTACTGATTTTGGGACTGCATATTTTGAAGAGGTTGGGAGCTAAAAGAATTTTTGTACATGAGGATTCTGAACTCATCATTAGCCAAATTGAAGGTGGTTACTCGGCTAAACACCCTAGACTAAGAGCCTACAAAAATGCAGTTTTAGATTTTCTGCAATATTTTCCTGAATATCAATTGTGTGTTATCCCTAGAGGGAAAAATATCTTAGCTGATGCTTTAGCTACTTCAGCCAGTGCTTGTAAGATGCCATTCCACCCCAATAGAAAATATGAGGTGGAAGTGAAACATAGGCCATTTGTTCCAGATAATGTAAGATATTGGCAAGTTTTTGGTAGTGATAAGCAGGTAGAAATTTTTTTACAGTTGAAAGAAGAGTTTGAGTGTGTAAATATTGATGCAGATAATGATGTAGATTTCTCAAGTTAAAAGCTATAAAACTCTGCATTTTAGATCAGAGTGTGTATTGGAAAGATGTTGGGGGTGTTTTGCTAAATTGTTTAATGAAGGATGAAATAGACAAGGCTATAGGAGAATTTCATCAAGGAGACTGTGGAGGACATTTGTACTAGAAAACCACAGCTAACAAAATCCTGAGAGCTGGTTTTTACTAGCCTACCTTGTTTGCAGATGTTTATAAGAGAGTTTCAACATGCCATCAATGCCAAATCTTTGAAGGCAAGAGAAAACTTTTGCCCTTACCTTTAAAGCCCATTTCAGTTGAGGTTCCTTTCCAACAATGGGGCCTAGATTTCATTGGAGAAATCCACCCAAGCTCCTCAGCTCAACATAAATGGATTTTGACAACCACTGACTACTTCACTAAGTGGATTGAGGCTTTTCCAACTAGACAAGCTACAAACACTGTAATCATTCAGTTTTTAAAAGGTAATATTCTTGCCAAATTTGGATGTCCACATAAAATCATTACTGACAATGTTGTTGCTTTCAAGTCAAAGAGAATGATTGATTTTTGCCACAAGTATCACATCAAGTTAGGACACTCTACTGCTTATTAGCCACAAGGGAATGAGTTAGTTGAGTCTTCTAATAAGAGTTTAGTCAACATTATAAATAAATTTTTGCAAGAAAATAAAAAATCCTGGCACAAGAAGTTGGTTAATGCTCTGTGGGCTGACAAAATTAGCACAAAGAAGTCTATTGGAATGTCTCATTTCCAATTAGTATATGGAGTGGATGCAATTTTTCCTACTTTCCTGGGAATCTCTGTGCTAAAATTATTGCAGGAATCACAAGTCGAGCCAAATGATGTACAGAAAAGCATAAATCAAACAATACAGTTGCAACAAACTAGGGAGGAAGTCTACAAAAAAACTCAGATAATTCAAGACAAAATCAAAAAGATACATGACAGAAGAACCAAAGTAAATGACTTCCAAGTTCCAACTAAATGACCTTGTGTTGAGATGGGACTCAGTAAATGAAAAAAAAGGTAAGCATGGGAAATTTGATAGTTTGTGGAGAGGACCCTATAAGTTTGAAGCTTTCCGAGGAAACAATACATTCTCTCTAAAAGACTTGACTAGAGAAGGACTGCCAAGAGGACCTGTCAATGGTAGACTGCTCAAGCACTATTTTCTTCTAGAATAGATAAGTTTCTCATTCAAGTCATTGTAAATATCATTTTACTATTTTAATGCAAGAGAGGGTGGCTAACATCAAGAATTGAAGCCCGAAGAGAAGACCCTAAGCTTCTAGTGAGTTGCTGCTAGTATTTATAATAACAACAGGTAATCAATTCAGTTGCAGAATAAGAACATGATACCCAATGGACAGAGGCTAATGATCTACAATGTTCTTGACACCTCACAGGGAGGATGCAAATCCCATTGGAGCCATTGTTAGGATCGTATAATTTATACGATCATTTGATGATTATCTGTTGATTTTTTATGTTATGAGATGTTGTAAATAATACTTCATTCTGTAAATTATTTCCAATGGAAAATAGAAAAAACAAAAGAAAAAAGAAAACAAAAAACAAAAGGAATAAAAAATATGAAAAAATGAAAAATAGCCCCAATAAGTGAACCAGTTCAAATGCCACTTCATTTCAAAAAATGAAAATATGTTTAAAAAATAAAAGAAATGTGATGAGCAAACCTTAGAAAAATAAAAATAATGCGATTGCTAGTCTAAATCTTGCATTAAAGGTTGAATAAATGTATTTAATTAGTGTAATCGCACAATATAAGCGTGATTAGATTAGTTTTGATCAAGTGTGTTTAATTAGTTTAATCGCAACCATTTAAGCGCGATTAGATTAGTGTTAATAAAGTTATGCTGGATACAACACTTTTTATAGCATCGTAAGTGTTCTAGTCTCGAAACTTTATGGAGAGGCTAAATCATAGGAGTTATCCATAACCCAAAAATCGTTTTTGGAAATTCCACCTAAAAGTGTCTCAATTAGATTATTAACCTATTTTTAAATATTTCATAAGTCTAAACTTAGGAAAAGGGGTTAATTAATCAACGTTAATGTAGAAAGGTGTGAATCATTTAGAAACTCACACAAATTGATCGAGATATGATCTTAACCATTGATTAAGATTTAATCTTGGTCGTTGGAGTCCCAACTGGAGATTATAAAAAGAGGTCGATGGGTAGATGGAGAACACACACTAGTTGGAGATACTCAGTGATCTGGGTAGTTTGATTTTCCAATGTAGGTAATTCAACAAGAGAAATCGAGCCAGTAGATCGAGTAGTAGGTGATAGAGGGGCAGCATAGAGTTTTTCCGGAGGAGTTTCCAGTACTAGAGAAGCAGTGAGAGTATTCCATATTATTTCTCCTAGAGGCAGCGCAGAGCCTCAATTAAGCAGTTCGATTTAGCCAAAGCAGGGGTGGATTCAACTTCCAATGGCTGGGAAAATTTCCAAGAGGCCAGAGAATCACTTCTAGTGGCAACAATAGGCTACACGTCACATTAGAGGCAGTCTTTGGGTAGCATGAGTGGGGTCTATGCAGAGGCAGCGCAGAAGGCTGACGCAAAAGTGTTCCAGAGCCAGTTCTAAGGCTCATATTGTTGTGGGATTGCTTGACGAGGGTAAATACCCTCAGATATTTTTGCCAATATTTCTCTCAAATAGAATCATCACTTTTGTGTCATTTTGTTGTACTCAGAAATTTTGTTGTTGCATAATAATAAAAACCCCTAGCTGCTGCACTGGCCTTCCCGAGTTGGGTTTTTCCAGGGACTTTTGTCCAAAAATAACTATCATATTTTTTGTGTGTGCTAGCATTTTCTTAGTTTCCAACACTTTTATTTTCCGCAGTATTTTTGTGAAGATTGCATTGTGATTATTTCATTATTGTAATAGCAATAAACTGATAAATTAATTTACAGTGAGAAGAAATAATTCTAGTTGCTACAATAGGATTTCAGTAGTGGAATTTTCACATGGTATCAGAGCATATTTGACAATGAAGAGGCTAAGAGCCGAAGGAGAAAATTTTCGTTGTTCGTAGGGAGCAACGAAATGAAATTTTTTGGGGTTGTGCAGTTCCTAGCCAAGTAGTACAAATTGTTGGGAGAGGGATCGATTTTTCAGTTGTAGGTGGCAAAAAATTCGAGTGGTTTAGAAAAGTGTTTCTAGCAAGCAGAGGGAGCAACATCTTAGATTTTTTTCATGGAGAAGATTCTTAGTCTGGGCATAGAGGGTTTGCAACAGTTTGCAGTAGCAAATTCAATGTGGGAAGGAAGAGAAATAACACATTGAAGTATACCCAGAATTCTCTAGTGGGTCCATAGATCAATTTGATATTCATAGGGCTTCAGAACAGTCTTCCAGATTCAAGGACGAATTTGCTTGCTTATCAGGTTCAGCTTCACAAGGTGTCTGGTATATAGACAGTGGAGCGTTGGCTCACATGACAGGGGTTAGAGAATATTTCTCTAGCGACAATGAGGAGAATATGGATTTCCATATTACGATGGGAAATAGAACGAAGTGTACTCCAATAGGGAGAGGTACCATCAACTTTCAGAGGGACTCAGGAGCAAGTACTAGTGTTACAGATGTACTGCATGTGCCAAGATTGGTTATGAACCCAATTTTAGTATCCCAACTACAGGATAAGGGATATTATGTCCACTTTCTAAGGAAGAAGGTGTTTGTCAAAAACCCAAGCTGGAAGAGGGTGAGACAACTTGGAGTTTGAAGCAACATGTTATAGAGGTTGCAACTCGATTCTCTAACGGCACTGGTAGGAAGTGACAATAGCAGTGGGAAGGAACTAAATGTGCAATGGCATAAGAGAATGGGACATTTACATCATGGAGCACTCAAGATGCTCAAAGAGACAGTAACAAGGGTTTCAGAACTTGGCACGGAACATAATCATGTGTGCAAAGGGTGCGTGCTTGGGAAATATGCTAAAGCAACATTCCCAAGAAGTGACAACAGGGCAGATGGCGTGTGAGGAATTATACACTCAAATATTTGTGGCCCGATGTCCACTAGATCTCTCAGTGGGGCCGAATACTTCATCACCTTTATTGATGACCATTCCAGGAAAATCTGGTTCTACTTCTTGAAGACCAAGGATGAGGTCTTCGATCATTTCAGGGAGTTTAAGGCTCTTGTGGAGAATGCGATAGAAAAGAAGATCAAGGTGCTTCACTCAAACAATGGTGGAGAATATATTGATAAAGACTTCACAAATTTTTGTGTGAAGGAAGGCATCGAAAGAGAGTGGAAAACTCCATACAATCCACAACAGAATGGGGTAGCGGAGCAGAAAAACAAAACTATAGTTGGGGCTGCAAAAATAATATTATATGGCCAGGATTTGCCCAGGTTTCTATGGGAAGAGGCATGCAACACAATAGTGTATACTCAGATAGGACTCCTCATAGAGCATTGGGGAAGAAAATGTCGAAAGGAGCCTTCACTGGGAAGAAGCCAGATGTTAGTCACTTCAGGATATTCGACAACATTGCTTATTGCCATGTGCCAGACAAGAAGCGCACCAAATTAGATCAGACTGTAGAGAAGGGGTTCCTTGTTGGATATAGTGAAACCTCAAAGGCATACAGAATCTACATTCCTAGAAATAGGAAGATTGTAGTAAGATGGGATGCAAAGCTCATGGAGGATAGAGATTTCAAGAGACCTCGTTAGATGTCTCCAAGTGATCGTAATCAACCAGCTAAAGCTCCATTGATCCAATAGCAGGGGCAACTATAGGGGCAGCCTGTGGGACCACCAGTGGGATAGTCGCAGGGATCCAGTATAGTGACTAGTACTAGAATTTCCTCAGGTGCAGGGGATCCAGTGAGATCACAGTAGATAGAGCAATAGAGGCAAGATGAGGAGGAGCTAGTTGAACCTCCCACCACTAGTGGTCGAACCAGCAGAGAAGTTCCTCATACATTGAGAGATGAAGAGGATTTCATTGGAGCTCCTAGGACGAACAAGAGAGAGAGAACACATCCTGACAGGTACCAAGCATTGGTGGCTCAAGTTGCAGAAACTTTCAACTTTTAGGAGACCGCACAACATCAGGTGTGGGTGGATGCCATGGTAGAGGAATACAACTCTATGATGATGAATGTTGTTTGGGAGGTGGTGCGAAGGCCTAAGGATAGGTCAATTTTAGGTTCCCATTGGATCTACGAGATCAAGTATGTTGCAGACAACAACATGGAGAAGTAAAAGCTTAGATTATGCACAGAAATAAAGAAGGGATGGATTACGAGGACACCTTTGCCCCAGTTGTCAGATACACTTCTATCCGATCAGTTATATCCCTAGCATCTCAAATGGGGTGGCAGGCTCACCAGATCAATGTCAACACAACATTCTTGAATGGGGTGATAGAGGAAGAGGTGTACATAGAACAACCACAGGGCTTCAAGACTCATGAGAGGTGCACTCGTGTGCAGACCGAACAAAGCTCTATATGGGCTCAAGCAGAATACTAAGGCATGGTTTGGTCGAATTGGAATCTACTTGTAGCATATGGGATTCATCAAGAGTGATGTAGATCCCAACCTTTACTATTTGATGATAGAGGATGAGCCACTCATCCTAGTATTGTATGTGGATGATCTCTTCCTGACAGCGTCATCAGGGCTTATAGAGGACTACAAGAGGAACCTGGCAATAGAGTTTGATATGAAGGGTTTGGGGTTGATGCACTATTTCCTAGGATTGGAAGTGTGGTAGAATGACGAGGAGATCTTCCTTGGGCAAGGAAGATATGTTACAGATATTTTGAAGAGATTCAAAATGCAGGATTGTATAGCCATGTCTACACCCATGATCACTAACTAGAACAAAATAGATGCATCAAATGACAAGGATGTTGACCCCACCTTGTATAGACACTTCATCGGTTCTCTCATGTATTTGGTCAAGACAAGGCCAGATATCTACTTCACAATCAATATCCTTAGTCAGTTTATGGTGGAACCCAAGAGGGTACATTGGACAGCAGCGAGGCACATTTTGAGGTATGTGCATGTCACAATCGAGTATGGGTTGAGATATGTCAGAGGGGATTTTTTTAGACTATGCAGGTTCATAGATGCAGATTGGGTAGGCAGTTCAATGGACAGGAAAAGTACCTTTGGGTACTGCTTCAGCGTTGGATCAGAATGGTTTATTGGTGCAATAGGAAGTAGAAGTCAGTAGCACTGAGCTCTGCAAAAGCAAAGTATATGGCAGCAAGAACAGTACGTTGCAAATCTATATGACTTCAGAAGTTGTTGGTAAGCTTGTTCAGGGAGAGGATGGAGGCGACTAGTGTATACTATGATAATCAGAGTTGCATCAAGCTATCTGAGAATCTAATGCTTCATGACAAGTCAAAACACATAGATATTCAGTTTCATTTCATCAGAGATTGTGTACATCGTGGAGCGGTCCAACTACAATATGTTCCCACAGATGAGCAGGTTGCAGATATACTCACAAAAGCTCTAGGGAGAGCTAAGTTTGTCTATCTCAGAGAACATAAGGGTATGGTCGAAAACTCATTTCAGTAGCAGGGAAAAAATATTTTGGATGCTTCTTAGTTGCAATAGTTGTAGTAGCAGCAACAACAGAGGGAGGGAGTTGCAATGCAGATGCAGAGTTGGAAGCAATATAGCAGTGTCAGCAGCAGCATAGATGCAACATCAGATTTGCGCAGTGGTTGGTGGGCAGTGGTAGTGATTCACAATGGCCAGACATTTGCAGTATACAGAGGTTGATGCAGAGACAAGGTATTGTAGTAGTAGTGCGCTACTAGAACACCTTCCTTGTAAAAAGGGAGTGATAGTTTTTGTAGCATCTGAGGTGTTCTAGCCTCGAAACTATGTGGAGATGCTAAAACGTAGGAGTTCTCCATAACCCAGAAATCGTTTATGGAAATTCCACCTAGAAGTGTCTCAATTAGATTATTAGCCTATTTTTAAATATTTCCTAAGTCTAAACTTAGGAAAAAGGATTAATTAATCAATATTAATTGAGAAAGATGTGACTCATCTAAAAAATCACACAGATCAATCCAAATATGATCTCATCAATTGATTAAGGTTAAATCTTGGTCGTTGGAGTCCCAACTAGAGATTATAAGAGGAAGTTGATGAGTAGATGGAGAACACACACCAGTTGCAGATACTCAGTGATCTGGGCAATTCTAATTTCCAGTGCAAGTAATTCAGCAAGAGAAATCGAGCAAGTAGATTGAGTAGCAGGTGACAAACGAGAAACACAAAGGTTTTCCGAAGGATTTTCTAGTTCCAGAGAAGTAGTGAGAGGAGGCCATATTATTTCTCCAGGAGGTTGCGCAAGGGCTACCTAGAGCCTCAATTAAGCAGTTTGATTCAACCAGAGCAAGGGTGGATTCAAATTCCAGTGGCGAGGGAAATTTCCAGGAGACGGGAAGAATCACTTCCAGTGGAACCAACAAGCTAGACGTCACATCAGAGGCAATTTTTGGGTAGCACAGATGGGGCTTGTGTAGCAGGCTGACGCATAAATGTTCCAGAGACAATTATGAGACTCATATTATTATGAGATTGCTTGAGGAGGAGGGTAAATAACCTCAGATATATTTTCCAGTATTTCTCTTAGATAGAAATGCTAGTTTGGTGTCATATTATTGTACTAAGAAATTCTTCCTCTCCATAATAATAAAAACCCTCGGCTACTAGACTGGTTTTCCCAGGTTGGGTTTTTTCAGGCACTTTTGTCTAAAAATAAGAATGTCATAATTTTTGTGTGTGTGTGCAAGTATTTTCTCAGTTTCCAGTGCTTTTATTTTCCGTACTATTTTTGTGAAGGTTGCAATGTGATTATTTTGTTGTTTTTGTAGCAATAAACTGATAAATTAATTTACAATTAGAAGAAATAATTCTAGTTGCTACAATAGGATTTCGGTAGTGAAATTTTCATGGAGCCAGCCATTATCATTCCTCGCCCATATGCTATGATCGTATGTTTGAAGGTGGGCCTTCCAACCCCAAAGGTATAGCTTTCATTATGGAGTTGGGTACTTTAGCTTACTTGTCATGGACACTTTTGAACATGGATTAGTGGGGGTATTCGGCGGAACGAATGGGCTTGGTTCGTACACTTGTCCCCTTGTCCAATTGGTGGTTAACCTTATATCCTAGTCTTGTGGAATCTCCTTTATTGGCTACTAGCTTTAGGAGTGCCACTACATGGGAAATCTCGATTTTGGTTACATGGTCTTGCTTCTTGGCACCACATACATCACTCCACACCTCTCTTCATAACCCCTTTCACATATTTCCCATCTAGGTCAACATTTGTCCATTGGGTCCACAAGGAGGTAGCCTCCCCCTCCCCTTGTCCACACTTTGGTTCAGGCCTGGACTGATACCCTGAAGGTTGATGCTGCTAAAAAAATAAGCATAATTTGGCCACTCTCAATAGGAAATGTACAACAAAATACAAATATGGCCGGGACATACAAATTTAGCAAGTGGGCAAAAGCCATCATGAGCTCTACTGCCATCATCGTCGCCATCACCCTGGTTTCTAAGGCCCCCTATATGAGCCCCTAAATCACTAAGGAACCCATGATTTTCCCAACCCCTAATGGGTGATGAACTGCCCAACCTTAAGGGAGTATTCACTGCTATATCACGCACATCATGCTCTCATCCCTTAGACCCTTAGGCAATTATAAAAGAAAATCAATAAAAGGCATATGAAGAAGGGTGGAAAAATAAGGGTCGGGGTAACTCATGAGCCACGATGGCTTCCTCCTACGTCTGCATACCCAAGTGCGGGCATCTCTCATCATAGCTAGCCTTTTATTGTGGCATGTGGCTTGGAGCCTTCCCCTGATGCCCCCTGTTTTGTTCCATCATTATATCACATGACACCTGCCACTTGAGGTATGTACCATGGAATTTTCACTCAGAGGATGAAATCACAACAATGTAAACTTTGAAATGGGAACTGATACTGTTACCCGTTTCATAGAGATAGCAAAAAATTGACCCAATTTTGAAAAGGGGCGATGCAGAACACATTTTTTTAGAGCATAGTTTTTCGCATTTTAAATAACCGATACGATTATCCATTTCATAGGGGTAGTAAAAACGTGACCCGATTTTGAAAAGTGGTGATGCAGAATACACTTCTTTTTTTTCGAAGCATATTTTTGACACTTTAAATTTTCTTATGTATCAAATTTAAATATTTGTTTTTAAATGTTAGTGATTTTCATATTGATTTTTACTCATTTTTTAAAATTATGATTACTTAACGAATTTTCAAGTTGTTTTATTTTTCTTTTTTTTTTAATGTTGATTAGTTAAAAAGACAAATACAAAAATATACATAAAAAATGACAAACAAAAAAAAAAATATGTTAAAAAAAAACTTTATCTCATAAACCATAAAAGAATTTGGGAAAAAAAAAAATATATATATATATATATATATATATATAAACAAGTAAAAATAAAAAGATTAAAAAAAAACCTTAACAAAAACTAGGAAAAAAATAAATAAAAACTAACTAGATTAAACAAAAATAGACGATTAACAACAAAAAAAAAAATTAATAACTAGTAAAATTAGTATTAAAACACATTTAGAAAAAGCTTAAAACATAAAAATAAGCTCAAATTAGAAAATATATATATATATATATATATATATATATATATATATTAAAAAATGTATGTCTTTTCCAATTAAAAAAAAAAAAAGTAAAAAACATTTTAAACTTATAAAAAAATGTGTTTTTGATTTAAAAAAAAAAAAGAAAAATAATAATAATAATAATAATAATAATAATAATAATTTTTTTTATTAAATTTTCATTATTTATTTAAAAACAAACCAATAAATAAAATTTAAATATCATTTTTTTTAAAAACGAAATTTTGTTTTTTATTTGAATAATTTTTTTTTAAACATTTTTAATAAAAATTATTAAACATATTTAATAAACAAAATATATTTAATAATTTTTAATAAACATATTCAACAATTTAAAAAACATATTTAAATAAATATTTAATAAAAACATTTTTAATAAACATATTTATAAATAAATATTTAATAAATATTATTTAATAATTAAAAAAATATATTAAACAATTATTATTTTTTTTATATTTTTTATAATATTACAAAAAAAAAAAACAAAAAAAAAAAACTCGACCCACTGCCGCACCACCCGCCGCAGCCCGATGGTGGTGCGGCCGTGGGCCAAAATTATAATTTTTTTTTTATAATAAAAATAAAATAAAATTGTTCATTCTTTTTTTTTAGATTATTAAATAATGTTTATTAAATATTTAATTATAAATATGTTTATTAAAAATTATTAAATATATTTTGTTTATTAAATATGTTTAATAATTTTTATTGAAATTGTTTAATAATTTTTTTTCAAATAAATAAAAATAAAATAAAATAAAATAGTTTAAAAAAAATTATATTTAAAATTTATTTATTGGTTTGTTTTTAAATAAATAATGAAAATTTAATAATTTTTTTTTTAAATCAAAAACACAGTTTTTTATAAGTTTTTTTTTTTTTGTAAGCTGGGGTGGGACTCTCCGATTTACATGTCCATTATGTACCCCTCTACGGGGGAAGGGTAGCCCAAGATTTGAACCCAAGACTTCCGGTTCGGTGAGACTTCATTTCCACAGCCCTTGCCGCTTGAGCTACCCCATGTGGACCACAGTTTTTTATAAGTTTAAAATGTTTCTTATTTTTATTTATTTATTTGTTTTTAATTGGAAAAGACATATATTTTTAAAATTTTGATATATTTTATTATTTTTATTTTTATTTTTTATTTTTTTTAATTTGAGCTTATTTTTGTCTTTTTAGTTTTTTCTAATTGTTTTTAATATTAATTTCACTAGTTTTATTTTATTTTTTTTTGTTAATTTTCTATTTTTGTTTAATCTAATTGTTTTTATTTTATGTTTTTTTCCTAGTTTTTGTTAATGATTTTTTTAATCTTTCTATTTTTACTTAATTAATTTTATATATATAAATTTTTTAATTTTGTTTTTTTTTTTTTTTACCAAATTCTTTTATGGTTTATGAAACAATTTTTTTTAAAACATTTATTTATTTATTTATTTAAGTAATCATCATTTTAATCTTAATTTCACTAATTTTTAATTTCTTTTTGTTAATTTTCCATTTTTTTTTTTTAAATCTAGTTTGTTTTTAATTTTCCATTCTTTTTTAGTTTTTTGTTAATGTTTTTTTAATTTTTATATTTTTACCTACTTAATTTTATAGTTTTTTCTATTGTGTTTTTTGTTTCTTTTCCCATATTTTGTTATGGTTTACATATTAGTTTTTTTTTCCATTTTTTTTTAAATATGTTTTTTTTACTATTTTTTTGTTTATAATTTGTAATTTTTTTCTAGTTTTTTAATTCTTATTTTTTATAGGTTAATTTTTATTTTTTTTAACATTTTTATGATTGATTTTTATTTTGATGTTTGATATTTTTGTTTTTTATTTTTATTTTATGTTTTGTTTTTAGTATATATTTTTATTTTTATTTTTTTCTTTTTTTTTTTTATGTTTTCATTTTTTTTTCAAATTTTAATGTTTTTCGGGGTCATGATAAAATATTTTACGCTATTATTTCAAAATGTTGAAATTTTACCATTTAAAAAAAAAATTGTTATCCCAGCATCAACACTTTTCGTTTTGAAGTTGTTTTTTGCACAAAATTTACTATTGAAAAAAAATGTTATTCAAACATAAACACTTCGTTTTGAGGGTGTTTTTTGGACAATTTTTGTACAAAAAATTGGTTTTCACCGCCATTTTTAAAACATGTTGAAAATTTACCCTAAAAAAAAAAAAAGTGTTATTATAGCATCAACACTTTTCGTTTTTAGCACCGTTTTTGATGTTTTTCGGGTTATTTTGCCGGAATTCCCATTTTGAGTTTATAATTCTCGTTTCAAAGTTTACATTGTTTCACCTAATAGGGTCCTTGGTTAACCTTCTTTTTGAACTTGGAGACACCTGTACACTCTAAAGCCCATTATGGAAGGGCATGCCCCTATAAAGTGTCCACTTGGTTCCATGATTTGTAAGCTCATTTACTCAATTGCACTAATAATTTGTTATACTAGAAGGTGAGGGGACACATTGGATCTTATACAGGATTGCAGGCGGATCTTCATCTTGGGTTTGGTCTCCCTATACAGGGTCCAAGCCCTCTAGAGGGTCATATTGGCATTTGTAGGGTGAGTGTTGAGAGCCATGGGCCTCCACCATCGAAAAGAGCAGATTGCCATGTCATGGGATCCTTCAATTCCACTCATTGCTTGCTCGTGTTTTCTTTATTTGACGATGATGATGCACCTGGACCACCTTGCCCAGTCGACTACACTCTTGCACTACACACTTGGCAGTTGATCCAAGGCCCAAATGAGGATGTCTCTCACCATGGGAGAGAAAGGGAGGGCTTTCATCATTCTTCCATCCCTTACAGATGAGAAACAAGCTTGTTCGATCCATTTGGACACCTATGAGAATGTTTTTGTGCCCTCACAACCATTTGGGGGTACCATAGGTCATTTGCTTGGATATCAAGGGGCCACCCCCTTTATCACTATGTTTGGAGCCCATCCCGTCATTTTGGCACACATTGAACTCCACTAGGCCTCTTCAATGGCCCTTCGACCTATTGTATCTATCATTTCACCCACTTGAGACACTTGTTTTTGTATTATGGAGCTATCTTGGTGGGCTTGTCACCAAGTAATCTTATTTTTGTACATTATTTTATTAGTTGGGCATCATTAGGCCTAATTAGGAAAATTGAACCCTTAGAGGATATGATATAGATTGATGAGAGGTTATTTGGTTCCCATCATCACTTGGATTTCGATCTTTATCTCTTCTTGAGAATTTCACTATAGCTATTAAAGGATGAATTGGACATCTTTGATGCATTTTGATGTTTGGAAATCTTTTCTTAGCCTTGGAGCTTCAATTTTTTTCTCTTGATGATTGGATGATTTTGCTATACTTGTAGGTGCCTTTCTTATGCTATTGCTCTTGATTTATGTCACATGTATAATGTATGAAAATTTTCACTCATGAAGTTGGAGTTGTTGCCCTAATGGAAATGTGAATTTGTTGAATCTTGACTTTGTGAGGGTTTTTCATATGTTTCATGTTTGGTATAGTGAATGAATTTCCTAGGGGAATATGAACTTCATAATTGACTTGATAAGTCATCAATTGTAGCATCAAAGAAGTATAAATTTCCCTAGTAACCTACTCACTGCCTTTAGGGCTATGTGAAGTTGCGGGGGAACTCCTTGATTGAGTAAAAGAAACTCTAAACATTGAAATCTCATTGACTCCATTCTCACAATATACTAGGCATTGGTCCAATCCCTGGTGATGACCTAATCAAAAATATTTTCACCTCCCTCCTCTTTTTCTAAGCCCTAACCCTAGTGTCTCCTAGGGCATCACACGAAATCAATTGTAGCCATCCAAACTTGATGAAATTTGGTAAATAGTTGTGTTGTTGTGTCCTTGAGAGGTCCTCCAATTTTGAATCTATTCCAATAGTTGAATCTCAAGTTTTTCTAAGCCCTAGATCAATAACTGTCACTGCTCAAACTAGCAGGGGATCCCTAAAGGGAAAATGCTAGACCAACGGCGACAAATGGAGACTTAGACCACTATCACCTCAACTAAGGCTCCCTTTTATTTACGAACTTTCATCGATGGGAGGAGACCCGGTATATTGTGGAGTCATTGATGAAGGATAAATCAATGAATGGATATGAGTGACCCAAATAATCGCTTTCCAAGAAGAGCTTGAAGGATCGAGCTTGCTTGCCTTCTAAGCAAGGTACAATGTACTCTAGGGAAAGGTAGGAGGATTTGAGGGTTAGATTTATGGGATATGACTTGTAAAGAAGTTTCTCAATCCCTAAACTTCTTGTTGAAATTGGTATCCCACGTGGTTCTTGAAGAATTGTCTTTTCAAAAGAACAAGACCACTCGGGACCAAGTGGACCCTGTCTAGGGTATGAGGAAAGAGTATAGCAACCAATGATGTTCTTACCCTAGACAAGGTTGGGGAAGGGATTAAACAAATAATTTTCACTTGAAGGTGTTGATTTGATCCTATGATGTACCAGCCTTGGGGATGGCAGGGAAAGTTTTGATCCCGAAGCTAGGGCTTGGCTTTTCTTCGAATTACACCGTCAGAATGTCTTCAAAATTGGAGGATAGCTAGAGGAAAGGCTAGCGCAAGAGTCCCTAGGAGATCAAATTTTTTTGATAGCTAGCTTGTCAGGAACTTGATGCCCTAGGTAGCACAATGTGACCAGACCTGGGGAGGTGAAATAATATGCCTTTTAGTGAGCACCAATGGTAAATCAGTGCCTTAATCTTTGGGAGAATGGAGTCTATGTTGATTATGAGTAGGATTTCTTGGTTCCTATTCAAGGAGGCTCCAAGATTAATTCACAAACCTTTTAGGTCAAGAAGAAGAAACCTTGCAGCTTTTATACTTCAATGTGCAAGACGAATGGCTTATCAAGGTCAAATTTTACCTCTAGGAGATTTGGCTTACATTGCATGCCCCATAAATTGAGAATATGCTATAATAGAGACAAATTCCATAATATTAAGCAATAAATGCATGCAACAATTAGCACTAGATCAGTGAAAATCCCAATCCATCGTATATGAAAAAAGTAAACAAGAATAATATCAAAAAGCACGTACTTACATGTAATAGAGTGTATCCAACCATTTACAATTGACAATAGAGAATCTCCAAGAAAAGATAGACCAAGATCCACACATCAAAACTCATCCATAAAGCTCCAATTCATCCTCTAGAAAAAGTGTGAAAATCTCAAGAGAGAAAAGAGATCCAAACGAAAGTGATGATGAGCAAATGGGCTCACCTCACTAGTATTTATACACAGTATAGCAGTTCGAATTAGCCTCCTTGGCCTACATAAGCCCCAAAAATAAAATAATGTTCTAATAATTCAACTTTTGGTGACAAGCCCACCAAAGTAGCTCATAAATGGAAAAAGTAAGCCTCTCAAGAGGCTAAATAATAATCTATACATGTCGTAAGGCCTTCTAAGAGGCCCAATGAGGTCCATGGATGCCACAATGAAGAACAGGACCCTCAAAAGCAGTGGACAAAGGGTTGGCCCCTTGTAATAATCTGTCGCACTCCAAATGACATGTGGGGGCACACAAGTGTCCTCATGGGTCTCCAAACAAATCGAAGATGCCTGTAGATCCCCTGCAAGGGCTGAGATGATGGTGTACGTGATTCCACATCATCGTGCAAGTCATAGATCATTTGCCAAGTGTGTGATGTAGATCTGGGGCCAGCTGGGCATGATGGATCAGGGGCATCATCTTCGTCCAATAAGTGAACCACAAGCGATCTCTGAATGGCTGTGGGGATCCATGGAGAAAATCTGCTACTATGGAGGCCCATGGCTCTCAACACTCACCCTACATGTGCCAATGTAGCCCTCTAGAGGATTAGGACTTCATATAGGGAGACCAAACCCAAGATGGAAACCATCTGCAATCCTACGTAAGATCTAATGCATCCTCTAGCCTTCCAGTATAACAAGTCATTAGAAAAATCGAGTAATTGAGTTTACCTAATCATGGACCACAGGTGGAGACTTCATAATAGCCTGCCCTTCCATAATGGGCTTCAAGATGTGTCAATGTCTCCTAAACTCCAAATGAGGTTAACCAATAATCCTATTAGGTGGTCTCTACTTCTAAAGGGAACAATATAGTCAAGGTACACCCTTCAAAAGGTGGTGGCATGTGACAGATAGCTGGATGAAGTAGGGAATGAGAGGGGGCAACTCTAGGTCACATGTTGGGGTACAAGGGTAGCTAATAAGAGGGAAGCCCAAACTTGGGTTTATAATGTGTAGAAGGGAGCAATCATGGTAGATGAGGTGCCCCGACCTTGATTTTTCCACACTTCTTTATATGCCTTTTTCCTTTTTATGATTTTCTTTAATTAACTGCTCGGGGCTCAAAGGGGCTAGAACATGATGTATAAGATATAGCAGTGAATTCCACCTTGTAAGGTGGGGCAATTCATCGCCCACGAGGGGTTGGGACAATCATGGGTTCCTATATGATGAAGAAGGTCCATAGAACCTGTAGGAACCAGGGTGATGGCCATGATGATGGGGTAGACCTCATGTATTGGCTTTTGCCCACGTGCTAAATGTATTTTGTCCCAGCCAGTTTTGCATTTTGTGGTACATTTTCCTAATGAATGTAGCCATATATGCTTTTATATTTCTTTTCAGCTGCATCAACCTTTGGGATTCATTCTAGGCCATGACCCAAGGTGTGGGCAAGGGGAAGGGGCAAGCTAACCCTATGTAGACCCAATGGAAGAATGTGGACCCAAGTGGGAGAAATGATGAATGGGGTAATAATGAATAGAAAGAGGGTAATATAAGTGAATAAGGGAGCGAGGCCACACAATCAAAAACTGGGTTTCCCATGAAATACCATTCTTGGAACCAAATGGTCAGTAAAAGAGATCCCATGAGATTAGAATCCAAGGTTAATCCTAAGAGGGGTCTAGGGAACAAAAGCACAGACCTATCCCATTCTTTCTGCCGAATCCGCCCATTAATCCATGCCCAAAAGTGTCCATGATAAGCAAACTACAATACTCAATTTCCAAATGACAAGCCATACCTTTAGATTCGAGAGACCCACCTTCAAACATATGATTATGGCAGATGGGCAACAGACCACATGGCTGGCTAAGGTGGCAGAGAAATGGCACAATGAGCTGGCTAGTGGTTGCAAGGGGGTATTGGCTACTGGTTGAGGACCATCTTCGACAAATTAATTCCCCTGGGGATATTACCCACAAAATGGTGGGTAACAAGAACCATTCCACCTAATTTTCCTTTGGTTAGCGGCTTGCAGTTCGTGGTACATTTTCTTGTTCAATGTGGCCATATATGCTTTGATTTTCTTTTCAGCTACATCAACCTCCGGGCTTCATTCTGGGCCATTACCCAACGTGTGGGCAAGGGGAAGGGGCAAAGCTAACCCTATGTGGACCCAATGGAGGAATGTGGACCCAGGTGGGAGAAATGATGAATGGGGTAATAATGAATGGAAAGAGAGTAATATAAGCAGTTAAGAGAGCGAGACCATGCAACCAAAATTGGGGTTTCCCATGAAATATTATTCTTGGAACCAAATGGTCAATAAAAGAAATCCCATGAGACTAGAATCCAAGGTTAATTCCTAAGAGGGATCTGGGGGCATAAGCATAGACCTAGCCCATTATTTTCGTCGAATCCCCCCATTAATCCATGCCCAGAAGTGTCCATGATAAGCAAACTACAATACTCAATTTCCAAATGACAAGGCATACCTTTAGATTCAGGAGGCCCACCTTCAAACATACAATCATGGCAGATGGACGAGGGACCACATGGTTGGCTCACGTGGCGGAGAAACGGCACAATGAGCTAGCTAGTGGCTACAAGGGGCTGTTAGCTGCTGCCTGAGGACCATCTTGGAGAAAAAAATTCTCCTGGGGATATTAGCCACAAAATGGTGGGTAACATCTAGCTCCAACTGGGACGTGATCTCTTGAAGAAGTGGGTGAAGCTACTCAAATGGGAGGTCACGAGAACTCCAACAATCTCTTGGTTATCCTAGACCTGACACCTGCACATATAATAGATGGAAAAATACGGGGCAACATGCTTTCGCGACATCTCATGATCACAAATGCTAATATATTAGGCCATAAAATACACATAAAATAAAATATGCAAATATGCATCTATCTACCATGAGAAGAATCATATGATGTTATTTCTAATGCAGAAATCAGCATGCAATGCATCCTACCCTAACACGCATATAATAAGGCTAGAGCCTAATACTAAGTGTAATCATAAAGCCAGTGCAATCAACATATGATCACATTAATGTACATATGCCTGTTAGTATGATTACTCATGTAGTGACTCCCAAATCGAATGTGGACATAGTCACATGGAAAATGAAGCGGGTGGGAGGTTGGAAAATATGATGTCCATCCGAGGTAAAGGGAAATCCTAGGAGAAAGACAATAGGTAACTCCAGAGGCTCCGAGCTTACCTTCTACGTACACAATGATGAAATGAATGATCACACTTAAGATCTCCATATCACAATCAATATCATTAACTATAATATTATGCTTTGTAGATGCCACAAGGTTGTCATTAGAGGGGATGGTATGGTGAGGGAAATGAGTGCAACAAATAGGTTGCTCAAGGTGATGGTTACATTGGAAAGGGGAGGTCATGGACTGATCAAAACCCTGAGGGTGTATCTAAGGAGGTAAAGTATAATAACCCAGAAGTGATAAAATAACAGTGGAACAACATATAATAATGTAAACCAGAAATATAAGCAGATACACAAGAAATGCAGCGAGAAATGCTAAGCCATTTTATTACACTGAGCAATAAAATGAGTACAAGAGGTGATTAGACAGATGGCACCTCGACTTGCACAAGGCAAGTGAAGAAATACTCTCAGAATGACAAGAATGGCCTCTCTGTGTGGACGCTGTTGTTATGCTACTAGAAAACAAATGATGATTTGGGGCTGCTCCCCTCCTCGGAAAAAGCTGAAACTTTGGATTTGGGCTCTACTCAAAGAACCCAGAAAAACCCAGGAAGCTTTCTTGGAATGGCCGACCCCCAAAAAACACCCTCTTGGGTTCTGTGCAGTTCCTCAATGCCCTACGCTACCACTGAAGAAAACCCCTCTAAACTCTTCCTAAAACACTACCTAAAACCCTGCCAAAAATCCTCCAATGAGACAAGAGCTGCATCCCTGCTTAATCTCCCAACATAACTCCACCTACAAAACCCCAATCCAGCACTACAGCAAAAAAGAACTGCGTCCCTCTCCAAGTGTTGCGTAGCCCTCCAAAACGCTGATGAGATTGCTACTGAAATGCTGATAAAACTACTGTTGAAATACCGATGGAGATACCTTGCCCGAGCAGGCACTGGAAGTCCCCCGGGGATAAGGGTGAGATCTCCGAACGGAGACACTCAATGCACTAAACAGTGCAGACCAGCTAAACAGCCAGCGTGCTCAGAAGTCGAAACGACTAGCTCAAAATGCACATAACTGAATGATCAAAATGAGGAGGCTCCTCTCTCTTTTATAGCTTCTGCCTCTCTCGATCCCAATGCTCACCTTCTCCTGCGTGATTCCCCTTTTGCCATGTGTTCCTCCCCTCATGCGCAGTCCCTCCATGTGTCTGCGTGGGCTCCATTTTTGCGTCCCCCTTTTGGGCCCCTTGGCTCTCCCTTTAAGTCACAATGTTGTGCTACTAAGAAGTGCCTTTTATTCTAAAAGTGAGTTATGTCCCCCTTTTCCACTTTTTTTTTTAATTATTTACAAAATAACTATATAAGGCAAAATTTGGCAAAATCGAATATTCCAATTAGCTAGGGCTAATTAGGAATATTACAGTCTCCCCCGACAAAATGTTGCTTGTCCTCAAGACACTGAAGTGATGGACGCTGTAAGATCTTCTCATTCTCCCAAGTGGCATCTTCATCCAGCAAATTCTTCCACCTCACCAAGAATTCCCGGACTGTCCTGCTCCGCAGCTGCCTCTCCCTGGTATCAACGATAGCCTCCGACTGCAATACCAAATGCCCCTCGTCATCCATAGGTGGTAGCTCATCTGTCACTGTTACCCGCTGCGCCAATGTCTTTTCCAGGCATGATACATGAAAAATGTTATGAATCTTGCTGCCTTGGGGCAGCTCCAACTCATATGCAACCTGTCCAATCCTGCGTATCACCCTGTATGGCCCATAAAAACGAGGCTTGAGCTTTTCAGCCCCCTTCTGCTTCAGTGATGATTGTCGAAATGGCTGTAATCGTAGGTAGAGCATGTCCCCCACCTCGAACTGCCTCTCTACCCGACTCCTGTCGACATACAGCTTCTGCTAGTTCTGCGTTGTAGCCATGTTATCCTTGAGAGCTCGAAGGATATCCTGACTCTCTTGGATCCAAATCTTGGCTCTAGGAGCCCTGCTGTCACCAAACATCACGTCAACAAAAGATAAAGGATGATACCCATATAAAGCATAAAATGGTGACATACCAATGGATATGTGATGTGAAGTATTGTAGCAATACTCCCCCAGATGCAGCCACTTCAGCCATGCTCGCTGCTGCCCACTGACATAGTTACGCAAGTAGCCCTCCAGCCACTTGTTAACTATCTCTGTCTGCCTAGCCGTTTGTGGGTGATAACTGGTACTCGGAGTCAACTCCGTCCCCACCAACAGAAAAAGCTCCTGCCAAAAACCGCCCATGAAACGGTTGTCCCTGTCATTGACGATGGTCATAGGAAGACCATGTAGCCTTAAGATCTCCCTAAAGAACAGCTCGGCCACCTATGCTGTTGTGTAGTGTGCGGATATGGCAAAGAAATGTGTGTACTTTGTCAGTCGTTCAACAACGACAAAGATACAATCCTTGCCTTGTACCGTGGGCAATCCTGTGATGAAGTCCATCGAAATGCTCTCCCATTTCCCCTCCGGAATGGGTAGTGGCTGTAATAAACCCGCGGGATGGCTCATCTCTTCCTTGTTCCGCTGGCAAACATCACACTCCCTGATATGCCGGAGTACGTCCTCCTTGAGACCCTTCCAGGAGAACCTCTCTCTAATGGCCCTGTAGGTTTTGGTAAACCCCTGATGGCCTGCCAATGGTGAATCATGTGATGCCTGGAGTATCTTCTTCTTGAGCTGAGACCCCTCAGTCAAGAAGATTCGATCCCTGTAATAGATGATCTCATTGATCACCCTGAACCTGTCATATGCCACCTGCCCATCCAGAACCTCACATGCAAACCTGTCCTTGGAGTACTCTACTAAGAGTCGAGCCCTCCAATCTGTATCCAAGCTCATAAGAGAACATGGCTGGTCTACGTGAAAGGGCGTCTACTACCGCGTTGTTCTTACCCTTGACATACTCAATGTCAAAGTCATATGCTTGGATCTTGTTGATCCACTTCTGTTGCCTCTCCTGTAGCTGCTTCTACTCCAAAAAGAACTTGAGGCTGTTGTAATTAGTCCTCACCCTGCACCTGTTACCCACCAGATACTGTCAGTACTTAGCAATGCATGCATGATAGTCAGCATCTCCTTGTCGTATATAGAGTACAACCTCTCGTGCGGAAGGAGCTTCCGGCTCTCAAAGGCTATAGGATGACCTCCGTGCATCAACACTGTGTTGATCCCCTCTCCCGACGCATCACACTCCATAACAAAAGGCTGCGTAAAATTTGGCAACGCAAGCACTGGGCAGCTGCTCATAACCTCCTTGAGCCTATCAAAGGCTCGTTGCGCTGTATCTGACCAACTGAAAGCCCCCTTCCTCGTCAAATCTGTCAGGGGTGCAGCAAGCTGTGAGAAACCTTTAACGAACTTCCGGTAGCAAGTACAAATGCCAATGAATCCTCAAAGTTCCGTTACATTTCTCGGCTCTGACCATTCTCTGATGGCCCTGATCTTCTCCCCGTGGACTCTCACTCCGTCCACTCCTATGATGTGTCCCAGATACAACATCTCCGTCAACCCAAACTCACACTTGGAGAGTTTGGCATAGAACTGCTGCTCCTGTAAGATATGCAATACTGTCTCAATGTGCTGGAGATGCTCCTCCCAAGTCCTGCTATAAATGAGAATATCATCGAAGAATACTAACACAAACTTCCTCAAGTGACTACGGAAGATGTGATTCATGTAGGACTGAAATGTAGCTAGGGCGTTGGTTAGCCCAAAAGGCATAACCAAGAACTCAAAGTGCCCGTAGTGACACCTGAAGGCGTCTTAGGAATGCCCTGCTCCCTCATGCGAATCTGATGATACCCTGATCTCAAATCAATCTTTGAGAAGAAACGTGCCCCTCTGAACTCGTCCATCAACTCATCGATCCTGGGTATGTTTTCTTGTTCAGGGCCCGATAGTCAATGCACATCCTCAGCGTACCATCCTTCTTCTTCACCAACACCACAGAAGAAGCAAAAGGACTCGTGCTCGGTCGAATGTGCCCAAGAGCCAGCAACTCCTGGATAGCCCGCTCAATCTTTTCCCGATAGGCCTTGGGGTGCCTATAGGGGGTGGTGATCACTGCCTGGATGCCCTGCTCAAGCTCGATAGTGTGCTCAAAACCCCGATCCAGTGGCTGTCCTGGTGGAATCTCTCCAAACACAATGGCATACCGATTAAGGATGGACTGGATCTCTGGATGTACCATCTGCCCTGTAGTCCCTGCCTCTGATGCACGCAACTCCACTGCCCACTCTATGTCTTCCTTTCCGGAATACTACCTCCATCCGATGAGCCGACACGGTCTAAGGCAGATATGTGTGTTGTCCCCGTATCTTCTCATGCCTCCCTATCTTCTCATCATCCCACTCCATCTCTAGGGTCTTCCAATCCGTCGTGACCTTCCCTAGAGTGATGAGCCATTGAACACCCAATATCATGTTGGTGTCCGGAATATCGACCACGAAAAAGTGGTCAGTCAATGTGTAGGTGCCCATCGTCACTGAAAGCTTTGGAACATATCGAGCACACGTCATGATCTGATCTCGTGGGACCAAGACTGAAAACCCATCGAAGCTCTTTATCTGTATGCCTCTCCATTCAACCATCTGTGCATCGATGAAGTTGTGGGTCGCCCCACTGTCAACCAAAAGTAACACTCGCTGCCCACGTACTGTCCCTCGTATGCGTAGCGTCAGATACTTGGGAACTCCTCGCAATGCGGCAAGGGCCCCTCCGGTGGGTGCAAAAGATGCACCACCTGCTGCTGGCAGTGGAGGTGGCAAAGGTCCCTGTCCATCATGGCTATCTCCTACCTCCACACCATCCTCGTCATCCTCTTCTCCACTACTCTCAGAGAAAACCTCAATGAAATGTGCCTTGCCAGTAGCACATCTATGTCCTAGTGCCCATGGCTCCTAACATGTGAAGCACAACCGCTTCTTCTTCAGCTCCCTCTTGACATCATCGTCAATATGCACTCGTCCTGGATTCCCCTTTGGAGGTGGAATCCTCACATCCTTCCCCTTAGACTGGAAAGTCTGTCTCTGGGGGTAAGGTGTCCGGGTCCTGGGTAAGACATCCTGTAGGTCCTGGGTCCTGCTGATAGCATCCTGAAGGGTGGTCGGTCTAGCGGATCTGACTAGACCCCGAAGTGGCTCTGCT
This sequence comes from Pinus tabuliformis, assembly GCA_031772625.1. Classification (NCBI taxonomy): domain Eukaryota; kingdom Viridiplantae; phylum Streptophyta; class Pinopsida; order Pinales; family Pinaceae; genus Pinus; species Pinus tabuliformis. The sequence goes on along the minus strand of CM062808.1, from coordinate 758,486,482 downwards.
AACCCCTCAACATACATATAGATCCTCCGTGTCATGGATAGATCTGGCACCATCACTGAGACCCTCAAGAAATCTGCAATGTAGGTCTCTGGGCTCCCTGTCTGTTTGAGCCTTGTCAGCTCAACAAAATGCTGCTCTGGATCCCTCCGATCAAATTGCTCCATCAATCTCCTGGTGAACTCGGCATATGTCGTCACCATGGAGTGTCCTAGTGTAACCATCCCATGAAACCACCAATCCTGGGCCTCACCATCCAAATGCAATGTCGCCACCTTGATGGCCTCTGTCTCCGACATCTGGTTAAGCTGGAAATAAATGTCCAGCTTCTCCACCCAAGACCTTGCCGAACTGTTTGATGAGCCATCAAACGTAGGCAAGTGGAATCTACTCGCTGCACGGTGGGTGTCACCATCATGATAATGTCGGTACCCTCTATGATGGTCGCTGGGTCTACTATCCCGCTGGAGCTGAACAAAATCACGAAAGAGAGGGCTTCCCTGAACTCTTGCCCATAGGCTTGGTACTCTGCAAAATAATCACCCATGTGTCCAGGCTTTGCCTCCTGTTGGGCTACGGCCCCCGTGTCTGCTCCTAAGAAAGTGGGCATGGTAGAGCGTGTAGGGGCATGTGAGGTCACTTGCTGCGCAGTATCACGCTGCTCTGGCAAATGGTGGGATGCAATCGATCCCTCGCCAACCTAGAAAACCCGTGGGCTCTCACGCTGTCTGGCCTCTACTACTGTGAATCTCTGCCCCATCACCTCAATCTGCCTCGACAGATCCTGCACTGATTTGAGGAGCATATCCGCAAATCTCTTCCCGTCATCATCTGCCATTGGAGCCTCCTACTCTGCGTCCACCAACGACTCCCTCTGGTCTACGTCCACCACAGGCTCCTACTGTTCTGCGTCCACCACCAGAACACAGTCTCCCTCTCCATAGGTATTCTCCAACCTATGCCAAGTGTCTTTGTATCTCCGACCTCTGTAACAGATATAGGGTTTCTCCCCCGGTGTCATAGATTGCTAGCTCCACAGGCTGAGCTAGATCTATGCTCTAATACCACTATAATATTCCTAACCCAGAATATTCCTCAAACCCCATCAAAAACTCCAACCAAATATGTGCAAATGATATAATAACCTAGAAGTGATAAAATAACAGTGGAACAACATATAATAATGTAAACCGGAAATATAAGCAGATACACAAGAAATGCAGCGAGAAATGCTAAGCCATTTTATTATACTGAGTAATAAAATGAGTACAAGAGGTGAGTAGACAGATGGCACCTCGACTTGCACAAGGCAAGTGAAGAAATACTCTTAGAATGACAAGAATGGCCTCTGCGTGGATGCTGTTGCTGTGCAGCTGCTGCTGCTAGAAAACAAATGATGATTTGGGGCTGCTCCCCTCCTCGGAAAAAGTTGAAACTCTGGATTCAGGCTCTACTCAAGAAACCCGGAAAAACCCAGGAAGCTTTCCTGGAATGGCCGACCCGCGAAAAACACCCTCTTGGGGTGCTGCACAGTTCCTCAATGCCCTGTGCTACCACTGAAGAAAATCCCTCTAAACTCTGCCTGAAACACTGCCTAAAACCCTGCCAAAAATCCTCCAATGAGACAAGAGCTGCATCCCTGCTCAATCTCCCAGCATAACTCCACCTGCGAAACCCCAATCTAGCACTACAACCAAAAAGAATTGTGTCCCTCTCGAAGTGATGCGCGGCCCTCCAAAATGCGGATGAAACTGCTATTGAAATGATGATAAAACTACTGTTGAAATACCGATGGAAATACCCTGCCCAAGCAGGCACTCGAAGTCCCCCGGGGCTAAGGGTGAGATCTCCGAACGGAGACACTCAATGCACTAAATAGTGCTGCAGACCGGCTAAACAGCCAGCGTGCTCAGAAGTCGAAATGACTAGCTCAAAATTCACATAACTGAATGATCAAAATGAGGGGGCTCCTCTCTCTTTTATAGCTTCTGCCTCTCTCGATCCCAATGCTCACCTTCTCTTGCGTGATTCCCCTTTTGCCACGTGTTCCTCCCCTCCTGCGCAATCCCTCCATGTGTCTGCGTGGGCTCCATTTCTGCGTCCCCCTTTTGGCCCCCTTGGCTCTCCCTTTAAGTCACAACGTTGTGCTACTAGGAAGTGCCTTTTATTCTAAAAGTGAGTTATGTCCCCTTTTCCCACCTTTTTTTTTATTTACAAAATAACTATAGAAGGCAAAATTTGGCAAAATAGAATATTTCAATTAGCTAGGGCTAATTAGGAATATTATAGAAGCATTGGCTACACTAAATGAAGGATCTTCCGAGCAGCGAAAGATGTACTTGGAGCAAAAGATGAGATCCACGCAGGTGCAAAAGGGGGAACACATTGATCTGTTCTTGAAAAGGCTTTATGAAATCCGAGAATCATTGGAAATTGTGGGGTCAACACCTCAGCCTACCGAGATGGTGACGCTGGCCCTAAATTCTGCTTCAGGAGAATGGAAAGTATTTGTCTAGAGCATCCTAGGCAGAGAGAGAATGCCAAATTGGGAAGGGATGTGGGCCGCTCTTCAGCAGGAAGAGATGAGGAGAGACTTAGTCAAGTGCAAACTTGATAGCAGCAGCAGTGGGACAAAGCCCAAGGAGGAGGAAGAGAATGCAGCCCTTGCATCCAAAGGGAAGCAGGAGCAGTAGAGGAGCAAGAAGGATGCCTCGAAGATTAAGTGTTTCCAGTGTGGTGAATTTGGTCACTACGCTACACAGTGTCCTCTCAAGAAGAAGGACAAGGACGAGAAGCATGGTCCGAAGGCTGCATCTGCAAAGATCGAGGAGTTTTCCACGATTTCCCAGATACCTCCAGGGGAGAGGTGGGGTGATCTAGTATTGTAGTTCGAAAGAACTACATATGGGCAGGATCCTTGAGGAATCCATCTCTCGGATCAATACCTCGCTACGGGAGCCCATATAAGAAGTAGAAGGATGGACCAGGATTAGTTGATGCAGAGGAATGTCAAAGTGATAGTTGTGGTGGCTAGCAGCACCAGAGACTGAGCAGCGCAGAGTAGAGTTGGCAGAAGTGCAGTTGGCACAGTGCAAAGTCAGTAGCAGTGTAGAGGCTTCAAAGGGTCAGCGCAAAGATTAGCAGACATCAAACTCCAGCAACAGATGCATCATGTTGAACAATTGTTCAGTAATTTTGGATGCTTTTCTGTTGCTAATGCAGTGGCAGCGGCGATTGGAGAAGGTTGCAGTGTAGATGAAGTGTTGGCTGTTGTAGGATCAACAACAGTACAAATGCAACATTTGCGCAGTAGTTGGTGGGCAGTGATGTGAGACATCAGCAGTGCAAAGGGAGATGTTACAGAGAAGGGTGATGCTTCAGCAGGTTGCATTACTATAGCACATTCCTCGCTAAGAGGGAGTGTTGATTTATGGTAGCATTGGATGTGCTCTAAGCCTCAAAATTTGCAGGAAGGCTAGGACACATGTATTCCAGAATAACCAAAAATCATTTTGGGAAATTCCACCTGGAGATCATTTAATTATTTTTAATGGATGCCTAAGTATAAACTTAGGAAACTAAAATAATTAAAGGGTATTAATCAAACTAAGGGTGAAACATCTAGAAGAAGACAGAGATCGAGTTCAAATGATCTGTGCCATTGATTAGAATCTAATATGGGTCGTTGATCACTCAATTGAAAGATTATAAGGACTTCGATGGGCATTTGGAAAATACATCAGAGAGAGATCAAGAGATCGAATTTCTCGGAGAGGGCAGCGCAACAGTTGCTAAAGAATTGATCAAGGTGATTTCTTGAAGTCAGGGGCAGGGATAGTAGACCAGAGGAAGATATCCAGATCCGAGGAGTGCAAGGCAGAGAAGGCAGAGAACAGTTAAGTGAGGCAGCGCAGTGCCACACAGAGCTTCAGAGGGAGTTTGAATTCCAGCTAGGAGAGACGCGATTTAGTGCAGGAAGCCGGGGTGTGAGACCGGAAGGCCTGGAGATCAAATTTACAGTCAGCAGGAGGTTAGCATAGGGATTAATGCAGAGCCCAACCATAGTGACGCAGTTCTGTGTAGGGTTGACGCAGAAGCTGTGCAAAGGCAGCGTGGGGCCAGTCAGCGAGCCCCTGATCATAATAGAATCTCCCAGAACAGTGTGAGATTTCTCTCACTAACCTTTTTGCCAGTTTCTCTTTGTATCGAATAGCCAGTTGGGCATCCAACAAATTGCATTCGAAAACCACTTTTTAATAATACAAACCCTCAGCTTCTGCATCGATTTTCCCGCATTGGGTTTTTCCGGGGAGATTTGTCCAAACATAACAGTGTCATGTGTTGTGTATTTCTTTCTTGCTCAATTTCTTGTTTCCGCGTATAATTTTAATTGGTGAAGGCGGAAGTGTATTAGTTTCAGTATATGCTGTAGGAAGCAGTGAATAATTTGTTCAGTAATTAACAAATAGAAGGAACTTAATCAATTGCTGCAGTAGAAATTTGGGTCTTCCAAATTTTCACACACCCTACATGTGCCAATGTAGCCCTCTAGAGGATTAGGACCCCGTATAGGGAGACCAAACCCAAGATGGAAACCATCTATAATCCTGAATAAGATCTAATGCATCCCCTAGCCTTCCAATATAACAATTCATTAGAGAAATCGAGTAAATGAGCTTACCTAATCATGGACCATAGTTTGGGACTTCATAATGGCCTGCCCTTCCATAATGGGCTTCAGAATGTGCCAATGTCCCCTAAACTTCAAATGGGGTTAACCAATAAAACTATTAGGTGGTGTCTACTTCTAAAGGGGACAATATAGCCAAGGTACGCCCTCCAAACAGTGGTGGCATGTGACAGATAGGTGGATGAAGTACGGAATGAGAGGGGGTAGCCTTGGGTCACATGCTAGGGTACAAGGGTAGCTAATAAGAGGGAAGCCCACACTTGGATTTGTAGTGTATAGGAGGGAGCAATCATGGTACATGAGGTGCCCCGGCCTTAATTTTTCCACACTTCTTTATATTCCTTTTGCCTTTTTATGATTTTCTTTGATTAATTGCTCAAGGCTCAAAGGGGTTAGAGCATGATGTATAAGGTATAGTAGTGAATTCCCCCTTTTATGGTGGGTCAATTCATCGTCATCAGTGGTTGGGACAATCATGGGTTCCTATATGATGAAGAAAGTTCATAGAACCTGTACGAACCAGGGTGATGGCCCTGATGATGGGGCAGAGGCTAGGGCTCATGTATTGACTTTTGCCCATGTGCTAAATGTATTTTATCCCAACCATATTTTGCATTTTGTGGTATATTTTCCTGATGATTGTAGCCATATATGCTTTTATCTTTCTTTTTAGCTGCATCAACCTCTGGCATCATCCTAGGCCATGACCCAAGGTGTGGGCAAGGGGAAGAGGTAAGTTAACCCTATGTGGACCCAATGGAGGAATGTGGACCCAGGTGGGAGAAATGATGAATGGAGTAATAATGAATGGAAAGAGGGTAATATAAGTGGATAAGGGAGCGGGCCACACAACCACAATCAGGGTTTCCCATGAAATACCATCCTGGAACGAAATGGTCAGTAAAAGAGATCCCACGGGACTAGAATCCAAGGTTAATTCCTAAGAGGGGTCTAGGGGACAAAAGCACAAACCTAGCCCATTCTTTCCACCAAATCCCCCCATTAATTCATGCCCAGAAGTGTCCATGATAAGCAAACTACAATAATCAATTTCCAAATGACAAGCCATACCTTTAGATTCGAGAGGCCCACTTTCAAACATACGATCACGGCAGATGGGCAAGGGACCACATGGCTGGCTCAGGTGGCAGAGAAATGGCAGAATGACATAGCTGGTGGCTGCAAGGGGTTGTTGGCTGCTGGCTGAGGACCATCTTGGAGAAAAAATTTCTCCTGAGGATATTACCCACAAAATGGTGGGTAACAGGAACCATTCTCCCTAGTTTTCCTTTGCTTAGTGGCTTCATTAAGGATCATTGCACGGAAATATCAGGTTAAATCTAATCTTTTTAATCCTTTTCTTCCCCCTCACTTGGTGAAGACCTTTTGTTTGAAGTCTCACTCTAAGCCCTTAACCTTGTTTGGGCCCACTGGGGCTTCTTTGTGGTCTCGCAACCTTGTCACTCCAATTTCACAAGGATTCCTTAGAAAACCCTATTCTCTTAGAATTCTTAGGTCTAGGGCACTTTATATCAAGAAATACTCCTCAACCCTAGGTCTAGGCTTCCCTCTAGCCCTTCCTAAAGAGCCACACATCTTGCTTCTAAAGCAAGCAACCCCTATCATTATAGTCTCTCCTTTGAATAGGCTCTTCAAATCACTACCTCCACACCATTGATATATTACTCTTAGTGATTTCCCTCATACCAAGATTCCTCCCATCGGTGAAAGTCCGTAATGAGCATGGAGCTTTAGTTGAGGTGACAGTGGGCTTTTGCTCCATTGTTTCCACTTGACCTAGTAGTCACTCTATCGGGACCCCTCCTAAGACCCCTGCTATATTGAGTAGTGACATCTTGGCGTCGTTGTCGGGAACATGAGACGTGTCTTGTTCCCTTATGACAATATTGATGTATCATTCTTGGCGACTCCATTAGAAGAATGAAGCCCTAGTTCTTCATTGAAATTCGAACTCAATGCTTGTAGGGTGAAGCAGGGATTTATCAAGGAAATTTCGTTCACCCTTGCGACCCCCATGTCATTAAGAGCCCAACAATATGTTGACCTCATATATTCTTGCCCTAGATATGGCAGGGACCCCGAAGTATCGCACATAAGAATACATGAAGAATATGCCAATGTTCGATGGGGATCCACATTCTGCAGCCAATCACATTGTAAGATTCATAAGGTATGCTTCAAGGAAAAATATTACTCAACCTTGTGACCTAATGGAATTAATTGTCCTATCCATTGCTCCGGACACTGATTGGCTTGAATTATGTGAACCTAAAAGCATCTCTTCTTTCTCTATGTTGGCTTTGCACTTTCTCTGGCATAAAGGACCAACTCTAAAAACTAGTGAAGAAATATGCCAAACCTTGGACTTGGCCATCCTGGAGGAGGAGCTAGCTGAATATGGTTTTTCACTTCATGAAGAATATCCTGACTCCTCCATTAATCTTCAAGAGAAAGTTATCAATAGAGACCTTAATGAAGGAAAGGATGATGAATTAGTAACTCTGTCTTCTAAGGAAGATGCGGAGGAATTGTCAATCGCAAACTAGGAAGTTAACAATGATGAAATCTCCTCTAAGGATAAAGAGGAGGAATTGTCAATCACAAACTTGGAAGTTAACAATGATGACATCTCCTCTGAGGATAAAGATGAGGATCTTGATCCTCAAAGCTTCCATGTTTTGCAAGAATGAATGGTTTGTTGATTTGGGGTAGCATCGATGTGCTCTAGCCACGAAAATTGGTGGAGAGCCTAAGGCACATGAGATATCCAATACCCAGAAAGGCTTTGGGCAAATGCTAAACAGTTTGGGAGATATTAAAATAATTAATATTTTTATTGGAGTCCCTAAGTCTAAACTTAGGGAAAATAAATATTAATGTGAATTAATATAAAATTGTGTTAGAATGGTCCAAAAGTCATGGATCAAGCCATATCTAATCTTAGCCATTGATTAGGGACTTAATCTTGAACATTGATTTGTCAACGAGAAAAGTATAAGAGGAGGCTTGAGGGTCACTTGGAGAACACACCGAGTTGATCAAGATTTCGACTTTTTGGGGCTGGGTTTGCTGAGAAAGTTGAGAGAGTGATTAGAGTTGTAGCTGAGGGGCAATGAATATAGAAACAGAGAGGCAAAGATAGCACCGCGAGGATCAGCGTAATAGTCGGAGAGAGGGACGCAAAAGCAGCGAAGGGTTCACGCCAAGGTAGCCAGGAGCTACGCAGTGCCTCGGAGGGCCAGCATGGGCAATGCAGAGGGCCAGAGGACTGATGCAGTGCCTCCAGAGGCAACGTAGGCCAAGCCAAAGTGACTCTGGGCTAACGTTGGGCCAGAGAGAGGTTGATGCAGTCCCTAGAGGCTGACGTTGGGGTTTCGTGGGGTAGATTGGAGTTCTCAGAGTGTTTATCCGGGGTTTCAACTGGAATATCTGCTTCCGAGTAGAGAGGTACTACTACCGAGATTTTTCTCTATTGGGTGAGCCAAATTTGGCACCCAGATTGTATTTTGAAACTGCTTAATAAATCAAACCCTTAGATAGTTGCACCGGTTTTCTCGCATTGGGTTTTTCTGGGGACATTAGTCCAAAAACAATGGTGTCACTTGTGTGCTTGTTTCTATTTCCTTCAGTTGATAATCTGTAATGTGTTGAGCATGCACTTGTATTTATTTCCAGTATTTACATGGTAAATAACTTGTTAATTAATAGAACAAGTAGGTAGGAATAAACCAGTAAAGTGCATGAAGGGTTTCTAACGGGTTAGACTTAGAAATTCCAACATGGTCTCAAAGCGTGGTTGCAGATCACAGGAGAACTGAGGACATCAGCGGAGCAGAGCAGTAGTCGCAGAAAACAGTTGTCCCGAGTGACAGAAGCTGTTCCTAGTAGAGTAGCAGCAAGGAAGGGGTGATGCAATGCCTGCATCATCAAGATTGAGCCAGGAAGAGGCAATGCAGAGGCTGAGGGAGGCAAAGGCAGGCTCATGCAGAGGCACGCTGAGGCCAAGAGGGCTGAAGCAATTGGCTGAGGAGGCTGATTTGTCGGTGTCGGGATTGTGCAGAGCCTAGGAGCTCTAACCTTTAGTTTGTTGGGGCTTTAGGAGGCTATGGGTAAGTTGCAGAGTGGAGCTGGTGGGGTACTGTAGTCAGAACAGTACCTAATAGGGCAAGGCCAAGATGGAGGGATTTGTTACCGAGGGTTTCTAACCAAGAAATCTGGATCTGTGGTGCAACGATACTAAGGATCGAAGTGGGGGCATCTCGACATTGGAAGAAGGGTTTCCAGGAGGGAAATCGAGGCTCAAAGGGAGTCACACCGAGAACTTCCAGGAGGGAAGTAGAGGAGCAGCGAGATGGTAGTGAACGGGGTAAGAGACTAAGATTGGACAGAGCCTCAAACTTCATAGCCTGGAAGGCCAAAATCATATCCGTTCTAGATAGGAATCGTGTCAAGCACTTCGCCTTGAGGACGATAGCTATCCCACTTGACCCAGCTGATAACGACAAGTACGAGGAGGCAATGGTGAGGGCCAAGAGCATCATTCTTGACGGGGTCAAGGGCCATGTAGTACCACATATTGCTGAAAAGGAAACGAAAAATGAGATGTGGGAGGCCATAAAGAAATTGTACTAGCATACTTCTGTGCAAAGAAGGATGTTACTAGAAAATCAGTTGCGATCATACCAGATGCAGAAGGGAGAACAGATCGACCCATTCCTCGACTGATTGAAGGAGATCCGGGATCAGCTGACTTCCATAGGGGTCATGTTGGATCAAGAATTGATGGTGAGAACAGCCCTGAACACAGTCTCAGAAGACTGGGAGGTGTTTGTCCAGAGCATACTGGGTAGGGCAACCCTTCCAGATTGGGAGGAAATGTGGGTTGCTCTTCGCCAAGAAGAGATCAAAAGGTTGAGCAAGGCGAGAAGCAACGGTCAGGGGATCAGAATCAAGAAGGAGGAGGTGGATGTTGCCCTAGCATCTGACCCAGTGTCCAAGGTCAAATGCTTCCACTATGGGGAGCTGGGTCATTATGTGACCCAGTGTCCAAGGAAGAAGAGCAAGGGAGAGGCCTCCGAGACCAAGGCTATGCCAGCAAGGGCAGAGAAGGAAGTGGAGACAAATGATGACTGTGCCATGAGTGCACACACACCACTTGAGCGGAAGTGGGGAGACATCGAGCTGTAGTCAAACAGGCTACAGGCAATGAGGGGCAGGATCCTCGAGGTACCGAACCTCTTGGATTAGACCTTGCTATGGGAGCCCCAAAGAGTAGTAATATTAGCGGATGTTAGTAGAGACGGATGCGGATGGAGCGACAGAGGGAGCTACAGTGCAGGATTCCTAGGATAATGTGAGGCATTAGTGCGAGAAGCATGGTAGTGTTGCACCAGTGCAGGATGGCACAGAGAGGTGTGCCACAGTGCAAGATGCATGGAGTTGTTGCGTCAATGCAGAGGTCAGAGAGGGAGCACTTGTCAGCGACAGAGGGAATTTCAACATCTAGGGTGTCTCTAGCCTGACAAAGATGTCAAAGTTGAGAGATCAGTTACTTACTTCTCAGTAACTGAGTTGCAGTGCAGTAGTTAGCAGTGGTAGTGCTATGGTTAGCACGATGCAGCATGATGAGAAGGGTTGCAGTGCAGATGCAGCAGTGATAGTGGTAGGGCCATGGACAACAGCACAGATGTAGAGGGAGTTGCAGTACAGATGCAGCAGTGGCAGTGGCAGGGCCATGGGTAGCAGTCTAGGATGTAGCAGCGCAAATGATGGGTAGCAGGCCTAACATCAGCACAACGACCGATGCTGGATGATCAGGGTGATACTCAGTGAGGAGTATTGCTAGAGCATAGTCCTCGCTAAGAGGGAGTGTTGATTTGGGGTAGCATCAGATGTGCTCTAGCCATGAAAATTGGTGGAGAGGCTAAGGCACATGAGATATCCAATAACTAGAAAGGGTTTGGGCAGATTCTAAATAGTTTGGGAGATATTAAAATAATTAATATTTTTAATGAGTCCCTAAGTCTAAACCTAGGGAAAATAAAATATTAATGTGAATTAATATAAAACTATGTTAGAATGGTCCAAACGTCATAGATCAAACCAGATCTAATCTTAGCCGTTGATTAGGGACTTAATCTCGGCCATTGATTTGTCAACAAGAAAAGTATAAGAGGAGGCTTGAGGGTCACTTGGAGAACACACTGAGCCCATGTTGCTTGGGAGCGGGAGCGGGAGCGGGGAGCGGGAGGGAAAACGGGAGTGGGAGCGACCATTTTCAGAAGCTCCCGGTTTGGGAGCGAATCCGGGAGCGATTTTTTAAAAATATATATATTTTATATTTTTTAATTTTTGATACATATATGTCAACAAAAACATGTAGAATGATGAAGTAGACATAAAAAACATTAAAAAACATAGATTGATCATTGAACCATATCACATCAATCATCTAGATTCTAGAAATTATAATCGTCATCAACCATGTCCACAAGTTAGTAAAATACATATTACAACTGCAACATATTGAGTCTCATGAATCATGATTCATCAAATTCAATCTTAAAGTTTCAACTTCAAGCTTTCAAAATTGAAAATTCAATAACATTTATCATCATTGATCACCAAAGTTGTACTTGTAAGCTAAGTTTAAACTTTAACCATTACAAGAAGTAATATCTAAGATATTTCTAAGTCCTAACTTCTAACTGTTAACATGATATGAAATGTTATAAATTTATAAAATGAAACATGAATAATGAAATGAAATGAAACAACTTTAGTCTTTCACGAAGCATCATATTCATAATTCACAATCATTACCAATGAGTTATAATTGCCAAGGCCCAACTTCAAACTTCAAATTTTCATTGTCACAGTGATATATTGTTTACAAATGTCAAAAAATATCATTATGATATGAAAGAGTCAAGAGTCAAGAGTCAAGAGTCAAGGACTCAAAACTCAACAGTTATGAAAACTAAAGTCTAATAGAAACTAAAAAAGACAAATAAACTGTAAATCTACATGTGGCCCTTGCCACGAGAGTCTCCAGGAGTATAAGCAGGTCGTGGTGGTCTTCTAGGAGTCTCCCGCACAGGCCGACGACCAGAACTAGAACCTCCACGTGAGGGTGTAGATGGAGGTGGCGACAGCAAAGGAACAAGACTCGGACCTCGAGCACTGCTACTGGATGGTGGAGGTGGAGGTGGACGTGGCATGGCTGCTTCATCTTCATCCCTTACAAGTTCCTCTTCCAGTTCTTCAATATGTACAATGCCATCCTCCAAATTGTCATCCTCTGGATGATTGTCCCAAATTTTATATGTGGGATCCTCATAAGCCCGATCACAGTAATGACTCAACAATCTCAAGTTGTAGTGCACATAAACCAAGCTTTCTGCTCGGTTTTCATTGAGTCTGTTTCTTTTCACATTATGTATGTAGCTATAGGTGCTCCAACACCTCTCTGCAGAAGAAGTATTTACAACCTGTGAAAGAACTTTTTTTGCCAATTTTGGCAAAAGTCCGTGGCCGCCATATGTTTCCCACCATGTGAGAGTATCAAATCTATCTCTGTCGTCCATTGCATGGAAGTTACCATACAAACCAGTGCCACTGAAGTATCTGCCTATCTCAAAGCGCACAGCTGCACATTCCTCCTTGTCAGGTACCAACTTTTCTAATGCTTCCAAATATCCTCTAGTTACCTCTGGATCTAAATGGGGTTTGGTCCTAACCCCACCCCCTGCTGCAGGTTGGCCCAACCAGGATGTAGAGTAGTATTTTGGCGTAAGGATATACGCCAAGCAATGTAGTGGAAGATTGAGCCTATTCCACCGTTCACACACACAATCATGAATCAGTTTGTACAAGTTGGGATCTTTATTATGAACAATATCTTTTATTTCCCCCAACATGGTATCCATTTGCTCATACACCTCGCCAATCACTGGTTTGTCTGTATCTGCAAACCGAATCATGTGATAAATTGGCTTGGTGAAATCCAATACCTGCCTCACACTTGTCCAAAACTGCCCATCAAGAGCGGCCTCCTCCACCATTTCAAAACCTGCCACGTCAGCTGCATTTGTAGCCCTTTCCTTTAATACCTGCCAATGTGGACTTGATACCATGCTAGCTAATGCCTCTCTTACCTTCAAAAGGCGCCTGAAGGTGAGGTAATAGCTACCAAATCTAGTCTTCGCAATCTTCAACAACTCCAATCTCGAGTGACTGTAGAAAAGGCCATGGGTATTGCTATGATTTGTAATAAATTTTATCACTTTTTGCCTTTCTTGTACAAATCACCAATCCATTGGTATTGTGCATTTTTGTTCTTCACAATATCATGCAACAGAAGGTTCAATGTGTGAACCAAACATCCAGACCAAAATATGTTGGGGTATTTATCCTCAATAATTGCTCCCGCTGCCTTACAATTAGGAGCATTATCAGTGATGACTTGGATGACATTGTAAGGGCCAATACGCTCAATTGTTTCAAGTAATGCTTCTGCAATGTCGATAGAGGTCTTGAACTTGTCTGAGTAATCATGTGTAGTTAGAAAGATGGGACCACTAACAGACACAGCAAGAACACTTATCAATGGCTTGCCTTTTACATTTGTCCATCCATCAGATACAATGGACACCCCATGGTCAGTCCAAGAACTTGTCATTCTATTCAAAGAATGTGATATTTTGGCTTTTTCATGATCAAGGCCAACAGTTCTTGCCTTGTCATACCCAGGGCTCTTGTATCCTTTAGGGGCATCATTTATGGCAGAAACCTTTTCGTGCCAATAAGGTGAGCGAAGAACATTGAATGGTATCCCACGTGCATAGAGAAACTTGTAAACCTTTGAATCCACATCATTCCTACACCCCTCATCAAGGAAATCTGATATGGTTCTACGCCTTAAAGATGATGACCCTGTGCCTCCATATCCACTGCCTTGGGAGGATGCTGAAGGAGTTCTTTGTGATTGTGAGCTTGGTTCAAAGAAACCCCTAGATTTTTTTGATCTGTGTTGGGCTTCCTCCTCTTCTCTTATGTATTTGGCTCTATCCGCCGCTGACACCGCTGTACAAGTTTTGATTCCTATTTCTTTGTCTCCATCCCATGGCCTTTTCCCGCAGAGGTGTCTTCTAGCACGGGTGTATGAACCTGTGTAATCAGTGTTGCAATGGGGGCAATGAAATTTAGTGGTTCCACCCCCTCTCCCTGTTTCAGCTCTGTTAACATATTTCCACAATGGAGTTTGGTCTTGTTTAGTTTTTTGAGGGTCATGTTCACCCTCCTCCAGCTCCTCCTCACCGGGTTTTCACCAATTTGACTTTCTCCAGCTTCTTCATCCCCCTCTTCAGGTTGGCCCCTTCGTTTCCTACTCTCTAGCACCATAATAACCATAAAAGGGACCAGGAAGAGGAAAATGCCAAGAAATATAGCTAGGTCCATGGTGTTTGATGTTTATAGGGTTTTGATTCCTGAATCTGCAAATTAATTTAATTTATTAGGATTAATTAATTTAATTTATTAATTTAATTTAAATTTATGATTTTTAAACTCAATAAACTAAATTAAATTAACTAAATCACTACCTAACTAACTAAACTAACTAAATTACTAAGTTACTTACCTCTGCAGGCTTGCTCCTCGCTCCTTGGCAGTTGCTCCTCGCTCCTCAGCTCTTGCTCCTCGCTCCTTCGCTCTTGCTCTTGCTCTTAACTCTTGCTCAATGAAGTCACAATGAAATTTTTTTAAGCCCATTGGGCTTTTAAAACCAAAAAAAAAATTAAAATTAGTTTTTTTTTCGCGTCCGCGGAAATTTTTTCCGCCGGATCGCTCCCGGCCTGGGTCGAAACGCTCCCGGAGCGTTTTTTTATGCCCGGGAGCGATCGGGGAGCGATCGCTCCCCGATCGCTCCCGGGCGTTAAAAATCGCTCCGGGAGCGACGGAGCGATCGCTCCCTTAAACGCTCCCGAACAGGGCAGGGAGCGTAAATTTTTTTTAGGGAGCGCGCTCCCGAAAATTGCTCCCGACCCGCTCCCGAGCCGCTCCGGTCAGGAGCGCGATTCGGGAGCGGGTTCGAGGGGGGGGGCGCTCCCCCGCAACTATGCACTGAGCTGATCAAGATTTCGACTTTCTGGGGCTGGGTTTGCTGAAAAACTTGAGAGGGTGATCAGAGTTGCAGCTGAGGGGCAGTGAATACAAAAGCAGAGAGGCAGAGATAGCATCAGGAGTATCAACGCAGTCGCTGGAGAGAGGGACACAAAAGCGGCCAAGGGTTCACACAGAGCCAACCAGGGCTCACGCAGAGCTAGCCAGGAGCTGTGTAGTGCCTCAGAGGGCCAGCGTGGGTGATGCTGAAGGCGAAAGGACAGACGCAGTGCCTCCAAAGGCTGAAGCAGGCCAAGCCAGAGTGACATTGGGCTAACGTTGGGCCAGAGAGAGGCTGATGCAATCCCTAAAGGTCGACGCTGGGGTTTCGTGGGGCAGATTGGCGCTGTGGAGCTGTCGGAGTGTTTATCTAGGGTTTCAGCCAGAATATCTGCTTCCAAGTAGAGAGGTACTACTGCCAAGATTTTTCTTTGTTGGGTGAGTCGGATTTGGCACCAAGATTGTATTCTGAAACTGCTTAATAAATCAAACCCTTAGATAGCTGCACCGATTTTCCCACATTGGGTTTTTCCAGGGACATTAGTCCAAAAACAACAGTGTCACTTGTGTGCTTGTTTCTGTTTCCTTCAATTGATGATTTGTAATGTGTTGAGCATGAACTTGTATTTATTTCTAGTATTTACATGGTAAATAACTTGTTAATTAATAGAACAAGTAGGTAGGAATAAATTAATAAAGTGCATGAAGGGTTTCTAGCGGGTCAGACTTAGAAATTCCAACATGGTTGAATATGAAGAGTCTTGTGGGCTACTTATGGCAGCATGTAGCATTGAAGATATTTTCTCCCACTTATATGAACAATCAAAGAAATGCTACAATATGAAATGTGAATATAACAAGAACCCTACAGATGCCCTCCTTCTAGGAGCATATTACCAAAATCATGTAGTAAATACATTGGTTGATATTCTTCAAGAAAATATGAAGGGAGAAGATTTTTCCTTGCCTAACAAGGAAAATAAAGATTTGCAGGTTAGCCAATATCAAATATGTAGAGAAGAATGGGATGATTCTAGGGAAGATTGTGATCATAAAATGGATGAGGAATCTATGAGGGATTTTTGGGATGTTGATTAGGGAATCGGGTATGATTATTGTTAAAATTGGCAACTAGGGTAAAACTTCATGTGGGTCATCTTATTCATGGCTGATAATATTTTTATTAGATTCCTCTCGTCGAGAGGTGTAGGATTGATATAAAGATCATCCGATTATGATAAGTATTCATGGAGATATGAATTTATTTTGATTATGGAATTATTATCAAGCTGACTTACATCTCATGTAGGCTCAGAAGCCCAACAGTTGCATCCATTCAAAAACCAACATTGTGTATAAATATAAGAGGACTTTCCCTCATTTGGACTCACTCATCTCATCACATCTCTCTCTCTACTGCGCAGAAATGAGTCTCTTCTCTACTGCACAGAAAAGGGTCTCTCTCTCACACATGTGAAGCCGAAAGCTGTTGAACCTGAAGTTGCAACTGCAGATCCAAAGTTTGACCAGTTTTGACCATCAGATCTCCTACTTAGAACTGCGTTGTAGGTCCATCTGGATCTCCTTTGAAAGCCGCAAATTTTGGTGGTGGAATGAAGTCAATCCGATGGACGGTTTGCAAGATATCGACTGCCCTAGTTTGAAGCCGGAAACTACCAAAACTGAAGCTGCAACTGCAGAAGTAAAGATTGACCTGCGTGGACTAGAAGATCTCCTCATCTGAACTACACTGTAGGTTCATCTGAACCTCCTCTCAAAGCTGCAACTTTTGGTGGTGGAATGAAGTCAATCTGACGAACGGTTTGCAAGATATCGACTGCCCTAGTTTGAAGCCAAAAACTGCCGAAATTGAAGCTACAACTGCAGAAGTAAAGATTGACTTGTGTGGACTAGAAGATCTCCTCATCTGAACTGCGCTGTAGGTTCATCTGAACCTCCTCTGGAAGCCACAACTTTTGGTGGTGGAAGCAAGCCAATCCAATGGTCGGTTTGTGAGATATCGTTTGCCCTAGTTTGATGATGAAGCCGCTAATGCTGATGCTGCTGATCTAGGGTTTGCTACTGCTGATATGAATCAGATTTATTGTACTATTTCTCTCTGCTGAATTGTTGAAGATAAAAGAAGATTTGATCAAAGGGTTTCCCCACACATTGTGGGGTTTGTCCCTGGCTAGCCGCCACATCTTATGTCTCTTGTCTTGGCTTGTTTTCTATCGATCATTTAATGTTCTATCTGCACTTTACTTTATGTACATGTAATTGCTAATCTGTGGAATATAATAAGAAAAAGAGTAAACTGTTATAAGCATAGAAAATACCATAGCCCAACATGGTATCGAAGCTAAGGTGAAGACAAAGCCTGAGCAAGAGCAAGAGCAATCACCGAAGAGAAGATTGGCAAGGCTATCCTAAAAGAACTATGGGGTCCTCAACACTCTTTCTTGTCGAAGACAAGCTCCGTGAGAAAACTGACTATCACAAATGGAAGATGTCTATTGATCTAACCCTAGAAGACCAAGGAGTGTTGGACCATGTAAGAGGCAATATTGTTGAGCCTCCATCAAATGCATCTGCTGCTGCCTGGAACAAATGGAAAACCGGAGAAGTCAAAACAGAAGATCATCCGGGACTCTATCGACAAGCACTTGGTGGCCTACATCTCCGACCTGAACACCTCCAAGGAAATCTACGATAGACTGGTGAGTTTATTTAAAGTTAATGATGCAAATCAAGTTTTCTTTCTTAGAAATAAGATGAAGGAAATTCATAAGGGTAAAGATGAGAGTATGCAAGCATACTTCTTAAGAATCACCAAGATCAAGAACGATCTCCTATCTATGGGGGAGACTATTATTGATAGGGAAATGGCACTTACGACTCTTGGAGGATTACCATCCGAATGGTACGCGTTTAGGACTACTTTTCTGAACAATAATGTAATTCCTGGTTTCGAGGAATTAATGGCTAGACGCATTCAAGAAGAAACAAGGGTAGAAGAGCAAGAAATGCCCTTGCCTAAAGGTCCTCCTGCCGCCTTTTCATCTCATGAAATAATTCCGAGTCTAAATCAAAAGGAAAGGCTGGAAGAAAAGGACGATGTTACATTTGCGATAAAGCAAGTCACTATGCAAGGGAGTGCCCTGATAGAAAGGACTCACACTGGGACAATGATCAAAATCCCTCTAATGGCAATCAAAGGAATGACAAATCAATAGCAAAGGTAAGAGGAGAGCTAGGAATCAAGGAAGAGGACAACCATTCAAGAAGGCTAGAAATTCCAAGATGTATTAAATGCACTGACCTCCGAAAGAACCTGGTGTCCATCTCAGCAATGGAAGACAAAGGCTACAAGGTAACCTTCAGCGATGGCAAGGTACGTGTATCAAAAAATAATGTTAAAGATGCCTTTACTCTTGGGTTTCGTGTTGATTCATTATATCAGGTCGATGAAAGTCAGATAGGTGTCATGTCTTATGACACATCTCTTCAGTCCGAACTTTGGCATCAGAGGTTTGCCCCCCTTCATTATAAATCTCTACTCGGTGTAAGACAAATGGTGATAGGGATGCCCGAATTCTGAGTAGAGAAAGAAGATGCATGTCCAGGATGTGCCGAAGGAAAGCTCAAAAGGGGACCATTCCCCTCAAGCCTAAGCAAAACCTCTGATATATTACAGTACGTTCGCTCAGGCATATCTGAGGCTGGCATTAAGAGGGAGACTATTACACCACATACTCCAGAGCAGAATGGTGTGGCATCATACGATTGTGGAAGCTGTCTCTATGGGTAGATGATGTGACAATGCCTGATGTGGAAGATCCGATGGATCCTATTTATCCACTTGAGCCTTCCTCTTCCAGGAAGAGCCATTCATGGCATTGGGGCTACTTGATGATGCTGAAGGAAATGCTACACCCCGAGGAACCTTCCGTGAAAGTAAGAAACCCAACAGGTATCAAGGATACCTGACCAGTATGAGCACAATCATACAAAATGAGCCTTCATCATTCTCAGATGCCGTCAAGCATCAAGTATGGAAAGATGCTATGACCATTATGGAGAATGATGTCTGGGAAGTAGTTCCCAGACCCCAGGTCAAGACAATTGTTACTTCAAACTGGATTTACAAGATAAAGCTGTAGCAGATGGAAGTAGGAAATAGTATAAGGCTCATTTTGTTGCTCGTGGTGTCTCCCAGAAGGAAGGTATAGACTATGATGTGATATTTGCACCTGTTGCCAGATATATGACCATCCGCTTGATCATAGCCCTTGTGGCTTCACAAGGATGGAACCTACATTAGATGGATGTCAAGACCACGTTCTTGCACGGTTTGATCAAAGAACAAGTCTATGTGGAGCAACCCGAAGGATTTGAGATTTATGATTGAAAATCTCATGTATGCAGGTTGAAGAAGGCTCTCTATGGGCTGAAGCAAGCACCCCGAGCATGGTATGAGAGGATCGATAGCTACTTGATGAAGCTGGGATTCACTAGGAGTACCTCAAGGATCTTAACCTTCAGAAGTTATATGGTAGTGATGTCGGACCAGATTTGGGAATTGTCGCTGAGTTTCAAAAGCTCATTCGCGTTGATGTTCTTGGTGAACCTCCGTCCGAACATATGTTTTGCAGTTAGCATTGTGAGCTCATATTTGGTTGAGCCTCACTGGATTGATGCCAAGAATCTTCTGAGATATCTTCGTGGCACAATTGCTAATGGGTTAAGATACACTGCCGATAATGTGAGACTACTTGGATATACTAATGTTGATTGGGCAGGCAGTGTGGTGAACCGTAAGACCACTTCCGAGTGTTGTTTCACCTTGGGATCTGCTTCGATATCATGGATGAGCAGGAAGCAGAAGTCGGTGGCTTTGAGCACCGTCGAAGCAGAATATATTGCTGCCAGCATGGCCTCCTATGAGGCAATCTGGTTGCATAAGCTCTTTAGTGAGTTGTTTGGATTTACATTGGATACCACTGTGATTCTCTGTAACAACCAGAGGTGGGATTCAATTATTGAGGAATCCCATATTCGTTGATTTCTCCAGTAGATAGACATCATCTGGGATATGGTAAGTTGATGAGCAAGGAGGCTCCATCGCATTAAGATGATGTACAGGTCAATACACCTTGTCAAAGCCCCGAGGAAAGATCTAATCTATGATTTTCCCAAACGACTTGGAGTCGTCAAGAAACCCTTGTACAAGGGCCCTGCATGTTGCATACATTGAGCTCTAAGAGCTCTGAGGGCTTGTGGTTCTTACTGGAGCAACACACGACCACAGGGTGACTCACCCTCTGCTAGTGGTGCACACTAGAACAAGATGATTCGCTCTCTTATGGGACAAGATGATTCGCTCTCTTGTGGATCAAGATGATTCGCTCTCCTGTGTAGCAAGGATGATTAGTTCTCCTGTGAGGCCTGGATTGATGTGTTCTCCATGGTGATTGTAGCAAGATTGATGTGTTCTCTTGTGAGGCCTGGATTGATGTATTCTCCATGGCAGCCTGGATTGATGTGTTCTCCATAGCGATTGTAGCAAGATTGATGTGTTCTCCTGTGAGGACAGGATTGATTAGTTCTCCTGTCGAGGCATCCTACCCATGTAGTCTGGGACTCATGGGAAGTACCTTTCATCTGATCAATGAGTAGGGAAATGAAGTTAGGGACCATAGTAGTACCGATGGACGCATCGTTGTATCTACCATACTCCCTACGCTAGGATGACCTCCATTGATCTGGGATCAATGATACTGGTCTAGGACCAGTGGTAGGAGTTGTACCATACTATGACACTGACTTTGGGTCAGTTGAGACTGGTCTGGGACTAGTGGTACATACTGTGAGACTGACTTCTTGTCAGTGCAGTACTGGTCTAGGACCAGTGAGAGTGTTACACACTATGACGCTGACTTTGGGTTGGTTGAGACTGGTCTGGGACCAGTGGTACACTCTCTGAGACTGTGATACTGGTCTGGGACTAGTGGTAGGAATGGTACTTACTATGAAGCTGACTTCGGGTCGGTTGAGACTAGTCTGGGACCAATGGTACGCACTCTGAGACTGACTTTGAGTCAGTGGAGGATGATACTGGTCTGGGACCAGTGGAGTTGTATTCACTATGACGCTGACTTCGGGTTGGTTGAGACTGGTTTGGGACTAGTGGTACATACTCTGAGATTGACTTTGAGTCAGTATGATACATCCTCGATCATTTCTTCTTCTTCATAATTCGGACAAAAGCAGAGCAAAACAGAACAATGCAAGAGCAGAGCAGAACAGAGCAAAAAAAATACAGATCAATACAGGGCAGAACAAGACAAAGCAGAACAGGCAGAATAGAGCAAGAGTAGGGCAAGGGACAGGTTGTACAGGGCAGTGCATTTGATGGATGAATAGTAACAACCGATCGACAGATTACAGATGAAGTTCTCCCTAGTTGAGAGGAAGTGTTAAAATTGGCAACTAGGGCAAAACTTCATGTGGGTCATCTTATTCATGGCTAATAATATTTTTAATCAGATTCCTCTCGTCGAGAGGTGTAGGATTGATATAAAGATCATCCAATTCCGATAAGTATTCATGGAGATATGAATTTATTTTGATTATGGAATTATTATCAAGCCGACTTACATCTCATGTAGTCTCAGAAGCCCAACAGTCGCATCTATTCAAACACCAACGTTGTGTATAAATAAAAGAGAACTTTTCCTCATTTGGACTCACTCATCTCATCACATCTCTCTCTCTCTACTGCGTAGAAATGAGTCTCTTCTCTACTACACAGAAAAGGGTCTCTCTCTCACACGTGAAGCCGGAAGCTGTTGAACCTGAAGTTGCAACTGCAGATCCAAAGTTTGACCAGCGTTGACCATCAGATCTCCTCCTTAGAAATGCATTGTAGGTCCATATGGATATCCTCTGAAAGCTGCAACTTTTGGTGGTGGAATGAAGTCAATCCGATGGACGGTTTGCAAGATATCAACTGCCCTAGTTTGAAGCTAGAAACTGCCGAAACTGAAGCTGCAACTACAGAAGTAAAGATTGACCTGCGTGGACTAGAAGATCTCCTCATTTGAACTACACTGTAGGTTCATCTGAACCTCCTCTCAAAGCCGCAACTTTTGGTGGTGGAATGAAGTCAATCCGACGGATGGTTTGCAAGATATCGACTGCCCTAGTTTGAAGCCAAAAACTGTTGAAACTGAAGCTGCAACTGCAGAAGTAAATATTGACCTACGTGGACTAGAAGATCTCCTCATCTGAAATGCGTTGTAGGTTCATTTGAACCTCCTCTGGAAGCCGCAACTTTTGGTGGTGGAATCAAGCCGATCCGACGGTCGGTTTGTGAGATATCGTCCGCTAATGCTGATGCTGCTAATCTAGGGTTTCCTATTGCTGATATGAAACAGATTTATTGTACTATTTCTCTCTGCTGAATTATTGAAGATAAAAGAAGATTTGATCAAAGGGTTTCCCCACACATTGTGGGGTTTGCCCTTGACTAGCCGCCACATCTTGTGTCTCTTGTCTTGGCTTGTTTTCTGTCGAGCGTTTAATGTTCTATCTGCACTTTACTTTATGTACATGTGATTGCTAATTTGTGGAATATAATAAGAAAAAGAAGTAAATTGTTATAAGCATAGAACATACCATATCCCAATAATTATAGATATGAATGTCCCATTGTATCTCGAATTCATAAAAATGATCCCAAGGAAGAAGAAAATGCTCCACCACTTCCTATAGACAATGTTGTTCCTCATGAAGTCCTTCCTAATGATTGGAATGGTCTCTTCTTTATGTTCAAAGATGACAACAATTTGGTCAAAGAAGAGCTTTCCACCATTGTGGATAATTCTAGTAACCCTTGTGCCAAAGGGATTAAGGAAGATGCTTCTTTTAGTCGTGCCACTGACAAAGGGGTTTCCTTTATGTTTGAGCAATCCTCCCCTTGTTTTGTTCCCGACCCAGAAATGAATGTTTGGGATGAAGTTCATTTTCATAGTTTTGAAGAAGAGCCAGTTTCCCCTATGAAAAATAGAGAATCATGGGTTTTCCCCAGGTACAATGATGTTTCCACCTCTTGTTTTTCCAATAATCAAGATAATATCATCATAACTGTGTCTGAGTCATCCACTCCTTACCCTGGGGATGATAGGCTTGAGATAGTTCTTCATCGAAGGTTCATGTACTTGATCATTGACATTTCCATCCTCTGGTTAGAGGAACAAATTCAATCCTCTCAGTTAGTGTCTTTCCCTTCTTCCACGATTCCTTTCTATGACATATGGGTCTCTTATTTTTCCACCTCCCGCCCCCATCATCCCTCATATTACTCTTCCCATTTGCGTTTTTGGATCCATTGCATAAATAAACATAGAAGAACATGTTCTCATACTGATCAATCAGCATGTTGATTGCATTGGATCTATGATTATACTTCGCACTTGCATGATGTAATATGCATGTTACAGTAGGATGCGTTGCATATTGATTTTTCACATTAGAACAAATGTCATATGATATTATCATGTTATATTAATTGCATTTAGATTAAACTTGCATCTGGAGTAATTTTATTTCTTGTCGATTTTTTTTATGGCCTAGATGTTAAGCATGGGTTATCATAAGACACATCAAAAACATGTTGCCCCATGTTCTTGGTCTTTGAAAGTGAAAGTAATAGGTCTGCGGTCCCAAGCAATTGTTGGTGTTCTCATGACCTCCCCATTAGAGTACGTTTGTGCACTCTTATGAGAAATCATGTCCCAGTTGGAGCCAGATGTTACCGACCACCTGTGGGTGACACCCATAGGAGAATTTTTTCTCCTAGATGGTCCTCAACCGATAGCCCCTTGCAGCCACCAGATAGTTTGATGTGCCACCATCTCCACCACCTGAGCAATCAATTATGATTCCTCGCCCATATGTTATGATCGTATGATTGAAGGTGGGCCTTCCAACCCCAAAGGTATGGCTTTCACTATGGAGTTGGGTATTTTTGCTTACTTGTCAAGGACACTTTTGAACATGGATTAGTGGGGGGATTCCGTAGAAAGAATGGCCTTGGTTTGTACACTTGTCCCCTTGTCCAATTGGTGGTTAACCTTGTACCCTAGTCCTGTGGGATCTCCTTTATTGGATACTAACTTTAGGAGTGCCACTACATAGGAAATCCCGATTTTGGTTGCGTGGTCCCACTTCCCGATACTGCATACATCACTCCCCTCCTCTCATTATAACCCCTTTCAACATATTTCCCATCCGGGTCCACAATTGTCCATTGGGTCCGTAAGTAGTTAGCCTCCCCCTCCCCTTGTCCACACTTTGGGTTGGGTCCGTAAGTAGTTAGCCTCCCCCTCCCCTTGTCCACACTTTGGGTCGGGCCTACAACGATGTCCCAGAGGTTGATGCAGCTAAAAAGAAAATTTAAAGCACAATTTGGCCACTCTCAACAGGAAATGTACCATAAAATGAAAAAAATGGCCGGGACATACAAATTTAGCATGTGGGAAAAAGCCATCATGAGCTCTGCCTCTATCATCATGGCCATCACCCTGGTTCCTAAGGCCCCCTATATGAGCCCCTACATCACTAAGGAACCCGTGATTGTCACAACCCCCTGGTGGGTGACAAACTACCCAACCTTAAGGGGATATTCATTGCTATATCATGCTCTCATCCTCTGGACCCCCAATCAATTATAAAAGAAAATCAATAAAAGGAAAAAGGCATAAGAAGAAGGGTGGAAAAACTAGGTTCGGGGTAATTCATGTGCCACGATTGCTCCCTCCTTCATCTACATACCCAAGTGTGGGCTTCCCTCATCATAACTACCCTTGTACTGTGGCATGTGGCTTGGAGCCTTCCCCTGATGCCCCCCATTATGTTCCATCATTATATCACATGACACCTGCCACTTGCGGGATGTAGCATGGACCTCACACCTTAGAGGTTGAAACCACCTAATGGGTTCCTTGGTTAACCTTCTTTTTGAACTTGGAGACACATGTACACTCTAAAGCCCAATATGGAAGGGCATGCCACTATAAAGTGTCCACATGGTTCCACGATTTGTAAGCTCATTTTCTCAATTGCACTAATGATTTTTTATACTAGAAGGCGAGGGGATGCACTGGATCTTATTCAAGATTGCAGGTGGGTCTTCATCTTGGGTTTGGTCTCCCTATATGGGGTCCAAGCTCTCCAGAGGGTCATATTGGCATTTGTAGGGTGAGTGTTGAGAGCCATGGGCCTCCACCATAGCAGAGAACAGATTGCCACATCATGGGATCCTTCAGTTCCACTCATTGCTTGCTCGTGTTCCATTTATTTGACGATGATGCACTTGTACCACCTTGCCTAGCTAGCTACACTCTTGCACCACACACTTGGCAGCTGATCCAGGGCCTAGATGAGGATGTGTCTCACCATGGGAGACAAAGGGAGGGCTTGCATCATTCTTCCAGCCCTTACAGATGGGATACAGGCTTGTTCAATTCATTTGGAGACCCATGAGGATGTTTTTTTGGCCTCACAGTCTCTTGGGGACACCACAGGTCATTTGCTTGGATATCAAGGGGCCACCCCATTTATCACTATGTTTGGAGCCCATCCCTTCATTTTGGCACACATTGGACTCCAGTAGGGCTCTTCAATGGTCCTTCAACCTCTTATATCTACCGTTTGGACCCCTCGAGAGGCTTATTTTTGTATTATGGAGCTATTTTGGCGGGCTTGTCATCAAGTAATGTTAGTTTTGCACATTATTTTATTACTTGGGGGATAATTAGGCCTAATTAGGGAAATCGAACCCTTAGAGGATGATATAAATTTATGAGAGGTCATTTGATTCTCATCATCACTTGGATTTTGATCTTTATCTCTTCTTGAGAATTTCGCTAGAGCTATTGGAGGATGAATTGGATATCTTTGATGCATTTTGATGTTTGGAAATCTTGTCTTGGTCTTGGAGCTTCGATTTTTGTCTCTCTTGATGATTGGATGATTTCGCTATACTTGTAAGTGCTTTTTTTATGAACTATCTCTTTATTTACGTCATATGTATAATGTATGAAAATTTCCGCTCATGAAGTTGTACTCGCTGCCCTAATGGAAATGTGATTTGTTGAATCTTGACTTTGTGAGGATTTTTCATATGTTTCATGTTTATTATAGTGAATGAATGTCCTAGGGGTATATGACCTTCATAATTGCCTTGATAAGTCATGAATTGCAGCATCAAAGAAGTATAAATTTTCCTAGTAATCTAATTGTTGCCTTTAGGGCTATGCGAAGTTGCTGGGGAACTCCTTGATTGGGTAAAAGAAACTCTAAACATTGAAATCTCATTGACTCCATTCTCCCAATAGACTAGGCATTGGTCCAATCCTTGGTGATCACCTAAAAGAAAATCTTTTCACCTCCCTCCTCTTTTTCTAAGCCCTAACCCTTGTGTCTCCTACGACATCACACGTAATCAATTGTGGCCATCCAAAATTGACGAAATTTGGGCAAGAGTTGCATTGGTGTGCCTTTGATAGGTCCTCCAAATTTGAAGCCATTCCAATGGTTGAATCTCAAGTTTTGCCAAGCCCTAGCTCAAGAACCATTCTCCCTAGTTTTCCTTTGGTTAGCGGCTTCATTAAGGATCATTGCATTAAAATATCAAGTTAAATCTAATCTTTTCATCCTTTTCTTCTCCCTCACTTGGTCAGGACCTTATGTTTAAAGTCTCACTCTAAGCCCTTGACCTTGTTTGGGCCCACTATGGTTCCTTTGTGGTTGTGCAACCTTGTCGCTCCAATTTCACAAGGATTGCTTAGAAAACCCAATTCTCTTAGAATTCTTAGGTGTAGTGAACTTTATATCAAGAAATACTCCTCAACCCTAGGTCTGGCTTTCCCTCTATCCCTTCTTCAAGAGCCACACATCTTTGCTTCTAAAGCAAGCAACCCCTATCATTAGAGTCTCTCCTTTGAATAGGCTCATGAAATCACTACCTCTATACCATTGATATAATATTCTTAGTGATATCCCTCATACCGAGATTCCTCCCATCGGTGAAAGTTTGTAAAGAACAGGGAGTCTTAACTGAGGTGGCAGTGGGCTATTGCTCTATTGTTGCTACTTGACCTAGTAGTTTCTCTATAGGGACCCCTCTTAGGACCCCTGCTAGATTGAGAGGTAACAGGGTATGTATTGAAAGGGCTTCTTTCCTATTGCTTCCTCATTTTACCATTCTGATTTACTGTTCTAAAGGGAGGCAATTATACTAGATCTTGAATCTTTGAATTATAACTCCATAAGAATCTAGCAACAATACTATCACAAGAGATAAATTTCTATTGAACTTGACATTCAAATCTGCCTTATTTACTCTTGTGCACCCATACTCATTGTTGGATAACTCACAATTGGATGCATTTGGAACACCTACGGATGAGTTACACCTAAATGTTTCACTCATATAGAATGTTTACTCTTCAAACACTCAACTCCACTACTATTCTCATGGTCATTGATGGATTATTACTTTAAGGTGCTAAAGAGAAACTAAATCTGCTCCCACAATGTCTGCATCTATAGCTATATATGTTGTATAATCTAATGTTGTTGGGGTTACTTAAATATAGAATTTAATCCTCTTGCAAATTCATAACCTGCAATACATTTCACATCTTTAAGAATTAACTTTTTAGTATATTGCTAGCATGAGATGGTCTACATCTACTACAATCTTTGATTTTGGGCGAGACAACTTCGGAAAGAACTTGACGTGGACGCCATCTCGTTGGATGGGATTGAAACCAGTGCTACATGGAGAATTGGGACCATGATAGGGACCAAGAAGCCTATCATGGAATTGACCCCTGATTAGTCACAAGAGGGGGCATAGGAGGAGGTAGTAGAGAGAGAGGTATAGAGGAGGAGGATGTTCCAAAGAAAATACCTTTAGAGGAGGTGACTATTGACACTAGGGGTGTGCCAACATGACCACCTTTGCGGACTTTGACAGAGTTAAACTCAGAAGTAGTACTAGTAGAGGAGATCAAAGTCTAGCTTCTACGTCTTCTTCTAGAGGAAATCAGAGTCCAATGCCAACCCCAAGGTCTACTTCTGGAGGAAAAATCATTACTAGAGCCATTTCCTATGCTGATAAAATGGGAAAAGGGAATCAAAAGTTTATTTATCAGGTTTCATTGTTTATGACTCATAATGATGAGATATATTTAATATATATTTTTTTTAATTTTGAACCTTTGGATTCAAGAATCAGGTAATAATTCAGTGTTGATGTGCGATGTATCTCTACACATCTTGTACATCATATATATTAATTACCTTTTCATAATTATGTGGAAATGCATTTATTTGTTTGTTGCTTTACATGTTTTAAAATTTGAAAAAAAAATTACTTTTGTATATTTTAAATTTTGCTAATATTTTCCTATATTTTCCCCAATGTTGTCAATATTTTCTTTTCTGGACCATTGATGATATTTCCACTGACAAAGTGTATGCAAAAATGAAATTTCATCATAGCTCCAGAGTCCAAGGTAAGAGAATATTTGATGGCATATATAGTCATCATAACCCAAAACTAAATAAATCTTAAGAGCAACCAACTTTAAAAGGGAAAAATCCTCAAACTCAGGATAATGAAAAACAAATTCTCCATTACCTTCATGAATCATATTTTCCTCTTAGTCAGTTCAACATCTCAACCAAAAAAAAAAAAATTCAATGAATGTAGTTGCATATCCTCTAAGGAAAAGAAATCCATTACCAACTACTCTTTTGAATGAACATCATGTGTGTGTGCAGTGGGAGGGAGTGAAAATAAAAGATATAAAGTCATTTGAGTTAGGGATAAGGCATGACGTTGGTCCTACTCGCCCAGGTGGTTTTATCCCATTGATGTAATACACAATGTAATCCTATTTTTCTGCAATGTAATGTAAAATACAACTTCTCACTGTATACAAGCGTGGAATTCTAGAAATACTTACCAACAAAAGTGTGTGGCCACTGTCTTTAAAATAGCGAACTCTACAATTAGGCAACACTTTCAAAAGACGCCTTGCTTCCTCACTACTTGGTAACATTCGGTCCTTTCCACTGCACATAGACATATTAGCCATATGAGCAGAAATCAAATAGAGGAAGTTAAAAATAAAAAGAATATCTAATTAAAAAGTAAAACTCTTCACTTTGAATGCAAGATCGTAACTACCAATGAAAACGGAGGAGCACAAGTTAGAAGTCTAGACATTAAAAATCAAAGATAAGACTTTCTCAAAATATCAAGCTTTCCTAGCTAAATATGATAGTGACCACATTTATTTAGAGAATTATGTCATAAAGAAAGTAAGAATGACGGAGAAGAATTGATCCCTATATCGATTAATTTGCATGGTAGATGCTCAATGGATCAATTCATGATTATAGCATGACGAACAGAGTGCAAGGCTACTCCCTTGCAAAGTACACCAATGAATGTCTTCAAGGATATCATACAAAATTCTTCAAGCCACATAAACTCAGATGGATACATGTTTAGTCTAATATCATAAACCCATTTTCCCCAATGTTTGTACACCTAAAGAAGTAACTGCACAAAGAAAACTTGCAAGAATCATGTTATTCATATATGCATTGGCTAGTAGACACAAAAAATGACATGGTTCATCCCTGCAAAAGGAGACTTCGGAAGGGGTACTGCAGTTTAGAAGCTCTGGTGAAAGTTTTTGCCTTTGATAAGAAAAGTTTTTAAGCAGGTAAAGTTTTTTGAGTCTGCTTTGAATAAGGAATCATGGATGCTGAGCAGTAAACGTATTTGGAGTCTGGACTTTGAAGGATCTCTAATTCTTTCTTCCTCTCTCTTTAAATTACAACATAAAATTTTATTTTTCAAGGGATGAAGATACAATATCTTTATTTTTCAGGGAATAACCATTTGGGCAATGTACAGATTAGTTAATCAACTTAAACTGAAACATAATTATTGTTAAATATCAAAAAAACTTTTAGTTAAGGAACATCCCATTGTCCATATAGGTTGTTGTAAACTGGGATAATACCGAGGGGGGAGTGAATCAGTGTTATGGCCAATTTTAACAATTACTGCCAATTT
This sequence comes from Pinus tabuliformis, assembly GCA_031772625.1. Classification (NCBI taxonomy): domain Eukaryota; kingdom Viridiplantae; phylum Streptophyta; class Pinopsida; order Pinales; family Pinaceae; genus Pinus; species Pinus tabuliformis. Next base: position 758,456,447 of record CM062808.1, on the reverse strand, counting down.
ATAAATTCAATTTACTTAGCAATCATTCATGTAAGCAACTTCATAAAACAACACATGAATCACACAGAAACACCATAATTAACATACACATATGCAACAAATAGAGACATAGAATCAGTGCTGTGAGAATCACAATTAAATCACAAATTTTTGAAAAAATCGTGGTTTTTTCGATTTTAAAAAACTGCAATCCAATTCCAAAAAACTATGGAACTAGGAAACAAAGAGGTTTTAAAAGCAGTTTTTAGTTTTATTGTCTCATTTTGCAATCAAAGAGAAAGGGTGAGAGCTAAGGAGGAGGACAACTCATCTACAAAGGTGAGAGAGGAGAGCCAAGGGGGGCCAAAGAACCACGTAGAGGAGGGGCCCACGTAGACACTTGGACCGACTGCGCAGATGGTGAGAAACACGTGGCAAGAGGAAAGCTACGTTGGAGGAGGTGAGCCTCGGGATTGAGAGAGGCCAATGCTATAAAGGAGAGAGGAGCCTCCTCATTTTGGCATTCGATTATGTGCATTTGAGCTAGTCACTTCGACTTAGAGCATGCTGGCTGTTTAGCTAGTCTGCAGCACTGTTTAGTGCATTGAGTGTCTCCGTTCGGAGATCTCACCCTTAGCCCCTGGGGACTTTGAGTGCCTACTCGGGCAAGATATTTCCATCAATATTTTTGCAATAGTTTCATCAGCATTTTGGCAGGAGGATTGAGCATCTTGGATGACTGTGCAGTTTTGAGAGGGATGATGCAGTTGTTTCTGGCAGGAGTTCTAGATTGAGGTTTTGCAGGGGGATTTGTGCTGGGAGGTTGAGCAGGGGATCAGCCCTTGCATATTGGAGGATTTTGGCTAAGTTTCAGGCAGAGTTGTGGTGGGTTTATTTCAGTAGCAGTGCAGAGCCTTAAGGGATTGCATGGGTCCTCAAGGGGGCGATTTTTGGGGGTCGGCCATTTCAGAAAATCTTTCTAGGTTTTTCTGGGTTTCTTGAGTAGAATCCGATTCCAGAGTTTCAGCATTTTCTGAGGAGGGGAACAACCCCAAATCCTCATTTGATTTCCAGTAACAGCAGCAGCACGACAATTCTCCAGCAGCTTGGACGCAGTTCAGAGAGAGGCCATTCCTTTACTATTCTGAGTGTATTTCTTCACTTGCCTTGTGCAATTCGAGGTTCCATCTTTCTGATCACCTCCTATACTCATTCTATTACTCAGTATAATAAAATGGCTTAGCATTTCTCTTTGCATTTCTTGAGTATCTGCTTATATCTCATGCTTATATTATTATATGTTACACCACTATTATTTTTATCATTTTGAGCTTCCCAGTTATTATATCATTTATACGTATTTGGTTGGAGTTTACTAGGTGTTGTCGCGCAAACTGGCACGACAACGCTCAGACCGGGGGCTGTCACTCTGATCCCCGATCCCTCCGTTTAAGCCTGTCTCCCGCGGCTAAGGGGGGGAGTCCCTGTGAGATGAAGAGACCAACTGTCGACCAATTGGTTTGGGAGACACGATTAAGATAAGCACTTAAAATGATTTGATTAGTTAGCAGACCAGTGCCTTAAGAGATTGTTATTACAATGATCACTTGTTAAATGATATAAAAAACATAAACCGCGAAGAGCAATCATTTGTCATCAGCGAAATCATGTGACCAAAACGATATCCGGCAACTGAAAGCTTCGAAAAGATGAATGCTTAAAACCACCACGAAAATCATAACCAGATATCAATTTTGTATCTCGACTTGAAAAATTTAGATCTCAGCATGAAAGATACGACAATTCCCGAAAATGACTGGATCTGACGAAGAGAATTTTCCACAAAATTTTTATATTTTTCAAAATTTTTTATTTTTTATTTTTTATTAAAAAACTAAAAAAAATCTAAACTATGAAAATTAAAACAAAATCTAAAATCTAAATTTTTTTTTTTTTTTTTTTATATTTTTCAATATTATGAAAATTTAAAAAATCCTAATCATTAAAAATAAAACCAAAAAAATATATATATATATATATATTTTTTTAATTTTTTAATTTTTATTCAAAAAATCAAAATAAAACAAAACTTAAAGTCTAAAATAAAAATCTAAAATAATTAAAATCTAAAACTATAAACATAAAATCTAAAGACTAAATATTTAAATCTAAACTAATAGAAATCAAAACGCTAACATTTTCTTTCTTTTTTTTTTTTTTATGAGACTATTTAGAAGGAAAATTAAAATCTAATTAAAATCCTAATTCTAAAGACTAATTAAAATCTAAAACAAAACTATAAAAATTTAAATCTAAATCTATTTGAAACCTAAACTAAAGCGTAACCACTAAATTAAACTAAAATGACAAATGCTAAATCTAAACATCAATTAAAATATAAAACAAAATTTAAAGATTATATACAAAATCTAAAATCGCATTTTTTTGTGTTTTACGTATATGTCAAAACCTAAATACAAAACAAATGAAATCGAATTTAATCTATACTAAACCCCGTCTAACGCTAACCTTAATAAAACGCAGAGATGAACGCGTGAGAAATCAAATGTGGCGGATGCGAGTTTATACTTACCTGACTGCCGACGGATGAATACCTTTCTGGTGGTGCAGTATGCAGACAATGCAAGACGGCGGAGAAGATAGAAAAATGCAACGAAGACTGTAGCTCGACCATGGCACAGCTAGCAGGCGGAGAGGGAGACTGAGGCGCGTGATAGAAATTCGTTTGCAGATCTTCGATGGACAGAATACGCTTGATTTACGCTGGATTTTACGCTGAAAGGGTTTTGTTCTTGCTGTCGGCGGTATACCTTTGAAGGCGGATAGAATTTCCGAACGTTTGCAGGTTTGGAACTCCTTCGATGGCAGGATGAGATTGTATTTGCGGGTCAGCAGAGGAGTCGACGTCTTCCAGCAAATCAGGCAGCAGAGATTTCAGAAAATTTGCGTGGGTGTCTTCAGGTTGATGGCCAGCGTGTTTAAAAAAAAGTGTTTCATCCAAATCGTCTGCCCTCTGACGCCTTCAAGCCATATGTCTGCGTGCTCATTCAAATTTACCTTACGTTATTGATTGAGGCGTGCAGCTTTCAGCGACCGCGTGATGCTTGGGAAATTTTTTAGTTTTGAAACAGTCACGTGCTATCCAAATTGAATTTGCCTGTATAATGAGATTGACTGGCTCGCATAACAACCAAATTGATGGCGGCAGACGGCAGGATGGCGTGATTTCTTACGCAGATGCAAATTCAAGATTTTATTTCCCAATGAAAGCCCAGGCGTATTTCGAAAGCGATTTCAAGAGTCTCTTTCTGCAAAAGAGAAAAAATTTTGAACAGTAAAAACAGCTTTGATGAACCCTTGAAATTTCTCAGAAACCCTGCAAATCGAAATAGAAAATCGATACAAGAAAAATGTGTACATGAAACCAAAACTGAAAACCCTAAGCAAAATTTTCGAAACCCTAGATTAGCTGATAAATGTACAAATTGTTGGTCCCTGAAATAGCCAGATTCAGCAAATAAGAGCAGAAATACTTTCAGAATATCAGAAATTTTGAACTTCACTGTGAACAGAAAGAAAAATCTCTCAATGTAAAACACGAAATAAAACTTAAAAGATTAACCCAGGGCACAATCAGCTGGGCTCTGCACAGAAAAGCCTGTGGGAGTCGGCTGGTTCAGCCCAGAACTTCCCCAAACGCCCACAAAATTTCCTACAAAAATGTTTTCCTGCACATCTCAAGCAACCATCAGCAAAGAGAGAGAGAAAGCTGTTAGATCTCAGGAAATAATGGAGATACCTGCCATTATTTCAGAAACCCTAGCAGCCCTCAAACCCTAGCAGGTGAACAAGATACCTGTGCTCACACTACTCTTAAAAAAAAAACAAGCTATGATTAACGGCTAAAAACTGAAATATGCAGAAAATTAAAGATCTCACAGCAATCCCAGAGAGTAACACCAGCACGATTTGGACCCCAAAGTCTTTTTATTAACCAGAAAAATCAGATTACAAGAGAGCTTTTCAGTCCAGACTCACAGATCAGATATTCTGAAATGACCCCCTAAGACCCTATATAAAGGAAATGATCCCAACGGCTAGTTTTGGGTGATCCATGTAGAACTGATCTCGACCGTTGATGAGGATCAAGACATCTCTTGATCTCATCCGTCGATTTATTAACTTAAAATATTATTATTTTATTAGTTAGGGTTTTTGCTTCATTTTTTAATTTTTTATTATTTTATTATTTTTATTCATTTTTAATTTTTTTAATTCATTTTAAGATGGATCATCAAACTAAGCCGTTGGAAACATCACCTAGGACCTAGGACCTAGGACTCATGAGGGGATTTACAACATTTCTCGACCCTCAGGACACATTACATCATGACTTTTACAAAATTACATCTTAAGGGACAAACCCATTTAATACAGACCCTCACAAAACACCCAGCTCTGCGACACAACGATAATCTAGCAGATCAACACACTAGGATTCTCCTAAAGTTCTAATGACAAAATCAATCCCGGCTTTGGGGTCAGGTTTGAAGGAAAACTCTGCCGATCCGTGGATCGGTGAGACAAAAAACCTTCCGGGACGTAGATTATCATCAGAAAGTTAGGTCCACCTAGGCAAATTACATACATGACTTCATGTCTGCTAAGATTATTTACAGTTAATACATGCAGACTGGGTTTACAATCAGAAAGATCAAACTGCTGATGATGGCAGGATGGCACGGACATGCTGATCAGGGGCTGCTTCTTTCTGTCAAGAAAAGACGGGGTACACTGCATGGGTAGTTGACCAGTAGGGGTCAACACTAGGGTTTGGGGAATATCTCGGAAACGGGATATTACAGAATTTCTCCAAAGCGAGGAGAAAAATTATCTTAGGTGTTTTCTCAGAAGTTTCTCTATGTTCTGCAGAATCATTCCTTGTAAAGAGATTTTCGTTGAATATTAATAAATAAACCCTCATCTGCTGCACCGGTTTTCCCACATTGGGTTTTTCCGGGCACAATTGTCCAAAAATAATTGTGTTGATGTGATTGATTATTGTGTTTATGTTTCACTGTTATATTCTCTATGCTATTATGTGACAACTACAATAGAATTTATTTTGATGTTTACTGAAGGGTTTTGTAAATAACTTATTGTGGAAAATAAGTAGAAGAAATAAATCAGTTACTGTAGTAGAATTTCGTATTAGAAATTTTCACAGAGTTCACCTTAACTTTAAAACAGTTCGAAACACTCATGTAAAAGAATATTGAATGAATTGATTAACCAAGAGCAAACAGCTCAATGATAATACAAGGATATTTACAATAATAAAAACATCAGGTTTCTATGTAGAATATAGAAACAAACAGTTTCATCTAAGAAACTGCTAAAAGAATAAAAATAGCAACAGCTAAAAGACTGAGCATTAAATACTAAATAGAGATATTCTAATACCCTCCCTTAATGCTCAATCTATTTACAACACCAATAGACCCGCGGAATTTTACAAATTTATCAGGACCAAGAGGCTTGGTGAAAATGTCGGCAGGCTGCTCTGTTGTGGGAACATAGTGCAACTGAACTGAGCCGTCTTCAACCAGTTGTCGAATGTAGTGGCAATGAGTTTCCACATGCTTTGTTCGTTCATGAAAAACTGGATTCTTGGCAAGTTTGAGCACTCCCTGATTATCACAAAACAAAGAAGTAGGCCCTGTCTGGAAAACATGCATATCTGCAAGCATACGACGAAGCCAAACTGCCTCACAGGATGCCTTAACTGCTCCCCGATACTCTGCTTCTGTTGAGGAGAGAGCCACTGCCTGTTGCTTCTTACTAGTCCAAGTAACAGCACCAGATCCTAGACTAAATACATACCCAGCTGTAGATTTACGGTCATCAACCGAACCGGCCCAGTCAGAGTCAGTGTAGCCACGGAGAATAGGATTGGAGCTGCGAGTATATAAGAGGCCATAATCAGAAGTACCACGCACATATCGTAGCACCCGCTTTGCTGCTATCCAATGATCAGCTTTAGGAGCTGACATAAAGCGAGAAATGTAGCTTACTGCAAAACTGATGTCAGGTCTGGTAGCAGTAAGATAGATGAGACTGCCCACTAATTGCCTAAATAAAGTTTCATCCACAAGGGGAGAGGATGACTGAGCTGAAAGTTTGAGCCCTGGTTCCATAGGAGTCGTGGTCGGTTTGCAATCCTGCATTCTGAACCTTTCCACAAGATTTTTTGCATACTTGGACTGAGAGAGAAAGATCTGATTTTCAGTCTGCCACACTTCAACCCCCAGACAATAATGAAGAAGTCCCAAGTCTGTCATCTCAAAAGTTCTGCATAGATCTTGTTTGATCCCATGGATCAAATGTGCAGAGCTGCCAGTAATGATAAGATCATCCACATAGACAACCACAAACAAGATATCATCACCAGTATGCTTGATATACAGGTTTGCATCAGATGGGCTCCGCTGAAAACCCTGATCTGTCAGGTACTGGTCAATTTTCATGTACCAAGCCCGAGGAGCTTGTTTCAATCCATAGATTGCTTTAGCTAACCGACACACTTTCTGTTCTTGACCAGCAACCTTGAATCCTGGAGGCTGCGTCATGTAGACTTCTTCTTGAAGATCACCATTTAGGAAAGCACTCTTTACATCCATCTGATGAACTTTCCAATTGAACTGAGCTGCTAGGGCAAGAATAAGCCTTATGGTACTCATCTTGGCTGTAGGAGCAAAAGTCTCCTCATAATCGATGCCTTCCTTTTGTGAGAACCCTCGAGCCACAAGACGAGCTTTATACTTGTCTATGGTTCCATCAGCTTTGTATTTCACTTTATACACCCATTTGCAGCCTATGGGCTTTTTTTCGGCAGGAAGATCAGAAAGTGTCCAGGTGTGATTCTTCTGAAGACTCTGGAATTCGGCTTCCATAGCCTTTTCCCACTCAGATGTACCCTTAGCCTCTGAATAGGTTTGAGGCTCAAAAATACTGTGTAGGTTAGCCATAAGAGCAAAATTGACTGTAGACTGTTGTCTGTTCTTATGTCTAGAAGTTCTACCTTCAAGGAGCTCATCATCCCGGAGATCAGCTATGGTTTTAGCCCACCATTTTGGCCGAAGAGAAGAAGAACCTATATCAGGAGTAGAGGAACCAATATCAGGAGGAGGTGGAGAAGGCTCAAGAGCAATAGGGACAGCAAGAGGAGGATTAGCTTCTGGAGGAAGCTCAGATAGAGTATTATCAAATACTGATGCTACATCATCCCTCCCATCAGGTGGACTGACTGGAAGAAGAACACTGTGAGGCTGATCCTCAGAACGCTGCTCAGAAGAAGAAGACTGAAAGAATCCTCTGTCTTCATCAAATACTACATCTCGACTGAAGCTAAGACGACCAGTGGCTATATCTATCAGTCTATAGGCCTTGTGATGATCACTGTAACCTGTCATCATGAGTTTCTGACTTTTGGGATCCAACTTAGAGCGCTTAGCAGATGGAATCCAAACATATGCAACTGAGCCAAATACTTTGAGATGACTGATCTTAGGCTTACGACCAGACCAAACTTCTTCAGGAGTCTTCCCTTTAACAGCCTGAGTAGGTGATCGGTTAAGAAGGTAAACAGCAGTAAATACTGCTTCAGCCCAGAATTTGTTTGGAACACTCCTGTGTTGTAACATGGAACGAGCCATTTCAACAACCGTGCGGTTGCGACGCTCGACAACACTATTCTGCTGGGGAGTGTAAGGTGTGGTTAATTGACGTTTGATGCCATGAATATCACAGAAGTTGGCAAAAGCTGAGGAACAAAATTCCCCCCCATTGTCGGTCCTAAGGGTCATGATATTACAACCAGATTCTTTTTCAACTAAGGTTTTAAACTTCTGAAAGGTACTAAGAGCATCAGATTTATTTTTTAAAAAATACACCCACATCTTTCTACTGAAGTCATCTACAATAAGTAAAAAATATTTGCAAGCAATGATAGAAGCTGTATTCATAGGACCACAAATATCAGCATGAAGTAACTGAAGTACCTTAGATGCGCGCCAAGATTCTCCATTTTTGAATGAAGACCAATGTTGCTTTCCCGCTTGACAGGCGCTGCATACCCCCAACTGCTGAGTCTGAATATCAGGTAATCCTGACACAAGTCCCTCCCGAGAGAGCTGAGAGAGATACTGCATATTGAGATGCCCATATCGCTGATGCCATAGAGTGCTGATGGGAGAAACACGTGCTGCTAGAGCCACTTCTGGAAAGTCACCGGTGTCAAGTAGCCTGTATAGACCATGGTCCTCTAGGCCAACAGCAACTGTTAGACTGGTCTCCCTGTCAATGATGGAGCACTTGTGTGCACTGAACATAACATCAAGCTGAGGAGAATTCCTCATAATCTGGCTAACAGATAGCAGATTAATCTCCATACCAGGAACGTAGTATACATTTAGAAATATGAGCGTGTGTCCACCAGACTGAATTTGAACTGTACCCCTGCCAGCTACATTGTACTTTTCACCTCCACCAAATACCACTGAATCACTGAAAGGTGAGAAGTCAATAAACCAGTCACGCCTGTGAGAGAAGTGGCGTGATGCACCAGAATCAATGTACCATGCAGAGGACGGAACATGTTCTGAAGACCTTTTAGCCATAAAGGCGTAAAAGGCAGAATCTGTCTGCTCGGAATGTTCTGCAACATTCGCTGTCTGATTTGGCCCTCCCTGTTTCTTCTGTTCAGAAGCAATCCTCTGTCGGCAATCTTTCTTCATGTGACCGAACCTGTGACAGTAATTACACTGCACACTTTTCTTCCTAGCAGGATCAAAAGACTGAGGAGAACCTTTCTACTGAAAAGACTGATAGGACTGGTATTTTGCAGCAAATGCATTTTCCGAGGGCACTGATGAAGTACCACTACCAAACTGTTGTTTCCACCGATCCTGCTGCAGAAGTTTGGTACATAAATCTGGAAACTTCAGATCAACATTTATGGTTGTAATGTTGAGTGTTTCGATGAAGTGTTCATAAGATTTTGGTAGACTCTTCAGAGTAATGACTACCATATCTTATTCCTCCATGGTCCGACCAATGGCTTCGAGCTGATCTCGAATGTCTTTAATTTTGTTGAGATGTTCCTGTAAAGACATATGTTCATCCATCATGATGGAGAACAACTGATTTTTGAGAAAAAATGCTCTGCTTTTGTCAGATGTCTCGTGCAGTTCTTTCAAATGTTGCCAAATTTCGGCAGCGGTCTTGCCAGAGGGAATCTGTGGTAACTGATCATCAGCGACAGAGAGCTTGAGAAGCATAACAGCCTCCCGATTTCGATCATCAAATTTATCTTGATCGGTACCAGCTGTACCGGGACGAGGCTCTTTGCCCAAAATGAGCTGATCAAGACGCCTGTATTCAAAAATGGTCAGCATTCTTTGTTTCCAAATGTTATAGTTGCTGCCATTAAAGCGTTGATTTCCTTCTAACATCAGATTGCTGAGCGTGGCCATTTTCCCAAAGATAATACAGAAGTTTGACACACAACAAAGTGTAGCTGCCTGCTTAAAAATCTTCTTTCAAGATGACTGTACCAAATTGTTAATAAATTCTGTTGTGAAAGAAATAGACTTGCCCACAAAAAAAAATTACTCAGATCTGATCACGCCACTTTAAAAATGACTGTGATGCTGGTTTGATCACGCTTAAAAAAATAACTGTAATGCTTACTTAAAAATGACTGTGATGCTGGTTTGATCACGCTTTTTAAAAAAAATAACTGTGATACTTTATTCTGGTCCCACCGCTTCAAATCAGATCACAATAATCTTTAATCCACTTTCTAAGCAAAAACCGTGAAGCTGGAGAATACCTTTACTTGAAACTGCCGTCACGTGACCTGAATGATCTCGCTGCCGTCACGTGATCTGAATGATCTCGCTCTGTTAAAAAAAACTTTGATTTCTCAGCAAATAACGGTGGCTCGGATCTCGTCCTGCACGTCTTAGCTAGAATATATATATGAATTGCGGGCACAGTCGGGTCTCGCTCTGTTTAAAAAAAACTTTGATTTCTCAGCAAATAACGGTGGCTCGGATCTCGTCCTGCACGTCTTAGCTAGAATATATATATGAATTGCGGGCACAGTCGGGTCTCGGACGGACTCTATCTGGAGAACACCGTGAGCCAAACGCTTCGGACGCAATCAATGTAATACCACGGGACGTTAATGCAATACCACGGGAGCTATATTGCCGTAACTTTGATTACTGATATATTGCCGTAACTTTGATTTGATTCAGGCGTGCAATTACTGATATATTCCCGTGAGCGAAGACTGAGCGTCGAACTGTGTGAGCGAAGAGTGTGTTGCCACGTTCCCGTATGGCAAAGCAAGTCGAATTTTGGTGCCGCTGGAAAGTGCCGGAATTTTGATATGTTTCTAGCGTGCCTTGATTCGAATGGATCCGGAACCCTCCTCAGAACAGACCCCACAGCTCTATTTCGAATCTTGATTCTTCAAAAGCGTCGGCGGTCCTGCACGGCTTCCAAATTCGTTGATCGGATGACCACAAAATAAACACGACTTCAAAACAAATAAACTGTTCACGATTCTGAGCACCGCCACACAGTTAAATCCTCATAAGATGATAATGCAGGAGATGAATCCCTTTCTGTATCGAGATTGACGACTGTAAGCTTTTATCACAATGAGCAAAGCCGAGGCTAAGACTCAGTGAAGGCTACCTGGCTTACAGAGGGCTCGACCTTAGAAAGGAATGAAGATCAAGAAATCTGCAGACCCTGAGAGCAGTTTCGAAATGAACTACTGAATTTTTCAATCTATGAAAAATTATTTCGAAAAAAAAAAATACCCTGAGCTCTGATACCATAAAACAGTTCGAAACACTCATGTAAAAGAATATTGAATGAATTGATTAACCAAGAGCAAACAGCTCAATGATAATACAAGGATATTTACAATAATAAAAACATCAGGTTTCTATGTAGAATATAGAAACAAACAGTTTCATCTAAGAAACTGCTAAAAGAATAAAAATAGCAACAGCTAAAAGACTGAGCATTAAATACTAAATAGAGATATTCTAATAAACTTCACTCTCTATAGACTCACCTCCCTATCACATGTACTTTTAGAATTATCATCATGCCTATTTTCGTCATGTGGACCCAGGGAGGACCCTCTTTCCTGCCCATTATCTAGATTCCCAAGGTCATGATGATGCTCAATGAAGGCTTCCTCTTGAATGTTTAATGCACGACATACTTGGAAATGTTTAAGAAAGCCTTTAAAGAACTCCTCAATAGATGAGATGCTCCTAGGTTCATGATTATGCAACCATGAGTTATGACCATGGAGAGAGCTCATTAACAATAGCATAAGGACATCCTGGTGGACCACTTTCTCCTTTGAAGCATGTGTAATAAATCTTTCAACGTGATCAATTGCAGAGAGCAGATCACCATCAAACATGGGCACCCCACATAACATTCTTCCTGTAACATGAATAGGGTGCCCAAGGATGCTAACAATGTCCAAAGCGGGAAAATCATAAAAGAAAGACATCCTATCAACATATAAATGTAAATTATGTAGAAGCTATCAGGGTGAATTTTAAGATGCCTAGAGAAATGCTTGTTTCACCCTATAAGCATTGACCTTGAAGTTCAAAGAAGGACTAGAGCTTCATTCTTCCAATGGAGTCACCAATAACAATATATCAATGATGTCGTAAGGTAAACAAAACACACATCTCATGTCCCTGACAACGGCGCCAAAAATGTTACTGCTCAAACTAGCAGGGGTCTTACGAGGGGATCCTATAGAGCAACTAATAGATAAAGGGGCAACAATGAAGTGATAGCCCACTGTCACCTCAGCTAAGGTTCCCTTCCCTTTATGGACTTTCACTGATTGGATTAGTCTCAGTATGAGAGGAATCACAAAAATGGATTGGTCAATGATAAGATATGAGGTGATTCCTAAAGCCAATTCAAAAGAGAGGCTCAACTAAATGGCTTGCTTGCTTTGAAAGCAAGGTGACTGACTCTCTAAGAAGAGTTATAAGGGTGCCTAGGCCTAGGGTTGGAGAATATGCCTTGTTAAGGGGATTCTTAGGCTTAAGGATCCTTGTGAAGAAATGAATTCTATGCAATCCTTGTGGAATTTGAGTTGTAGAGTTGTGGGACCACAAAGAACCCAAGTGGACCAAGATTAGGTCACGGGTATGGGGTTGATCAATCAAGGAGGGACTTGACCTAATCAGGGAAGAGAATAGGATCAAAGGACTAATCTTCCTTTCAGATTTGAATGCAATGATCCTAGCGAGGAAACTAACCCAAATCAACCTAAGGAAATAATTGGTCTTATGGCTAGGGCTTGCTATATATTGGGATTCCACCGCCAGATTTGCTTGAAATTTGGAGGACCTTTAGAGAAAAGCCTAGTGCAGTAGTGGACAAAAAATCGAGGGGTTTGAATGGCTACAATAAAACTTGTTCGATGCCCTAGGTGATCCTGTAGGGTTAGGCCTAGAATTTGGACAAGTGAAGAAAGGGGTAAATTTCACCACCAAAGGGATACAAGGATCGATACCTTATTGCTTGGGCCTAATGGAGTCAAGATAGACATAGATTGAGAATTTTTGTGAGTTAAGGAGCCCCAATTGATCTTTGCTATCCTCTCCAACGACAACAACTAGGTTAATAGGGATTTATACTTCAAATTTCTGAAGGAGATAAAGTTTTGAGGTTTTCAACCTAAGAGGTGCCTCTAGGGACATTCACCCAATCCCTCAAATCTCAACGCATGTATTTAATCACTTGTTCAAGGTCCCTAAAGAATTTCACATTACATTAACCCATACAAGAACAATGATAACAAGATACATGCATTTCACAAGTAAGATAATAAGAATAACATCAAAATTTTGACTTACATGAGAGAGAGTATATCCATTCATCAATTTTGCATTATAAAGAAGCTCCAAACACAATAGCGAAAATCCAAACATCATAGTGCATCAAGAAAGCTCCAAAAGTTATCCCAGCAAACGTGAAAAATCTCTTAAGAGATACCAATCCAATCAAAGTGATGATGAGAGGTTATAATGAGACTCTCTCATATTTATACAACTCTAAAGGGGGTTCGATTTGCCTAATTGGCCTAATTTAGCCCCAAATAATAAGATAATAGATAATAATGACATGACTTGGTGACAAGCCCACCAAGATAGCTCAATAACATAAAAATAAACCTCTCAAGAGGGTAGAATGATCAACATAATGGACCGTTGGGCCATTGAGAAGGTCTAATGAAGTCTAGAGTGTGCCATGGTGAGAGAATGGACTCCAAACATAGTGGACAAGGGCTTGGCCCCTTGTTTTCCAAGCAAGTCACTGTGAGGCTCCCAAGTTGGTGTGGGGGCACAAGTACATCCTCATGGGTCTCAAAGTGGATCGATATTGCCTGTAAACAATCTGTAAGTGCTAAGATGATGACATAAGCCCTCCCTTTGTCTCCTTCCATGAGACACATCCTCATCTAGAACCTGGAACCTCTGCCAAATCTGTGTTACAAGTGTTAAGCCGTCTAGGCATGGTGATCTAGGTGCATCATCCTCATCCAAATGGTGGAACACGAGCAATCACTGAACGGTGTTGAGGATCCATGAAGTAGTCTCTACTATAGTGGAGACCGATGGCTCTCAACGTTCACCCTACAAGTGCCAATGTGGCCCTTTGGATGACTTGGACCCCGTATAGGGAGACCAAACTCCAAATGGAAACCCACTTGCAATCTTTCATAAGATCCAATTCGTCCCCTTCCCTTCCAATACAACAAATCATTAGAATATTCAAGTAAAAGATCTTACAAATCATAGAATCAGTGGGGCACTTCATGGTGGCATGCCCTTCCATAGTGGGGTTTGACATGTACAAGTGTCTCCAAGCTTAATAAGGGGGGTAACCAAGGACCCTATTAGGTGGTTTCAGCCTTTAAAGGGGGTGACATGTCCATGGTACATCCATCAAGTGGTAGGTGGCGAATGATATAGTGACGGAACAAAGTGGGGATCAGGGGAAGGATCCAAGCCACATGTCATGGTACTATGAAAATTTTACATAGTTATTTTTCGACAAACGTCCCCAGAAAAATCCAACTTGGAAAAACTGGTGCAACAACTGAGGATTTTATATTATTAAGCAGCAGTGAAATCCAGTGAAATTTAAGTACAATTTATGGATGCCCAACTAAAAATCCAACAGCAAGTAAATCTGGCCAAAATTATCTAAGGGAATTTCCCTTCCTCCACAAGCAACCCCGACATAACTCTACATCAGAAAACACGTCCTCTTGGACCCTCTGTGTCAGCTTCTGCACAATGCTTGCGTAGGCCCTTCGACGTCTAGCCCGAAACTACTTCTGATCAAGTCGTTCTTCCTGTCACTGCTAAGCAAACTGATTCTCTGACCCTCTCGAAGACTTTCTTGGCCTCTGGATGCTTAATCGAACTTTCCTCCAGCCAAATCAAATTGCTCTTCTAAAGCAACTGCACTATCCTCTGCGCTTCCTCACTAGGAATAACTCGACCTTTTGCTGCTGCCTCGCTGGATCTGGAAAACTTCCTCCGGATCACTCTCCTTACCCCTCACTGACTCTACTTCCTCTTGAAGATCGAACTCTCCGGCAACTGACTGCCGCTACTCTGGAAAATCGAATTCTCCAAGTGTCTCTGGTGTGTTCTCCAAGTGTCCATCGACTTCTTCTTATAATCCTCTGTTGGAGCACCAATGACCAAGATTAAAACTTAATCAAGGGCTAGGATCATCTTGAAGTCGATCTGTGTGAGTTTCTAGACAATTCTCATCTTGACTTAATTAATTCTGATTAATTAACCAACTTTCCTAAGTTTAGACTTAGGAAACATTAAAAAATAGGTTAATAATCTAATTAAGTTATCTCTAGATGTAATTTCGAGAAATGATTTCTGGGTTTTGGAGATCTCATGCATTCTAGCCTCTCCACCAAATTTTGTGGCTAGAACACATCTAATGCTACAAAAAATAACATTCCCTCTTAGCGAGCACTGTGTAACCTTGGGCTTACAATGGTGTGAAAAATGTTGCATGAATGTGTACGTACCCTTGCTAGTATAAGTGGTAACAAAGCCATTCGTTGAAAGTATTGAGTGCAATGTTACTCCTATAGACCATTGTGACATAATGCTTAGCACCGCCTACCAACGTTATCACAAATCAATATATAATGGGTGCCAAAAGACCAAGAAATTGTAATGACCCATCTCGAATTAAAAGGAACATGGGAATATTAGCATGCATATGATAGCTACAAATGCATGCATCACATAAACTACACTAGTATACATATTGGCTAATACTGGAAAATATCTAAGTTTAAGGTAACAAATTCATTATTGAATTAAATATCATGGATTATGCAAAAATAAAAGGGAATTATAATTATATATTATTTATTATAGTAACTAAAATAAATTATAACCAAATAGAACTAAACAAATATGTTCATAGGACGTATGACAATATCATTTCAATAATTAAAAACAAACAACCCAACAATTAATTGTTAAAAAAAATAATAATAAATTTATAAGATAAAAAGTAACAAACTTTAATAAAAATATAAGTCAATAAATAGAATTTGAAGTAAAGTTTTTAAATAAAAAGTGACACTCTTAAGACTTAGTTGCCTCATAAATTAAGTAAACTTATCACTATCACTCATAACATTGTTAAAAGGTTACCGCCTCTTCCGACTCTTTGGGATGCCAAGAGGACGACAAAAGGTGAAGAAAACCATATTATAATTGGGAAGGCAGTGAAATTCGGTGATATAAGGCAGACGAAGAGGGCATAGAAGGCAGTTTCTTTTCTTTTCATTTTGGTCTTTTCAGAGAAAAGCAAATATGGAGGAGGGAATACTAAGAGAACCATGATTTGGAGACTTGAGTTATTGTTCTTGGACTTTTGAGCACAGGACCAGAAGACCTCTATTTCGAAGTCTTATGGGTCTGGGAACTGGATAGGTTGATCTCAGATAGACTGGGAGGAAAAGGTCAGTTTGATAGCAGGAGCGGGAGCAAGTACAATTCAAATTCGCCTTCAAAGGAGATTTTCAAGTAAGTACTTGCAAATAAATTGTTAAATTCATATTGTTTGGTTAAATTACAAATTAGGCATTAGAATCGGTTTAAATTTTTAAATTTAGGTTCTTTGTTTAAATTCCAAAATTAGGGTAAATTGCAAAATAGGCATTAGAATTAGTTTAAATTGTTAAATTCAGGTTCTCTATTTAAAATTTTAAATTCCAAAATTAGGGTATTAGAAAAGTTTCACCAAAATAATAAGCTATATAGCATACACTTTAAATATTCTTCTATTACTTGATTTTTGGATGCTTTGTGGTTAAACAAGTAAATTTGAACAAGCATATGGGATTCAGTAAAATGAGATAAGTGGAGCAACACAACACTTGTAAGCTATGTCCTATAGCTATTCATGCACTTTTGGATTCTTACACTAATGTTTTTGAGGAATTGAAAGGTCATCCTCCTGTGCAATTAACACAGAACCATATTCAGTTGATTCCAGGCTCATGGTTTTCCAACTAGCTCATCTATAGGCCCACTATTATGGAAAGTGATGAAAATTAGATTATTCATACAATCAATGCAAGAAGGTAAAATCCACAACCTAGAGGCACCATTGTATCTCCCCAAGCACCCTAATGCCAAAGAGTGACACTAATAAATGGAGCTTTTCTATTACTAGGCTCTAAATAAAATAACTGTCCAAAAGGCTCTAAATAAAATAACTGTCTAGAAATAGGTATCCACTTCATAGGATTGATGATATCATTGACAAACAATGACAATAACAATTGTCTAACCTTATCAATAAGCACATATGGAGCCTTCTAATGTGCAGGACACAACATTCAAAAGCAAATTTGTGCTTTAAGATGCACTTTAGGCCTACTAAGACACATATTGCTTTTACATCATTGATTAATGATATTTTCTGAGCTCTTGTTTCAAAGATTGTTGTAGTCTACCCTGCTGACATCTTGATCTAAAAATACACATGGCTCAATCACGTACAACATACCCACGTGATCCTTTCCCTGTTATGACAACATCAACATCTTAGAACTTTTATCCTCCTCAAAAGCAACACAACCCTATATTATGGAATTGTCCTTAAAGTCCTACGCAATGGTAACAAGACAGTTTGTTATATGAGTAG
This sequence comes from Pinus tabuliformis, assembly GCA_031772625.1. Lineage (NCBI taxonomy): Eukaryota > Viridiplantae > Streptophyta > Pinopsida > Pinales > Pinaceae > Pinus > Pinus tabuliformis. Next base: position 758,439,119 of record CM062808.1, on the reverse strand, counting down.
AATAAAAAAATTGCATGGTCCTTCATTTGATGGAATAATAATTTCTGCAAAGAAATAAATAAGTAGGACTACTATTTGAGCATAAAACTGATTTTCATTTTAAGTGGAAAGGGAACATCCATGAATGGTTACCAAATGAATTGTAACGAGACAGTTTGCTATATGGGTAGAATAATAAATGAGTAATAATTTTTTCAAAGAAATAAACTAGGGCTAGTATTTGAGCATATAAACTGATTCTCATGTTAAGCAGAAAGGGAATCTCCATGAATCGTTACCAAATTAAAATAGGGAAATTTAGGGACTAAATTCCACTACTGGGCTAAGTTTCTAATTATTTTTCCAAAAGAGATTCATCAATTTCCATTTTTCTCCAAAAACTATTTGCCCAAATTCTATAGGATAAAATTATTTTACTTTAAGATATCACCGAAATATTTATAAACTATATAAGATCCTCAAAAATTTAAGTATTTTTACAAAAATATCACTAAAGCATTTTTAGTTACAACTTTAAGGATTAAAAAGATCACCCAGGTTTCTACTCTTTAAGAATGGATCCCTAAACTTTACCATATTACCAATATGAAGATGAGTAAGGTCCCTTCTAGAAGCACTGTCTTGATATAAACTTAGTTCAAAGTACCTAGAAGGATTGAATTTGTATAGAAACTTCAGTCAAGCAAACAAAAAAGGAAATGTTAGAAGAAGAAAGCATCTTGAGTACAATTGCACAAAAAGAGAGAATAAAAAATAGAGAGTATCCAACTTTATCAAAAATAATCTAGTCTATTTATTCTCTAGTGTCAATGATGATATTTGAGTCATATATGCAGAGAAGGCAAACCTTGCAAGCAACAATATTTCAGCTTTAACAGCGTGGAGACGGGAATTTGCATAGAATGCAGCTGATCGAAGCACCTTCAATTTCCACAACAGTGTTTCTCTTGGTACGATATCTGATAATGTCTGGGAATACAATAGACATCAAGATCTAAATACAGTCTACCGCTCACATATTGTTTTCCTGACTAATAATATGTTAACCATTAACATTTAAAACTTTTACATCTAAATGATAATCGTAAATCATTCTAGGACATAGAAATAATTTTTGTAGTAGCAGAAAAATCAATGGAAATGGATCGACTATGTATATATATAGAGAGAGAGAACCTTCAGGGACAAATCTATAAAAGGGTGAGTTTTGTCTGTCTAAAATTTTAATTTTTTCAGTAGGTCAACATCTTAGAGCATTTTATAAATGAGGAACATGATGCCTGTAAGCCCTATTGAGGCAAGTATATCCCTATTAATTTTTCATCAGCCATATAGTCTTTTAGGTAAAAATCTCATATTTGTAACTTCAAAAGGAAAGACGAAAGAAAATAAAAAAGGCCCAACAAGAAAAACAATCTTAGTAATATGGCTCATAATGAAAGCATATATACTCCAATAACTACACAAAAATATGCCCGAGATGGCACACTTGTTGAGTCAAAATCTAACGAGATCAACATCAAGAAAGATAAGTTTTTGGAAAATTTAGTGACGAATATGACGACAATGATCGACTAGCTCACACAAATCAAAACATTACTTTTTGCTTCCTACAACCAACCCAATATTAAATTAGATTCCTTGAATAACATTATCTATTTTGGTGAAACCCGCAATGCTGATAAGTTCGACTCTCGGATTAAAAATTAAGAAGCATAATTCCAAAGTTTATCTACCCTTGCAAATAATAAAAGGATGGTAATCACAGAAATCCCTACCACAGATCACCCACTCACATAGTGGCAAGCTTTCAGCCAAAAGCTCAACAACAATTACATACCTCCAATCTATTGTTCAGATTAGTTTAAGACAATCCTGCATGATAACTTTTGGCTTTTTGGGTGTTGCATAGAAACAAAAAGCAACATTTCCATGTTAGCCAAACAGTAAACCCTTTTGTCCATTTATTCAGTTGGCTGACTATCAAACTAGAGATAGCAGATCAAAATGAAATTAGGTGGTTAAAATTTATCAGCTGCCTCCTTTATTATATCCCACATGAAAAGAAGCTTCTTGACATTTTATGTTTAAAACAGACTTTTAATTTACCCTTAAAAGTTGACACAAGGATTGAAAAGGTCTTACCGAAACACAATTCAGACAACACGGCAGACCAACTCTCATGTGGTACTTCTTACCGCACAAACTAGCAGGTGCCCAAACGGGAACCTAACGGGACAACTACTAGGGCACAACAAAAGTATGCAACAAAGACCCATTGTCACCACAACCTATGTCCCCTTCTCTTCTCGGATTTTCACCGACGGGAGGAGTCCCAATATCCCTCACTTGTGATAGATATTCCTAGGATAAATTGAAGTGAGGCTAAGCAGCTCATTCAATGGTAAGGCTCAATAAAGGTGCAAGCTTTGGGAGAAGCTAGAAAGACTTTCCACCAAAAAAACCCCTTGTAATACATAGCTACACAAGACCTAGGGTTGATGTATATGCCAAAGTATGGGTTCATCCAAGGTCAAGGTAGTTAAGAGAAAAGGCTTTGTATGATGTACTTCAATAAGTAGTTAAGCATTAACTTTCAAGAAATCCCCAAGTCAAGGCAACTTCCAGGGTTCCCACTTGGTACAAAGACTAGGGCATCAAATATCTTGAAATCCAACTCTGAGAATGGCCCCAAGATTGGAGGAGACCTCAAAGAAACACCAGTGCAGGACACTGTCATATTAATTTTGAAAAATCTCACTCCTAAGGGATTTCACACCAAGCCGTAGCGGGGCTACCTATTCTTGGAGGGATGAAGAATAAGGAGGGAGGAAAAAAAGGTGAAAATAATGATGTTTTGTTGAGTTGATATCATTACCAAGGATTTATGGATCAGTGCCCGCCTATTGGGAGAAATGGAGTCAAGATAAACCATAAGATGGCAATTCACTCTTCAAGGAGACCTAGAAGAAATTTCGCTACCCTAGATGCAGCAACAACAAAACAATTTCTAGAATTCTATACTTCAATGACAATTTCTGGATTTTCAAGGATGCATATTAATCAGTCCTCTAGGAACATTCATTCATTCTTTATCTAATGAGTAACACGTGAAAATTCCTTGAAATGCAGCAACTGGAAATAATTCTTCTAACTAATAAATTAATTATGCAGTGTATTTTGTTTACAGACAAATAACGAATTATACACACTACAATTGTAATATCCCTTATAAGGAATACACCCCAAACACAAGCAAACTCCAACTAGAGATGCACTGGGAGGGCATTTACCAGATATGTTGCCTCTGAAAAGAGGACAAGATCCAAAGGCTACTTGGCCCCTTCCAGACTCTGTCTAAGAGTATAATAAAAACACACAAGTGGTATAATAGCTGAGAATGTTCAAAGAGATACAAATAGCAAGGATACGATATATATCAAATAAGCCATAAGCAGATACACAAGAAATGCAGAGAGAATGCTAAGCCATTTTATTATATTGAGCAATAAAACGAGTACAGGAGGTGATCAGGAAGATGGCACCTCTACTTGCGCTAGGCAAGTGAATAAATACACTCAGAATGGCAAGGAATGGCCCCTCTCTGATCTGCGTCCAAGCTGTTGGGAAACCGCTGTGATGCTGCTACTGCTAGCAATCAAACGAGGATTTGGGGCTGCTCCCCTCAAAAAAAGTTGAAACTATGGAATCTGACTCTACTCGAGAAACCCAGAAAAACCCAGAAAGCTCTCGTGGAATGGCCAACCCACGAAAATCACCCCCTTGGGGTTCTGCGCAGTTCTTCACTACTCTGCATTGCCACTGAATGAGATACTCCAGAAATATGCCTGAAACCCCTGCCAAAAACTCTCCAGCTGCAAGGGCTAATCCCCTGCTCTACCTCCCACGACAAAACCAGAACTGCATCCCTCTCTCTCAGTGTTGCGCAGTCCTCCAGAACTGTGTCCCTCTCTCAGTGCTGCGCAGTCCTCCAAAACGTTGATAAACTGTTGCTGAAATGTTGAAGTATCTACTGCTGAAATGCCAATGGAAATACCTTGCCCGAGCAGGCACTCGAAGTCCCCTAGGGCTAAGGGTGAGATCTCCGAACGGAGACACTCAATGCACTAAACAATGTTGCAGACTAGCTAAACAACCAGCGTGCTCTCAGTCGAAATGACTATCACAAATGCTCATAACTGAATGATCAAAATGAGGGGGATCCTCTCTCATTTATAGCCTTTGCCTCTCTCAATCCCAAGGCTCACCTCCTCCTGCGTGATTCCCGTCATGCCACGTGTGTCTTCCCTCTTGCGCAGTCCCTCCATATCTCTGTGTGTGCTCCATTTCTGCATCCCCCTTTGGCCCCCCTTGCCTCCCCTTTAAGTCACAACGTTGTGCTACTAGGAAGTGACTTTTTATTCTAAAAGTGAGTTATGTCCCCCTTCCTCACTTTTTTTATTTACAAATAACTATAGAAGGCAAAATCTGGACAAAATCGAATATTCCAATTAGCCATGGCTAATTAGGAACATTACAGTCTCCCCCAGCAAAATGTTGCTTGTCCTCAAGCAACTGAAGTGATGGATGCTGTAAGATCTTCTCACTCTCCCAAGTGGCATCCTCATCTAGCAAATTCTTCCACCTCACCAAGAATGACCGGACTGTCCTGCTCCGCAGCTGCCTCTCCATGGTATCAATGATAGCCTCCGGCTACAATACCAAATGCCCCTCATCATCCATGGGTGGTAGCTCATCTGTCACCGTCACCTGCTGCCCCAATGCCTTTTCCAGGCATGATACATGAAAAATGTTATGAATCTTACTGCCTTGGGGCAGCTCCAACTCATATGCAACCTGTCCAATCCTGCGTATCACCTTGTATGGCCCATAAAAGCAGGGCTTGAGCTTCTCAGCCCCCTTCTGCTTGAGTGACGACTGTCGGTATGGCTGTAATCATAGGTAGACAATGTCCACTACCTCGAACTATCTCTCCACCAGACCCTTGTCGGCATACAGCTTCTGTTGATTCTGCATTGTAGCCATGTTGTCCTTGAGAGCTCGAACGATATCCTGACTCTCTTGGATCCAAATCTTGGCTCTAGGAGCCCTGCTATCACCAAACATCACGCCAACAAAAGATAAAGGATGATACCCATACAAGGCATAGAATGGTGACATAACAATGGACATGTGATGTGAAGTATTGTAGCAGTACTCCCCTAGATGCAGCCACTTCAGCCATGCTCGTTGTTGCCCGCTGACATAGTTACGCAAGTATCCCTCCAACCACTTGTTAACTATCTCTGTCTGCCCATCTGTTTGCGGCTGATAACTGGTACTCGGTGTCAATTCCGTCCCCACCAACCGGAAAAGCTCCTGCTAAAACCTGCCCATGAAACGGCTGTCCCTATCACTGACGATGGTCTTAGGAAGACCATGTAGCCTGAAGATCCCCCTGAAGAACAGCTCGGCCACCTGTGCTACTGTATAGTGTGCGGATATGGCAAAAAAATGTGTGTACTTTGTCAGTCGATCAACGACGACAAAGATACAATCCTTGCCCTATACCATGGGCAATCATGTGATGAAGTCCATCGAAATACTCTCCCATTTCCCCTCCGGAATAGGAAGAGGCTGCAATAATCGCGCGGGATGGCTCATCAACCCCTTGTTCCTCTGGCAAACATCGCACTCCCTGATATGTTGAAGTACGTCCTCCTTGAGGCCCTTCCATGAGAACCTCTCTCTAATGGCCCTGTAGGTTTTGATAAACCCCTGATGGCCTGCCAATGGTGAATCATGCGATGCCTGGAGTATCTTCTTCTTGAGCTAAGATCCCTCAGTCAAGAAGATCCGATCCTTGTAATAGATGATCTCATCGATCACCCTGTACCTATCATCTGCCACCTGCCCGTCCAGAATCTCACATGCAAACCTGTCCTTGGAGTACTCTACTAAGAGTCGAGCCCTCCAGTCTGTATCCAAGATCATAAGAGACAATGTGGCTGGTCTATGATAAAAGGCATTTGCTACCACGTTGTTCTTACCCTTGACATACTCAAAGTCAAAGTCATATGCTTCGATCTTACTGATCCACTTTTGCTGCCTCTCCTGTAGCTGCTTCTGCTCCAAAAAGAACTTGAGGCTGTTGTGATCAGTCCTCACCCTGAACCTGTTACCCACCAAATACTGCTGGTACTTAGCCAATGCATGCATGATGGCTAGCATCTCCTGGTCGTATATAGAATACAACCTCTCGTGCGGAAGGAGCTTCCGGCTCTCAAAGGCTATAGGGTGACCTCCCTGCATCATTACTGCACCAATCCCCTCTCCTGACGCATCACACTGTTGCGTAAAATCTGGCAATGCAAGCACTGGGTAGCTGCTCAACCTCCTTGAGCCTGTCAAAGGCTCGTTGCTCTGTGTCCGACCAACTGAATGCCCCCTTGTCAAATCTATCAGGGGTGCAGCAAGCTATGAGAAACCTGTGACGAACTTCCGGTAGTAGGTACAAATGCCAATGAATCCTCGAAGTTCCGTCACGTTTCTGGGCTCCGGCCATTCTCTGATGGCCCCGATATTCTCCTCGTGCACTCTCACTCCGTCCACCCCTATGATGTGTCCCAGATATAACATCTCCATCAACCCAAACTCACACTTGGAGAGTTTGGCATAGAACTGCTACTTCTGTAAGATACGCAATACTGTCTCAATGTGCTGGAGATGCTCCTTCCAAGTCCTGCTGTAAATGAGAATATCATCGAAGAATACCAACACAAACTTCCTCAAGTGACTACGGAAGATGTGATTCATGCAGGACTAAAATGTAGCTGGGGCGTTGGTTAGCTCAAAAGGAATCACCAAGAACTCACAGTGCCCATAGTGAAACCTGAAGGCGGTCTTGGGAATGTCCTGCTCCCTCACGCGAATCTGATGGTACCCCAATCAATCTTTGAGAAGAAACGTGCCCCTCTCAACTCGTCCATCAACTCATCGATCTTGGGTATGGGGTACCTGTTCTTCAGGGTCTTCTTGTTCAGGGCCCTGTAGTCAATGCACATCCTCAGCGTACCATCCTTCTTCTTCACCAACACCACAGAAGAAGCAAAAGGACTCGTGCTCGGTCGAATGTGCCCAAGAGCCAGCAACTCCTGGATAGCCCTCTCAATCTCATCCCGATAGGCCTTGGGGTGCCTATAGGGGGTGGTGATCACTGCCTGTACGCCCTGCTCTAGCTCGATGGTGTGCTCAATCCCCTGATCTCGTGGCTGTCCTGGTGGAATCTCCCCAAACACTATGGCATAACGATCAAGGATGGACTATAACTCTGGATGTACCGACTGCCCTGTAGTCCCTGCCTCTGATGCACTCAGCTCCACTGCCCACTTTATGTCTCCCTTCCAGAAGACTGCCTCCATCCGATGAGCCGAAACAGTCTGAGGCGGATATGTGTGTTGTCTCCGTATCTTCTCATGCCTCCCTGTCCTCTCATCATCCCACTCCATCTCTAGGGTCTTCCAATCCGTTGTGACCTTCCCTAGAGTGATAAGCCACTGAACACCCAATATCATGTTGGTGTCCGGAATATCGACCACAAAAAAGTGGTCAGTCAATGTGTAGGTGCCCATCGTCACTGAAAGCTCTAGAACATAATGAGCACACGTCATGGTCTGATCTCCTGGGACCAAGACTGAAATCCCATTGAAGCTCTCCGTCTGTATACCTCTCTGTTCAACCATCTGTGCATCGATGAAGTTGTGGGTTGCCCCACTGTCAACCAAAACTGATACTTGTTGGCCACATACTGTCCCTCGTACGCATAGCGTCAGATACTTGGGAACTCCCCACAATGCTGCAAGGGCCCCTCTGGTGGGTGCAAATGATGCACCTCCTACCGCTGGTGGTGGAGGTGGTAAAGGTCCCTGTACGGCATGGCTATCTCCGGCCTCCCCATCATCTTCGTCATCCTCTTCTCTACTGCTCTCAGAGAAGACCTCAATAAAATGTGCTTTACCAGGAGCACATCTATGTCCCGGTGCCCACAGCTCCTGACATGTGAAGCACAACCGCTTCTTCTTCAGCTCCCTCCTGGCATCATCATGAAGCTGTACTCGCCCTAGATTCCCCTTTGGAGGTGGAATCCTCACGTCCTTCCCCTTAGACTAGAAAGTCTGTCTCTGGGGGTATGGTGTCTGGGTCCTGGGTAAGACATCCTGTAAGTCCCGGGTCCTACTGATAACGTCCTGGAGTGTGGCTGGTCTAGTGGATCGGACTAGACCCCGAAGTGGCTCTGCTAACCCCTCAACATACATATAGACCCTTTGCGCCGTGGATAGGTCTGGCACCATCACGGAGACCCTCAAGAAATCTGCAATGTAGATCTTTGGGCTCCCTGTCTGTTTGAGCCTTGTCAGCTCAATAAAATGCTGCTCGGGATCCCTCCGGTCAAATCGCTCCATCAATCTCCTGGTAAACTCAGCATATGTCGTCACTGTAAGTGCCCGAGTGTAACCATCCCATGAAACCACCAATCCTGGGTCTCACCATCCAAATGCAATGTTGCCACCTTGATGGCCTCTGTCTCCGACATCTGGTTAAGCTGGAATAAATGTCCAGCTTCTCCACCCAGGACTTTGCCGAACTGTTTGATGAACCATCAAACATAGGCAAGTGGAATCTACTCGCTGCACGGTGGGTGTCACCATCATGGTAATGTCCGTACCCTCTGTGATGGTCGCAGGGTCTACTATCCCGCTGGAGCTGAACAAAATCTCTAAACGAGATGGCTTCCCTGAACTCCTGCCCATAGGCTTGGTACTCTGCAAAATAAACGCCCATATGTCGGGGCTCTGCCTCCTGCTGGGCTACGAGCCCCATGTCTGCTCCCAAGAAAGTGGGCATGGTAGAGCGTGTAGGGGCATGTGAGGCCACCTACTGCGTAGTATCACGCTGCTCTGGCAAATGGTGGGATGCACCCGATCCCTCACCAACCTGGAAAACCCGTGGGCTCTCACGCTGTCTGGCCTCTACTGCCATGAATCTCTACCCCATCACCTCAATCTGTCTCGACAGATCCTACACTGATTTGAGGATCATATCCGCAAATCTCTTCCCATCATCATCTGCCATCGGAGCCTCCCGTTATGCGTCCACCACAGGCTCCTTCTGTTCTACGTCTACCACAGGCTCCTCTTGTTTTGCGTCCACCACCAAAACACAGTCTCCCTCTCCGTAGGTGTTCTCCAACCTACACCCAATGTCTCTGTACCTCTGACCTCTGTAAAAGATATAGGGTTTTTCCCCTAGTGTCATAGATTGCTAGCTCGACAGGCTGAGCCAGATCTATGCTCTGATACCATTATAATATCCCTTATCAAGAATATACCCCAAGCACAAGCAAACTCCAACCAGAGATACACTGGGAGGGCATTTACCAAATATGTCGCCTCTAAAAAGAGGATGAGATCCGGAGGCTACCTGGCCCTTTCCAGACTCTGTCTAAGAGTATAATAAAAACACACAAGTGGTATAATAGCCGAGAATGCTCAAAGAGATACAAATAACAATGATACGATATATATCAAATAAACCATAAGCAGATACACAAGAAATGCAGAGAGAACGCTAAGCCATTTTATTATACTGAGCAATAAAATGAGTACAGGAGGTGATCAAGAAGATGGAACCTCTACTTGCGCTAGGAAAGTGAAGAAATACACTCAGAATAGCAAGGAATGGCCCCTCTCTGATCTGTGTCCAAGCTGCTAGGAAACTATTGTGCTGTTGCAACTACTAGAAATCAAACGAGGATTTGGGACTGCTCCCCTCCTCAGAAAAAGTTGAAACTCTGGAGTCGAACTCTACTCGAAAAACCCAGAAAAACCCAGAAAGCTCTCGTGGAATGGCCGACCCCCAAAAATCACCCCCTTGGGGTTCTGCGCAGTTTCTCACTACTCTACGCTACCACTGAATGAGATACTCCAGAAATATGCCTGAAATCCCTACCAAAAACTCTCCAGTTGCAAGCACTGATCCCCTGCTCTACCTCCTAGCACAAAACCAGAACTACGTCCCTCTCTCTCAGTGCTGCGTAGTCCTCCAGAACTGCGTCCCTCTCTCAGTGTTGCGCAATCCTCCAAAATGTTGATAAACTGCTGCCGAAATGCTAGAGTATCTACTGCTGAAATGCCAATGGAAATACCTTGCCTGAGCAGGCACTCAAAGTCCCCGGGGCTAAGGGTGAGATCTCCGAACGGAGACACTCAATGCACTAAACAGTGCTGCAAACTAGCTAAACAGCCAGCGTGCTCTAAGTCGAAATGGCTATCACAAATGCTCATAACTGAATGATCAAAATGAGGGGGCCTCCTCTCTCATTTATAGCCTTTGCCTCTCTCAATCCCAAGGCTCAGCTCCTCCTGCGTGATTCCCTTCTTGCCACATGTGTCTTCCCTCCTGCGCAGTCCTCCATGTGTCTGTGTGGGCTCCATTTCTGCGTCCCCCTTTGGCCCCTTGGCTCCCCTTTAAGTCACAACGTTGTACTACTAGGAAGTGACTTTTTATTCTAAAAGTGAGTTATGTCCCCCTTCCTCACTTTTTTATTTACAAATAACTATAGAAGGCAAAATCTGGACAAAATCGAATATTCCAATTAGCCATGGCTAATTAGGAATATTACAACAATTTCTTCACAAATAAAATATTGCGGAAGCAAAAGTAGGAACTGAAAAATGTTAGCGCACACATAAAAATTGACACAGTTTTTTGGACAAATGTCCCCAGAAAAACCCAATGTTGGAAAACCGGTGCAATATCTAGGGGTTTTTATTATTATGCAACAATGAATTTTGAGTACAATAAATTTGGACGCCCAATTGGCAATCCAACTTGAGAGAAATACTGGCAAAATCACTTCAGGGAGTTTACCCTCTTCTCCAAGCAATCATGGCTCAAACTAACAACTAAAAAGCAAGTTGTCCAAACCCTTTATGTAGGCTCTGCATCACCTCTGCGCAACCTGCCACACGCTCAACCCCAAATTGATGCTAATCAAGTCATCCTACTTGTTGCTGACTGGGAAAGTGTCTCTCCTGCCTCCTAGAAAATCCTCTTGGCCTCTGGAAACTGAAACAACTTTCTCTCCAACAAAATCAAACTGCTGCTTGAAGCAACTGCGCAATCCCTATGTTGCTCCCTGTAGAAATAATTCGGCCTCCTCTCTTGCCTCTCTGGAACTGGAAAATATTCCCTCGGATCACTATCTCTGCTCCTTTCTAGCCTTGTGTTCTCTCTCTAGCTTGAACTCAGCTGTTGGCTAGCTCGAACTGCCCAAGGAGCTCGCATTGTTGGCTTTCACTCAATGTTTTGTGTGTTTCACCATCTACCGATAGACCTCTTATTATAATCTCTAATTGGGACTCCAACAGCGAAGATTAAACCTTAACCAATGGCTGAGATCATCTCTAAATCGATCTGTGTGAGTTTCTAAAGAATTCTCACCTTTCTCAATTAATTATTATTAATTAATCGATTTCCCTAAGTTAGACTTAGACATTTTTAATTATTGATCAATTAATTTAATTGAGTTGTCTCTAGGTGGAATTTCCAAAAACAATTTCTGGGTTTTGGAGAGCTTCTATGTTTTAACCTCTCCACAAAAGCTTGAGACTAGAACACCATCCGATGCTACGAAAATAACACTCCCTCTTAGCGAGGAAGGTGTTCTCAAATCTCTCCAACTCTGTCTCTGTAACATCCTCCATCCACGTTGTTGATGTCTGACAAATGTAGTTGTCTGCCACTGTTCGCCAACCACTGTGCTAACTCTAATTCATCTACCACTAACTATAGATGAATCATGCTACATCTGTGCTACTGCTAACACTGCACTATACATCCTGTATTGTTGCCAACTTTGTAGCTACACTGTAACCCAACTAACACTCCTCAATTGTTGTTGCTACTACTGCAACTGAGAAGCATCCAAAATACTCTGAATCAACTCTATCTCTATACTGCAATTGTCTCCTGAGTCTCTGACTGCTACTAGCCTTTGCACTATCCATTGAGAAATTTGCATTGTTGCTGACTCTGACTGTTGTCAACACTACTTTGCGCTCCTCAACATCTGACTACAACTAGTCTGCAATTGTCATTCTGGCACTGACTGCACCAACTAACACTGATCCTCCTACTACTAAATACTCTAGGCCCCTTTAGCAAAGGTAATGATCCATGACGAAACACCATCCGATTTTCTCCTCTATGAACCCTGCCTAAATCTCTGCGCGACTCTGGGACTAAAGCTCCATATCGCCCCAACTCTCTCCTAGAGGTATAGTTGCATATGTGGCAAAAATCTTCCTCCAACTAGGAGGATACCTTGTTTATCTCTGCGGATGCTGCCACCTGATCCTACTTCTCCTTCTTGTCCTTATTCCTCTCAGGACACTGAGTACTATAGTGGCCAAACTCGCCACACCCAAAGCACTTGATCTTAGATAGATCCTTCTTCTTTTTCTCTGCCTACAAGCCTTGTCCTTGACTGGGACTTTTTGCTTTCCCCGATGATGCAAGGGTCACATTGTCTTCCTCCTTCACACCCTTTGATTCATTTGCTACTACTTCCGTTGATGGAGCTCCTTACTAGAGCTCGCCTCATCTCCTCCTATGAGAGATCATCAGATATCCAATCCCACCCAAGCAACGTATCTCATCCTAAACTTCCTTAAACGGAATTCTCACAATCCTCGGTGACACTGTTGAGGGCCAACCTCACCATCTCTGTAGGCGGAGGCGCCTCTCCTACAACTGCAAGTTCATCTCGGATATCCTGAAGTCTGGTGAGACAAGGATCAATGCCTTCACACTTCTTCATTCTAGTGTTCCTCAGCTTTTCTTTCAAGGGCATCTTCCGCTACTCGGAAAGATTCTGATATAGCCCTGAGAAACCATCCCACATCTCTTTGGTTGTGTACTTTTCCAGATATATGTGAGACTATATGGTCCAGGACTCCAACTAGGATCATCAGCTTCGCCTTAACCATCTCTTTCCTAAATTTTTTCAGCTGATCAACATCGATACGTTTTGCCAAAATGTTATTTGCATAGGTTTTAGGGCCATGCTCATATAACATGAAGGACATCCTAGCCTTTTTCAAATGATATAATTGGAAGCTCCCTCCAGCCTGTCCTGATCTCTAAGCCAAGTTGTGGCCATCTCTGCAAAAACTCGAACAGGGGTGGAAATCTCCCTCTCTTTCCCTGCTCGATTGTTAGCTGTGCTATTCACAATCTCTTCTGGAATGAGAAAAACTGCCTACTGCTACTGCCTTTTGCAACTGGAAATATTGGATTTTTGAACAAGAAACTCTTTGAGAGAAATTACCTTCGTGTGTGCACTTTCTCTTCCACTCGACACTAAATCTACTCTAGTAAACTACTACAAACCCTCTGTGCCCAGACAATTAATCTTCTCTGTGAAAATACTGAGTTGTTGCTCCCTCTGCCTACTGGAATCACCTCTTCAAACAAATCAGCCCTTCTTACTATCTGCAATTGGAAAATCGACCCCCTAACCAACAATTCGCAATGGTGGCTAGGAACTGCGCAACATCTGAAATTTTTGGCCTGTTGCTCCCTCTAAACAACGAAATTTTCCTCTTCTACATTATGAGCCTCTTGTCCGTCAAATGTGCTCTGATACCATGTGAAAATTCCTTGAAATGCAACAACTAGAAGTAATTCTTCTCAATGATAAATTAATTATGCAGTTTATTTTGTTGACAGCAAAACAACGAATTATTCACACTACAATTTCTTCACAAACAAAATATTGCGAAAGCAAAAATAGGAACTAAAAAATTGTAGCACACACATAAAAATTTATACAGTTATTTGAGGATAAATGTCCTCAGAAAAACCCAGTGTGGGAAAATTGGTGCAACAGCTGACGATTTTTATTATTATGTAGCTCTGAATTTTGATTACAATAAATTTGGATGCCCAATTCGCAATCCAACCTGAGAGAAATACTAGCAAACTCACCTAAGCGAATTTACCCTCGACTCCAAGCAATCTCGGCTCAAACTGAAAATTGAAAAGTGAGCCTTCCAAACCCTCTGCACAAGCCCTGCGTCACCTATGTGAAAGCTGCCACATGCTTAGCCGAGAGTTAATGCTAAGCAAGTCGTCTTGCCTGCTACTATCTGGGAAAGTGTCGCTCCTACCTCCTGGGAAATCCTCCCGGCCTCTGGAAACTGAAACGACTCTCTCCAACAAAATTGAACTGCTCACTGAAGCAATTGCGCAATCCCTGTGCCGCTTCCAAGAGAAATAATTCAGCCTCCTCTCTTGCATCTCCGGAACTAAAAAATCTTCCTTTCAATCACTATCTTTACCCCTCTCTAGCCCTACATCCTCTCTCTGGCTCAAACTCAACTGTTGGCTAGTTCAAACTGCCCAAGGAACACGCACTGTTGGCTTTCACTCACTGTTCTATGTGTTTCTCCATCTACCCATCGACCTATTTTTATAGTCTCCAATTGGGACTTCAACGACCAAGGTTAAACATTAATCGATAGATAAGATAATCTGCTAGTTGATCCATGTGAGTTTCTAGAGAATTATCACCTTTCTCAATTAATTACTATTAATTAATTGATTTTTCTAAGTTAGACTTAGGCATTTTTAATTATCAATAAAATAATTTAATTAAGCTGACTCTAGGTGGAATTTCCAGCAACGATTTATGGGTTTTGAAGAACTCTTGTGTTTTAGCCTCTCCACAAAGTCTCGAGACTAGAACACCATCTGATGCTACAAAAACTAACAACACATGAAAAATTCCAATAATTTTCAATGGTCCAAGCAATTTGCATTAATTAGGGCACATTTATTCACCATAAGGACAATTTCCATGCATTGGTGTTAATTTTAGGTATGTTCTATGCTTAGAGCAATTTATTTCAATTTTCATAGTTAGCTCAATATCTTTTCCAGATTAGCAATCACATCAGCGTTAAAGTAAACTGCAGATAGAACATAAACATAAATCGCAGAAGACAAGCCAAGACAAGAGGACACAAGATGTGGCGCTAGCTAGGGACAAACCCCAATGTGGGGAAACCCTTGATCAATTCTTCTTATATGTTCTTCAATAGTTCAGCACAGAGAGAGAGAGATAGTACATTTACAACAGAGGTCAACACTTTGACTTATCTAGATAAGAGCATAGATCATCTCTAAGAAGATGATACATGAGATCAATTGAAGACATGCAGCTTCAACTGATTCTCCAAGGTGACTCCTTCACCTATCGTTGTGTTGCATTTTGTCATCATGTTGCACCTAACCGCGTTGCACCATGCTGCACCCATTATCACTAGGTTGCATCTCATCACGCTTCATTAATCATGACTGTACACATCACTGTATATGGTTAAATAACTTCTTAAGAAATTAAACAAGTAGGTGAAATAAACCAGATAGTGCAAGATGAATTTCTAATGGGTTAGACTTACAAATTTCAACAACATGTATGTGGTACATCCATCAGGTGGTAGGAAGTATGTGACAGTGATGGAACAAAGTGGGGATCAAGGGGAATGCTCCAAGTCATATGTCACGGTACAAGGGTAGCTATGATGAGGGACGCCCACACTCAGGTATATGAGTGTTGGAGGGAGAAAATCGTGGTACATGATTTACCCAAGGCTTTGTTTTTCCACCCTTCTTCATATGCCTTTTTCCTTTGATTGATTTTTCTTAATAACTACTCGAGGCTCCAAGGGATGAGAGCATGATGTATAAAATATAGCAGTAGATACCCCCTTTTAATGTGGGGCATTTCATTGCCCACCAGGGATTGGGACAATCATGGGTTCCTTAATGTGGAGGGGGTTTCATCTAAGGCCCATAGGAACTAGGGTGATTACCATAAATGAGGGGTAGAGCTCATGTTGGCTTTTTTCCATGTTCTAAATTTGTATGTCTAGGCCATCTTTTTCATTTTGTGGTACATTTCCTATTGTGAGGGGCCAAATTATGCTTCTTTTCTTCTTTTTCGCTGCATCAACCTTTGGGGCATCATTCCAAGCCTGACCCAAGGTATGGACAATGGGAGGGGAAGGCTAACCCTATGTGGACCTAGTAGACACATGTGAACCTGGATGGGAAAAACGATGAATGGGGTTAAAATGAGCAGAAGGGAGTAATATATATGGTGTCGGGGAGCGGGACTTGTTACCACTCAAACCAACAGGGGACCTAAAGGGGTTCCTAAAATAGCAACCGCTAGGTCAACGGTAATTGTAGAGGCTTAGCCCACTGTCACCACAACTAAATCTCCCTCTTTTTACAGACTTTCATCGATGGGAGGAGTCCCGGTAGTGTAGGGATTCACTTGTAAATTATATGTCAATGGATAGGTGAGAAGTGACCTTGAAAACCCTTTCCCATGGATGGAGTGAAGAATGGAGCTTGCTTGCTTTTTTAAGCAAGGGACTTGGTCCACTAGGGATAAGGGGTGAGGATTGGGGGGTTGAGGGAGAAAGGATAGGCTTATGAACAAGTTTCTCAATCCCTATAATCCTTGGGAAAATTGGATTCCCAAATTTTCCTTGACAAATAGTTTTTATTGAGAAGTGGGACCACACAGAGCCAAGTGGACCCAAAGCAGGTTCGGGGATTGAATGCAACAACCAATGATGTTCCTATCCTGGAATAGGTGAGGGGAAAGGACCAAACAAGAATATTTACTTCAAAAGGTTGAACTGATCCTATTGAGTTCTATCCTTGGGGCTGCTTAGGCAAAAATCGATGCTAGAGTTAGGGTTTGGGATTCCTGAAGATTCCAATGTTAGGATTGCCTCAAATTTGGAGGAGAGGAAGGGGACCCACCAGCTCAGTAGCCTATAGGAGATCGTAGTTTTTCCTTGAGTAAATTCTCGGGAAATTGATGTCCTAGGTGACCTAATGGGGCTAGACCTAAGGGAAAGAGGAAAAGGGTAAAAAGAGGGTTAAAATGATCACCCTTTTTAAGGGATCAGTGCCTAAGTCACTTGGAGATATGGAGTCAAGGATAATGATGAGTAAGAACTTGGTTTCTTGATCAAGGAAGCCCAGAAAGTCAACTTCATCCAATGTTGAAAGAAAGAAAAGAAAAGTGACCTTCAAGCATTTATACTTCAAAGCAAACAATGCAAGCTTATCGAGACAACTAATATCTAAAACATTTCATTCACATAACATTGGCCCATACATTAAATTAGCTAAAACATGCTCAATTCCACATTTCGATTATGCAGCAACTAGCCCTAATTTTAGCAGTATGCAATAACAAGAATAATAACATCAAAATTCACTTACATCATTATAGAGTATATCCAACCAGAATTTCATTCATAAGACAAAGCTCCAAGAGAAGATAAATAGCCCAAATCCATACGTCAAAATTCCTCCATCTCCAGAAAATAACCTTCAAGGAAAAAATGTGAAGTTCCCTATGACTAGAGAAATCCCAAGACAAGTGATGATACAAATGAATGTATCTAACATCAATATATAGCCTCCTAAGGAGTTCGAATTAGCCTATGAGCCCCTAAAGATAAAATAATGTGCAAATAATAACTCCCAATGGTGGCAAGCCCACCATACTAGCTCATAATGTAAAAACAAGCCTCACAAGGGGCCAAATAATGATGTTTGCATGTCGTGGGGCCCTCTAAAGGCTCAATAACACCCTGAAGTGCCATCTTCAGGAATAAATCCCTCAAGATATGATGGACAAGGGAGTGGCCCTGTGTTCTTCAAGTAGTAGATCTATGGTGCTCTCACTGGGTCTGAGGACACATCAATGACCCCATGGGTCTCCATGTGAATCGGAGATGCCTGTAGATCCGCTAAAATGGTCCAAGTGGTGGAATGAATGCTGCCATGACATCGAACAAGTGTTGGGGCATCTGCCAAGAATGTGGGGCTCCTATGGGGGACTGTTGGGCATAGTGTACCAAGCATATCACCATCATCCCAAAAGTGGATCACTAGTAGTCTCTGGATATCCATGAAGATCTGTGGATTGATTTCTGTTGTTGCGGAGGCCCATGGATCTCTATGCACACCCTACATGTGCCAATGTAGACCTCTAGGGGTTAGGATATCATATAGGGAGACCAAACCCAAATGGAAACCACCTGTAATCTTGCATAAGATCCAATGCCTCCCATAGGCTTCCAGTACAACCAGTCATTAAAATAATCGGGTAAAAGAGCATACAAATCATGGATAACAAAGTGGGCACTTCATAATCGCATGCCCTTTTGTAGTGGGCTTTAGCATCTGCTAGTGTCTCCAAGCTCCGAAGGGGGTTAGCCAAGTACCTATTAGGTGGTTCCAACCCTTTAAAGGGATAGTATGTCCCAGGGTTGTGGGGGAGCGACTCCCCCCCACCCTCAAACCTGCGCTCGAATTGCAATCCCTTTGGGAGCGACCAGGGAGCGCACTCCCGAAATCGCTCCCGCATGGGAGCGAATTTCAGGAGCAAATCTGAGAGAGAAATTTTCGCTCCCTAGCCTTTTTTGCAATTTTTTTTTGGTAGTAACATTACAAATGCAATTTTTTTTCAAAGAAATAAATAATTTTTTAGTGGGGCAGCCTAATTATCAAGCCTATGGCCCTAGTATTTACTATTGATACGCGATTAATGGTAATGTTAAACTCTTGCCTATGGCCCTAGTATTGATATGTGATTCATGGTAATGTTGAATGCTTAAAGTAAAAGTGACATTCCCCTTAATCTTCATTTTCATCCTTTTACTTAAATTTTTAACATTACTATGAAATGACTCAGGATGTTTAAGGGTGGTTCCCACCTCATTGGATTTCATATGGAGAAAGTAGAATTTTAAATCTCATTCAAAATCCAGCAGACTTATCAGTTTTTCAGGATTTCAAGATTGGGGGGATTGCAATGTTTCCATTGGATTTTGTCATGTATTAGGGTATGTAACTCGTATTTAATGAAAATCACCAATCCCTCTATGTACCTTGATGTTAGTGACATTGGTTGTCGAACTCCTCTATCATGACTCTACTAAAAATGTAACCATCACACGAACAAAAATTTGACTTGACATGCTATGTTTTTCTATCTTATGTTATCGAGGGCGATATTAATGACAAAGATTGATTTTCCAACAAGACTCAAAAATTAGACATTTCTCGTGGCGGCAAGAGACCCAATCATTAGCAATAGATAATATATTTACATGTCTTTTCTAGTTTCTAATAGTTTTTATAACTGTTGACCCTTTCATATTTATTATGATATTTTTTGTAAACAATATATGACAATTTAAGTTTGAAGTTTGAATTTGGCAATTATAACTCATTGATAACGAATTATGAATATGATGCTTTGTGAAAGTTGAAAGTTTTTTCATTTCATTTCATTTTATAACATTTCATTTCCTGTTAGATATTATTTGTTGTAATGGTTACACTTAGCTTACAAGTACACCTTTGGTGATCAATAATGATAAATGTTATATATTGAATTTTGAAAGCTTAAAACTTTAAGATTGATGAATCATGATTCATGAGACTCAATATGTTGTATGTTACTTACTCATGGACATGGTTGATGAAGAGATGAGTCGTGATTCATGAGACTCAATATGTTGTATGTTACTAACTTGTGGACGTGGTTAATGAAGATTATAACTTCTATATGATTGTTGTTATATGGTTCAATGTATGTTTTTTATATGTAATTCATCATTCTACATGTTTTTGTTGACATATATGCATCAAAATATAAAAAATATATAAAAAACGCTCCAGGATTCGCTTCCAAACAAGGAGCTTTTGAAAATGTCAATCCCGCTCCCAAGTAACCTTGGTATGTCCAAGGTACATCCCTCTAATGAGGGTGGCAAGTGACAAATAAGTGGAATGGAATAGGAAATGAGGGGCAATCCTCGGCCACATAGTGGGGCATAGGGATAGCTAGATAAAGGGAAGCCCACACCTGGGTATGTAATGTGTAGGAGGGAGAAATCATGGTACATGAGGTGCCCCGACCTTGATTTTTCCACCCTTTTTTATATGCCTTTTTCCTTTTATGAATTTCTTTAATTAACTAATGGGGCTCAAAGGAGAAGAGCATGATGTGTAAAATATAACAATGATTACCTCCTTTAAGGTAGGGTGGTTCATTGCCCTCCATGGGTTGGGACAATCACGGGTTCCTGAATGATAATGGAGGCTCATCTAGGGCCTATGGAACCAGGGTGATGGCCATGGATTGGATAGAGCTCATGTGTCGGCTTTTGCCCACGTGCTAATTATTTTTGTCTCGACCATCTTTTACATTTTATGGTACAATTTCCTGTTAAATGTGGCCAATTATGCTTTTTCTTCTTTTTTTAGTTGCTTCAACCTTCGAGGCATCATTCTAGGCCTGACCCAGGGTGGGGGAAAGGGGATAGGGAGGCTAGCCCTATGTGGACCCTATTGACCACTACATGTCAACTTCCCATAGCAGTACACCCCCTTCTTCGCAAAAGGGATAACGCTTAATCGACATGTCCGTGCCATTTGACAGTCATCGTCGACCTGATCATGTTATGTTGTAAACCCAGTCTGCATGTGTGAATTGTAAATAATCTTAGTAGAGTTGAGTCATGTATGTAAATTGCCTAGGTGGACCTAATTTTCTAGTGATAATCTACGTTCCGGAAGGTTTTTTGTCTCACCAATCCATGATCTGCAGAGTTTTCCTTCAGCCTAACCCCAAAGCCGGAATGAATTTTGTCATTAAAATGTTAGGGGAATCCTAGTGTGTTGATCTGCTAGATTATATTTGGTCGCAGAATTGGATGGTCCATGAGGGTCTATGTCAAATGGGTTTTCCCCCTTGAGATGTAAAATTGTAAAAGTCATGATGTAAAGTGTCTTGAGGGTTAGAAAATGTTTTAATCCCCTCATAAGTCCTAAGTCCTAGGTCCTAGGTAATTTTTCCAAAGGCTAAGTTCGAGGATCCAAAAAATAAAAATTAAAGAAATTAAAAAATAAATAAAAATAATAATAAAATTTAAAAAATAAATAAAAATTGAAAAATAAATAAATAAATAATAAAATAATAATAAGTCAAATTTTTGAGTAAATAAATGCAGAATTTTAATTGTTTAATATATTAAAATGCATTTAAAAATTCGACGGATGAGATTAAAAGAAATCTTGATCCTCATCGACGGTCGAGATTAGTTTGACATGGATCACTCGAACTAGCCGTTGGGAATTTTTCCTTTAAATAGGGTGCTAGGGGTCATTTGAGATCAGATTTGATCTGAGAGTCTGGTGCTAAAGAAAGCTCTCTTGTAGTCATTTTTTGTGCAATAAAGAAAGACTTTGGGGTTGAAATCTTGTTGGTGTTACTCTTCTGGAAATGTTGTAAGATGTTTTATTTTTCTGCATAATTTTATTTTCAGCCATTGATAATAGCTTGATGAAGATTGATTTAGGCACAGGTATCTTGTCTGATCTCTGGGGTTTGAATGATAGTTTAAACTTTAGATTCTGAAATATAATGGCAGATATCCCCATTTGATCTGGATTTCACTATTGTTTTCTCCCTCTATGTTAATGGTTTATTTTAAGCTGTGCAGGAAATCCTTTTTTTTTAGATTACCGGGTGTTCGGGGAAGTTCTCGGTTGAACCAGCCAACTCTCGGATTGCGTTTTCTGAAAGAGCCCAACTAGTTTTGATCCCAGGCTTATCATTTGAAATTTTTTTATGAATGCATGAAAGGGTTTTCTGAAGCACATCATATTAAATTTAAAATTCTGAAAATATTTCTGCGACATAATGATAAATCTGGCTATCTAGAGTCTTCAGTTTGTAAATACTGTAATTATTTAGCTGATTTAGGGTTTTCTATTTTGTTCCTTGCACATATTATTTTTGGATGTTCTATTTTTTTTTGCCATTGCAGGTTGCAGGTACAGATCTTAAAAAAATTTCAGGGTTTCCATCAAGCAATTTGGAGCAGGAAGGATTTAAAATTTTGATCAGGTTTCTGGACTGCGGGTCTGGAACCTGCCTTTTTTATTTTTCACTATTGCCTGGGGTTTTATTGATGCAGAAAAAATTTTGATCAAGTTTCTGGGCTGCAGGTCTGCAACCTGTGTTTTTTATTTTTCACTATTGCCTGGGGTTTTATTGCTGCAGAAAAAATTTTGAAATTTTTTTGAGGGGCTACAGTTTTTTGCTGCTGTCAATGCAGCTGTCATTCAAATCAAATTTCGATGCTCTTGCATCCCCAATCTTCACGCTTCATCTTTTCCTTGAACCTTCACGCAACATCCTGCTCCAAATCATTACGCAACATCCATTACATTCCAAACCTGCACGAAAATCTAGCTCCCTTTCTTCATTCACCCAAATCTCCATTTTTATACGCTACCCCTTACCTCACCATCCCTACGTTTGACTTCCAGCCTGCGGCAAGCTTGCCTCTTCACGCTGCTGTTGTTGCGTTTCCATGCTTGAGCTCCGTCAAACCTGCAGCAAACCTGTGCAGCCTTCCCTACAACGTTGTACCTTCGCTCCTCACCAACGTTGCTCACAACCTGCACACACACAAAAGCAGCAGTCTGCACTTCTACCTCTCCGCGTGCCTTCCTCCATCTGCGTGATTTAGTTTAGGAGGTGCGTTTTAAGTTTTTGTAAAGTTTTGATTTTGGTTAGTATAGTCTGTCGTATATGCGTCATAGTTTTCTTTTCATATTTAGTTTTCATTTCATTAAAATTTATAGTTAATATACCTTCAAGTTAATTTTAAAATCTATGTACATATGCTGGTTAAGTTAACGTACTTTTTTTTTTTGTATTTGGATGTTAAGTTTTAGAATTAGATTATTATTAACGCATTAGATTTTGGTTCTTTTTTTAGAATTTTAAAATCATAAAAAAGAAAAAAAAAAAACAAAAACAAAAACAAAAACAAAAACAAAAAAAAACAAAACAAAACAAAAAACAAAAAAATTAAAAAATATAAAAAAGACATCTTAAAGTTTTTTTTTTTTTATTTTTTTTAGATTTTAGATACATTTTATTTTAGATTTTGTATAGTTAGGCTTTAGTTTAGACTGTAATTTTAGTTCTGTTTTATCTAAAATATATATAAAAAAATCATAAATGGCTTAGAATAAAATAAAATAAAATAAAAAGGGTTCCTTTTCATTTTTTTGAGTTGGATCTTAATTTATAATTTAAAAATAAATAAATAATAATAAAAGGTTAAAAATATTATTTTTAAGTTATATTTAAATTTAGATTTAATTTTTAAAAGTTTGATTTTAAATAAAATCATAAAATCATAAAAAAAATTAAAAATTAAAAATTAAAAAAGGGCATAAAAAGGTTTCTTTAGGCTTTCTTTTAGGATTAAATTTTAGATCTAGTTTAGTTTTTTTTATTTGATTTACTTTTAGGTCTGAGTTTTATTTCTTTAGAATTTAGATTTAGTCCTCATTTTTTAAATTTAGTTTAGTTTTATTTTATTTTAGAACAAATCAAAAATAATAATAATAATATAGATATATATATATATATATATATATAAACAAAAAATAAATAAAATATTTGAAAAGCCTAATTAAAAATTGAAAATTCATTTTCATGTCCTTTTTCTGTTATGCGATTAATATTTATCATTTTCATATAGTTAAATGTGCTTAAATATTTATCTAAAGTTAGCTATATGAAAGTGGTAACTGATCAGCGTTTAAATTTTATGATCATTTAAAGCATTTGATTTTTCTTAAAATTTAATTGCTGGATCCTTATTAAGGCATTGTGCGTCTGTTGAATATCTTGCATTCTGCTTGGGTGATTTGATAATAATGATCGTTTTACATGGTTTATATTTCTGCAACATTTAATAAATAATCATTTAATCATTAACTCCACAAGACACTAGTACATTAATTCCCAAAATCAATCACGTACTGGTATCGCCTTATTGTGTCTCCCAACCCAACTGGTCCACCTTCATCCCATAGGGTCTACCCCCCTTAGCCTCGGGAGACGGCTTAAACGAAGAGATCGGGGATCAGGGTGACAGCCCCAGTCTAAGCATTGTTGCACTGCCTGGACAATCTGTGCGACAACATTTTTTGCCGCTGTTGCCAGGGATAGAGTTTTTTTGTCCTTGATTTATTCGACATTCATCATTCTTTCATCTTTCTCATCTCCCATTTGAGCTGGCAGAGTTAACATTTTTTGGCATCATTTGGATTTTTTCATCACCTTATCTTTCGTCATATCAGCAACTTCTCTTCAGTTCGTTTCTTGTTTGGGTGGCGACTCCATTTATTTTATTTTTCCCAGGCAAGAAGCCTCCCTCATATCTGCATGTTTGTTGCTTTTCGAATCCTAGAATTAGATTCATTATTCAAGTGGCGACTCCACTTCTTTCATCTAGTGATTTTCTTGAGCAGAGATCTCGTTCTATCATCCATTTGGTCCCTCGTTATTCATCATGGATTATTCGTTTAAACCATGTCATTTTACTGATAATCTCCATGATTTTCTGGAAGAAGCCATTTCTAAATTATTTTTGTTCTCAAGTGGTGATTCAGTCGCTGTTAGAAAACATTTAAACAAGTTTACTTGTGTAATGAACATATATTGTAGACTTCCTCAATATAATCATGAAGATGTCAAAATGCGTCTATTTCTCAGTTCTTTAAAGGGTGATGCTTTGAACTGGTTTAATAATTGTCCTGAAGATTCTTTCACTTCTTTACAAGACATTGTCGATGCTTTTAAAGATAGATATGGTGAACCAGATAACTCGCCTTGTGCCCCTAAAATTGTGCAACAAAATGAAAGTAATCTTGTAAAAAGTCCAGCTGTCGATGAAAGATTTCAAGACAATTCTTCATATCAAAATGTGCCATCCACCTGTACCATTGCAGATCAAATCCATGATAGTGGAAAAGCAAGGACAAATTGTAAAAACAGTGTTGACAATGAAAAGGAAGATTAGAAGCAAATTATACAAGAACTAATGCGGCTGGTAAAAAATATGGAGATCAATCAAACTAATTACGCCAATGATGTGAGAACTTTATGCACCCACATGGAAAAACGTAATAAGGAGATGGAGATCATGAAAATTAAACACTTTGATTACATAACCGACATGCAAAATCAACATGCTAAGGAAATTGAGGCCATGAAAACTAATAATGACACAGAAATTAGTTTTATGCAAAGCAAGTTATCAGGCTTAGAGGAAAATATGACGACCATGAAAGCTAATCATGATAAGGAAATTAATTCTACGCAAAATAAATTATTGACCATGGAGGAAGACCATGCCAGTGAAATCAGTGCTATGAAGGTTAAACACTCTAGTCAGATAGATGCCATTAAAATACTAGTTCAGAAATTTCAACAGCTGTCAGGGAAGGAAAGAAACCAAGGAACATCAATAGATCAAGAGCCTCCTTATCTGTTACAGCAAGCTCCATCATATTATGAGGTCCTTTGTTCCACTGAAAAGTGGATAATTTAAGGTGACCTGGATAAAAGGGAAATTAGTAATTAGATTGATGCTCACACGGTTAATCCACCAGTCATTGAAGATCAAGTTATAACTCATGGCACCTGTGAGATTGATCCATCATCTTTGGCAGGGCAGATGCAGAATGAAGAAAGACGTGTCACACATATCTTACATACTTCATCTGAGAGCTTTGAAGTAGAAAATTCCATGTCATCAGTAATACAGTCTGCCAAGAATAAAAAGCGCAAGAGAAAGAGAACGAGAAGAAGATTTGATGCATTAGACGGCCTCGAGCAGCTTGACTTTCGAATAGTAAAAACTCCTACCATATGTAGCAGGTTCAGAAATTTCAACAGCTGTCAGAGGATGAAAGAAACCAGGGAACGTCAATAGATCAGGAGCATCCTTATCTGTTACAGCAAGCTCCATCATATTATGAGGTCCTTTGTTCCACTGAAAAGTGGATAATTGAAGGTGACCTGGATAAAAGGGAAATTAATAATTAGATTGATGCTCACACGGTTAATCCACCAATCATTGAAGATCAAGTTATAACTCATGGCACCTGTGAGATTGATCCATCATCCTTGGCAGGGCAGATGCAGAATGAAGAAAGACGTGTCACGCATATCTTACATACTTCATCTGAGAGCTTTGAAGCAGAAAGTTCCACGTCATCAGTAATACAGCCTGCTAGGAAGAAAAAGCGCAAGAGAAAGAGAACAAGAAGAAGATTTGATGCATCAGAAGGCCTCGAGCAGCTTGACTTTCGGATAGGAAAAACTCCTACCATATGTAGAATTGGACATGGCATATCCGACAAGCAGCCGACAGATTTGCCTGAAAGCAGGCAAATGCTCAGTATACACTATATTGAACACATCTGATGCCATGGGGCATCCTTTGTATTGTATTTCTAACCCTACTCCTTGTTTTTCAACATTTTCATTTCTGTTTTAGGATTAGATTTATTTTTTCATGTTGTTAGACTAGTTAATAAATGAAGAGCTTATATCTTTCATGTGCTTAATGTTATATGATGATTCTTGAATGGACGCTACTTATTTCTATTGTGTGTTGCGTGGATGCAGATTCTAGATTCTCACATTCCTACAGTGCAGCAACGTGTCCCCAAGTAGAGCCAGATGTTGACCACTACGTGTCAACTTCCCATAGCAGTACACCCCCTTTTTTAGCAAAAGGGATAGCGCTTAATCGACATGTCCGTGCCATTCGACAGTCATCGTCGACCTGATCATGTTATGTTGTAAACCCAATCTACATGTGTGAATTGTAAATAATCTTAGCAGAGTTGAGTCATGTATGTAAATTTCCTAGGTGGACCTAGTTTTCTAGTGGTAATCTACGTTCCGGAAGGTTTTTTGTCTCACCGATCCATGATCGACAGAGTTTTCCTTTAGCCTAACCCCAAAGCTGGAATGAATTTTGTCATTAGAATCTTAGGGGAATCTTAGTGTGTTGATCTGCTAAATTATATTTGGTCACAGAACTGGGTGGTCCATGAAGGTCTATGTCAAATGGGTTTTCCCCCTTGAGATGTAAAATTGTAAAAGTCATGATGTAAAGTGTCTTGAGGGTTAGAAAATGTTTTAATCCCCTCATAAGTCCTAAGTCCTAGGTCCTAGGTAATGTTTCCAAAGGCTAAGTTCGAGGATCAAAAAAATAAAAATTAAATAAATTAAAAAATAAATAAAAATAATAATAAAATTTTAAAAATAATTAAAAAGTAAAAAATTAAATTAAATTAAATTAAAAAAAAATAATAATAGAATAATAATAAGTCAAATTTTGAGTAAATAAATGCAGAATTTTAATTGTTTAATATATTAAAATGCATTTAAAAATTCAATGGATGAGATTAAAAGAAATCTTGATCCTCTTCGATGGTCAAGATTAGTTTGACATGGATCACTCGAACTAACCGTTGGGAATTTTCCTTTAAATAGGGTGCTAGGGGTCATTTGAGATCAGATTTGATCTAAGAGTCTGGTGCTAAAGAAAGCTCTCTTGTAGTCATTTTTTGTGCAATAAAGAAAGACTTTGGGGTTGAAATCTTGTTGGTGTTACTCTTCTGAAAATGTTGTAAGATGTTTTATTTTTCTGCATAATTTTATTTTCAGCCATTGATAACAGCTGGATGAAGATTGATTTAGGCACAGGTATCTTGTCTAATCTCTGGGGTTTGAATGATAGTTTAGATTCTGAAATATAATGGCAAGTATCCCCATTTGATCTGGATTTCACTATTGTTTTCTTCCTCTATGTTAATGGTTGATTTTAAGCTGTGCAGGAAATCCTTTTTCTTTAGATTACCGGGCGTTCGGGGAAGTTCTCAACTGAACCAGCCAACTCCCGGATTGCGTTTTCTGAAAGAGCCCAGCCAATTTTGATCCCATGCTTATCATTTGAATTTTTTTTTTTATGAATGCATGAAAGAGTTTTCTGAAGCACATCATATTAAATTTAAAATTCTGAAAATATTTATGTGACATAACGATAAATCTGGCTATCTAGAGTCTTCAGTTTGTAAATACTGTAATTATTTAGCTGATTTAGGGTTTTTAGTTTTGTTCCTTGCACATATTATTTTTGGATGTTCTATTATTTTTTGCCATTGTAGGTTGCAGGTACAGATCTTAAAAAATTTCAGGGTTTCCATCAGGCAATTTGGAGCAGAAAGATTTAAAATTTTGATCAGGTTTCTGGGTTGTGGGTCTGCAACCTACATTTTTTATTTTTCACTATTGCCTGGGGTTTTATTGCTGCAGAAAAAATTTTGAAATTTTTTTTTGGGGCTACAGTTTTTTGCTGCTGTCAATGCAGCTGCCATTCAAATCAAATTTCGATGCTCTTGCATCCCCAGTCTTCACGCTTCATCTTTTCCTTGAACCTTCACGCAGCAGCTTGCTCCAAATCATTACGCAACAGCCATTACATTCCAGACCTGCACGAAAATCCAGCTCCCTTTCCTCATTCACGCAAATCTCCGTTTTTATATGCTGCCCCTTACCTCGCCGTCCCTCTGTTTGACTTTCAGCCTGCGGCAAGCTTGCCTCTTCACGCTGCCGTTGTTGCGTTTCCATGCTTGAGCTCCGTCAAACCTGTAGCAAACCTGTGCAACCTTCCCTTCAACGTTGTACCTTCGCTCCTCACGAACGCTACTCACAACCTGCACACACACAAAAGCAGCAGTCCGCACTTCTGCCTCTCCGCATGCCTTCCTCCATCTGCATGGCTTAGTTTAGGAGGTGCATTTTAAGTTTTTGTAAAGTTTTTATTTTGGTTAGTATAGTCTGTTGTATATGCGTCTTAGTTTTCTTTTCATATTTAATTTTCATTTCATTAAAATTTATAGTTAATATACCTTCAGGTTAATTTTATAATCTATGTACATACGCTAGTTAAGTTAGCGTACTTTCTTTTTTTTGTATTTGGATGTTAAGTTTTAGAATTAGATACAGTGATATGGGGTTTAACGATAAGTTTCGTTGGGTGAAACCCACGAGATGAGGGTTCAAATCTCATTGAGTATATATATGACCTGTTGTGTCTTGGCTAGAAGAGTAGGCGACCCCATAGCAGACGTCTCGGCTTTTGTTGAGGCATAAGTTTCCTGCTATTGTGCGGCTTGCAGGTGCTTGCACGTAGCCTAGGTTTATAGTGGCAGCCAGTTAGATTTGATCCCGGGTCTATTCAGGATAACTCTCACCAGTTACCGATTATCCTAGATTTAAAAAAAAAAAGTTTTGGAATTAGATTATTATTAACGCATTAGATTTTAGTTCTTTTTTTAGAATTTTAAAATCATAAAAAGGAAGAAAAGCAAAAAATTAAAAAATATAAAAAAGGCATCTTAAAGGTTTTTTTTTTTTTTTAGATACATTTTATTTTAGATTTTGTATAGTTAGGCTTTAGTTTAGACTGTAATTTTAGTTCTGTTTTATCTAAAAACTATATAAAAGATATAAAAAATCATAAATGGCTTAAAATAAAAAAATAAAAAATAAAAAGAAATTAAAAAAAGGGTTCCTTTTCATTTTTTTTGTGTTGGATCTTAATTTAGAATTTAAAAAGAAAAAAATAATAAAAGGTTAAAAAGATTATTTTTAAGTTAGATTTAAACTTAGATTTAATTTTTAAAAGTTTGATTTTAAATAAAATCGAAAAATTAAAAAAAAAAAAAAAAAAAAATTATAAAATTAAAAAAAGGCATAAAAAGGTTTCTTTAGGCTTTCTTTTAGGATTAAATTTTAGATCTAGTTTAGTTTTTTTTATTTCATTTATTTTTAGGTTTGAGTTTTATTTCTTTAGAATTTAGATTTAGTCCTCATTTTTTAACTTTAGTTTAGTTTTATTTTATTTTAGAACAAATCAAAAATAATAAAAATATATATATATATATAAACAAAAACAAAAAAAATGAAAAGCCTAATTAAAAATTAAAAATTCATTTTCATGTCCTTTTTCTGTTATGGGATTAATATCTATCATTTTCATATAGTTAAATGTGCTTAAATATTTATCTAAAGTTAGCTATATGAAAGTGGTAACTGATCAACATTTAAATTTTATGATCATTTAAAGCATCTTATTTTTCTTAAAATTTAATTGCTGGATCCTTATTAAGGCATTGTGCGTCTGTTGAATATCTTGCATTCTGCTTGGGTGATTTGATGATAAATGATCGTTTTACATGGTTTATATTTCTGCAACATTTAATAAATAATCATTTAATCATTAACTCCATAAGGCACTGGTACATTAATTCCCAAAATCAATCACGTACAGGTATCGCCTTGTTGTGTCTCCTAACCCAACTGGTCCACCTTCATCCCATAGGGTCTACCCCACTTAGCCTCGGGAGACGGCTTAAATGGAGAGATCGGGGATCAGGGTGACAGCCCCCGGTCTGAGCGTTGTCGCGCAGCTTAGACAATCTGTGCGACAACAGACCCAGAATGGGAATGTGGACCCAGGTGGAAGAAATGATGAATGGGGATATAATGAGTGGGAAGGGAGTATTATATCTGAGTAAAGGAGCGGAACCACGCACCCAAAGTCAAGGTTTCCCAAGTAGTACCACCCTAGAACCAAATGGTCAATTAAGGAGATCCCACGGGACTAAGATTCAAGGGTAACAACCAAAAGCAATCAAGGAGACGAGTACAAACTAAGCCCATTGTTTCCGCCAGATACCCCCACTAATCCATACCTAGAAGTATCCATGATAAGTAAACCCAATACTCAATTATCAAATGACAAGACATGCCTTTAGATTCGGGAGGCCCACCTTCAGACATACAATCAATACAGGTGGGTGAGGGACCACATGGCTGGCTCAGGTGGCAAAGAAATGGCACAACGAGCTAGTGGGAGGCATCAAGGGTCTGCTGGATGTCGACTGCGACTCACCATGGAGAAAATTTCTCCTAGGGATGTTGCCCACAAAGTGGTGGGTAAGAGGACCACGTAACCAAAATCGGGATTTCCCATGTAGTGTCAACCCTAAAGCTAATGGCTAGTAAAGGAGATCCCATGGGACTAGGATACAAGGGTAACCACCCAATTGAGAAGAGGAGACAAGAGTACAGACCAAGCTCACTCTTTTTGCTAAATCCCCCCACCAATCTATGCCCAAAGGTGTCCATGATAAGTAAGGAAATTTACTCAACCATTCTAATGGAAAGCCATACCTTCAGGGTTGAGAGGCCCACCTTCAAACATGTGATCATAACAAATGGGCGAGGGACCACATGGCTGGCTCAGGTGGCAGAGATAATGGCACATCGAGCTATCTGGTGGCTGCAAGGGGTTGATAATTTCCTCCCTCGGATCTCTCTCTGCCTCCTCTGCTGAGTATTCCCGAATCAGGAGAAATCTCCAACTGGAACTATCCTTGCCCCTCACTACAAGAAATCGCTTTCGAATCTCTCTGACAACTGTTGCGCTGCTCTCTTCAGAAATTCGATCTCTAATCTCCACCTCGATGTGTTTTCCAAATGCCCATCAAGATTCCTCTTATAATCCTTCTGTTGAGAACAAGTAAGGGAATTTACTCAACCATTCTAATGAAAAGCCATACCTTCGAGGTTGGGAGGCCCACCTTCAAACATGTGATCATAACAAATGGGCGAGGGACCACATGGCTGGCTCAGGTGGCAGAGATAATGGCACATCGAGCTATCTAATGGCTGCAAGGGGCTAATAATTGCCTCCCTCAGATCTCTCTCTGCCTCCTCTGCTGAGTATTCCCGAATCAGGAGAAATCTCCAACTGGAACTATCCTTGCCCCTCACTACAAGAAATCACTTTCGAATCTCTCTGACAACTGTTGCACTGCTCTCTTCAGAAATTTGATCTTTGATCTCCACCTCGATGTGTTTTCCAAATGCCCATCAAGATTCCTCTTATAATCCTTCTATTGAGAACTAACGGCCCAGATTAGATTCTAATCAATGGCTCAGATCATTTTGGCTTGATCCTCATTTTCTTCTAGAAGTTTCACCCACAGTTAGATTAATACCCTTTAATTATTTTAATTCCCTAAGTTTAGACTTAGGCCTCCATTAAAAATAATTAATTATTTTAATAAAACTGTCTACGGGTGGAATTTCCCAAAACGATTTTTGGGTATTGTGGAATACTTGTGTTCAAGCCTCCCTGCAAATTTTGAGGCTTAGAGCACATCCGATGCTACCAACAATCAACACCTATTAGGCGGTTTCTACTTTTAAAGGGGATAATATGTTCAAGGTACATCCTTTAAAAGGTTATGGTATGTGATAGAGAGGTGGATGAAGTAGGGGATGCGAAGGGGCAAACTTGGGCCACATGCTAGGGTACAAGGGTAGCTAATAAAAGGGAAGCCCACACTTGGGTCTATAATGTATAGGAGGGAGCAATCATGTATAATGTATAGGAGGGAGCAATCGTGGTACATGAGGTGCCCGTGTGAAAATTCCACAACCGAAATCCTACTGCATCATATGGAAATTATTCTCCTAATTGTTATTTTAATTTTAACAATTTATTTATTGTTTCCTACAGCAAATACGGAATAACTCACACTGCAACCTACAAAGTAAAATTGCGGAATAATAAACGCTAGAAGAAATGCTAGCATACACACATAAAATGACAGTTATTTTTAGACCAATGTCCCCGGAAAAAACCCAACTTGGGAAAACTGGTGCAGCAATGAGGGTTTTATTGTATTATGCAGCAATGAAACCTAATTACATCTATGGATGCCCAACTGGAAATCCAAACAACAAGAAAATTTGGGCAAAATACTGAAGGGAATTACCCTTCTCCCACAAGCAATCTCTGGCTCTGCTTTCCCTATCAAAACTCGGCCTCTTGGAGCTTTGCATCAACCTTTGCACTGCTCTGCGTAGTTAGTTGGACGACTTGCTTCGGGATGGGCTCTGATGAAGTCATTCTGCCTTTGGATGCTAAGGAAATCGTCTCTCCGACCCTCTGGGACTTCTTCTCGACCTCTGGAACTAAGAATGATTTTTCCTTCCTCCAAATCAAACTGCCTCACTGAAGCAATTACGCAGTCTCTCAGCGCTGCCTCGCTAGGATAACTCAACCCTCTTATTGTTGCCTTTCCGGATCTAGAAAACCTTTCCTCCGGATCACTGTCCCTACCGCTCACTCATTGCTTCAATCTCACTAGCTCTCTCTCCCACAACTTACTTCTCCTACTCTGGAAAGCGATCTGCTAAAGAAATCGAACCTCTAAAGTGTGAAAAATCAGTGACTCGATTCCTACTGCAGCAAACAGATGATATTTCTCATATTTGTTAAATTACTTTGAACAAATTACTTGCAATTTTCTACAGAAATATCGAAATACATACACTGCATCCTACACAAAATAAAATACTGCGAAAACTAAACACTGCACTCGAGAAAAATAAACACACTCAATTACACTGTTGTTTTTGGACAAATGTCCCCGAAAAAAACCCAATGTGGGAAAACCGGTGCAATAGCTGAGGGTTTTATTATTATGCAGTTGTAATCTAAGTACAAATCATTAGATGCCCAAACTGGGAATTTGATACAGAGAATAAACTAGAAAAGAGGTAGTGAGAAAAATCTCACACTGTCACTGGCGATCCGAATTTTATCCGAGCTCTGGATGGATAGCCCTACACTGCCTCTGCATCAGCCTACACAAATTTGTATCACAGCCTCTAGGGACTGCGTCACCTCCTCCTCTGATCTTCTGTTGGCTGGAAACTTGACCCTTTGGCCCTCCGATCTCACACCTCGGCTTCCGACACTAGATCTCCACTGCTCCTCAACAGAATTTTAGACTCTCTCTGAAGCACTGTGCTGCCTCTCTCAACCTCTCTCTGCCTTCTCTGCCTTGCACTCCACGGAACTGGAAAATCTCCTCCGATCTACTATCCCTACCCCTCCCTCACAGCTTCGACTTTACCTGAATCACTTCCGACAACTCATAGCTGCTACACAAGAAATCGACTTCCCAACAAAATTGAATTGCACAAGTGTGTTCTCCAAGTGCCCATCGAACTCCTTATAATCTCTCATTGGAGCACCAATAGCCAAGATTAAAACATAATCAATGACTAAGATTAACTGGGAGTTGATCCTCGTCTTCTTCTAGAAGATTTGCACCAAATTTAATTAATACCCTTTAATTAACCAGATTTCCTAAGTTTAGACTTAGGGAACCATTTAAAAATGTTAATTATTTTAATTAAATCATCTCTAGGTGGAATTTTCCCAAATGATTTCTGGGTATTGTTGAATGCATGCGTCTTAGCCTTTATGCAAAATGTTGAGGCTAGAGCACATCCGATGCTATAGAAATCAACACTCCCTCTTAGCGAGGAATAAGCTCTTTTTCTACAACTGTCTGAAGCATCAGTCTATCTTTGCACCATCTCCTGTTGCGTCGCTGATGTCTGGTTGTTGCTACCCACCAACCACTACGCAACTCCGATTATTGCATCCGTGTTGCTACTGGGCTTGCTAAACTGCTGCCAACATTGCATCTACACTGCAACCTTCTCCATCTGCTGCTGCTACAACTGCAACCACTGCAATAGAAAAGCATTCAAAATAATGAATCAACTGTGGTCAGTATGATGCATCATTGTCCAAGTTCTGACTGTTGCTAGCCTCTGCACTGACACTAAAGCCTCTACGTTGTTTTTGACTCTGCACTGCTGCCAACTCTACCCTGCGCTGCTCAATCTCTAACCTGCTACTAGCTATTGCATCTGTGTAATGACCCACTTATAGTAAATTAAAATTTATGAAATCAAATAAAATTAATTAAATTATAAATTATAAATTAAATAAATTAAAATTAAATCATTAAAATAAATAAATAAACTTTATTTCAAATTAAGATATTCAAATAAAATCAAATCAGATTTTGTTTATAAAAATCAACACGTATCATACTTTGGACACGGTGATGGAGGATGTCGGTAAATGAAAACTTATAAGAAGGAAGGGACGGTTGGAGGCAAGGGGGAGAAAAACAGGAGGAAAGTTTATACACAGAGAGTTTGTTTATCATCAGGAACAGTTAGGCCTTGCTTGTTTTGAGGTTTCTGGGCACGGGGGAACAGTCTACTTCAACTGAGAAGCTTACTGGACCGAGTAGCGAGGTTCTGCTCAGTTTGGCTAGGTGGTTTCGGTCTTTTGGTAACCGAAGCAGGAGTAGTTTGAAGCATCATCGACCGTAGGATTACAGGTAAGTACTCTCATTGGTTCTATTAGTTAAATTTATAAAATTTAGGAATTTTTATCACGGGATCATGATGTTTAATTTTAGAAGCCTTTACTGTCTCTGCAATGGCTGTAATATTCTGTTATTTCATATTCTATTCATAGGGAATAGTTGTTTAAATTATTCACAGTTATTACAATCTGTCACTCTGGCACCTGTCTGCACCAATTGCGACTGATCCATCCTACTACTACATGTCTTGGGCTCCCGTAGCAAGGTACTGATTCAAGAGGTGGACCTCCTCGAGAATCCTTCCCATCATGTCGCTCTCTGGGGCTACAACTCCAGATCACCCCACCTCACCTCTGGAGGCATCTTGGCGATCATGGCAAACTCTTCCTCCAATCTAGAGGACGGCCTGTCGATCTCAGCAGATGCAACCTGCTGATCCCACTTCTCCTCCTTGTCCTTCTTTCTGAGAGGACACTGAGCACTGTAGTGGCCTAGCTCACCACACCTAAAGCACTGGATCTTCGAAATGTCCTTTCTATTGTGCTACTCCTGCTACCCCTTTGATGCAAGGGCCACATCCTCCTCTTCCTTCACTTGCTTTGTCCCACTATTGTTGCTACCACTGATGGTGGCCTTCACCAAATCACGACTCATTTCCTCCTGTTGCAGATCAGCCCACACACATTCCCAATCTGGCAGTTTTTCTCTACGAAGGATACTCTGGACGAAAACTTGTCAATCTTCACAAAACATTGTTTAGCTCTAACCATACAAACTCTATAGGCTGGGGCACTGATCCTACTGGAGTGAGCTGATCCCGGACATCCTGAAGTCTAGTAAGGAAGGGATCTACACACTCCCCTCTTTGCATCCTCGTGCATCTCAGCTTCTCCTCAAGGTACATCTTCCACTGCTCGGAAGATCCTTCGCATAGCGTAGCTAATTTCTCCCACATCTGTCTGGTAGTATCTTTGCCAGCTATGTGGGATACCACATGATCTCAAACCCCGTCGAGAATAAGCCTATTAGCTCTAGCCATCTCCTTCTTGTACTTCTTGAGCGGATCTGCATCGGCGGGTGCAACTACCACACTATCGACATAAGTTTCGAGATCATTCTCATCTAGAAGGCAGGAAATCCTAGCCTTTGAGATCACATAGTTGGAGGCTTCATCCAACCGATCTCGATCTCTCAACCCAACCAATGCCATCTCTCCTGAAAAAGTCGAATTCCTTCTCTTCTCCTCTATGTAGCTGCTGCCCAGCTATTCGCAATCCCTTCAGGAGTGAGAAATCCCGCACACAACTACTACTACTCTGCTAGGGAAATTCAAACTTCTTAGCTAGAAGTCCTCCAAGAAAGGAATTCCCTCAGTGTGTGCTCTTCTCTCCTTCTGATGCTATTCTGCCAGAAATTGTTGCAAAATAACCGCGTCCTAGCTGAAGATTTACTCTACAAGGAAAAATATGTTGCTCCCTTCTGCCTCTGGAAAGCTTTGATCTAGAAAATCGAATTTCTCTGTCGACTTACTTAGAAAAATCGATCTTTCCTCAAAACTCGACCTCCTTAACCCAAGGACCGCGCTACCTATGGGGTTTCGAACTACTACCCAGGCAAAAATTTGAACCTCTTCCTTCCGCTCTGGGCTCTCCAGCTAACGATTTGTGCTTTGATACCATGTGAAAAATCAGCGACCTGATTCCTACTGTAGCAAACTGATGATACTTCTCCTATTTTTTAAATTAATTTGAACAAATTACTTGCAATTTTCTACGACAAATATCGAAATACATACACTGCAACCTACACAAAATAAAATACTGTGGAAACTAAATACTGCACTCGAGAAAAATAAACACACACAATTACACTGTTGTTTTTGGACAAATGTCCCCGAAAAAACTCAATGTGGGAAAACCGGTGCAGCAACTGAGGTTTTTATTATTATGCAGTAGTAATCTAAGTACAAATCATTAGATGCCCAAACTGGCAATCTGATACAGAGAATAAACTAGCAAAGAGGTAGTGAGAAAAATCTCACACTGTCACTGGCGATCTGAATCTGATTTGGGCTCTGGATGGCTAGCCCCACGCTGCCTCTACGCAACCTCTGTGTCAGCCTACGCAGATCTGTGTCACAGCCTCTAGGGACTACGTCACCTCCTCCTCTGATCTTCTGTTGGCTGGAAACTTGACCCTCTGGCCCTCTGGTCTCACACCCCATCTTCTGGCACTAGAATTTGACTACTTCTCAGCAGAATTTCGAACTCCCTTTGAAGCACTGTGTTGCCTCTCTGAACCTCTCTCTACCTTCTCTGCCTTGCACTCCCCGGAACTGGAAAATTTCCTCCAGTCTACTATCCCTGCCCCTCTCTCACTGCTTCAACTTTACTAAATCACTTCCAACAACTCACAGCTGCTACACAGGAAATCGACTTCCCAACAAAATCGAACTACACAAGTGTGTTCTCCAAGTGCCCATCGAACTCCTTATAATCTCTCGTTGGAGCACCAACGGCCAAGATTAAAACATAATCAACAACTAAGATTAACTGGGAGTTGATCCTCGTCTTCTTCTAGAAGATTCGCACCATATTTAATTAATACCCTTTAATTAACCAGATTTCCTAAGTTTAGACTTAGGGAACCATTTTAAAAAGTTAATTATTTTAATTAAATAATCTCTAGGTGGAATTTTCCCAAACAATTTCTGGGTATTGGAGAATGCATGTGTCTTAGCCTCTCTGCAAAATCTTGAGACTAGAGCACATCCGATGCTACAGAAATCAACATGAAGTGTCTTTCCAAGTGCCCATAGACTTCTTCTTATAATCCTCTGTTGGGACTCCAACGGCCAAGATTAAATCTTAATGGATGGTTAGGATTAACTTGAAGTCGATCCGTGTGAGGTTCTAGATCATTCACACCTTGATTTAATTAATTCTGATTAATTAACCATATTCCCTACGTTTAGACTTAGGAAATATTTAAAAACTGGCTAATAATCTAATTAAATCATTTCTAGACGGAATTTCCAGAAACAATTTATAGGATTTGGAGATCTCCTGTATTCTAGCCTCTCCACAAAATTTCATGACTAGAACAAATACGATGCTACAAAAAATAACACTCCCTCTTAGCGAGGAATGTGTTCAAGTGCTCTACTGCCCATCTTGTAGGAGCACCCTGTCTCTGCATAATCCCCTATCAAGTTGCTAATCTTTGGCTGCTCCTGCCCACCAACCACTGCACAACTCTAATATGTGATGCATCTGTGTTGCTGCTGACCCTGCTGAACTACTGCCAACACTGCATCTGCACTAAAACTCCCTCTCATTTGTTGTTGCTGCAACTGCAACATCTACAACTGAAAATCATCCTAAATATTGAATCAACTGTAATAAGTATGATGCATCTATCACCCGAGTCTCTCATTGTTGCTAGTATTTTCACCATCACTGAAGAATCTGCGTTGTTGCTTACTCTGCACTGTGCTCCCCAGCATCTCACTGCTACTAGCTTCTGCAAGTGTCACTCTGGCATCTGACTGCATTTACTATCACTAATCCATCCTGCTACTGAAAATTGTGAGCCCCCGTAACCAAGTATGATCCATGAGGTGGTTTCCTCAAGGATCCTGCCCAATTGTAGCGCGTTGGGGCTACAAAACCAAATGTCCCCACCTCACTCCTGGAGGTATGTCTCCAAACATGGCAAAGTCTTCCTCCAGCCTGGAGGACAGCCTATCTATCCCAGCATGAGCTGCAGCCTGGTCCTGCTTCTCCTCCTTGTCCTTCTTCCTGAGAGGACACTAGGTACTGTAGTGCCCAAAATCGCCACACCTGAAGCACTTGTCCTTTGACAGGTCCTTCTTCTTCTTCCTCTGCTCTCCCTGTCCTTGACTGGGACCCTTTGATGCGAGGGCCACATTCTCCTCCTCCTTCACCTACTTTGATCTATTGTTGCCATTGATGGATCTCTTCAATAGAGCTCGTCTCAACTCCTCCTGCTGCAAATCGGCCCACATCCTATCCCATCTTGGCAAGGTATCTCTGCCTAAGATACTTTGGACAAATACCTACCACTCCTCGGAGACATTGTTTAGTGCCAATCACACTAGCTCTGTGGGTTGAGGCGCTGCCCCAACAACTGACAACTGGTCTCGGACCTCCTGAATCCTGGTGAGGAAGGAGTCTATGCCTTCCCCCTTCTGCATCCGGATGAGCCTCAGCTTCTCCTCTAAGTACATCTTCCGCTGCTCGGAAGTTCCTTGGTACAGCGTGGAAAGTGTATCCCACATCTCTTTGGTCATTCCCTTGGCCGCTATGTGTGATACAACATGATCCCAGACACCATCTAGGATCAATCTCTTCGCCCGTGCCATCTCCTTTCTATATTCCTTCAATTGATATGCATCCTGGGGTACTGTTACCACTGCATCAACATATGGCTTCAAGCCATATATATCCAGAAGGAAGGACATCCTTGCCTTCCGGATGACATAGTTGGAAGCTCCATCCAACCTACCCTAATCACGAAGTCCAGCAATGGACATCTCGACAAATGCAGAAAATATCCTCTTCCCTTCTGCTTAGTTGTTGCTAGGCTATTCGCACTCCATTCTAGAGTGAGAAACTCTGCTCACAATCACTATTAATCTGCAAGGGAAATCGAACTTCTTGACACTAGAAGTTCCCGAGGAAAAGTTTCCCTTAGTGTGTGCTCTTCTTCCTTCCACCTGACACTACCTCTACTCTGATACAAAACTACTAAGTTCAGCTAGAGATCTGCTATGCAAAAATACTAGGATGCTCTCTCTACCTCTGGAATCCCCTTGATCTGGAGAGATTGAATTTTTTGTCTCACTCAGAAAAACCAAATCTCCTCAAGAAACTCAGCCTCTCAACAAAGTGACTATGCTGCCTTGGGGGTTTCAATTTGTTGCCCACGCTGAATAGCGAAATTCCTTTTGTCTTCGCTACTGATCTCTCTAGTTGATCAACTGCGTTCTGATACCATGTGAAAATTCGACAACCGGAAT
Organism: Pinus tabuliformis; assembly: GCA_031772625.1. NCBI lineage: Eukaryota > Viridiplantae > Streptophyta > Pinopsida > Pinales > Pinaceae > Pinus > Pinus tabuliformis. The sequence goes on along the minus strand of CM062808.1, from coordinate 758,398,750 downwards.
TCTATTGCATCAACTAGAAATTATTCTCTTAAGTTATTTTAATTTTAACAATTTATTTTCTGTTTCCTACTGCAAATATTGAAAAACTCACACTGCAACCTACACAAATAAAACTGCAAAAGTATAAACGATGGAAGAAATGCTAGAACACACACATAAAATGGCAGTTATTTTTGGACCACTGTCCTGAAAAAAACCCAACTCGGGAAAAACGGTGTTGCAGTGAGGGATTTATTTTATTATGCAGTAATGAAATCTGAGTACATCTATGGATGCCAAACTTGCAATCCAAACAGCAAGAAAATTTGGCCAAAATACTTAAGGGAATTACCCTTCTCCTACAAGCAATCTTTGGCTCGGCTTTCCCTACCAAACTCGGCCTCATGGAGCTCTGCGTCAGCCTCTGCGCTGCTCTGCATAGCTTGTTGGACGGCTTGCTTCAGGCTGGGCTCTGATAAGGTCGTTCTGCCTTTGGATGCTGAGGAAATCGTATTTCCAACCCTATAGGACTTTTTCCTGGCCTCTGGAACTGAGAACAATTTTTCCTTCCTCCAAATTGAACTTCCTGGCTGAAGCAATTGCGCAGTTTCTCGGTGTTGCCTCTCTAGGATAACTAAACCCTCTTGTTGTTGCCTCTCTAGATCTAGAAAATCTTTCCTTCGGATCACTGTCCCTGCCCCTCACTCACTGCTTCGATCACACTAGCTCTCTCTCCAGCAACTGACTGCTGTTACTCTAGAAATCGATCAGCGAAAGAAATCGAACCTTGAAGTGTCTCTCCAAGTTCCCATCGACTACTTCTTATAATCCTCTGTTGGGACTCCAACGACCAAGATTAAATCTTAATCGATGGCTAGGATTAACTTGAAGTTGATCTGCGTGAGTTTCTAGATCATTCACGCCTTGAATTAATTAATTTTGATTAATTAACCATATTCCCTAAGTTTAGACTTAGGAAATATTTAAAATTGGTTAATAATCTAATTAAGTCATTTCTTGATGGAATTTTGAGAAACAATTTCTGGGTTTTGGAGATCTCATGTATTCTAGCCTCTCCACAAAATCATGTGTCTAGAACACATCCGCTGCTACAAAAACTAACAACCCTAGCCTTGATTTTTCCACCCTACTTTATATGCCTTTTACCTTTTTATGATTTTTCTTTGATTAACTGCTCAGGGCTCAAGGGGTAATGGCATGACATGTGAGATATAGCAGTGAATACCCCCTTTTAAGGTGGGGCAGTTCATTACCCACTAGTGGTTGGGACAATCATGGGTTCCTATATGATGAAAGAGGCTCATAGAACCTATAGGAACCAGGGTGATGGCCATGATCATGGGGTAGAGCTCATATATTGGCTTTTGCCCACGTGCTAAATGTGTTTGTCCCGGACACCTTTTGCATTTTGTGGTACATTTTCCTGTTGAATGTTGCCAATTATGCTTTTATATTTCTTCTTCGCTGCATCAACCTCCAAGGCATCATTCTAGGCCGAACTCAAGGTGTGGGTAAGGGGAAGGGGAAAGCTAACCCTATGTGGACCCTATGGAGGAATGTGGACCGAAGTGGGAAAAATGATGAATGGGGTAATAATGAGTGGAAAGGGGGTAATATATGCAGATGAGGGAGCAGGACCAAGCAACCAAAATCAAGGACCCATTATTTCCGCCAAATCCCCCCATTAATACATGCCCATAAGTTTCCATGATAAGCAAACTGCAATACTCAACTACGAAATGACAAGGCATACCTTTAGGTTTCGGAGGCCCAGCTTCGAACATACGATCATGGCAGATAGGTGAGGAACCACATGGCTGGCTCAGGTGGCGGAGAAATGGCATAATGAGCTAGTTGGTGGCTGCAAGGGGCTACTAGCTGAGCACCATCTTGGAGAAAAACAAATTCTCCTAGGCTATGACCTTCTCTCTTCCTCCAGGGACCAAGTTTCATTAATTTTCAGACTGGATGCTCCCCATACACAACAATACAATATAAAGGCCTCGTTTCATCAAATTTTCATACGGGACCCATCAGAAACTTTGAAACTCAAACTGCATCAACCAACAATTAGTTTATCTGAACAATCAGATCATTGTCACCAGAAAACTGTGCTAAACCCAAAAACTTGCATCATCATTCAAGACCAGCTGTAACCTCAAAAATCATACATCAGAACGCATACGTTACTTTACTGAACCCAACTTGCGTGTATACGCTACTTTCTTTAACAAAACCTGCGTATACCTTCAGAACTACTGAATCATAACAACTTCTGAATTAGATCTGTACCAACCAATAATATTTTGAACATCTACTATCAATTTGCAGAGATCTAGACAGTCAACATCAAAGATAACCCTTCTCACTTAATTAATCAATCAATCAGACACAAACTCCTTATGCATTCAGTTTTACATTCAGATCTAAGAATACTTCATTGACAGACAGCAGTAAAACAACAGCAGTGATCAGATAGATCAGTTATTTATGAACAATAGGCTTTTCCTTTGCATACGCTACTTGGAAGAGTCGAACCTGCATGTACACGCGCCTTTACCAAGGCAAACCAGCATATAGATCTGCAAATATTAACTCACAACTTCGTTGCTATTCCAGACTTTAGACATACCCAGATCATGACATTTAAAGAATAAAACATGTGTAAGCAATTAGATCTAGCCCAACCAATATCAGATCATTCAATGATAAGTAATTTCAGGTCTCATGATCTTGATCCAACATTGAATTCAAGGTGCACAAAATATTTCAGATTATATCATAATCATAGCCGCTGCAACATCAAATATACTTCAGATAGAAGTATTCCTGAGAAACCCTTTCACTTGCACACTTGGCCCTTTCATCTTCTCCTCCTTATATAGTTTTTGCCTTCCTCAGTACCTCGGACCAAAACCACACTTAGGACCTGTGATATTCTTGGACGGGACCAAATAGTCGTTACTCTACTCAATATTATGGGCTAATACCATGGTATTGACCCTTGGTATCCTTTACTTTTGAAATTCCTTGATTTTCCAACCCATACGCGTTTTTCCTCTTGTGAAAGTGTGTGCATACATATACGCTCTTTTTGTTATGTGAACCTGCGTGTATACGTTTTTTTTACAAGGTGAACCTGCGTATACAACTTAAACTATCTAAAAACATCATTTTCCTTCTACTTCTTGATTCTAATCAGTAGACCTTTGTTCCAACTTCCCGTTCTTTTGTACCAATGCCCTATTACCTCTAAATTGACCTGTTACACTACGAGTTTCCTTTTATCCAATTTGAGCAGACCTGTGAGTGAGTTGCCATCAAGAACAATACATGTATCATAATGCCAACAATCTCCCCCTTTGGACTTGATGGCAACCATATTGGTGTTGATTACTGCAAGCTGTAGAAATTGTTAGAGATATCAAACAACACCAAAATACTCTCCCCCTTTGACATCAAGGGCAAAGGGCGGACCAAGATATTCTCCCCCTTTGAGATACACTATGATGTTCATGCTTTCCCTGAGTACATGTAGAGTCTACAGAGATATGTTTCAAAAGAATAACATGACTCTATAACTCAACTAAGTGAGTATGACCTCTCTAAGACCAATGACTCAACATACATCAATCACCCAACCAAGTGGGTATACACCAAATTTGACTCATCCACCCAACCAAGTGGGGATATACATATTGTTTATACATGACTAAAATATAGCAATTACTACATCATCCATTCCATGCATAGTGGGGATACAAATTACATCATATGTCCAATAAGACTCAAAAAATAGACTGTGATAGAAGGAGACATATAACACCCTAGATCTATACATGACTTATGCAACAATTGATATAAATCTCTGAACCAAAGCAGAAGTCAACAATCATAATGCCAACAATGCAGAATGTTTGTGAAGGCTAATGCTCCCCCTAAACCTATGCTACATGTGCATTGTCAACAAATTATTCATCAAGGCATCTTCATCAGTCAGATAAAAATCAATGAACAAAGCATATCAGTAGACTGTAATCATCAATATCAGATTGAGCACCCATATCAAAGTCTGACCCACTGTTTTTCTATCAGAAAAACATATATGCTCCTGCAGCCACAGAAACTCGTGTATATATGCGACTATTCTTCATGAAAACCACGTATATGAACCTTCCTCTTAAAAGCTGGATTTAACAGCAGGATGATGCAAAAACTACTCCCAGCTTTTGTCTGAGATATTCAAATGTTTCTCTGGGAAGCGGTTTGGTGAATATATCAACAACCTATTCTTTGGAGGGAACATACTCCAATTTAACCTTTTGTTCAAGCACTTGTTCTCGTAGAAAATGGTACTTAATGGGTATGTGCTTGGTCTTGGAGTGCATGACTGGATTTTTCAAAATACTAATGGCACTTGTATTATCACATAGAATGGAGATGGGTGGAGTACATGTGATTTGAATATCTTGCAATGTTTGCATCATCCAAAGTAGTTGTGTGTAGCAAGATGCAGCAGCCACATATTCTGCTTCAGCTGTAGATAAGGCAATCGAACTTTGTTTCTTGCTGAACCAAGACACTAACCGTGATCCCATATAGAATGCACCTCCACTAGTGCTTTTTCGATCATCAACATTTCCTGCCCAATCTGCATCTGTATATGCATGAAGAGTAAGATCTGTATCTTTAGGATACCATAGACCAAAGTCTTGAGTTCCTTGAAGATATTTGAATATTCTTTTTACTGCCTGAAGATGTGATTCCTTTGGATTTGCTTGGAACCTTCCAACAATTCCTACTGCATGCATGATATCAGGTTTGGTACCTGTTAGATAAAGCAAACTTCCAATCATAGATCTGTATGTTGGTTGGTTCATTGCAGGTGATTCATCATTAGAACTGAGACTACATCCTGTTACCATTGGAGTACATACTAGTTTAGAATCTTCCATTCCGTACTTCTTTAGAATCTGTTTGAGATATCTAGTTTGTGAAAGAAAAATACCATCTTTTGTTTGCTATACTTGTAGACCAAGAAAATAAGTAAGCTCACCAACTAAGGACATTTCAAATTCTTGCTACATAACTGAGGCAAAGTTCTGACTCATAGATTCTTCATTGCTACCAAAGATGATATCATCAACATAAACAACAATAATTAACAGTTTATCATTTTCAATCTTTGTATATAAGTTGTTGTCTGCAGACCCTTTGTGAACCCTTGTTGTTGTAGATATTTGTCAAGGTGATAATACCAAGCCCTTAGAGCTTGTTTCAGTCCATAAAGATCCTTTTTGAGCTTGTGTACAAGTTTTGATCATTTCCTAGAATGAATCCTTCTGGTTGCTCAATATAAACTTCTTCTTCTAAATCTCCATTAAGAAAAGTTGATTTTACATCCATTTGATATACTTCAAATTTTCAAAAACTACAAAGAGCAAGAAACATTTTTATGGCTTCAAGTTTGGCAACAGGTGCAAAAGTTTCTTCAAAGTCTATACCTTCTTGTTGAGCATACCCTTTACAAACAATTCTTCTAATAATCTCTCCATTTTCATTCAACTTATTCTTAAAAATTCATTTTTTTCCTATAATATTTTTATCATGAGGTCTAGGAACTAAGTCCCAAGTATCATTCTTTTCAATTTGGTCAAGTTTTTCATCCATGGCCTTAACCCAACATTCATCTTTACTAGCTTCATTTACATTTTGTGGTTCTATGGAGGATAGTAATGCTAGATAACTGGAGGTACCTGTAAGAGTTCTTCTTGTCTTTACTCCAAACCCTTTTTCTCCTAGAATTTGAGATTCTGGATGATTCTTTTGAACATATCTGGATCGAGTCTTTTCCCTGTCTGTTGTATCTTCTTCTGGTGCTTCATTGATTTCTTCCTCTATATCATTTTGATTTGGTACGGGAAAACATTCAGCGTCTTCCTCATTGTCATATTCCTCTGCTGATTTCATTTCTTCTGGATTTCTGCATGCTTCATCAATTGCTACATCAATGCATTCAACAATTTTCCAAAGTCTTTTATTATAACATTTGTATCTTTTACTTCTCGATGAATAACCAAGAAGAATTCCTTTATCTGCTATGGGTTCAAACTTACCAAGTTTTTCATCAGTCCTTTTGATGAAACATTTACTTCCAAAAACTCTAAAGTGTTTTACAATAGGAGGCTTACCATACGAAATTTCATATGGAGTTTGATCACTATTTACCCGAACATTAGCTTTGTTGAGAATAGTCACGGCATCAAATGCAGCTTCACTCCAAAAGGTTGCAAGAGTTCCAAATTCATCAAGCATAGCTCGAGCCATTTGTTGAACTGTTATGTTCATTTTTTCCACTACGCCATTTTGTTGAGGAGTTCTAGCGACTAAGAACTGCCTTTTTATTCCATGTTGTTCACAAAAATCAAAGAATTCATCTAATATGAACTCTCCCCCTCGATCAGATCTGAGACATTTGATTTTTCGATCTGATTCATTTTCAACTAAAGCTTTGAAGGCTTTAAAATTTTCAGATGCTTCAACTTTATGCTTTAGTAGACCTATCCAACACATTCTAGAAAATTCATCAATGAATAAAATAATGTATTCTTCTCCACGAGGTGACTTTTTCCTTGTTGGTCCACATAAATCAGTTTAAATGAGTTCAAGAGGCTTGTTGATCCTTATTTTTCAATGAAATGAACTCTGGTTTTCTTACCAACTTGACATGGTTTTCATATGGTATTTTCTGGAATGCTGATATCTGGAAGATCACGGACCGCCTTGAGCCTGCATGCTTTTCTTATTTGAGAAAAGCTTAGATGCCCCAACCTTCTGTGCCATAACCAATTTTCATCTGTTTTGCTTAGATAGCATTGTTTTTTTCCTCCTTTGAGTATGTTTAAATTGTTTGGAGTTCTTGTACCTTTGATAATTGTCTTTTTCTGTATCAAGCTCACGAACCACACCTCCGTTTGATCGAAACACAACTTCATTTCCTTGATCACACATTTGTTGACACTTAACAAGTTGTGCTTTAAACCATCTACATACATGACATTTCCAGCTTTAACTTTTTCTTTCAAATAAACAAAACCTTTACCTTTAATGACAACTGGTGTGTCATTTCCAAAGGAGACATTCTTTTCCTTTTCTAAAGAATTATATGAATGAAGTTTCTCTTTATCACCTGTCATGTGTTTGGAGCATCCGCTGTCGATGTACCACTGATTCTCTTGTCCTTCTACAAACAGAGCTATGCCACATCTTTCTGATTGAAATTCCTTCTTTCTCCATATCTTGGAATTTGATGATGTTTTCTCCTTTTGAAGTGTTGGCCGAAATTTGCTCCTGCATTCAAATTCTTCATGACCAAAGTTATTACAAAACGAACATTCAATTTCATCTTCAAGAGGAGAAAATTTATTATAGGAATTTTCTTTATTCCTATTACGCTCCTTTGATTTCATGCTTCTCTAGTCATGATGGTTTTGTAAGCAACACATTGAGCAGCCTTATGCCCAAAGTTATGGCATGAAAAACATTGTCCATTAAAGAAGTTTCTGTGATCATAGAATCTTTTGGCATTGTTTACCTGTTGGTTGATGCTTCTATTGATGTTTATCCTTGGAGTAAATTGAGCATGATTTACCTGATGAGTACTTTTAGGCTTTTTCTAACGATTGACATACTGTTCACTGGTCTTTGCTGCATCAAGATAGCTTCTGGTGGAGGCTGACGACTTTTGTGATTGGGATGATTCTTTAGTATATCCAAGACCTGTCTTTATAAGAGAACAATGAACTTTGATGATTTCATTTAAAGTTTCTGACCCTTTAGCAAATATAAGATTAAGAGATTTTGTCTTCTCAAGTTCTTTTCTTAGACCCACAACTTTACATTCTAGTTTTTCATTGTGCTTCTCTTTCAGTGAGTTGACGTGTCAACGTGTCTATGATCATATTCTTTTCTTCTAAACAAATTTTGAGTTTTTTTATTTCTTCAAAAAAGTCTTCCTCTTCTAAGGCATCCAAAAAATCATCATTGTCATAAGCCATGAGTAGTTTATAATCTTGTTCAATTTCATCTTCATCACTATTAGATAAACCATCACTATCTTCATGGGTATAGTAACTTCTTCTATTAACAACATGTTTTCTATTGCCTTTTGCATATTCCTTTCCCTTTTCATATTTATCTTTATGAGGACATTTGGCAGCATAATGGTCGACTCTACCACAAGCAAAGCATTTGAATGGTAGCTTACCTTTGAATCTTCCGGAACCCCGTTGAAGTTTCTTGACAAAGTTTACCTCATCTTCTTCTTCTGAAATATATCCTGATTCATTGTGCTCTTCCTTTTCTTTTCCCTTTGCTGAAGCTTTGAAAGCGGCTTCTCTCATATTTGATGGACCTCCTTTCCTCATTTCAAAGGCAGTTAGAATTCCATGAAGTTGAACCATAGTAATAGATTGAAGATCCTGCTTTTCTTCTATGGCAGATACTTTTGACTCAAATTTAGAAGACAAAGATCTCAAAATTTTCTCTACTAAAGTAGCCTCCTTTATCTCTTCACCCAGATTCTTCATACAATTAACAATCTCATCTACACGTAAAAAGTAACTAGCAATACTTTCATCACTATGCATCTTAAGAGTTTCATACTGAATTCTGAGAGTTTGAAGCTTAGCACGTTTTACCTGGGAGTCTCCTTCGTAGCTCTGAATGATTTTGTCCCATATCTCTTTGGTTGTCTTGAACTGCATGACTTTGACGAATTCTAATTCTGACAGACTTCCCAATAAAGTATTGACTACTTTGGCATTGGTTTCGTATAACTTCTTACCTGTTGTATCTGTAGGTATTGCTGCTGGAAATTGATATCCTCCTTCCACAATTTCCCAAACATTGGCTCCAAGCGATTGAAGATAAGCTTTGGTTCTTATTTTCCAATATACCAAGTTGTTCCCATTGAAGATTGGTGGTCTGATAGATCCCATGCCTTTGTGATTGTTCATCTTGAAAGATCTCCCTTCAAGCGATCAAGCTTCTTCTGAAGGACCTACTTTGATACCAATTGTTGGAAATAATACTGAGAGGGGGGGTGAATCAGTATTTGCAATTCAATAACTTTTCAATTCCCAAACAGATTTATATACGCTACTTCAATGAAGTGAACTTGTGTGTGTACACAACTGTGATTAAGGAAACCAATGTATACCCAGAGAACTTATGATTTAGTCAATTTATCATTTGTTGATCTCTAATCAATGCACCAGTATCTTATTATACAGTAACTATGTGCAGTAATAACATAATAAACCATCACACATAAACAACACACATGAACACCAAGATTTAAAGTGGAAACCCAACGCGGGAGAAAAACCACCTGCTGTTGTCATCTCTGTCTTCTTTTAATATAAAGAAAATGTGTTTACAATCTTGTACTGGTGCAGACTCATACCAGTACGCAAGCACCCACCTGCAGAAGGTTACAACCTTCTCTCGTTTTCCAGCTTCTACTGGAATGGAGTTACAACCCCCTAGCTCTTGCACTAGCCAATGTGTTGACTAGTACGTAGGTGCCGACCTACAGAAGGATACGACCTTCTCTCTTCGTCCAGGGACCATGTTTCATTAATTTTCAGACTAGATGCTCCCCATACACAACAATACAATATAAAGGCCTCGTTTCATCAAATTTTCATACTGGACCCATCAAAAACTTTGAAACTCAAACTACATCAACCAACAATGAGTTTATCTGAACAATCAGATCATTGTCACCAGAACACTGTGCTAAACCCAGAAACTTGCATCATCATTTAGAACTAGCTGCAACCTCAAAAATCATACATCAGAATGCATATGCTACTTTACTGAACCCAACTTGCATGTATACGCTACTTCCTTTAACAAAACCTATGTATACCTTCAAAACTACTGAATCATAACAACTTCTGAATCAGATCTGTACCAACCAATAATATTCTGAACATCTACTGTCAATTTGCAGAGATCTAGACAGTCAACATCAAAGATAACCCTTCTCACTTAATTAATCAATCAATCAGACACAAACTCCTTATGCATTCAGTTTTACATTCAGATCTAAGAAGACTTCATTGACAGACAGCAGTAAAATAGCAGTAGTGATCAGATAGATCAGTTATTTCTGAACAATAGGCTTTTCCTTTGCATACACTACTTGGAAGAGTCGAACCTGCATGTACACGCGCCTTTACCAAGGCGAACCAGCGTATAGATCTGCAAATATTAACTCACAACTTCGCTGCTATTCCAGACTTTAGACATACCCAAATCATGACATTTAAAGAATAAAACATGTGTAAGCAATTAGATCTAGCCCAACCAATATCAGATCATTCAATGATAAGTCATTTCAGGTCTCATGATCCTGATCCAACATTGAATTCAAGGTGCACAAAATATTTCAGATTATATCATAATCATAGCCCCTGCAACATCAAATATACTTCAGATAGAAGTATTCCTAAGAAACCCTTTCACTTGCACACTTGGCCCTTTCATCTTCTCCTCCTTATATAGTTTTGGCCTTCCTCAATACCTGAGATCAAGACCACACTTAGGACCTGTGGTATTCTTGGACGGGATCAAATAGTCGATACTCAGCTAAATATTGTGGGCTAATACCATGGTATTGACCCTTGATATCCTTTACTCTTGAAATTCCTTGATTTTCCAACCCATACACGTTTTTCCTCTTGTGAAAGTGCATGCATACGTATACGCTCTTTTTGTTATGTGAACCTGCATGTATACGCTGTTTTTATAAGGTGAACCTACGTATACAGCTTAAACTATCTGCAAACATCCTTTTCCTTCAACTTCTTGATTCTGATCAGTAGACCTTTGTTCCAACTTCTTGTTCTTCTATACCAATGCCATGTTACCTCTGAATTGACCTGTTACACTCCGAGTTTCTTTTTATCCAATTTGAGCGGACCTGTGAGTGAGTTGCCATTAAGGACAACACCTGTATCATAATGCCAACACCCTTGATAGAGTATGAAGTTGTCCACTTTCTCTCGTCATATGTCTTGAGACTCCACTATCAATGATCCATGTGTTGTCATCATCAAGAGTACCTATAAGTACAACCAAGAATCCCTCACTTTTGGCTTTCCTAGATAGATTGTAGATGATCCTTCCAATCCAACATCATGCAACTTTTATGATATTGAGACCCATCTTCAAATAACTTTCCATAAAGGGAGTAACCTTTTATTCCTAGAATGCTTTTCCCTTCTTCAAATGATAACCAACAAAGTGATCTTCAACCTTCTTCCACCTTAGCTCTGATACCATGTTGAGAAATCAATGCTTATAGGAATTAGGGTTTGATTCCTCTTTCTTGATAATTACTTGTGAATTATGTTGGCTTCTTTTACTTCTTTATTAATTTATCTTTCATCAGAGTTTCAAACAAATACCAAATTATATGTATATGAAGACCACAAGAACAAGAGACACAAGATGTAGGCACTCAGCTAGGGCAAAACCCCTTCAAGGGGAAAACCCAGTCCAACTCTTCCACTAGTAGATTCAAATCAAGATGAGACAATCCAAGACCCTTTAGACCTAGACAACAACCTCTTCCAATCACCAAGCCAGCCCTTCCCTCCAATAGATGATCCCTGTCAAAGTCTCTAAGTGACACCTTCCCAGTAGCAGCTACAATCTAGAATTTCAACCCCCAACAACAAATTTTCGGCCCCAGGTTCACAATTTTGGACCTGCTGTAGATTCATATTTTTGACCCCAGAAACTACCTAGAAATTTCACACATTTGAGAGATAGATAGCCCAAGAACAGGAGTTAGGTCTTCCCAACTTCTTTCATCCTTCTCCAAGTACTTTGCTCTCTTTTCTGCTTCTCTTCCTTGTAGATCAAACTTGTTGAGTGACTGTGACAATTAGGTCAAGCTGCCTCTCTATATATGGCCTTTTTGTTGGGTCAAATTGCCCTAATGTAGGCCAACTTAATGGGGAAAGGGCCGACTTGGTGTGGAGATGACAAATAACACTTTTGACTCAAAAATAATTCTTTTTACATCATCCAAAAGCCCAATAAGGGTCCAATAAAAATGACAATGACTTATTGACTCAAGAGAAATCCTAGAAGCCTTCAATGGAGGCTTTGACCTAGAAAATATTGACCCAAGCATGAAACACATGCTTTAATAAGTCATTTACTTTAATAATAAAATTTCTTTTGACAAGTACAATAATGAAGACTGACACTAGATACATTCTTCAACAAGATCCATTTCATCAGGTATGAATTATCTCATCTCTCCCTTAATATTTACACTCTCTTCATCTAAAACATTATGCATGTATTTCTTTTGATATCTGGAATTTGGTTGAGAGAAGATCTTTTATTTCTGCAGAAAGCTTAGTCAAAACTTCTAGCTCTAAAAAATTTAAAAAAAAAAAAATTTAAAAAAAAAAAAAAACTTACATCTAACCCTCACCAAGCTCCTCATTTATTTTTCTCCAACTCCATGTCTTCTCATCCTCCCATTCCCTCTGTAACTTAAAACTTGGATCTTTTTGTGCCTCCCAATCTTCTTATATTATTCTTCCACAAAGAATCGTCAACCCTTCTTCTATTTTTGTTTCTTTAACCCCCCCATCCAAGCCAACTGCTCCTGCCTCCTCCCACCCTTCATGTTCAAACTTGAGCTTACCCAGCTCAGTCCCAACCCCTACCTCCACCTCTTTTCCCTCTCATTTCTCTTTTGCTTGTCTCCCTTATTCCTCCTCGGTTTTAGCCTCAACTAGGCTAGAATCAATTATCCCTTATCCCTTATCCATGCCAAAACCCTAGATCTATCCTAGGAATGCATAAAAAATTAGTATCCATCAAGTAAGAGTGCACAAGTCATTATGAGTGGCCATGCCACATGGACAAATTCTAAGAAAAACGAGCTCCAGTAGGTGCGAAACCTCCTCAAAGTAGGTGGTCTACCATATCAAATGCTCCAACTCCCTCCTTTACCTCCTAAAAGAGAAGTCACTCCACTAATAATCCTCATAAAACAATGGAAGTAGTAACCTCCAAGTGACACGTGTGGTCCTCCTAAGTGGATGTCGCATCATAGACCATGAAAAAAGTGCAAACGACTATGGTTTTCATGATTAGAGTGAGTCGACATAACCATCAATTGGCCCTCATTTTAGTAGGGGTACCGAAAGCCATTTTTCTTTTTTAGAAACAACACTATAAGCCCATAGAATGCAATTCAAAGCCTTGTAGGCCATGTGATGTAATGTATTATGGTATCCTAGGCCTATTATGGTTAGCCACACCTGGTCCTTTTAGACTCCACTATTATGTCCTTTCGTCCTGTAAAGGATTGGGGGGATTATAATAGATGTACTTGGACACATGGTTTAGAGAAGCCAATGGTTTTGTAGGGTTGATCGCACTATCTAGGGCCAATCCAACCTATGTCATAAGTGCACGTATGTCCTATCCATATGGTCACATGCCATAAAATTTGTATGCATTCCTTGGCCTTAGTGCATTATTTATTTTACAGTTCTCAACCTGGTAGTCTCACAGTTCACAGCGTTCCACATTTTCCAAGGTAGTTCATTTCAATCTTTTTATATTGACTATGTAATTTATTATTTGTTTTGGGATGTTGTTATACTCAAGTTTGGATTAAGTTATGGCATGCATGAATACATAATTTTTTCTTAATACTCTTGAATATGAATTTTAAACTATCATGTATATGCCCAAACTTATTAGAAGGAACGTATTGCTTGATCTTAATAAATTTCCCCTTTCTTCATCAATTATTGTGATTGATAATTCTTAATAAAATACTTATGTTATGCTCATTAATTACTTCATGTGTTCTCTTCTTTTACATCAGAACATAAGCGAGTATATAGACTATGTTTTCATTATCTTCTATTGTTCCACTTAGCACCTCCCATTTGAAATTGAAGAAACAACACAAACACCACTCTCAAAGTGATCATAAGAATTTCAGAAAACTTGTGCAATGATGGTTGAGAACATTTCTATTTGACTAATGTACTAAATAGTATCTTTCATCAAATTCATAAATGTGAAAGGAAGAGGAAAAAACAATTGGCATGTTGATGGTAAAGCTAAGTCAACTTATAATGATGCAGAACAACAAATATAAGGCTACATGAATTAGAGAAAATGAAGCAAGGATTTTTATGATATCATACAACACATTGTTGATATTGTCTTTTGCTTGAAAAAAAAGGTGGGGAGTGATGGATCCTATGGACCATTGGTCGAGGAGGTGTCATTCGCTCTGAAAATTGTGTTCTTATTTAGTGGTTTCTACTTCATCAAGGTTGGTTGTTAAGAGTAGGCATCATAAAGAAGGTCTACCGTCTGACAATTGTTTCTTGTGTTCTGTGTGGCAAGGAAGAAATGATAAAGCATGGTTTTTGACATATTGCACTGCAAGCTTGTTTGGGACATGGTTTCAAGCATAGATTCGTTCCTTCTTTACTGATCCATTCTCGTAGAAAGGTCCTCTTCTGGATAATACTTGGATGGTGCGAGACAATGACATTCAATTCAGTTAATTGTTTTTGATTTTCTATGGAACCATTGATTTAAAGTTACTTTTCAAGAGGAACCCCCTCTCTTTTTTGCATAGAGGATTTCAGAAGCTTGACGTAGGAGTTGGCCGTAATCTTGAGAGTCCAATTTAGCTTTTTCCATCTTAATGTTGAGCCCATCTCTCTTGGTGTGCAAGCTAATATGTCTACTTTTCTGGCTGTTTCCTGGTGGGATTTTCTCAACATCCTTGCTGTGACTGCGATGTAATATTTTTTTTCCATGACCTACTGATTTGAGCTTTGAAGTAATATATGCATCATTTCCCAAAAAAATCCCTAGTTTTCAAAGGAAAAGTATAAAAAATATAAAATATAAAAATAAATAAATAAATAAAATCTTATGATATTAATCATGTTTAGAGGATGCAAGGTTTATGAAATGTACAAATTTGAAAACTAATATTCTTAAGAGGCATCAAGAATAGTTCAAATAAAAGAGTTTCCACTTTTGATTCAAACCAAAGACATACCGCAAGTCGTGGTAACAAAGCCACGAGGTTTTTCAACAACTCTTGTGCAGCCTCAAATAGAGAAAGTTCGTCATTAACATTAGCCATTGCCATGCGAATAGGATCACCTGTATGGATGAATTTTGTAGTTTATTATGTTATTGACAACCAAAGAAGTTCATCATTTCAATGTAGCAGCTTAAGCAAGCAAACAAAAGTTAATTTTTTCCTTTGCATTTCATAATACTCGGATCAAATGTATCATTGCTTTGATTTGATAGAAGCAATGATGAGTGTAATCTGAAGCTCTCATACAAGTTTAATAACATTAACCTTTTATGGCATAGAACTCAGAAAAAACGTTTGATACAATATATGAATATAATCAAATTCCTAGTTAAGGAATCATGTAACGCAAAATAATCTTTCTTTACTTTCCTAACTAACCCATAAACTTTTATTTGCCATATGGTTTTCCTTATCTTTTGTCCGATAGACTACAATGTTGATGTATTATTTTTAGGTAGCTACATTGATTATCCAAACATATCCTTTGCACTGTTAACAACTCATGCTTAAACTTATAGCATGCATTTTATAAGGCAGTCTAAATGTATTTCCTTCTATTATTAGACCTTTTGTAGATACATTATAGTCTAATATATTTTTTGTTCAACCAAGTTATATTTACACTTTGAACACATGCGAAATTCAAAATTTGATTATAGTTAGTTGTGTCAATAACCCTATAATTTTCCTTCTATGTGATCATGCTCAATGCCAATTATTGTGAATCCTTCCCCTATCTTATTACTTCTCTCAAATGATATATAGCAAATGAAATGGATACTATTGATCATCACGATGTGTCACTAAAGGGAAGAATCTTTGAAAACTCGATAACAAGGGTTAAGACTTAGAGAAAATATAGAGTTCCTGAAATGTCTTTTAGACACATGAAAGAACTTATCCACATAGAAAACCCTTACCACTTCCAAATGAGTCTTATAGAATGATCATTGGCATCTCATAACAAATCAAAAGGAGAGACTATAGAAGGAAATTAATCTTAGTTTGTTGCTCAAAGCATGTTCTCCATATCATTTACTTCACATCTTATTTATTAGGAGTTTACTAACTTTTAGGAGGCTCTATTTTTAGATTGTCGGTGAATTAGTGAGTAGTCATCAATTTTGTCATTTCCTATTTTTAGGAATTTTCTATAATTTAGAGATTTTCTCAATTTAAAGATTTTTATTTTTACACTACAGTTAGACTAGTGATTCGTCAAAAGTCACTACATGGATGAATTAGGGTGAGTATGTTTTATTTGACAAAAGATTCCTCTTTCATGCTGCATCTTATACATGTAGATTAGTGCACCCAACCTATAGAGAGAATTTAAATTCTACTTAAGATATGTCCATGCATATCAACATAAAATTAGTAGGTTTATCTTCTATGCAGTTCATCTTCTTTTGAATGGTTTATCTGCCAGTTATTAGAGTTAAGAGAGAGTCCTTGGCATCTTCCTATCTAGTGATTCTTCTTTATCATCTGCATGCATACCTGTGAGAAGTAGTGGGAGAGTTAGAGGGAAAGTTAATCTAACAGAACTCAAGCAACGAAAGCAACCACCTACCTAAAGCACTTCTCTCTTGTATTTGACCATTTTGCAATCATTAATTTAGAGTTAATCAATTTTTTATGAGTGCTTTCAATAATTCTAGTTTGTTGGTTTGCAATTATTGCAAATGTATTTCTCAAATCTACCACTCAATACTTCATGAGTTGATCTCAAACTTGGATATGTAATATTTCTTTCCGTGATCTCTATAGTTTTAGCTTTTGAAAATGAAGTTTTGATCGGCATTTCTAAATCTTTGTTGTTTGATTTGCATATCCATGAAATAAAATTTCAGCATGCTATCAAAGTTGTTTTATCAAAATCTTCCAACTGGTGAGTGAAGAAGGAAGCTATCTGTGATATGGAGTTAATGTCAAGGATGATTTTAGGAGGTGTAAGATGGTGAGAGGAGAGATCCATACCTGCACAAAGCTCAAATAACCTCTGAAAGGTTGATGTGTTTTCAATCCCTGCAGAAAGCACATTAAACCTTTGAAAGGTCACTAATTTGATATTGGTTGAACTGACATTTTGTTTAATGTTTTATCAAAGGAAATGAAAGTATGGCTAACATTAGTGTGATAATGCTGAAGTGTTATAGCATCATTCAACACTCCTATAGACGTGATGCTCTTATATGGCCTTGGGCAGTCCCTTTACCCTTGCAGACTTGAGTTTATCTTAAAAAGTATATTTCAAAATCCATACATGACTCTTCCCACTACAAAAATCCACACATACCCACGTCCCAAAACACTATACCTGCATACACATTTTCAAAATTGAAAAAAATAAACAAAAAGCTATTTTTCGGGTGGGGTTTACTGGTTTTCTGAGAGCCCACCTACATGACCTCGTGGCCTAACTGAAAAAACCAATTTGAGGTGGTACATATACACCCCTTGGGTAGGCCTAATGGAGATCAGAAGAGAGGTATCGACATTATACTCAATTTCCACCAGATCAAGTCTATTTGTTTTGTGCCTCCTGCACCCCCAGTCTCTAGGAAACCCTGGTTTCCTTTGCAAGAGATGCTCAATCCCCTTATCTAGCATCTCCTTGCATTTATTAAAGAGGTCGTTTTTGTGTCTTGGGCTAGACAGGTTTGCAGGAAGGCTTCGTTAGTGCCTTTGGCCTAGATCAGGTTGTATCTATCCTATACTCATTGTTATTCATCAGTGAAAAAGCTCATGTCTTGTTCCCGATATATGTTGTCATCTTATGAATGACAATCTAAATTGTTAGTTACGATGATCTAACATATTCTTGTGCATGTGTACTTTGAATTATATATTCTATCTATGCTTCTATAATTGATTTGCAAGTCTACACATCTTGGAGGAAGCAAAGGGTTTGGACCCTATGGGAACATCTTCAAACATAGGACCCCCGGGTACGTTCCTAATCCCAATTTAGTAATTTGAATGTTTGGCATGTTGGATTGAGTGTTCTTTGTTGATTGATCTATTCCGCTCTATTGGGGCTTCCAACCCTAGCCTTAGGGATTATTTCTCGCCAACAGAATTGGCGACTCCACTGGGGATTACCATTAGGTATTTCCTAGAAGGGTTGTTTTCTTTGATTTGGGTTTTTAGTCTGTTGTTTCCTAGGTTTTTCAGCCTTCTGAAGTCTTAAGTAATTTGGTCTTTCAGCGTGATCTTTCAAATATGGGCTTTATGTTTTATTTTTCCTCAATTTATTTCTATATGCACTTTTCTTTATAGAAAATCGCGGACACACGTAGCTGCTTCTGAAGCAACTCGCGTATATGTTGGTTTCTTCACACACAGTTGCATACATACACTGAACTGTGTATGAATAGTCACGTACAGATATGGAAAAACAAAAAAAAAAATCATTTCTTGAATTTTTTGAGGCTTTGACCAAGTTTCTTTAAGTATTTTTAATCTTTGTAAGGCCTAGAATCATCTTGGTAACTGCTTTTGTTGATATCTTTCCTCTTGTTGGAGAAATGCTTATGTCAACATAGGGTTTTGAGTTTTTGAAGCTTTTTGCATTTGAAGGTGGGTTTCAGGTCTTCCTTGTGAAGTATATGGATGTTTTGTTTCTCCGGAACATATCTTTATTGTTGTTGAAGTTGTTGATAACCCAGTTTGAATTTGCTTCTCTTATGACCTAGAAGTTGGCCCTTTTTGCTTTCTCTTTCTTGTTTTTTGAAAAGGGTTTGAGATTCTTTGGTGAATGTGATATTTCAATTTTCTGAGGTCTTTCTGATTCTCTGAGTCTCTTGCATATTTTTGCCAAGTTCTTGAAGTTGTAAGTCTCTTGTTTGCACTAGTTTTTCAATCTTTATGATCATATTTGTGACTAGGTGAACTTGAATGTTCTTCATACTTTTGGCTTTGAGATATTTGATTTGCTTCCCTTTTTTAACTTTCAATTTTCAAGATTCTTAAAAGAAAAAGAAAAACACTTTCTTATTGCTTTCTTTTCTTTTTGTTTCTTGGTTTTGTAGTCTTTTGGGTTTTGGCAAATGTACAAGTTGTTGTGATAATTTCAAATATCCTCTTTCGCTCTAGGAAGTTTTTTTGCTTTGGGATTTGCTTCTCTTTGCTGTTTTGATTTGCCTTTGTTTTATTAGTCACATTTGCTTGCCTTTAGAATTCTCTTTGAATCTTGCATTTACATACTAGTGTGCATTAGGTTAGATGCATTTTAGATATCATTTAGTTCTTTTTGTTAGATTTTGAATGTGTGAGTGCCAAATTGGAAAAGAAAAAGAAAAAAAAAATGGGTTTTGCTTTATTAAATTTCTCGTAGAACCATATAGAAGTCTCTCTTCATCAAAGAAAAAGAAGTGTTGCATTTTCATGCAACCTAGGTTTCTTATTGACTTCTTTTGCATCATAACACCATCAGTTTGCACTTATGTTTCCCTTGTCCTAAACAGCAGACAATTAAAATGAGCACTAAATTTAAAATGAACTAGACATTTTTTCTTTTTGTCATAGCAACATCAACTATTCTAGGGCATTTTGGGGCCTTCGAATAGGTGTGTGGAGAGTAAACTCTCCAAGATCACTCAAACTAAAAAGAATAGAATTTGATTAACGAGTGGAAATCCAATGTCGTTAAGTTGTCCAAGAAAGGTCCTCTAACACAAGAGTTAAGCACAAGGACATGTGAAGATAAGGATAGAGAGATACCCCTCTCCTACTTGTTGGATCACGCGCCCACAATTGTTTCCCCTGACATCCGATTACGAGCTAGTGACCTTAGTTGCCTTTCCTAGGGACCACATTGGTGACTGGGGGGGGGTGGTACCTGAGGCAGACGTTGCATCACTTTCATAGTACTTCTGGAGGGTGCCCTCATGAATCTTGGGTACTTGCACCGGTAAAGGCTATTGTCTGGAGGTTAGCATAACTGCTTTTTTTACCTTCGCTAGTAGGCTTGGGCCCTCATCATCCAAACTTATCTTTAGGAGGTTCTTTTCTTCACTTTCTTGTATTTTGGTGTCCGGTCCTAATCACCCAAAGTGGAAATACTTCGAAGTTGTTTGCTTGTTTGCATCTTTAGGGCCTTGTTTTTAGAGAGTGCTATGTGCTCCTATCTTGCCTTAGGTGATTTGAGTCTTTAATTTTTCTTTATATATAAAGTTGGTTGATCAACCAGTTCGTCGGTCTAAATGACTTCACAAGCTTTCACCTAAGAGTGTCGAGCCTTCACCAAGAAGGCGTAGGAGTAATTCTGTTGGTTATTTTGAACCAATGCAATCTAATGCAACAAAGACAAATACTTCACCTAGGGTTCCTATTTCATAGGGAGAACCTAGTCCAGCCCATAGTCCAGATAGAAATGCTCAAGTTCTTGCTAGAGTACTCTTCCAGTCGAAAGACCAAGTAGAAGTTGAAGACGTTCCAAAATCCTCTGGGACTCCTATAGAACCTCTTCCTTCTGACCTTCCTTACATTGTATCGTACATGGGTACTCCAACTCATAGACCTAGTAGCCCTCTTCACTCTCCTTCTTTCTTCATGGCCAATGTTAGTAGCACTAGTGTGGCTGTTGATACAGTCAGTGTGCATACTCCTTCAACTATAGGAGGAGGTACTTTTTATATCCCTACCATTGCACCTAGCACGACAGTTGTTGGCTCTACCTCCACTCCTGGTCCGAGTGGGGGAACCCAACCTTCTGCTCCTTTCACTAGTGCTTTTCCCTTTGGAATGCTATCTAGTGGGATTCCCTCAGTTCCATCAACTTTACCTTCTACTACTCCGGCAATTATTCCTTCGATCGCTAGTAGTTTCGCATCTTTACAAGGTCTCCAATTTGGAAGTGGACATGTTCCTCCTTCCAATCCATCGTTGAATATAGGATTAATGCCTTTCCTTGTCTTTGCTCAAAATATTAATCCTTTTCAAATTCAAGGGAGCCAGGGCTTTGTATATCCTCTAGTTAGTGGTTTTGGGTCCAGGAATCCTTCTCAATTATTTGGTCAACAAGGGAGTATGCCCTTCCCTACTAGCAGTACTATTGAAATATGGCAACAAGAATATTCCAATTTAATTTGTCCTTGAATTAAATTGTCAATTAAAATCGAATTTAGTCTTAACAGCTACTTGAAAATAATTAATTAATTTATTTTAAATTAATTAGTTGGAGAAATTCAAGTTAGAAGTCTTTCTGAAGTCATGCAAGAGTTATCCCTTAAATTAAGGAGACAAGATTGAGTTATATTTGAGTTGTAATTTTACTGAGTTAAGTCCAGTTAAATTAGTTCCAAATTGTTTGAGGAACTAATAGTGAGTTAACAATCAGTTGATGCATTAATGCACTCAACTAGTGCTACTCCAGTTAACTGAAGATTCCCTCACCAGAAACTCATGCATGTCTATTCTGAAAAGACCCAGTTGAGATTAATGTTCAAGGATAGTGTACTATCAGTTGCATGTGTTTTCTCATGGAGAAAACTCATGCATGCAGTCAAGGATTTATCCTTGGGGATTGCACAGTTTTGAAGGAATGGTTTTCCACTTGGTAATAGGCAAATCATCCAGAAGGAACAACGCAAGGAAATAGGAGCTTGGAGGGCAAAGAGGAAGGCTGGAAAGAAGCCAGGATTGCCTGTGAGCATCTGTGAGGATTGTACTGAGAGTTGACTCGCTGTGAGAGCTAAGGCTTTGTATAATTCCTATGTATTTCCACCATGTATGATAATACAATAGTGTGGGGTTTTTAGCTGAGGCTTTCCCCAAAGTATTTTCATGTGTATTGTGCCATTGATTCTTCTTCTTCTAGTTATATTGTACAGCTCGATCTTTAAGCTTCCGCAAATTGATAGTAGAAGTAGGTTATAGTATTCTGCTTTGATTTATATTGCATTATCAGGTTAACCTACCATCAAATTTTCTACAAGTAAATCGCCAGTTTTTCCTCCTTTTGCTAGTGCTTGGAACCCTTACCAAGGGGTTTCTCCTTCTTATAATGTTCCACTTGGAGGAAATGTTCCTATGGCTAGTAATCTTGCAGTAGGGGGAGGATACCCTCCATATACCCCTAAACAACAAGGTTTTCCTTATAGTTCAGGTTTTTCTACGAGTAATCCTTGGCAACCTGGTGCCCCTCAAAATCTAGAATATTCCTTTCCAAACCTTTGGAATTCCACTCCTTGAGCTTCGAATTCAACAGTCTCACTGCTCTTACCATTCCTGCCAACTCTCAATTTGCCAAATCTTTCAAAATTAACTAATGATCAAATCTGTTACAACCCCGCTTGGTGCCCAATCTCTACCAAACTTCCATCGGAGATAACAAAGTTTGAAGGGAAGTCAAGTGAAGATCCAACAAACCATGTAACCACTTTCCATTTAGGGTGTTCATCGAACTACTTGATTGAAGATTCGATTAGGTTGAGACTCTTTCAACGCACCTTAACTAGAAATGCAGTGAAATGGTATATTGAATTAAAGGGTGGGTCGTTTTCTACGTTTGGTGAGTTGGCTATAATGTTCCTTAACCATTTCCTATTGCCTGTCCGTTATGACATCGGCACTGAACTTCTAGCCAATTTTGAGCAGGACAAGGCCACCCATATTTTTGACCACATTCAAGAGTGGTGCAAAAGGAAGAGATTGATCAAGGCTTACATCCCTGATGAATTTCTACTCGAGTGGTTTTTGAAATATTTACAACCTGAAATATCTAAGGATGTGTCACTTTCAAGAGTGTTCACAAAAGAACAAGCTATCTTTAGAGCCCAATAGTTAGAGCTCATTTATTCCCAGTCTGGTGTCCTCTACAAGATACTGCCTAATGCTCCTAGATCTAAAATTGATCTCGCCAAACCGAAACCTGGCCCCCACGCCGACGGATTTCTAGGATCGTTTGATATGATCAGTTTGTTAGTAAATTAATTACAACAGTTGTCATTACAATCTGCTTTTGCACCCCATACTACACCTTCCATGTCTCCCCCTTCTCAACCTTTTGCAGTTAATGTCGTTCAGTCCTCGAATTCCAAAGGGAAGAAGAAAGGACATGGGAAAAAGAAAGATATGGGAGGGAAGGGGAATGCAAATAAACTTACTGAGAACACTAGAGAGGGCAGGAAGGAGGCCAAAAATAAAGTAAAATTCTCGTGCAAGCTATGCGGTGGGGATCATCATACTCATCTTTGCCCCAATATTCAAGATGCTCAGTGCTTGTTAGCCTAGCAAGGTTCTTCTAGTTCCCAGGCTATGCTTACTAACCATTTTCCCCAAAGGGACCAATTACGTGTTGGCATGAATGCTAATACTGGAAACCCTACAGGGGGCAACCAGGAAGGAGAATCTGCATCAAATGTGTGTATGGTTAAGACTCATGTTGACATTTCAACAGGAGCTCATGATTATGGAGAACCAAAATCTTTGTAATATCGCCAATTTTGATTTTTCATTTGAGGAGATTAAGGAAGTTTATTGGGGGGGTGCTAGGCATAGAAAAATTTTGTAGTTTGAGTTTCAGATATGATTTTGTCTTGAGGAGCTTGGGTGAAAAGGCAAGATTACATCTCATTGGAAAGTGGGGACCTCCTTCGTTATAAGACAATTCGTCAAGGTTGGCCAGCAACCAAATAAACCCCACATGTGCTCCACGTTTTAGTATAAGTAGAGGTGGCCTACAAGTCATTTCAACACATTTGGGATCTCTTCCTCTCTCTACTTGTCTTTGGGTTTTAGTAGGAGGAGAGATCCTAAGCAATAACGTTGCCCTGATCTAGAGGGCAGAAAAGCTGAAACTACCAGAAAAGCCGAAACTGCCGGAAAAGCCAGAAACGCTGGAAAAGCCGGAACTACCAGAAAAGCCGGAAATGCTGGAAAAGCCGAAACTACCAGAAAAGTCGGAACTGCTGGAAAAGCCAAAACTACTGGAAAAGCTGGAATTGCCGAAAAAGCCGAAACTGTCGAAAAAATCAAAACTGTCAGAAAAGCCGGAAAAGTTGGCACTGCTAGAAAAGCCAGAATTGCCAAAAAAGCTGGAACTGCCGGAAAATCCGGAAATGCCGAAAAAGCCAGAAAAGTCGGAACCGCTAGAAAAGCTGGAAAAGCCGAAAAATCCAAAAACGCCGCAACTGCCGGAACTGCGGGGACTGTCGGAACTGCCAGGAACAGCGAGAACTGCCAAAACAGTCAGAGCATCTATCTCCGAAGGAGAGCAGCATGCAAGGGACAACTAACTAACATTGGGACAGTTGTATGGTACTTAGCAGCAAATACACCAAGCATGCAATGTTATAGCTAGCATGTATGGGACAACTAGCATGCTAAGGACAACAAGCATGTTAGGGACAACAAGCATGCTAGGGACAATAAGCAAGCAAGGTGCAACCAACACATAGGTCAAGATGGCAACATGGTGCAGCAATGGCACATAATGCAGTACAGTGATGGGTACAGTCATGATTAATGAAGCGTGATGAGATGCAGCATAGTGATGTTGGGTGCAGCATGGTGCAGCGCGGTGAGGTGCAGCATGATGACGAAATGCAGCACAACGATAGGTGAAGGAGTCACCTTGGAGAATTAGTTGAAGCAACATGTCTTCAACTGATCTCATGTATCATCTTCTTAGAGATGATCTATGCTCTTATCTAGATGAGTCAAAGTGTTGACTTCTATTGTAAATGTACTATCTCTCTCTCTCTCTGTTGAACTATTGAAGAACATATAAGAAGAATTGATCAAGGTTTTCCCCACATTGGGGTTTGTCCCTGGCTAGCGCCACATCTTGTGTCCTCTTGTCTTGGCTTGTCTTCTACGATTTATGTTTATGTTCTATCCACAATTTACTTTAATGTTGATGTGATTGCTAATCTGGAAAAGATATGGAGCTACTAACTATGAAAATTGAAAGGACAGCGCATCAGAATTCGAGAAATTAAGATTATCCAAAGCTAAACTCATTTTCTTTTGTTTAATAACTTATATATATACCCTAATTTTAGCTCTTGGATACATCATTATGATTTTAAGAATATCATTGACGCATTCTCCCCTGATGATGGACTCACTTGGTAGTCCGAAACGTTGGGTTCATAAAACTCTACAACAGGTCATTCCTCCTCTACCTAAAACTATCCTCACCTGTATGGATTCATTATTTAAAATACCTAAAATTAACACTCTACCTTGGTTCTGTCCCATTAGGTATTGTTTTGTCTCAACAGAAACAACACCCCACCAGCTTCACACTCCACAATCTGCCCACATCGATGCTACACCAAATCAACATTACCCACCATTTTGTGGGTACTATCCCTTAGAAAAAATAAAATCTTCTAGATGGTCCTCAGCCGCAACCCCTTGTAGCCCCCAGCTAACTCATTATGCCATTTCTCTGCCACCTAAGGCAGCCATGTGGTCCCTCGCCCATCTACCATGATCATATGATTGAAGGTGGGCCTCCCGAATCTAAAGGTATGCCTTGTCATTTGGAAATTGAGTCTTGTAGTTTGCTTGTCATGGACACTTCTAGGCATGGATTAATGGGGGGATTTGGCGGAAAGAATGGGCTAGGTCTTTGCTTTTGTCCCCTACACCCCTTTTAGGAATTAACCTTGGATTCTAGTCCCAATGGGATCTCTTTTACTGACCATTTGGTTCTAGGGACGGTATTTCACGTGAAACCCCGATTTTGTTTGCGTGGTCCTAATCCCTTATCCTCTTATATTACCCTCTTTCCATTGATTATCACCCCATTCATCATTTCTCCTGCCTGGGTCCACATTCCTCCTTTGGGTCCACATAGGGTTAGCTTGCCACTTCCCTTTGCCCACAACTTGGGTCATGGCCTGGAATGAAGCCCGGAGGTTGATCCAGCTAAAAATAAAGACAAAAGCATATATGACCACATTCAATAGGAAAATGTACCACAAAATGCAAAAGATGGTTGGGACAAATACATTTAGCACGTAGGCAAAATCCAATACATGAGCTCGCCCCATCATCATGACCATCAACCTAGTTCCTACAAGTTCTATGAACCTTCTTCATCATACAAGAACCCATGATTCTCCCAACCCTTGGTGGGCGATGAACCACCCCACCTTACAAGGGGGAATTCACTGCTATATCTTATACATCATGCTCTAACCCCTTGAGCCCCGAGCAGTTAATCAAAGAAAATCATAAAGATAAGAGACATACAAAGGGTGGAAAAATCAAGATCAGGGCACCTCATGTACCACGATTGCTCCTTCCTACACATTATAAACCCCCAAGTGTGGGCTTCCCTCTTATTAGCTACCTTTGTACCCCAGCATGTGACCCAGGGCTGCCCCTTCTCATTCCCTACTTCATTCACCTATCTTCCACATGCCACAACCTTTTTAAGGATGTACCTTGACTATATTATCCCCTTTACAAGTAGAAACCACCTAATAGAATTATTGGTTAAACCCATTTGGAGTTTAAGTGACATTGGCACATCCCAAAGCCCATTATGGAAGGGCAGGCCATTATGAAGTCCCCACCTGTGGTCCATGATTAGGTAAGCTCATTTACTCGATTTCTCTAATGACTTGCACTGGAAGGCTAGGGGACACATTGGATATTATGCAGGATTGCAGATGGTTTCCATCTTAGGTTTGGTCTCCTTATATGGGGTCCTTATCCTCCAGAGGGCTACATTGGCACATGTAAGGTGAGCGTTGAAATCCATGGGCCTCCACAACAGCAAATTGCACTCCATGGATCCTCACAGCCATTCAAAGATTGCTCATGGTTCACTTAATAGACAAGGAGGATGCACCTGATCCATCATGCCCAACTGGCCCCAGATTTACACCATACGCTTGGCAAATGATCCAGGAATTGCACGATGATGTGGCGTCACCTACACCATCATCCTAGCCCTTGCAAGCGATCTAAAAGCATCTTCGATTTGTTAGGAGGCCCATGAGAATACTTGTGTGCCGCCACATGTCATTTGGAGCACCACAGGTTGTTACAACAGGCGAACTCCTTGTCCACTGCTTTTCAGGGTCCTATTCTTCATTGTGGAACTCATAGACCTCATTAGGCCTCTTAGAGGGCCCTACGACATGCATAGATTATTATTTGACCTCTTGAAAGACTTACTTTTTCATTTATGAGCTAGTTTGGTGGGTTTGTCACCAAAAGTTGAATTTTTAGAACATTATTTTATTTTTGGGGTTTATGTAGGCCAAGGAGGCTAATTCGAACTCCTAAGTTATGTATAAATACAAGTGAAATGAGCTCATTTGCTCATCATAACTTTGGTTTGGATCTCTCCCTTATGTAGAGAATTTCACATTTTTTCAGGAGGATGAATTGGAGCTTTTATGGATGAATTTTGATGTGTGGATATTGGTTTATCTTCTCCTGAAGCTTCTCTCTTGTCAATTGTGAATGGTTTGATATACTCTGTTACATGTAACTACATGCCTTAATGTTATTCTTCTTTTTCTTTGTCATATACATTGCACTGGAATTTTCGTTGTTCTAGGTCTAATTATTGCATTCATTCAATGCTTAAAATTGTGGAATTTTGTCTCTATCATAGCGTCTCTCAATGTATGGTCCATGTAATATGAACGAAATCTCCTAGGGGTAATTCTATCAAAGAATTTGACCTGGATAAGCCACTTCCTTTCCACATCGAAGTATAAAAGCTGCAAGATTGCCTCTCCTTGACCTAGAAGGCTAGCAAAGTGGTCTTGAGGCCTCCTTGACTGAGAACCAATAATTCCTACTCATATTCATCATAGACTCCATTCTCCCAAATATTAAGGCACTGATCTACCAAGGGTGGTCACTGATTAGGGATCAATATTTTAACTAAAAAATAAAGTGCTCAGAATTGCTTTAGACCTGAATGAATGGATAGAGTTCGTCTTCAGGATTCCAATGCCGCAAACGGTTCGAAAAACCAACATCTTATGCAAAAGTTAGAGCTTCTGCAAGTTTGGTAAAAAATAAGCCCCCAGGGCCAGCCCCCACCCCATGTAACCAAGCACCCGAACCAGGAGCTAGGGGCCAACTGTTAAGCGGGATTAGTGTGCCACTAATCAGTTTATCATTTAACTAATCCGTATTTAAGTTGGCGGAATTTATGGCGAAGCCACTAAATCCGGAACCGCCACCAAACTTGGCAGACTTAACTGGTAGTTCTCTAGATTTAGAGGAGGTTTTCTAGGAAAAATTGTTTGAGCCATAACTTACTCGATTCTCAACCAAATTTTGAGAATGAATAGTCATTTTTGGCTAATTGGCATGCTGGAATTCATTGGAGTGGGTTTCGGAGGCAGAAGGGTTCATCTATAGGTGTTTTTGTTCACTTGAAGATTTTTGAAGCCCAGGGCCACCAGGACTTGGAGGCCATTCCCAAAGCAGCTGGTAACCAAATTGAGTAAACAAATAGTCATTTTTGATAGATTTGAATGTTTTAAACTCATTAGAGCAGGTTTCAGAGGTAGAAGAGGTCATCTATAGGTGTTTTTGTTCACTTGAAGATTTTTTAAACCTAGGGCCACCAAGTGTTGGAGGCCATTCATAGAGCAGTTGGTAACCAAATTGAGTAAACAAATAATCAATTCTGATAGATTTGAATGTTTTAAACTCATTGGAATAGATACCAAGAGCATTGGATGCATGTAACAACAATTTTAGCACTATTGAAGCTAATACAAAGGCCCACACTATGAAGCTAGACCAAGGAGATATAGCCCAGGAGGGGTGAACTCCTTCAACAAAAAATTGTGTGTTGAGCTCTGTTATTTGTGCTTCTTGTGTTTTTATATGCTGTTGTTCAGCCATTAAATTCATGCAGTTCATGCAAAACACTAAATTTCACCAAGTTAGATGAATTAACAATTACATGCTTGTGGATAAACTCTTTATGGATAAGTAAACCAAAACAAAGAAAATTTTATATCTGGAAATGATACTAGCACAGCATTAACTAGCAATCAATTTCAGATCAAGTTGGTATCAGAGCACAAGGTTTCTTGCTTGATTTGCTTGAAGGGTTTAATAGTTGCAATTGTTGTTATGATTACAAGGTTGAAGTTGCAGAGAGGAGAAGGGAAGCTACAGATAACTAGTCCTGAGATTAGGACAAGAAGGAAGAAGGTTGAGAAAGCATCATCCTCACCCAAAGGACCACTCAAGGCAGCACCTGAATCACCTCAAGTTCCATCTCCATCAATTGAGATTGAAGAGGCACAGATTGCACAAGAGCCTGAAGTGATTGAAGAGGTACAATCAGTACAAATTTCTAAGCCTAAATCCATAACCATTATGTCTGGAGAAAGAGAGCATGAAGGTCCCTCTTCGAAAGAGGAAGAATTCAAAAAAGCTTTCTGTACTTTGACTGAGATGGTTAAAGTCCTCTATGAAGAGAGGAACACTAGAATGGTTGGAGAGAGTTCTAAACCTCCACATGGAGAAGGAAGCTCAAAGGAAAAAAAAGATGAGAAGAAGGATTCCAAAGGGAATGGTGGAAAGCCACCTCCATCTCCACCATCCTCATCATCTTCCTCATCATCTTCACCATCTCACACAACATCATCTTCCACTACCACCACTACCCATACTCATTCCAAAACCCCAAAAGGAAAAACTCCATTACTGAAATTGGACATAAAATTCGAACTTCCCATGTACAATGGAGAAGTGAATGCAGAAAAGTTGGACAATTGGATTCGACAGTTGGAGGTATACTGTAGAATTCAGAACCTTCAAGAAGATGACATAAAGATCCAGTTGGCTTCATTGAGGCTAGAAGGAGCTGCACTAGTTTGGTGGGAAGCAAAGACTCAAGAGGAAATGCGAATCCATGGTAAGATATCCATTTCTTGGGTTGAATTTGTTTATGCAATTAAAAGACAATTTTATCCTTTAGCCTATATGCAAAAAGACATCATGAGTTGGCAAAACTTTAGGCAGCTTAAAGGCCAAACAGTCCAAGATTATACACAAGAGTTTAGGAAAAAGGCTTTGTTATTAGGAATAAACTTGAATTCACAAGACACACTCTTGAAATATACTGGAGGTTTACATTCCTATTTGCAGCATACTATCCTTATGTTTAACCCAAGCAACTTAGATGAAGTATGTGTGCAAGCTACGCATCTTGAGGCAAGGGGAAAACAAAACATAGAGGAGAAAGGTGAAAGCGAGGGTAAGGGAAAAGAGAAGGGAGGAAAATGGAAGGGAAATAAGAATGCAAGTATCAAAAAAGAGAAGGAAAAACTCACATGCAAAAACTGTTCAAACACTGGCCATGATGAAGACCATTGTGGATAACTTCATCTAGAATTAAAACCAGATAGATTGAAAGCCAAAGAGAAGGGCAAAATTGTTGCTATAGCTGAAAAAGACTTAGGGTCAGATTCAGGAGATGAAACAAAAATTACAGCTATGGGTTTGAAAGGTCAACATGTTGGAATTACTAGTTCCTCAAATAGTCACAACAACGCTCCAAATGAAGACAAAAGGGAAGAGTTGTTCACTGTCACAGTAATCTCAAATCATTACCAAGATTGATGCACACTTTGATAGTGGATAACATGCAAACCTAATTTCAGAAGACTTAGTTAAAGAGCTTAAACTTGAAACCGTACCACATCATAAACCATACCCGTTGGGTTGGATAGTTAAGGATGCCAATTTACAAGTTTCAAGGAAATGCATTTTTAGATTTGCTATTACTGCAAACTTTGTTGATGAAGTCGAGTTAGAAGTGATTCCACTTGACATTTCTGGAATTATCTTTGGAATTCCATATTTGTATGACAGGAAAGCGGTGTTTCATCGCTATGAGCACAAATATCATTTGCTTAAAGATGGGGTGAAGTATATTGTGAGAGCTCATCGCAAGAAACTAAACATTTCTTTAGTTAATGCAGGGCAAATGAAGAGGCTAGTGAATGCAAGTCAGAACTTGACATTATTGATGATCAAACAAAGAGATGTTTTGAATCATACTTTTCATAAAGATGCTTATATTTGTAATGAGTTGTTTCAAAATGATAACAAGTTGTCTTTGAAATAAGGTGAAAAATATTTGCAGCAGCCAACATTGGTGTTGAGCAGTGTTGAAAAAAAGGTGCCGGTGCAAGAAGTTGCAAAGGTCAAAGAGAAGAGGACAAAGCAACTTGGAAAAGAAGGCATGGGTTTCACAAATGTTCATTGCTGGTTTCCAAAAGGCACATTACAATGGCGAAGAAACTTGGGCAAGAGTCGACTCAAGTACAAGGCAAAAGCAGCGAAAAATCGCCATAGAGGCAAAGTGCAAGGTGAGAAAGATTTCAAGTTTCCTTTGATTGTTGACCAAGGTAGGAAAAAGATGTTTTCTGCCAAATTAGATTGTTGTTCTGAAAAATTAAGAAATATTGCAGCATGACGGTGTCAAAGACAGCAATAGATGGTCGTCGGAATCAAAGAAAAATTTGACTTTTTATGAAAAGCTCCAAATGATGAAATTAGGAAAATTTCAATGGATAAAGACTGGAAGGATGAGGGAACAGTCCCCTCATCAACATAATCAGTGATCAAGAGAGCTTTTGGGGTCCAAAAGGCTTCTAGTGGGGAGGAATGATCAGGGATCAATATTTTAGCTAAAAAATGAAAGTGCTCAGAATTGCTTCAAAACTGAATGAATCGATAGAGATCACCTTAAGGATTCCAACGCTGCAAATGGTTCGAAAAACTGACATCATATGCAAAAGTTAGAGCTTCTGCAAGTTTGGTAAAAAATAAGCCCCTAGGGCCAGCCCCCACCCCATGTGACCAAGCGCCCGAACCAGGAGCTAGGGGCCAACTGTTAAGCGGGATTAGTGTGCCACTAATCAGTTTATCATTTAATTAATCCGTAATTAAGTTGGCAGAATTTATGGCGGAGCCACTAAATCCGGAACCGCCACCAAACTTGGCGGACTTAACTGGCAGTTCTCCAGATTTAGAGGAGGTTTTCTAGGAAAAACTGTTTGAGCCATAACTTACTCAATTCTCAACCAAATTTTGAAAATGAATAGTCATTTTTGGCTAATTGGCATGCTAGGAATTC
The DNA here is from genome assembly GCA_031772625.1 of Pinus tabuliformis. Taxonomy (NCBI): domain Eukaryota; kingdom Viridiplantae; phylum Streptophyta; class Pinopsida; order Pinales; family Pinaceae; genus Pinus; species Pinus tabuliformis. The sequence goes on along the minus strand of CM062808.1, from coordinate 758,366,471 downwards.
ATTGGAGCGGGTTTCAGAGGCAGAAGAGGTCATCGACAGGTTTTTTTGTTCACTTGAAGATTTTTGAAGCCTAGGGCCACCAGACGTTGGAGGCCATTCCCAGAGCAACTGGTAACCAAATTGAGTAAACAAATAGTCATTTTTGATAGATTTGAATGTTTTAAACTCATTAGAGCAGGTTTCAGAGGTAGAAGAGGTCATCTAGAAGTGTTTTTATTCACTTGAATATTTTTGAAGCCTAGGGTCACCAGGTGTTGGAGGCCATTCCTAGAGCAGCTGGTAACCAAATTGAGTAAACAAATAGGAAATTATGATAGATTTGAATGTTTTAAACTCATTGGAATAGGTACCAAGAGCATTGGATGCATGTAACAACAATTTTAGCACTATTGAAGCTAATACAAAGGCCCATACTATGAAGCTGGACCAAGGAGATGTAGCCCAGGAGGGGTGAACTCCTTCAACAAAAATTTGTGTATTGAGCTCTGTTATTTGTGCTTGCTGTGTTTTTATATGATGTTGTTCAGCCATTTAAATTCATGCTTTTAAGTTCACGCAAAACACTAAATTTCACCAAGTTAGATGAATTAACAATCACATGCTCATGGATAAACTCTTTATGGATAAGCAAACCAAAGCAAAGAAAATTTTATATCTGGAAATGATACTAGCACAACATTAACTAGCAATCAATTTCAGATCAATCACTAAAAATCACATTCTTTCACCTCCTTCTAGGTCTAGCCAAGCTGGGATACCTAGGGCATCAATTTCCTGACAAGTTAACCCTCCAAAAAATTCGATCTCCTAGTGTCTCTTGCGCTGGTGTTTCCTCAAGATCCTCTAATTTCAAAGCCATTCCGATGGTGGAGTTGGGATAAAAGCCAAACCCTAGCTCCAGGATCAAACTTTGCCCAGGCATCCCCAAGGCTAGTACCTCATAGGGTCAAACCAACACATTCAGGTGAAAATTATTTCTTTAATCATTTCCCCCACCTTGTCTAGGGTAAGAATATCATTGGTTGCTACATTCTTTCCTCATACCCTAAACTGGGCCCAGTTGGCCCCGTGTGGTCCCGTTCTTTTGAAAAGATCATTCTTCAAGAACCATCTGTGATACCAATTCCAACAAGGATTTTAGGGATTGGGGAACTCCTTCACAAATCATATCCCATAAACCTAACCCTCAAATCCGTAAATAGAAGGGAGCCTTTATCCCATAAACCTAACCCTCAAATCCGTAAATAGAAGGGAGCCTTAGATGAGGTGATAGTGGCCTCGTCTCCATTGGTTGCCCTTGGCCTAGCATTTGCCCTTTAAGGATTCCCTGCTAGTTTGAGTGATAACATTTTCGCATCATTGTCGGGGAGGACGCAGGCCTACCTTCTTAGTGAATCATTAAGGAATTGATTCATTGACGACATTTATAAAATATTCCTCTGGCGACTCCACTCGTTGTCCAATCCACTAGTTTACTTAAAGGCGACAACATTCCTCCTTTAACTAGCACTACCGCAAAAATGGGAGAGTGAACCCCATCACTTGTTGGAACCGCCCTTTTCCTCGAATTTGAGAAGGTAGGTGATACATCTCCAAATATGCCATCTAGTTCAAACACTAACTCCGAAAAGGATCAACCCAATATGGCCAATAGTGAGAGACACTTGGTTAGTGTCTTTTCCCCTTTGAAGTTGAGTAATGATACCAAACCATTGCCTGAAGAATTTAACCGATGTTTGCCCAAATTCAAAGGGGATGCTACTTAGATTGCCCATGGTTTTATTGAATAATTCTACTGGCACATGTCCACTAGAATGATATTTGATGAAGATAGGATCATGATGCTTTTGCTTTATCACTTGAGGGAAAAGCAAGAGATTGGTATCTTAGCCTCCCCCCTGGATGCATAAAGGACTTCGATGAATTTGAGGACCTAATCATGAAAAGGTGGTCAAGTAATGCCCAAGGGACCTTCAACATTGGAAAAATTTTACCAAATAACCAAGGGAAGGGAAGATGTGCGAGATTTCATTCAAAAGTTTGATACGGTAGTCAAAGATATACTTGATCATTTGAAGCCATTTGAAGCCAACATCCTTGACAAGTTCATAAAGGTTGTGGGTGACCACCTCACCTATGTGTTGAGGGATAAGAAACCGTCCACTTTGGCCGACGCTAAAGAAATGGCAATGGAAGTTGAAGAAAACCTGTGAATTTCAAAGGTTGATATTAATGATCACCCTAGAGCCAAAATTGAAACCAAGAACGAGAAGTCCAAAAATCAACACGAAGAACCTCTCCTTTCCATTCTCAAAAGGATGGAAAGGTTCACATAAGAAGCCAATGCACATGACAGGGATATCATGAACAAAATCATTGCCTTAGAAAAGGCCCAAAAATCGAGTTACATCCCTAAAGGAAATCCTTTTCCCAAAAAGCAAAGTGAAGAAGATAGGTCAAGCTCTTCTCAAATCCCAAACACATTGGCTCCAACTAATGTTGTTGAACTGGATTCTTCATCTGAGGATGAGGAATGTGAAGATGAGGGAAGTGAAGGTGAACAAACTAATGAGCAAGCCAATCTTGTGGAATTTGACATCTTCAACATTTTGCTAGTAGGTTCATATATGCATCCTCCCATTAGTGAGGTCACCCTTAAGGAAGAATCCATTCTTAATTCTGATAGCCAGGGAAGATTCAAAAGGGGTCCCATATTCTCGAAAGGAAAAGGACAAAGACCCCTCACCTCCTAAGGAATCACCCAAGGAAAATTCATCACCTAAGCAAGCCCCTCCTAAAGAATCCATCCCCAAAGTTCCTACCAAGAAGGGTCCCCCAACAAAATTCAATCCAAAAGAGGATCCTCCTACGAAGAATACATCAAGAAGGAAAAAGGGAAGGAAATTAAACTCGACATCGACATAGGGGATGTCGTAGGAAAGATGACCATACTTGTTCCCTTAAAGGTGATTGTTAAGCTTCCTAAGCAACAACAACAACTTAAGAAGTCCTTGGGGATTCAAGAAGAAGAACTACTTGAAGAATTGCAAAACATTCATATTCCTTATCGAAACCCTGAGCACGAACCTTTCTTGCTTACTTTGGCTATCAATGACCTCTTCTTACACAATTGTATGTTAGACTCAGGTGCTTCCGCTAATATCATGCCTTTGACTATTATGAAGCAATTGGGTCTCAGCATCACTCGGCCATATAAAAGGGTGTGTGGTTTTAATTCCAAACCTATGGAAGTGGAAGGTATCATCAAAGACCTTAAGGCTTCTTTAGCTAGGAATCCTAATATATCCCTCCTCATGGATGTTATTGTTATTGATATTCCTGATGTGTGGGGGATGTTGTTATCCCGAAAATGGGGAGCTACCATTGGGGGGCACGTTCAAATGGACCTATCATACGCAACCATCCCGCAATCCGATGGCACCCCTTTTATCCTTTATAGGGAACCTGCTTATTTACCGCATGTGATCAAGCCTAGACCATACTATGAGACATGCGAGGTTAAGAAACCTTCCCATATCCTCCCTACCCAGGAAATCTGAATCCTCAAGCGGCCAATCTCTCAAACAAGCAAAAAGTGGAAGCCTAAGAAAGAATATAAGGTTGGGGATTTAGTCTTGGTAGATAAAGATCCCATACCTATCAGGATTCATGGAAGGGTTGGGGATGACTATTACTACATTGCTAAACTTAACGACGAACTTTGGCCTGAGCCGGTCAAATTAAGTCGTATCACCTCCTTCCTTGAGACTTGACATTGTATCATATGCATGGTAGAGTAGGATGCACTAAATGCTGATTTCTGCATTAGAAATAACATCATATGATATTTCTCATGGTAGAAAGATGCATATTTGTATATTTTATTTTCTATTCATTTTATGGCCTAACATTTTAGCATGTGCGATCATGAGACGTTGCAAAAGCATGCTGCCCCGTGTTTTTCTATCTATTATATGTGCAGGTGACAGGTCTACGGTAACCTAGAAGATTGCTAGAGTTCTCATGACCTCCCATTCAAGTAGGTTCACCCACTTCTTCGAGAGATCACTTCCTAGTTGGAGCCGAATGTTATCCACCATTTTGTGGGTAATATCCCTAGGAAAAAAAATTTCTCCAAGATGGTCCTCAACCGATAGCCAACAACCCCTTACAGCCCCCAGCTAGCTCATTGTGCAATTTCTCCGTGACCTGAACCAGCCATGTGGTCCCTCACCCATCTGCCATGATTGTATGTTTGAAAGTGGACCTCTCGAATCTAAAGGTATGCCTTGTCATTTGGAAATTGAGTATTCTAGTTTGCTTATCACGAACACTTCTAGGCATGGATTAATGGGGGGATTTGGCAGAAAGAATGGGCTAGGTTTGTGCTTTTGTCACCTAGACCCCTTTTAGGAATTAACCTTGGATTCTAGCCCTGTCGGATCTCTTTTACTGATCATTTGGTTCCAGGGATGGAATTTCATGGGAAACCCCGATTTTGGTTGCATGGTCCCGCTCCCTTATCCGCTTATATTACCCTCTTTCCATTCATTACTATCCCATTCATCATTTCTCCTACCTAGGTCCACATTCCTCCATTGGGTCCACATAGGGTTAGCTTGCCCCTTCCACTTGTCCATAACTTGGGTCATGGCCTGGAATGAAGCTCAAAGATTGATGCGCTAAAAAGAAAGATAAAAGCATATATGGCCACATTCAACAGGAAAATGTACCACAAAATGCAAAAGATGGCCAGGACAAATACATTTAACACGTGGGAAAAAGCCAATACATGAGCTCTACATCATTATCATGACGATCACCCTGGTTCCTACAGGTTTTATGAACCTTCTTCATCATACAAGAACCCATGATTGTCCCAACCCTTGGTGGGCAATGAACCGACCGACCTTAAAAGGGGGAATTCACTGCTATATCTTATACATCATGCTCTAATCCCATGAGCCCAGAGTAGTTAATCAAATAAAATCATAAAAGGAAAAAGGCATACACAGAAGGGTGGAAATATCAAGGTCGAGGAACCTCATGTACCACGATTGCTCCCTCCTATACATTATAAACCCAAGTAAGGGCTTCCCTCTTATTAGCTACCCTTGTACCCCAGTATGTGACCCAAGGATGCCCCTTCTAATTCCCTACTTCATTCACCTATTTCCACATGCCACCACCTTTTGAAGGATGTACCTTGATTATATTATCCCCTTTAGAAGTAGAAACCACCTAATAGAATTATTGGTTAACTCCATTTAGAGTTCAGGAGACATTGGCACATGTCGAAGCCCATTATGGAAGGGGAGCCATTATGAAGTCCCCACCTGTGGTCCATGACTAGGTAAGCTCATTTACTCAATTTATCTAATGGCTTGTTGTACTGGAAGGCTAAGGGACGCATTGAATCTTATGCAGGATTGCAAATGGTTTCTATCTTGGGTTTGGTCTCCTTATACGGGGTCCTAATCCTCCAGAGGGCTACAATGGCACATGTAGGGTGAATGTTGAGAGCCATGGGCCTCCACAACAGCAGATTGCACTCCATGGATCCTCAGCCATTCAGAGATTGCTCGTGGTTCACTTATTAGACAAGGAGGATGCACCTGATCCATCATGCCCAGTTGGCCCCAGATTTACACCATACGCTTGGCAAATGATCCAGGAATTTCACAATGATGTGGCGTCACCTACACCATCATCCTAGCCCTTGCAAGCCATCTATGTAATGTTCCAAAATAGAAAAACAATGATATGCAAGCAAATAACAAATTATCACCACAGAAATTTCAAAGTAATTAGAATACACCCATAACAATCATAAATATAGAAGCATTTGAGCCATTTTAATATAAATTGGTGCAATAATAGCAATTACAGAAGGAATGCATTTGGGCTTGCCTCAAAGGCAAGCGGAGCAAAGCCCAGGTGAAGTAATGACAATCCGGAGCTACAATTTGTTGTCCAGCTGTTGCATTGTGTAGTCCCCAACAATTCTACACTATCTGCTGCAAAGATATCGCTGAAAACGCCACCTCTGCTGCTTAGAAAATTCTGCAAAATTATTTCTAGGCTCCTCAAGCAAAACCCAGAAATGGTTTGGCCTTATCTTGACCTTCCAAAATCGACCCCCAAAAGCCCTACGCCCTCCAAAACCACTGAAGCACCCTGACTGTCAATACACCAACACAATTTTCCTTAAATACTCCGGAAAGGTATAAATCTCCTCCACTAATACTTCCCTTATCTCTCCCAGCAAGGAACAGCTCCAATGGTTGAGTCTCCACCTCCCACGTGTGCCCAGTCTCTTCCCTCTGCGCTGGCCCCATGACCTATGAAATCCTCACTGAAGGAAGCTATCTCCTCCAGCCCAAAAGCCCACCCAAATGGCAGTGAATCACCAGATCCTCTCTCTCGGATTTTCTCCCGACAATAACTCCTCTGAAGAATTCAAAGGATCTCAACTCAGTTTCCCCACTACGTCCTCAAGAAATACGCACCACCTAGAGACTCTTAATACAACTGCTAGAAATCACACTAAAAATCACCTCCGGAAGATTATGCATGAACCTCTCTAGGGTGGCACTCGAAGTCCCCCGAAGAAAGGGTGAGTTCTCCACTTGGAAAACTCATGCTAAACAATAAGTCATTCACTTAAGTAGCTCAAGCAACTAAGAAGAAATTCAATATGCCAAAGATGTCAAATGAAGAGTGTTGCCTCCTTTTTATAGATTTCGTGGAGCCTTTTTCCCTCCTTTTTCCTTCCTTCGTGGGTCCCTCACTAAGCCTTCAATTTTCCCTCTCGTGCATTTCGAACCATTGGCTTAGGGAGTGCGTATTTCCTTGTGTGGGTGGCCCCACATGCTACTAAAAAAATCCCAAAGTAACTTCTAACTCCTAAGTCTTCTAATAAAAATGTAATGGGCCCCGTCACCTCCCAAATTGGCCCAAAAGTGTAGAAATTAATCTTGTTCCAAAATAATTTAGCAAGGGACATTACAATCTACAGGAATATTCGATTTGTTTGAAGACCCATGAGGATACTTGTGTGCCCCCACATGTCATTTGGAGCACCAAAGGTTGTTACATGGGGCCAACCCCTTGTCCATTGCTTTTGAGGGTCCTATTCTTCATTGTGTCACCCATGGACCTTATTAGGCCTCTTAGAGGGCCCTACGACATGCATAGATTATTATTTGACCTTTTGAGAGGCTCAATTTTTCATTTATGAGCTAGTTTGGTGGGCTTGTCACGAAAAGTTGAATTATCGGAACATTATTTTATTTTTGGGGCTTATGTAGTCCAAGTGGCAAGGAGGCTAATTCGAACTCCTAAGTTATGTATAAATACAAGTGAGATGAGTTTATTTTCTCATCATCACTTTGGTTTGGATCTCTCTCTTCTTTAAAGAATTTTGCACTTTTTCTAGCGGATGAATTGGAGCTTTTATGGATGAATTTTGATGTGTGGATATTGGTCTATCTTCTCTTGGAGCCTCTCTCTTGTCAATTGTGAATGGTTGGATATATTCTGTTACATTTAAGTACATGCCTTAATGTTATTCTTGTTTTTCTTTTTCATATACATTGGACTGGGATTTTCGTTGTTCTGGGGCTAATTGCTACATGCATTTACTGCTTAAAATTGTGGAATTTTGCCTCTATCATAGCATCTCTCAATGTATGGGCCATGTAATATGAACAAAATCTACTGCTAGTTCAAGCGGTAACAGGGATGTTTCATTACTGAAATTCATCTTGACAAGCCATCTATCTTGCAAAATCGAAGTATAAAGTCTTTGAAAGTGCTTTTATTGCTGCCCTAGTGCTAAGCGAAGTTGTCTTTGAGGCCTCCTTGACCTAGAAAATTCAAAGGTCCATAGTCATAATTCTACCTGACTCCAATCTCCCCAAAGGATTAGGCAGTGGTCCACCCAAAGGTGATCACCTTAACCCTTTTTTTACCCTACTCCCTCTCCTTTTCTAGGCCTAGCCCATTAGGTCCCCCAGGGCATCATTTATCTTGCAAACCAGCTATCCAAAAAATTCGATCTCTTGACCCCTACTGTGCTAGTGTGTCTCCTAGGTGCCCTCCAATTTTGAAGAAATTTTGACAGTGGGATTTTGAGATATCTCAAGCCCTAGCCTCGAGATTGAATCTTCCCCTTGGTTTCCTTAAGCTACAAGCCTCATTGGGACCTTCACATTGTCTTGCATTAAAAGTTCTTTCTTTGGTCTCTTTCTCCCTTTGGAATAGGTCAAGCATATCATGGGTAGCTAGACACTACCCCTCTGACCTACCCCCGGGTCCACTTGGTCCTGTGTGGTCCCATACACTATTAAGGGTAATTCTTCAAGTATCATAGGGAATCCAAGCTCTCACAAGAATTTCAAGGCCTAGGAACCTCCATTATAAGATACATACCCTAAACCTAAACCTTGAAGTTCTCCTTAAGCCCTTCCTTGAGAGATTTAAGCCTTGCCCCCAAAGCAAGCAAGCCACATATTTGAACCACTCTTGTGAATAGGCTTCTAGGATCACCCCTCACCCTATCATTGATCTATCCACTTAGTGATCCTCATCATAATGGGTGTCCTCACATCGATGAAAGTCTGTAAAGAGCAGGGAGCCTTAGCTGAGGTGACACTGGGTTATTGCCCCATTGTTTCCCTTAGCCTAGTAGTAGCGCTTCAAAGATCCCCTTTTAGGACCCCTGCTAGTTTGAGTTATAACAGATGGCAGTGGCAGGGCACGAGACAGTGCCTTGTTTCGGGTTAGGGATTCTCCACAGTTATGTGGGGCACAGAGTACACTAAGGAGCAGAGTAGTGGTAGCATCACTATAGGAAGATTCACTTGTTGGGTCCTGTTTTAGATTAATTTTTAATTACTTCAAGTTTTGGTTATTTTAGTTTAGATTTTAACTTTAAGCTTTGTTTTAAGAAATAAAATAAAAATAAAAAATAAAATAAAATAAAACTAAAAATAAAAATTTTAGGGTTTTGCTTTTATAGTTTGTTTAACTTTTTTTTGATTTAAAGCTCTAGTCTCAGATTTAGATTAGATTTCAAATTTTGCCAAATCATAAAAAAGAATATTGTGGAAAATTTTTGCCAGATTCAGTCTTGTCTCGGGAACTTATCACGTTCTATTTTTTCCTGCTGAGATTCAAATTTTTTTGAAATGGAATGAATGTTTATCAGATTAGCTGCATGAAAATGATATCTAGTTAATGTTCATAATTGCGTGGTTGTTCAAAGCATTTATCTTTCGAAATTTTAATCTCTAGATATCGTTATTGAGCTTTAATCATTATAAGAGCATTGTGGTTTTACTGGATGTCTTGCATCGTTCAAGTTATTTGATGATAAATGATTGTTGTACATGGTTTACATCTCCGCAACATCTAGTAAATAATCATTTAAACATCAAACCCACAAGGCACTGGTCCATTAAATTAATAAAATCTATTAAGTGCTTGTTGCCTCTCGTGTCTCCCAACCCAACTGGTCCCCAGTTGGTCGTTCATTATCCCATAGGGTCTACCCCCCTTAGCCGCGGGAGACAAGCTTAAACGGAGAGATCGGGGATCAGGGTGACAGCCCTCGGTCTGAGCGTTGTCGTGACAATCTGCGCGACAACAGGTCCCTCAGGGAGGATTTTGAGGGGAAAACCATTCATCACAGGGTATGGTGATGCGACAGTGGAGGTGATGATGTCGATCAGGTGCGGCCTAATGTGTACTGTTATAGCTTTAGGTCATGACATCCAAGGATGTGTAGGAGCATCCAACATTGAGCAGTGGTTTGCAAATGGGCATGGAGATCCATGGTGGTGTGTCGTCATGTGTGGGGATTACATTGTGGAGAAGGAGGAGAGGCTCACATCGCATTGTGTACATGCAGGGAGTGTCAATTACAGTGACACGGATAGGACACAATACGGTTTAGGATGGTACAAAAGTAGAAAGGGGTATCCAGTGGTGTTCAGGAATAGGTCAGTGTACAGTGGCATGTCGAGTACAAGGATGCTTGGTGGTATACAGGGGCGTATGGTGTTGGACAGCGGGGTCTTAGATTATTTCCTCCAAGGAGACTTATGGAAGGAGACACCAAGGATACCTTTGGGTGTAGTTCACCCAGGATCAACGGGGATGCAAATGAGCGACATTTGATGGTATCCATGGGGACTCGCATCCCTGTCCCTCTTCTATATTGCTTGCAGGCACAGATGATTTGGTTGTTGTCCTTTGACACTATGGGCACGAGAAGGCAATGAGTCGGTACACAAGTTGACAAGCACAGGTTGGGGGATGAGGTGACCTTCTGCAAGTGTGGCATATTGTTCATCACTGAGCCTACACTTAGGGAACTAGTCACGGGGGAGACATGTGCCACTCTTTCCGTAGGGCATGTCGGGATCTTGCATGAGCAAAGGATACCATGTACGACTGAGGCAGTTTTTCAGTATGTGTCCGAGCTCCAAACATTATATTGGCACATTATCGAGATGGCGAACAGCAGACTTAGTGGTGACAGCTGGTAGGAGCATGACGAATCCACATACACTGAGTCGAATGCAAGTATTAGATACCCATCTAGCGGCTGCATTCAAGCAGTAGCTATTTGGCACATGTGGCTTCCAGCTGTCATTAGTACTACACAGTGGCATGCACAAGGTAGTTTAGCATGCATCTGATTAGCTCAAGATATATGGAGCCTATATATTGGTTGCATGCAGGGACTAGAGACGAGACGTGAATGGATTCCCACAATTGTCAGAGCTATGCCGCGGCAGGTGTAGCTATGGGATCCAGCGATTCAGCTAGCTGATAGGCCACTCCATTTCGCAAGGAAAAGGACCATAATCGAGGGTGATCTAGCTCACTTTGGTGTTGACACATGGGGGATCGTTGAGGCCTCCATTGTTTGGCAAGGCAGGGGTGTCGAGTTGCAACTCAAGATTGGAATTAGCAATGCATGGGTAAATATTGACATCATAGATATACTTGGGTAGGATGATTTTTGTCTTCTTCGATATTTTGTCACCAGGTTGTAGGGGAGGAGGATGTAGTGTGTCCACGATGGGAAACCTGTTAGAGCTAGAGTGGCATAGTGACAGCATGGTGGCACCCTTATGAGACTAGCATGGGGCATGTTGTCGCACAGATTATCACGACAACGCTCAGACCGGGGGCTGTCACCCTGATCCCCGATCTCTCCATTTAAGCCTATCTCCCGCGGCTAAGGGGGGTAGACCCTATGGGATAATGGATGACCAACTGGGGACCAGTTGGGTTGGGAGATGCGAGGGGAAAAAAACACTTAATTGATTTTATTAAGTTAATAGACCAGTGCCTTATGAAATAAAATGATTAAACGATTATTTATCAAATGCTGCAGAAATATAAACTCATTAACAATCGTTTACCATCAAATAACTCAAACAAAGATTAACTTTTACCAAATGTGAGATAATCAATAAACGCTCAATGGCTTAACAATACTCCAACAATTAAAATTTCGAAAGATTAAATGCTTTAAACAATCATGTAAAATGCTAACCAGAGATCACATTCATGTAGCTAATCTTCAAATGAACATTTAAGCATGTTTAACCACATAAAGAAATGATAAATATTAATCCCACATCAAAATTTTAGTCTCCGCAGAAAAGATATTTCACAAACATGACAAATCCTTGAGCCAAGACTGAATCTGGCAAAATATTTCCAAATTTTTTGTATTTTTATATTTTCAAATAAAACAAAACCGAGCTAAGCAAAAGCTAAAGTTTAAATAGATGAAACTTAAATCTAAAAAAATCAAAACTATAGAACAAAATAAGAAGTCTAAAAATTAATTTTTATGCCTTTTGGAATTTTTTTTTTCCAAGTCAAAAATTATACAAAACTAAATAAATCTAAAACTGAAATTAAAATTCAAAATCTAATTATTAGACTAATCTAACTCTAAAACTGAATAAAAGAAAACTACTTTATGCCCCCCCCCTTTTTAAGTCAAAATAAAATAAAACTAAAATTAATCTAAAATCTAAAAGTAAATTTAAATTTAAAGCAAACTAAATTAAAAAAAAACTAACTAAACCTAAACGAAATAAAAAAAATAAAGATTAAAACTTTTTGTTTGTTTGTTTATATGGTTATAAAATTGTAAATTTAAGATCCAAATAAAACAAAGGTTAAAGCAAATAAATATAAAAGATGATAATTCTAAACTAAAACTACACTATATAGAAATGTACGCACCCAAAAAAATGAAAATGAAACTGAAACGCTTCAAGCGTAGAACCTAAAGTCGGAACTGGAAACAACTGCATACTATGAACCCCAGCCACAAACATTAAGGATGTAAGAAAAATCGAAATCAAAAAATGAACGCTAACCCTAACCAACCAAGCACATACGTGGTGATTAATAGGAATGAAAATCGTAAATGTCTAGCTGCTTGTTGTCTTGTGCAGGAGCTCGATGAGGAGAAAAGAGAACTCGACGGCAGGAAAGGTAATGCGTAGATGTGAGCAATGACGCGAAGAGGGCTCGAATGCAGCGCTTTGAAGCTGGACGCACAGGTAAACAGCTATGTGGTTCAGTGAGAGAGCCGCAGATAGCATAGGAGCATGTGGATTGCTTGCAAATGCATGTAGAAAGAAAGGTTTAATGGCAGTAGTGTGTGATGGGCTGCAAGATGAAGATGCTGGCTAAGAATTACCCGCAGCAATGATGCAACGCGCAGATGGAGAGGGCAGCGTGAAGGGACGAGGATGAATGCGTAAAAGCAAAGGTGATGATGCGTGAGGACAAAGGTGGTGAAGAGAATGAGTACGTAGAGAGGGGAAACGCGTGGAAAAGGTCAGCGCTATGGAATGAAACTGCGTGAGATAGGCTACAATGTATGTGGGATGGTCAGCGTGGAGTGACTGTGCAGGACAAATCAATGCATGGAGCCACGCTTTATGCGGTTCAATAAAAATACGTGAGCGTTGGAGCTGCGTGGGCAGTGTTGCAGCAATTCGCGTGGAGAATGATGGCTTAAAGGGTTGCGTACATGCAATGGAATGGCAGCAAGGAGAATACAACACGCAGATGCAGGGGAAGCGTTGAGTGATGTAACTGCACAGATTTGCCTCGAAAAAGAATTCAAAATGCCCCTGTAACACAAAGAAATCCTAAGAAATAGCAAGGAGCTGCTCAAACCCTTGGAAATCTTCAGAAAACCCTACAACCTGTAATGGAAAGATAGACAGCCAGAGAATATATGTATAAAAACTAAAACCCTGCAAATCAGTTACAATATTTACAGCTTTGTGACTCTGCAACAGCCAGATTTGTCAGTAACCCTCAAATAATATTTTTAGAATATCATATCTACTATGAGATACTTCAAAAATCTCTCATGCAATTCAAAAAAAATAAACTTTAAATGTCAGACCCAAAATTGAAACTGGTTGGGCTCTGCAAGAAAATGCTTTGCGGGAGTTGGCTGGTTCAGCGGAGAACTTCCCCAAATGCCCACTGATTTCTTCAATAAGGGTTCCTTGCACAACTTACTTCAACCATCAATAAAGAGGGAAAAAACAGTATTAAATTCCAGATGCAATGGAGATACTTGCCATTATTTCCAAAATTTTATCACCATTCAAACCCTAGTAGGTGAACAAGATACTTGTGTTCAACAATACTCTACATCAAGCTATTACTAATGGCTGAAAATAAAATTATGCAGAGAATAAAACAACTCACAACACTTCAGGAGAGTAACACCAGCGAGATTTCAACCCCAAAGTCTTTCTTTATTTGCACCAGAAAAAGTTTACAAAAGAGCTTTCTTCAGCACAAGACTCACAGATCGAATGATCTCAAATGACCCCTAGCACCCTATTTAAAGAAAAAATTCCAAACGGCTAGTTCGAGTGATCCATGTCAAAATGATCTCGACCGTCGATGAGGATCAAGATATCTTTTAATCTCACCTGTTGAATTTTTAAATGCATTTTAATATATTAAAAAATTGAAATTCTGCATTTATTTACTCAAAATTTTGACTTATTATTATTTTATTATTTTTTAAATTTTTATTTTATTTTATTTTATTTTTAATTTTTTTAATTTTTTTTATTTATTTTATTTATTTTTTAATTTTTTATTTTTTAATTATTTATATCTTTTTTTTCTTTTCTTTTTTTCAATTTTTATCTATGTTGCACGGGTTCCCGCACCCGGGGGTGGGGTTCTCGAACCCGTCCCGGGTTCCCGCACCCAAGTACCGGATTTGGGTACGGTTTCTTCCCAGAAGAACCGGGTTCTTCCATGAAGAACTGGGTTCTTCAAAAAAAAAAATTGGATTCTTTTCCTTTAATGGGTTCTTGGATTCTTGGGTTCTTCGAGTTGGGTTCTTTGGGTTCTTTTAAAGGCTTGCCGGAATGAATGTCACAATTTCTTGATGTTTCGGACTGTCTGCAACATGATCCACAACTGTCAGTCCACTTTTATACACTCAATTTGCCTCCTACAGCTGCGGCATAGTCCCTCCTCCTTGTTGTTGTCAAACGCTGAGCTGTAGGGCTTGATTCATGCCACTTTTTACACAAAACAGCTCACTGTTCACTAAGGAACAGACCTCGGCCTCCCCATGCAGACTCTTGTACCCAACCGAAGCCCTAAACAGAGATGACAATGCCACAAACTTACCTTTACTCAGCCCAGACTTGTTAAATTTTTAATTTTTTATACTATATACTATAATATGAGAAGTATACGTTTCAGTTCTTTTAACCTGAAATAGTTGCAATTAGATTAATAAAGCGCAGAAAATCTTCATCATTTTTTGCATTAATGAATGGCATTACATAAATGCATTCATACACTGAATATAGCTCTGTGCTATTCTTTACAATATAAACCGTTCAGTGAGAATGTATTTCAACTCAATCATCTACACAACATTCAAGCCAGTTCATTATCTACCCTCTAACAATGGTGTTGCTTGCCCTTGCAATGTAATTTCACCATGGATCAACAAAATCCAATTAAATGGTTCAGAATTTGTTCAGGAAAAAGTAAAACAGTTCATAGTATATATATTTTAATTTTTGAAAAATTGAATCATTACATTAACATATAAATTCTGTGGTTTTTTTTAAGGCTTGTGGCTACATTAAAGTATAAATTATGGCTGCTGGCAGCAGATATTTCACTGTTGTCCCACCAAACACACAAGGCAGCCCAATAAAATAAAGTTTAAAATGTTGAGTCTTTGAGAACTCAGAATACTTTAGGATTTTTGAGCGTACTCCTGAGTTTGTAGGAAACTTGGCTAGTGTATCTTAGTCAGCTGTGTGTGACAAAATCTGTCCCATATCATGATTCATGTTAATATGTAAACAATGAACAGTTTTTTGGTGATAAATTTTGAAATTTCAATGTCAATGTTGAATGTTCAATGATGTGCATGTTTAAATGATTATCATTAAAGTTTTCTTGTTTAAAGTTGAAAAAATATACAAATTCAAATTTCATATATATTATTAATTCTAAATTTATAATTTATAAATTTATAATTTATAAAATTTAATTATTAAAATTTAATATTATTATATTACCCGACGAACCCACGCACCCTGTTTCCAAAAATGCCGTCCCCGTCCCCGTCCCCGTCCCCGTTCCCGTCCCCGAACCCACGTTTCCTGGCAACATAGATTTTTATCTTTTATTTTTAAATGGATCCTCGAACTTAGCCTTTGGAAAAATCACCTAGGACCTAGGACTTAGGACTCAAGACCTATGAGGGGATTAAAACGTTTCCTAACCCTCAAGACACTTTACATCATGACTTTTACAATTTTACATCGGAAGGGGGAAAACCCATTTGACATAGACCCTCATAGATCACCCAGTTCTGCGGCCAAATATAATCTAGCAGATTAACGCACTAGGATTCCCCTAAGATTCTAATGACAAAATTCATTCCGGCTTTGGGGTTAGGCTGAAGGAAAACTCTGCCGATCATGGATCGGTGAGACAAAAAATCTTCCGAAACACAGATTATCACTAGAAAATTAGGTCCACCTAGGCAATTTACATACATGACTCAACCCTGCTAAGACTATTTACAATTCACAGATGCAAACTGGGTTTACAACATATATGATCAAATTGACGATGACTGTCGAATGGCACGGACACGTTAATCAAGCGCTATCCCTTTTTGAAGAAAAGGGGGTGTACTGCTATGGGAAGTTGACACGTAGTGGTCAACATCTGGCTCTATTTAGGACACGTTGCTGCACTGCAGGAATGTGAGAATCCAAAATTTGCAACCACGTGACACACAACAGAAATAAGTAGTGTCCATCCAAAAATCATCATATAACATTTAAGCACATGAAAGATATAAGCTCTTCATTTAATAACAAGGAAAGTAAATCTAATCCTAAAACAGAAATAAAATGCTGAAATAACAAGGAGTAGGGTTAGAAATACAATACAAATGATGCCCTATGGCATTAGATATCATCTTTGAAAAACAGCTTGAGCATTTGGCCACTCGCAGGTAGATCAAGCGGTTCGCCATCTAATCTACTCAAGTGGAATGAGTTTGGTCCAGCTATATCTCGAATGATGTACGGTCCCAGCCACAAACTGTCGAACTTCTTATGTTTTCCTAGTTTTTCATTCTTGCAATCCCAAAGAAGTACCATATCTCCTACTTGCAAAGATCTAGATCGAGAGAATTTATCAAAGCTTTTCTGTTAGATTGATTTTTACATATAGCATCAAAAGTTGTCCTACAAGCTTCATCTAACTCCACAATCTGATCTATTCTATTCTGAACAACATCTTTATTAGTAGAAAAATGTTGAAGGAGCTGATAAGCTGGTAATTTCAGGTGCATAGGTAAGGTCACATCTAAGCCATAAACTAATTCAAAGGGAGATTTACCAGTAGCTTTCTTCTCAGTGATTCTATCTGCCCACAAAGCATACTTGATTTTGCTATCCCATGATCTCTTATTATCTCCTACTATCTTCTTGATAATGGTTATGAGATTCTTGTTACTTGATTCGGCCAGACCATTACCTTGAGGATAGTAATTTGACGAATGAGATAAGACAATGCCATACTTGAAACAAAAAGATGAAAACTCTGAGGAACTAAAATTTTTGGCATTGTCAGTAGTGATCTTAGCAGGGACACCAAATCTAGTAATGATATTATTTTCAACAGAATCCATAATAACCTTTTTTGTGGCATTCTTAGCAGGAACAACTTCAACCCATTTAGTGAAATAATCCGTAGCAGTCAAAATCCATGAGTAGCCATTGCTAGAATTTTCATGGAACTTCCCTATGAATTCCAGACCCCAATGCTGAAAAGGTGCCTCTACAATGACAGGTTGTAGGGGCAGGGCAGCAAGCTTCTGTTTCCCAGTGAATAGTTGACAGGCTTGACAAGTTCTAACAAACTTATGCACATCAGAAAAAATTGAAGGCCAATAACAACCGGCTCTTAGAATTTTGTGGGCGGTAGTTCTAGCAGCATAATGACCACCACAAAATCTTGAATGAAACTCAGAGATTAATTTCTTGGACTCAATGTCATCAACACACCTAAGCACTATGCCCTCAGGATTTCTCCATCCAAGGCCATACTTCATAAGGCAATACTCAGTGGCTTTTAGTCTAAGAGCCCTTCTCTTATGAGCAACTAAATGGCTGGGACATGTAAGATTCATCAAGTAATAAACGATGTCCTTGTACCACTCATGCTCTCCTAATCTTTGCAACTCAGGCAAAGATAGATCGCTAAGACAAAATAAACCAAGAGTCTTTTCGTTACCTTCAGTCAACATTTGAGCCAAACCTTGGCCTTTGACTAGCTTGGTGGGTCTGATCTCTAAATCATATTCTTGTATTTTAGTAACCCACCTAGCGCGAGTCCCTAAGCAATATGTTTGAGTTAATATAACTTTAACAGCAGAATGTGGGACAAAAGCAATGATTTTAGAATAACCCACATAAGTTTTGAAGTGCTTAAGAGACTTGACCAGAGCGTAAGCTTGCTTTTCCATGATATTGTACTTCAATTTTCTTAGAATCCATGGCACATATGTTATAGTAGGGTCTAGAAACTCTTAAGTTAAGCTGTTCCATGACCCTTTTAGTCATTACACAAGCTGATGCACCAGAATCCAACATGCAATTATTCAATTTATATCCATTAACTAACAAGGTGATAAAGAAAGGCTGGTGATCTTTGTTATCTGCATCTAAGCTTTGCAAATATATGGGAGCATCGTGATAGTCAACTTCCCGAGTCTTCTGTTGAGAAGTATTTACTTGAGGACCTTGAATAGCTTTTAGTAACTTATCTCTTTGGGAAGGGATTTTAGCAATCTTGGAGACAGGAACCCAGATTTTCGCATTGTTGAACCAACTTCCCAAATCGACATCTAATCCAGAGTTTAAACCAGGGTTAAAAGTTCGAGGGGGAATTTGATTCCCGCTCTGATCTTTATCCCTTCTCTGATAGGTCAAACCTTTATCTCTAGCAATTTCCATGATTTGCTCAAGAGAGGGTTTTTCACCATATAACCTAGCCAAAATGTCATCTTCATTTTCAAGGTTATTTATGCTAAAAGCTGATGAAGGATTCATAACGTCACGACTATTTTCCTTGACCTCTATCCAATCATCCATAGACAAAGGAAATTTGTTACCCACTACATTTATTTGATCACCTGCCCCAAACATCCCGTTATCTAAGATCCTTCTAACAATGGGACAAGTGGCCTCTTCATGAAGAGCATCACAAACCCGACAGTAAGGAGGAGCATTATCAACCAAATTAGTTAACGGATTAGGAGGTCTCTGCTCACTAGACTGACCCTTCTTTTGCCAATTGTTATTTCTATTATTATTATTTCAAGGTTGGAAATTTTGCATTTGCGCTCTTTCCATTTAGATCAACCTATTCTGCAAAGTAGCTATCTCCTTATTATGATTGATTTCCATGCTTTCGATCTTTTGGAGCAATTTCTAAACAAGCTCGCTTTCAGGTTCTTGAACTACTTTTCCTTTAGGTTCCTTTAGTTTCGTAGCAGCCCTATTGAAACCTGGGATCTCAGACTTCCCAGATGCTGCCTTGTCCTTTTCAAGCTCTATAGCTAAGGCTTGGCAATCTCTATAATCATTAAGCCTAGCACACCTTAATTCATAAGATGGCTCAGGACTAAAGGCATCAATGTAAAAATCTCGGAGAGATTTGTCTGTAGGTTTATAGTCTTGTGGTAATTCTCTAACAATACCATTAAACCTTTTGTTAAATTCTTCAACAGTTTCATTCTCTCTCTTTTTTATTATGCTAATAGCTTTTACGAGGTGTCTTCCTTCTCTCTTATCTCCATACTTTTCCTTAAAGGCATCAACGATCGATTGTAAGGAATTAAATGAATTCTGAGGCTTTTATGCAAACCAATCATAGGCATCGCCCCCTAAAGTTAAGATGAAAAGAGTCATTCTAACATCCTCATGATCGAAATCAGCAGACCTTGCATACTTAGCCATCCATATACTACAATCTCTCAAATGCGAATTAGCACTAATCGCATTATCTCCCTGAAAGTCAGGCAACTTATCTATCCCAAGTGATGGAAGATCATTGGGATACCTGGAATGTTAGAAAAATCGCAAGGGGCGTATATATCCATGATGTTGTGCCCAACTTGACTAGTAAAAAGCAAATGGATATCAGAGAGGGCTTCTTGTCCAAGGTTAACAAGAAGTGTACGAGAAGAGAGTTTGTGTAATCGTACCCTGAGAGCCCTTTCAGGATCAGGAGCAGGGTTGCACAGACTACTTGGATGTCTTCTAGTATACACTCTTGCAGATGATATATGAAATGGAATCGCCACCCGGACAAGAAGTGAAACACGGCAAAGCTCAAAAGGAAAGGACCAAGGACAGAAAAACTCTATCCCCGGCAATGGTGCCAAAAAATGTTGTCGCACAGATTGTCACAACAACGCTCAGAGCGGGGGCTGTCACCCTGATCCTCGATCTCTCCGTTTAAGCCTGTCTCCCGCGGCTAAGGGGGGTAGACCCTATGGGTTGGGTTGGGAGACGCGAGGGGAAACAAGCACTTAATTGATTTTATTAAGTTAATAGACCAGTGCCTTATGAAATAAAATGATTAAACGATTATTTATCAAATGCTGCGGAAATATAAACTCATTAACAATCGTTTACCATTAGATAACTCAAACAAAGATTAACTTTTACCAAATGTGAGATAATCAATAAACGCTCAATGGCTTAACAATACTCCAGCAATTAAAATTTTGAAAGATTAAATGCTTTAAACAATCACGTAAAATGCTAACCAGAGATCACATTCATGTAGCTAATCTTCAAATGAACATTTAAGCATGTTTAACCACATAAAGAAATGATAAATATTAATCCCACATCAAAATTTTAGTCTCCGCATAAAAGATATTTCGCAAACATGACAAATCCTTGAGCCAAGACTAAATCCGGCAAAATATTTCCAAATTTTTTGTATTTTTATATTTTCAAATAAAACAAAACTGGGCTAAGCAAAAGCTAAAGTTTAAATAGATGAAACTTAAATCTAAAAAAATCAAAACTATAGAACAAAATAAAAAGTCTAAAAATTACTTTTTATGCTTTTTGGAAAAAAAAAAATTCCAAGTCAAAAATTATACAAAACTAAATAAATCTAAAACTGAAATTAAAATTCAAAATCTAATTATTAGACTAATCTAACTCTAAAACTGAATAAAAGAAAACTACTTTATGCCCCCTTTTTTAATTTTTTTTTTTTTTTTTTTTTTTTAAAGTCAAAATAAAATAAAACTAAAATTAATCTAAAATCTAAAAGTAAATTTAAATTTAAAGCAAACTAAATTAAAAAAAACTAACTAAACCTAAGCTAAATAAAAAAATAAAAATTAAAAGTTTTTTTTTAATATGGTTATAAAATTGTAAATTTAAGATCCAAATAAAACAAAGGTTAAAGCAAATAAATATAAAAGATGATAATTCTAAACTAAAACTACACTATATAGAAATGTACGCACCCAAAAACATGAAAATGAAACTGAAACGCTTCAAGCGTAGAACCTAAAGTCGGAATTGGAAACGACTGCATATGATGAACCCCAGCCACAAACGTTAAGGATGTAAGAAAAATCGAAATCAAAAGATGAACGCTAACCCTAACCAACCAAGCACATACGTGGTGATTAATAGGAATGAAAATTGTAAATGTCTGGCTGCTCGTCGTCTTGTGCAGGAGCTCGATGAGGAGAAAAGAGAACTCGACGGCAGGAAAGGTAACGCGTAGATGTGAGCAGTGATGCAAAGAGGGCTCGAACGCAACGCTTTGAAGCTGCACGCACAGGTAAACAGCTGCATGGTTCAGTGAGAGAGCCGCAGATAGCGTAGGAGCACGTGGATTGCTTGCAAATGCATGTAGAAAGGAAGGTTTAATGGCAGTAGCATGGGATGGGCTGCGAGATGAAGATGTTGGCTAAGAATTACACGCAACAATGATGCAACATGCAGATGGAGAGGGCAGCGTGAAGGGACGAGGATGAATGCGTAAAAGCTAAGGTGATGCTGCGTGAGGACGGAGGTGGTGAAGGGAATGAGTACGCAAAGAGGGGAAACGCGTGGAAAAGGCCAGCGCTATGGAATGAAACCACGTGAGACAGGCTGCAGTGTATGTGGGATGGCCAGCGTGGAGTGACTGCGTAGGACAAATCAATGCATGGAGCCACGCTTTATGCAGGTCAATAAAAATACGTGAGCGTTGGAGCTGCGTGGGCAGTGTTGCAGCAATCCGCGTTGAGCATGATGGCTTAAAGGGCTGCGTACATGCAGTGGAATGGCAGCAAGGAGAATACAACACACAGATGCAGGGGAAGCATTGAGTGATGTAACTGCACAGATTTGCCTCAAAAAAGAATTCAAAATGCCCCTGTAACACAAAGAAATCCTAAGAAATAGCAAGGAGCTGCTCAAACCCTTGGAACTCTTCAGAAAACTCTTCAACCTGTAATGGAAATATAGACAGCCAGAGAATATATGTATAAAAACTAAAACCCTACAAATTAGTTACAATATTTACAGCTTTGTGACTCTACAACAACCAGATTTGTCAGTGACCCTCAAATAATATTTTCATAATATCAGATCTACTATGAGATACTTCAGAAATCTCTCATGCAATTCAAAAAAAATAAACTTTAAATGTCAGACCCAGAATCGAAACTGGCTGGGCTTTGCAAGAAAATGCTTTGCGGGAGTTGGCTGGTTCAGCCGAGAAATTCCCCAAACGCCCACTGATTTCTTCAATAAGGGTTTCCTGCACAGCTTACTTCAACCATCAATAAAGAGGAAAAAAAACAATATTAAATTCCAGATGCAATGGAGGTACCTGCCATTATTTCAAAAATTTTATCACCATTCAAACCCTAGTAGGTGAACAAGATACCTGTGTTCAACAATACTCTACACCAAGCTATTACTAATCGCTGAAAATAAAATTATGCAGAAAATAAAACAGCTCACAACACTTCAGGAGAGTAACACCAGCAAGATTTCAACCCCAAAGTCTTTCTTTATTTGCACCAAAAAAAGTTTACAAGAGAGCTTTCTTCAACACAAGACTCACAGATCTAATGATCTCAAATGACCCCTAACACCCTATTTAAAGAAAAAATTCCCAACGGCTAGTTCGAGTGATCCATGTCAAAATGATCTCGACCATCGATGAGGATCAAGATATCTTTTAATCTCATCCGTTGAATTTTTAAATGCATTTTAATATATTAAAAAATTGAAATTCTGCATTTATTTACTCAAAAATTTGACTTATTATTATTTTATTATTTTTTAAATTTTCATTTTATTTTATTTTTTATTTTTTATTTTTTTTATTTTTTATTTTATTTTTTTATTTTTTTTATTTTTTTAATTTTTTTAATTTTTTATATCTTTTATCTTTTTATTTTTTTTCAATTTTTCATTTTTATTTTTAAATAGATCCTTGAACTTAGCCTTTGGAAAAATCACCTAGGACCTAAGACTTAGGACTCAGGACCTATGAGGGAATTAAAACATTTCCTAACCCTCAAGACACTTTACATCATAACTTTTACAATTTTACATCCGAAGGGGGAAAACCCATTTGACATAGACCCTCATAGATCACCCAGTTTTGCGACCAAATATAATCTAGCAGATCAACGCACTAGGATTCCCCTAAGATTCTAATGACAAAATTCATTCCGGCTTTGGGGTTAGGCTGAAGGAAAACTCTACCAATCATGGATCGATGAGACAAAAAACCTTCCGGAACGTAGATTATCATTAGAAAATTAGGTCCACCTAGGCAATTTACATACATGACTCAGCCCCGCTAAGATTATTTACAATTCACACATGCAGACTGGGTTTACAACATAATATGATCAAATCGACGATGACTGTCAAATGGCACGGACGCGTCAATCAAGAATTATGCCTTTTGCGAAGAAAAGGGGGTGTACTGCTATGGGAAGTTGACACGTAGTGGTCAACAGGGCCCAGGCATCATAGTACTAAACAACTCAGTGACCTTTAGGAATGAGATGGTTACCACACCGGGAGATCATTCAGATCTTCCATTACGATTTTATGACCCCCTGATGGCATGGGGAACTCCATCAGCATGGCAGGTTGGTCAGTAGGAGGATATCAGGGGAAGCCCATGTGAAAGGGACTTCATCCCCACGGGGATTGGATTGCATCTTCCGGAGTTTACTCTTGGAGTGTAGGGGGTGGACTACTCGGTAGGTCAGCCTTAAGGGGAGTTGGACAGAATCCTACATTATCATGATGGTCTACTTATTGATAGTATGTAGAGGGATTTTGGTACCTATACTTGGTTGGATAGTAAGTGGAACAACGGGTGCTTCACAATGATCAATATGGCTTGGAATCTGGGTATCGAGGGATTCCTTCATGACCAGGCAGTGCAGAGATCAGGGATGACTCAGTGGCATGTTTGGGACCCTAGTATTACGGGTGGTGATTAGCAGTCAGAGGGGGTGCTTGTTCAGGCATTTCTTAAGGACAAGCAAATTTTTCCAGGGAGGACTGTAATATCCCCAATTTTGATTTTCCGTATTAGAGACGATTTTTTGGAAGAGGAGGCAATTCCGACATTGGGACTTAGGAGGAAAAAGGGAAATTGCAACTCTAGTGGAACATGGGGCCCACAAGAGAGAGAAATTTGGCCCAAGAAGGAAACTTGCACTCTTGGAGGAGAGAGAAAACAGGAAGGGGTGTGAATTAGGAGAGAAAAATAGTGGGGGCTTCCAAGGGAGAGAAGGAGGCTAGCAATTATAAATAAGGAGAGGAGACCTTCATTTGTATCTTTTGACCATCTAACTTTTGAACACAAGTTTCCTTGAGTTGTTTAGCCAAGCAAACCAATGTTGTTTAGCACAAGGAATTCCCAAGCGGGAATTACACCTCTACCTTTGGTGAACTTCGAGTGTCACCCCATGAGAGTATTTGGGAGTTTGTTCCAGGCAATTGAGGTGCCAAATTTGCAAGTAATCCTTCAATTGGTGCGTGCTTCTTCTAAGGCGCAAAAGAAAATTCGTGTGGATGAGAAGAGCCCACAAACAAGGGAGCTTGGGCTAGAGATTTTGCAAAGCATTTCACACAAGGGGGACAAGTTTTCCCTTGGATATTTGCAAGCTGAAAGTGTTGTAAATTGGAGGGCTGAATTTGTCTATCCAAGGCCTGCGCCTGGGTTTATTGCCAACTTCTACGTACTTATTGAGAGCAGGTGTTTTGGAGGCTTGGGGAGCTGGGAATCACTTCGAGATTGGGAGAGAAATTTCTTAGGAGTTGGGGAGGATTTCTTGAGGGAGTTTTGGCCCATTTTGCAACAGTTCGATTTCTATGGCTTCACTAGCAGACTTGTGGGAGCAACACGCAGATTTGGGACATCGATGTGTTATTTTTTGTAGCATTGGATAGTGCTCTAGTCTCAAACTTTGTGGAGAGGCTAAAACACATGAGATCTCTAGAACCCAGAAATCGTTTCTAAAAATTACACATAGAGACACATCAATTAAATTAATTGATCGATAATTATAAATTCCCAAATTTAAGTTAGGGAAATCGATTAACTAATAGGAATTAATTGAGAAAGGTGAGAAATCTTTTAGAAACTCACATGGATCGACTCAGAGATGATCTCAGTCATTGATGAGGATTTAATCATGGTCGTTGGTGAGTCAACTAGAGATTATAAGAGGGGGTCAATGGGGTTGGAGCAAAACACACTAGAGGTCGAGTTCCTTGGTAGAGATCGAGTTTCCGAGCTGCAGTGATTCAACTGAGAGAAGTTCGAGCCAGAAAAGAGACGTAGGGACAATGAGGGGCAGAGATAGTGAGGCCAGAGGAATATTTAAAGTTTTGATGAGTCAATGAGAGGAGTTTGAGTTGTTTCTCCAGGAAGTTGCACAAAGACTACATAGTAGCTTCAACAAAGCAGTTCGATTTAGCTAAAAAGGAGGTCATTTCAGATTCTAGAGTCTAGGAAAAAATTCCAGAGGGCAGGGGAAACATTTCCTAAGTCGCAGCAGGCAAAACGACTTGAGCAGCAGAAGATCCAGGGAGTGCGAGTTACATGCTGCGCAGAGGCAACGCAGAAGCTTGCGCAGGGGGTTTGGATAGCTGAGTTCGATTTGTCAGATTGAGTCGGGATTGCTTATGGAGGAGGGTAAAATTTCCTTAGTGATTTTGCCAGTATTTCTCTCAGAGAGGATCGCCAAATTGGCATCCATTTTATTGTACTCATAATTTCACTATTGCATAATAATAAAACCCTCATTTGCTCCACCTGTTTTCCCACATTGGGT
The DNA here is from genome assembly GCA_031772625.1 of Pinus tabuliformis. Lineage (NCBI taxonomy): Eukaryota > Viridiplantae > Streptophyta > Pinopsida > Pinales > Pinaceae > Pinus > Pinus tabuliformis. Next base: position 758,340,499 of record CM062808.1, on the reverse strand, counting down.
TTTTTCGGGGACAACTGTCCAAAAATAATTGCATCAAACTTTTGTGTGTGTGCATATTATTTCTTAGTTTCCAACATTTTATTTTCCGCAAGCTTTTTATGGTGAAAATTACAGTGTTGATTTTATTCGTTATTTGTCGTAACAAATAAACTACTTAATAATTAACCAATTAGAAGAATAATTTCTAGTTGTTGCAATAGATTGAAAGTTTCACACAGTGACTTGTGGATCTATCCCAAACCCTTTATGGGATTTTGTGGGTTTGGTGAGATGAGGTTAGGATTAATTTTGAAGAATTTTTTGAGAACTTCTGAGGGCGGAATTCCTAGTTCCATCCAGCAGCCAGCAACGGAAATTGTTGGAAGAGGGCGCAGTTTACCCTGGGAACATTTCCACCACTTCATTTCGTGAGAGATCATTCTTCCTACCAATGTAAGCATTATCATTTGGCACTGATTGAAAAACTCACAATGGTGCTCAATAATGACTAGTCTAGAACAAAACAATCTCACACAATGACCTTATGATCTTGCAACTTGTGGTTTAACCAAAACTCCTGAACACTTATTTATGATTCCATTCCAAAGTTTTCATTTGAACCCAAGACAAATAAAAAGAAAAGCCCTTGATTGTTCTATTGAGATGAGAATAAATCTCAACGGTTGACAAACCCATGCCTGAAGTACTCTCCAGCTTGTAAGTTTTCATAATTATGAACAACTGCTCCCTCCCAATTCATAACAAAGAATCTAACAAGAGATCATCTAATAGTCAGACATACTTCTTCATTTCTAGATACAATCTGGCCATGGAAGTGAGATGACTCGAGGAGGATCAACCATGTCATCATTGAAGATGACAACTATTCCAATTCATACTTTTCTTAAATAAACCATCATTATAGAGGGCGATAAATATGCGCTTCTGGAATGTAATTATAATAATTTTTAGATAGGTGATGCTGAAAATAATAAGTGTCTTTCAACTAGGGCTTGACACATTGTAAAATGAACCTATGCAAGACATGTTCTATGATATTGGATTGCTAGCATAATGAGAGGTTAGGATGATGGTACGTTCATCACCAGACTTACCTACTGAAGGAATATTTCTCAAGACAATACAAATGATAGAGATTGTATGGAATTGCCAGTTAAATGAGAAGACCTTTGTACAACAAAGAGATTACATTCACTTGGAATTCAGTAAAGGTTGTATGCCACTTCTGTTTCTTATCTCCAACTTCAGCTAGAACCGTGGTTATGTGCATATTTGAAATTTGTAAGAAAATAATTGTGGATTTTATTCTCTCTTTAATCCTTGAAACACTGAGCTTTCTTATTTAATAATCTAAATTCTATCTTGTGATTTCGATTACATACCCACAATAAAGCTGAGAAGATAAGGAACAGTCTTATCGAATTCAGCAGGCATAACTTCCAATAGAGGTAAGATCAGTTGTAGCTGCGATTTGTTGAATGATGTCGCTAATGGAAAAAACACATATATATATATTTAGTAGTCTTTTAAACATGATGTGCAGACGAAAAAACACTTTTCTAATGAATTCACAACACATGTTGATCAATATTAACAAGGATCTAGTTATCATACATAATTTGGGCTTCACACAGCTTGGAAAATCTGAGAATTATTTCCAATTTATGTTATTCTTCAACTGACCTGGATTAGACAATATTAATACCAGGTCAATTGTGGGGTTACGAGCTGCAACAGCCAATGCAAGACATCCTCCAAGGGAATCTCCGACAAGATAGATTGGTTTCATGGGCGAAACCTTGTGCTCTAACTTGATTGTCTGTTCTACATATTTCACAAGCCCTGCAGTTACAAAGCCAATTTTAATTACTACATAAAATACTGATGGAAATCATTTATCACAATCAAAACTTTCTCTGAAACTTGGAAACTTGTAAACACTGGAGCAACACATACGTGTACTACATCCTCAACGAGAATGTTCAAGAGGAACCATATTAAAAAGGCAAGTAGATAACATTACTGTGAAATCCATGAGTAATAAATATTCATAGAAGAAAAATGGTACTAATTATAGAGGTAAATATTAGTTTCTCGAAAGCACCAAACATATTTTTTTAGCCTATACATTATGATCGAAATATCATCTGTTCATAATTTTATCTTTAACTTTCACCTGGTGTAAACATTTTAAAGATCACTGCAATAAAAGATGCATTTTATAAAAAGGGGGAAAACGAAGAAAGATCAAGAAACTTATGGGATATATTGTTTTAACTTTTAACAATAAGACGTGTGTGATCAATAAGATAATCATTGTTAACACATTATAAATAGCCATGGAATGTACAAGTCGATAAATCCAAGTCCAGGCAGTCAAAGCATTTGGGTTGGCTGGACCTGTTAGGATTCATATTTTGTTAGTGTTTTGGGTGTATTTATAGATTAATGTACATCAATGAAAAGCGAGTTTTCCATCTTTTTGTCTAAGAGGTAACTTTATTTCTGATATCTAAAACACTGCAAACAGGGGTTTTATCTTCAATAACCAACAAATGTATCTTAGCACGGCTGAAGCCAAGTACATTGCTGCTAGCATGGCAAGCTATGAGGCAGTATGGCTGAGGAAGCTCTTTGGAGAGCTATTTGAACATGTACTAGATATGACAATAATATATTGTGACAATAAGAGTGGGATTTGACTTCCAGAAAATCCCGCATTCCATGACAAGTCCAAGCACATTGAGATTAAATATCACTATATCAGGGATATGGTGCAGAGAGGAGCAGTGAGACTCCATCATATTGTAACTGATTATCAGATCGCTGACATACTTACCAAGCCGTTGCCAAAAAGGGAGTTTCTTGATAATCAAAGAGCAACTTGGACTAACAGATGTGACCCTTCCTGGTGGGGGCGGTCATGGATGATCGAGAACACTAAGCTATGCTCTTCCCTCTTGTTTGAGCTCACAAGTTGGGAATGGAGCCAGGAGAGCTCCTAGGGTTGAGGGAACTCTTGACTGTAGGTTGTGCACGATCCTTGTCATGTGTTGACAAGTGGTAATCCCCCCTACCATCAAGTCTGGGACTTGCCAAGAGTATACCCTAGTATGCATCCTACCCACAAGTTGGGCTTGTTGGGATTGCCACCCATCTGGCCAATGGGTGTGGTAAAGCTTGGTTGTGCATGATCCTTGTCATGTGTTGACAAGTGGTAATCCCCCCAAGCAAAGATGAGACTTGGTTGTGCGCGATCCTTGTCATGTGTTGACAAGTTGTAATCCCACCAAAGTCTGTGGATGTAGGTGTTCTACCACTTGACTCTTATGGTAAAGCTTGGTTGTGCATGATCCTTGTCATGTGTTGACAAGTGGTAATCCCCCCCAAGTTTGTGTCAAGATGGGAAGATCAATGGATATAGGGTGATAGATGAATCTCCCTTATGATTCTTCTTCATTAGATTGAGACATCATTATTCCATAGAAGAGATGAACAGAGATGAGCAGAGAAAGCAAAGATCTTTGTTGCAAAAATAAATTCCTCCCTCACTGAGAGGGAGTGTTGAAAATTGGCAACTCAAGGATGAATTTCCTTAAATAAAATCTCATTTCTAACAATTCTAGAGTGAATTTCTAAAAAAGAAAGTCATGTCTAACATCTCAAGTATGACTTTGCAGAAATAGTAAATCACCTTGCATCAATTGATAATCAAGTATAGTTGAAGGAAAATCACTTAACTTATGATTAATCAATCCTAATAATTCAATCTCGACTTAATCATCAATATTATTATTATTATCCTTTATGATAATATGATATTATTATTAAAAGGAATTACAAGTTACCTTACCTTCATCACCTCAATCACTTCACACATCTCTCCTTGATGACTCACATGGCACTACATAACTCTCTCTCTCTCTCTCTCTCTCTCTTAATGATACGTTACACTCTCTCTTATGCAGTCATTAAAGACACAGCATATTCCTCTTACACTCTGCTGACCACTACTGGTCAACTACCCATGCAGTACACCCCCCTTTTCTTTGCAAAAAGGGGGCAACACCTGATCAGCGTTTCCGTACCATCCTGCAGTCATCAGCAGCTTGATCATTTTGATTGTAAACCCAGTCTGCATGTATGAATTGTAAATAATCTTAGCAGACATGAGTCGTGTATGTGTATTGCCTAGGTGGACCTAACTTTCTAGTGGTAATCTACGTCCCGGAAGGTTTTTCGTCTCACCGATCCATGGATCGGCAAAGTTTTCCTTCAAACCTGACCCCAAAGCCGGGATGGATTTTGTCATTAGAACTTTAGGAGAATCCTAGTGTGTTGATCTGCTAGATTATAGTTGTGTCGCAGAACTGGGTGTTTTGTGAGGGTCTGTATTAAGTGGGTTTGTTCCCTTGAGATGTAAATTGTAAAAAGTCATCATGAAATGTGTCTTGAGAGTTGAAAATGCTTTAAATCCCCTCGTGAGTCCTAAGTCCTAGGTCCTAGGTGATGTTTCCAAAGGCTTAGTTCGATGATCCATTTAAAAAATGAAATAATATAATAAAATAAATAAAAATTAAGAAATTTAAAAATTAAAAAAAATAAATAAATAAATAAAATAAAATAATAAATAATAAAAAATTTAAAAAATGAAATAAATAAAAAATTCAAAAAATTTAAAAATTTAAAAAATGAAATAAATAAAAAATAATAAAAAATTTTAAAATTTTAAAAATAAAATAAAATAATATTTTAAGTGAATAAATCGACGGATGAGATCAAGATATGTCTTGATCCTCGTCAACGGTCGAGATCATTTCTACATGGATCATTCGAACTAGCCGTTGGGATCATTTCCTTTATATAGGGTCTTAGGTGGCCATTTCAGATGATTCGATCTGTGAGTCAGATACTGAAGAAGCTCTCTTGTAAATCTGTTTCTGGTTAATAAAGGAAGACTTTGGGGTCCATATCTTGCTGGTGTTACTCTCTTAAAATGCTGTGAGATTGTTTCATTTTCTGCATATGTTATTTTCAGCCGTTAATAATAGCTTTTTGTAGAGTATTGTGAGCACATGTATCTTGTTCACTTGCTGCGGTTTGGGTGCTGTTAGGGTTTCTAAAGTAATGGCAGGTATCTCCATTACTTCCTGAGATCTAGCAGCATTTTGCCCTCTTTATTGACAGTTGTTTTGAGCTGTGCAGAAAACATCATTGAATGAAATTTTGTGGGCATTCGGGGAAGTTCTCGGCTGAACCAGCCAACTCCCGCAAGCATTTTGTGAGCCCAGTTGGATTTGATCCTGGGTCTATCATTCGGTCTATTTTTCTAAGTTTGCATGAGAGATTTTCTGAAGTTCTTCACAGTGACGATCTGAAATTTCTGTTCTTGAAAATGTTTTCCGTGCTTACTGCTGAATCTGGCTGTTAAGGGGCCAAATCTGTAAATTAATCAGTTGTCTTAGGGTTTCAATTTTTTCTGTTCTAGGGTTTTAGATTTTGCTTTATGCAGTTTTTATTAGGGTTTAGGGTTTTTAGGTTTCATTTTAGCACAAAAAAATTTGAAAAATTTTCTTTTTTTTTCAGATCCAGTTATTTTCGGGAATTATCATGTTATATCTTTCATGCTGAGATCTAAGTTTTCAAGTCGAGATACGAAATTGATATCTGGTTAATGATTTATGATTCGTGGTGGTTTAAAGCATTCATCTTTCTAAATTTTCAGTTGCTGGATATCGTTCTGGTCATCGTGATTTGGCTGATACCTTTTGATGACAAATGATTGTTGTTCACGGCTTATATTTCTATATCATTTAACAAGTAATCGTTTTAAACTCAATCTCTTAAGGCACTGGTCTGCTCAATTAATCAAATCCATCGCGTCCTTTTTATAGCGTATCTCGTGTCTCCCAACCAACTGGTCGACAGTTGGTCTCATCATCTCACAGGGACTACCCCCCTTAGCCGCGGGAGACAGGCTTAAACGGAGGGATCGGGGATCAGAGTGACAGCCCCCGGTCTGAGCGTTGTCGTGTCAATCCGCGCGACAACATTTTTTGGCGCCGTTGCCGGGGACATTGTTTTCTCGGCGTTTCAACGACAATTTTCCTCATTTTTATCTTTTCATCTGGCCCGACAACGCCAACATTTTTTGGCGCCGTTGCCGGGGATAGAGTTTTTCTGTCCTTGGTGTTTCAACGACTTTTCATCATTCATCGTTCATCTTTTTATCATTCATTTGAGCCGGCAACGCCAACATTTTTTGGCGCCGTTGCCGGGGACAGAGTTTTTCTGTTCCTGGAGTTTCATCGACATTCACCTTATCATCTTTCTCATCTCTCATTTTGAGCTGGCAAATTCAACCTTTTGGGTTATCATTTGGATCTTTTATTGCTTTATTTTTCGCCATATCAGTAGCATCTCTTCGGTCTGTTTTTTGTTTGGGTGGCGACTCCACTTTCTCATTTTTCCCAGACAAGAAGCTTTCCTCATATCTGCTTGTGGTTACTTTTTGGATCCTAGAATCAGATTCATTGTTCAAGTGGCGACTCCACTTCTCTCATCTCTTAATTTTCTTGAGCAGAATTCTCTTTCTATCATCCATTTGATCCTTCATTGTTCATCATGGATTATTCATTTAAACCATGTCATTTTACTGATAATCTCCATGATCTTCCGAAAGAGGTCGTTGGTAAATTATTTAAGTTCTCGGGTGGTGATTCGGTCACTGTTGAACAGCATTTAAACAGGTTTACTTGTGTAATGATCTTATATTGTAGATTTCCTTAATATAATCATGAAAATTTCAAGATGCGTCTATTTGTCCATTCTTTAGAGGGTGATGCCTTGAATTGGTTTAATAATTTTCCTAATGATTTTTTCACTTCTTTACAAGACATTCTCAATGCTTTTAAAGATAGATATGATAGTCCAAACAGCTTGCCTTCTGCCTCTAAAATTGTGCAACAGAATGAAAGTAATTTGATAAGAGGTCCAGCTGAAACATCCCAAGACGATTCATCATGTCAGAATGTGTCATCCACCGGAAATATTGCAGATCAAGTTCATGATAGTGAAAAATCAGGGACAAATGACAATGAAAGGGAAGAGCAAAAGCAAATTTTACGAGATCTAATGATGCTGGTAAGAAATATGGAAATCAACCAAACTATTTTTGTCAATGATGTGAAAACTTTATGCACCCACCTGGAAAAACGTAATAGGGAGATTGAAGTCACGCAAAATCAGCATGCTAAAGAAATTGAGGCCATGAAAACTAAATATGAAACAGAAATTGGAAACATGCATAGCAAGATGTCAGTCTTAGAGGAAAATATGGTGACCATGAAAGATGATCATGATAGGGAAATTGGCTCTATGCAAAACAAGTTACTAACTATGGATGAGGAAATGACTGTCATGACGTTCAATCATAATAATCAGTTGGCCGACATGCAAGCGAATCATAAAGAAGAAATAAATTTCATGCAGCATTACTTGATGGACATAAAGGAAAAGAACAATAAAGTGATAAAAGACATGGAAGAACATCATGCCAAACAAATCGGCGATATAAAGGTTGAACACTCTAGACAGATGGATGCCATTAGAATACAGGTTCAAAGGTTTCAACAATTGGAAGATGAAAGAAACCAGGTAACATCAACAGATCAGGAGTCTTCTCATTTGCTGCAACAAGTTCCATCTTATTATGAGGAGGTTATTGATTCGATTGAAAGATGGTTAATTGAAGGTGATCCGGATAGACTTGAGAATGATAAAGATCAGATGCGGGCTAAAGAAAGACATATCACGCATACTTCATCTGATAGTTTTGAAACAGAAAGTTCCAGGTCATCAGTAATTCAAACTGCCAGAAAGAAAAAACGTAAGAGAAAGAAAAAGAGAAGAAGATTTGACGCATCAGATGGCCGCGAGCAGCTTGATTTTCGGATAGGAAAAAGTCCTACCATATGCAAAATTGGACATGGCACATCCGACAAGCAGCCGACAGATTTGCCTGAAAGCAGGCAAATGCTCAGTATGCACTATATTGAACACATCTGATGCCGTAGGGCATCCTTTGTATCGTATTTCTAACCCTACTCCTTGTTTTTTCCGCATTTTCGTTTCTGCTTTAGATAGTTAATAAATGAAGAGCTTTTACCTTTATTGTGCTTAATGTATATGATGATTTTGGAATGGACGCTACTTATTTTTATCTGTGTGTTGTATGGGTGCAGATTCTGGATTCTCACATTCCTACAGTGCAGCAACGTGTCCCCAAGTAGAGCCAGATGTTGACCACTACTGGTCAACTACCCATGCAGTACACCCCCCTTTTCTTTGCAAAAAGGGGGCAACACCTGATCAGCGTTTCCGTACCATCCTGCAGTCATCAGCAGCTTGATCATTTTGATTGTAAACCCAGTCTGCATGTATGAATTGTAAATAATCTTAGCAGACATGAGTCGTGTATGTGTATTGCCTAGGTGGACCTAACTTTCTAGTGGTAATCTACGTCCCGGAAGGTTTTTCGTCTCACCGATCCATGGATCGGCAGAGTTTTCCTTCAAACCTGACCCCAAAGCCGGGATGGATTTTGTCATTAGAACTTTAGGAGAATCCTAGTGTGTTGATCTGCTAGATTGTAGTTGTGTCGCAGAACTGGGTGTTTTGTGAGGGTCTGTATTAAGTGGGTTTGTTCCCTTGAGATGTAAATTGTAAAAAGTCATCATGAAATGTGTCTTGAGGGTTGAAAATGCTTTAAATCCCCTCGTGAGTCCTAAGTCCTAGGTCCTAGGTGATGTTTCCAAAGGCTTAGTTCGATGATCCATTTAAAAAATGAAATAATATAATAAAATAAATAAAAATTAAGAAATTTAAAAATTAAAAAAAATAAATAAATAAATAAAATAAAATAATAAATAATAAAAAATTTAAAAATTTAAAAAATGAAATAAATAAAAAATAATAAAAAATTCAAAAAATTTAAAAATTTAAAAAATGAAATAAATAAAAAATAATAAAAAATTTAAAAATTTTAAAAATAAAATAAAATAATATTTTAAGTGAATAAATCGACGGATGAGATCAAGATATGTCTTGATCCTCGTCAACGGTCGAGATCATTTCTACATGGATCATTCGAACTAGCCGTTGGGATCATTTCCTTTATATAGGGTCTTAGGTGGCCATTTCAGATGATTCGATCTGTGAGTCAGATACTGAAGAAGCTCTCTTGTAAATCTGTTTCTGGTTAATAAAGGAAGACTTTGGGGTCCATATCTCGCTGGTGTTACTCTCTTAAAATGCTGTGAGATTGTTTCATTTTCTGCATATGTTATTTTCAGCCGTTAATAATAGCTTTTTGTAGAGTATTGTGAGCACATGTATCTTGTTCACTTGCTGGGGTTTGGGTGCTGTTAGGGTTTTTAAAGTAATGGCAGGTATCTCCATTACTTCCTGAGATCTAGCAGCATTTTGCCCTCTTTATTGACAGTTGTTTTGAGCTGTGCAGAAAACATCATTGAATGAAATTTTGTGGGCGTTCGGGGAAGTTCTCGGCTGAACCAGCCAACTCCCGCAAGCATTTTGTGAGCCCAGTTGGATTTGATCCTGGGTCTATCATTCGGTCTATTTTTCTAAGTTTGCATGAGAGATTTTCTGAAGTTCTTCACAGTGACGATCTGAAATTTCTGTTCTTGAAAATGTTTTCCGTGCTTACTGCTGAATCTGGCTGTTAAGGGGCCAAATCTGTAAATTAATCAGCTGTCTTAGGGTTTCAATTTTTTCTGTTCTAGGGTTTTAGATTTTGCTTTATGCAGTTTTTATTAGGGTTTAGGGTTTTTAGGTTTCATTTTAGCACAAAAAAATTTGAAAAATTTTCTTTTTTTTTTCAGATCCAGTTATTTTCGGGAATTATCATGTTATATCTTTCATGCTGAGATCTAAGTTTTCAAGTCGAGATACGAAATTGATATCTGGTTAATGATTTATGATTCGTGGTGGTTTAAAGCATTCATCTTTCTAAATTTTCAGTTGCTGGATATCGTTCTGGTCATCGTGATTTGGCTGATACCTTTTGATGACAAATGATTGTTGTTCACGGCTTATATTTCTATATCATTTAACAAGTAATCGTTTTAAACTCAATCTCTTAAGGCACTGGTCTGCTCAATTAATCAAATCCATCGCGTCCTTTTTATAGCGTATCTCGTGTCTCCCAACCAACTGGTCGACAGTTGGTCTCATCATCTCACAGGGACTACCCCCTTAGCCGCGGGAGACAGGCTTAAACGGAGGGATCGGGGATCAGAGTGACAGCCCCCGGTCTGAGCGTTGTCGTGTCAATCCGCGCGACAACATTTTTTGGCGCCGTTGCCGGGGACATTGTTTTCTCGGCGTTTCAACGACAATTTTCCTCATTTTTATCTTTTCATCTGGCCCGACAACGCCAACATTTTTTGGCGCCGTTGCCGGGGATAGAGTTTTTCTGTCCTTGGTGTTTCAATGACTTTTCATCATTCATCGTTCATCTTTTTATCATTCATTTGAGCCGGCAACGCCAACATTTTTTGGCGCCGTTGCCAGGGACAGAGTTTTTCTGTTCCTGGAGTTTCATCGACATTCACCTTATCATCTTTCTCAACTCTCATTTTGAGCTGGCAAATTCAACCTTTTGGGTTATCATTTGGATCTTTTATTGCTTTATTTTTCGCCATATCAGTAGCATCTCTTCGGTCTGTTTTTTGTTTGGGTGGCGACTCCACTTTCTCATTTTTCCGAGACAAGAAGCTTTCCTCATATCTGCTTGTGGTTACTTTTTGGATCCTAGAATCAGATTCATTGTTCAAGTGGCGACTCCACTTCTCTCATCTCTTAATTTTCTTGAGCAGAATTCTCTTTCTATCATCCATTTGATCCTTCATTGTTCATCATGGATTATTCATTTAAACCATGTCATTTTACTGATAATCTCCATGATCTTCCGAAAGAGGTCGTTGGTAAATTATTTAAGTTCTCGGGTGGTGATTCGGTCACTGTTGAACAGCATTTAAACAGGTTTACTTGTGTAATGATCTTATATTGTAGATTTCCTTAATATAATCATGAAAATTTCAAGATGCGTCTATTTGTCCATTCTTTAGAGGGTGATGCCTTGAATTGGTTTAATAATTTTCCTAATGATTTTTTCACTTCTTTACAAGACATTCTCAATGCTTTTAAAGATAGATATGATAGTCCAAACAGCTTGCCTTCTGCCTCTAAAATTGTGCAACAGAATGAAAGTAATTTGATAAGAGGTCCAGCTGAAAGATCCCAAGACGATTCATCATGTCAGAATGTGTCATCCACCGGAAATATTGCAGATCAAGTTCATGATAGTGAAAAATCAGGGACAAATGACAATGAAAGGGAAGAGCAAAAGCAAATTTTACGAGATCTAATGATGCTGGTAAGAAATATGGAAATCAACCAAACTAATTATGTCAATGATGTGAAAACTTTATGCACCCACCTGGAAAAACGTAATAGGGAGATTGAAGTCACGCAAAATCAGCGTGCTAAAGAAATTGAGGCCATGAAAACTAAATATGAAACAGAAATTGGAAACATGCATAGCAAGATGTCAGTCTTAGAGGAAAATATGGTGACCATGAAAGATGATCATGATAGGGAAATTGGCTCTATGCAAAACAAGTTACTAACTATGGATGAGGAAATGACTGTCATGACGTTCAATCATAATAATCAGTTGGCCGACATGCAAGCGAATCATAAAGAAGAAATAAATTTCATGCAGCATTACTTGATGGACATAAAGGAAAAGAACAATAAAGTGATAAAAGACATGGAAGAACATCATGCCAGACAAATCGGCGATATAAAGGTTGAACACTCTAGACAGATGGATGCCATTAGAATACAGGTTCAAAGGTTTCAGCAATTGGAAGATGAAAGAAACCAGGTAACATCAACAGATCAGGAGTCTTCTCATTTGCTGCAACAAGTTCCATCTTATTATGAGGAGGTTATTGATTCGATTGAAAGATGGTTAATTGAAGGTGATCCGGATAGACTTGAGAATGATAAAGATCAGATGCGGGCTAAAGAAAGACATATCACGCATACTTCATCTGATAGTTTTGAAACAGAAAGTTCCAGGTCATCAGTAATTCAAACTGCCAGAAAGAAAAAACGTAAGAGAAAGAAAAAGAGAAGAAGATTTGACGCATCAGATGGCCGCGAGCAGCTTGATTTTCGGATAGGAAAAAGTCCTACCATATGCAAAATTGGACATGGCACATCCGACAAGCAGCCGACAGATTTGCCTGAAAGCAGGCAAATGCTCAGTATGCACTATATTGAACACATCTGATGCCGTAGGGCATCCTTTGTATCGTATTTCTAACCCTACTCCTTGTTTTTTCCGCATTTTCGTTTCTGCTTTAGATAGTTAATAAATGAAGAGCTTTTACCTTTATTGTGCTTAATGTATATGATGATTTTGGAAAGGACGCTACTTATTTTTATCTGTGTGTTGTATGGGTGCAGATTCTGGATTCTCACATTCCTACAGTGCAGCAACGTGTCCCCAAGTAGAGCCAGATGCTGACCACTACTGGTCAACTACCCATGCAGTACACCCCCCTTTTCTTTGCAAAAAGGGGGCAACACCTGATCAGCGTTTCCGTACCATCCTGCAGTCATCAGCAGCTTGATCATTTTGATTGTAAACCCAGTCTGCATGTATGAATTGTAAATAATCTTAGCAGACATGAGTCGTGTATGTGTATTGCCTAGGTGGACCTAACTTTCTAGTGGTAATCTACGTCCCGGAAGGTTTTTCGTCTCACCGATCCATGGATCGGCAGAGTTTTCCTTCAAACCTGACCCCAAAGCCGGGATGGATTTTGTCATTAGAACTTTAGGAGAATCCTAGTGTGTTGATCTGCTAGATTGTAGTTGTGTCGCAGAACTGGGTGTTTTGTGAGGGTCTATATTAAGTGGATTTGTTCCCTTGAGATGTAAATTGTAAAAAGTCATCATGAAATGTGTCTTGAGGGTTGAAAATGCTTTAAATCCCCTCGTGAGTCCTAAGTCCTAGGTCCTAGGTGATGTTTCCAAAGGCTTAGTTCGATGATCCATTTAAAAAATGAAATAATATAATAAAATAAATAAAAATTAAGAAATTAAAAAATTAAAAAAAAATAAATAAATAAATAAAATAAAATAATAAATAATAAAAATTTAAAAAATGAAATAAATAAAAAATAATAAAAAATTCAAAAAATTTAAAAATTTAAAAATTTAAAAAATGAAACAAATAAAAAATAATAAAAAATTTAAAAATTTAAAAATTTTAAAAATAAAATAAAATAATATTTTAAGTGAATAAATCGACGGATGAGATCAAGAGATGTCTTGATCCTCGTCAACGGTCGAGATCATTTCTACATGGATCATTCGAACTAGCCGTTGGGATCATTTCCTTTATATAGGGTCTTAGGTGGTCATTTCAGATGATTCGATCTGTGAGTCAGATACTGAAGAAGCTCTCTTGTAAATCTGTTTCTGGTTAATAAAGGAAGACTTTGGGGTCCATATCTTGCTGGTGTTACTCTCTTAAAATGCTGTGAGATTGTTTCATTTTCTGCATATGTTATTTTCAGCTGTTAATAATAGCTTTTTGTAGAGTATTGTGAGCACATGTATCTTGTTCACTTGCTGGGGTTTGGGTGCTGTTAGGGTTTCTAAAGTAATGGCAGGTATCTCCATTACTTCCTGAGATCTAGCAGCATTTTGCCCTCTTTATTGACAGTTGTTTTGAGCTGTGCAGAAAACATCATTGAAGGAAATTTTGTGGGCGTTCGGGGAAGTTCTCGGCTGAACCAGCCAACTCCCGCAAGCATTTTGTGTTGAGCCCAGTTGGATTTGATCCTGGGTCTATGATTCGGTTTATTTTTCTAAGTTTGCATGAGAGATTTTCTGAAGTTCTTCACAGTGACGATCTGAAATTTCTGTTCTTGAAAATGTTTTCCGTGCTTACTGCTGAATCTGGCTGTTAAGGGGCCAAATCTGTAAATTAATCAGCTGTCTTAGGGTTTCAATTTTTTCTGTTCTAGGGTTTTAGATTTTGCTTTATGCAGTTTTTATTAGGGTTTAGGGTTTTTAGGTTTCATTTTAGCACAAAAAAATTTGAAAAAATTTTCTTTTTTTTTTCAGATCCAGTTATTTTCGGGAATTATCATGTTATATCTTTCATGCTGAGATCTAAGTTTTCAAGTCGAGATACGAAATTGATATCTGGTTAATGATTTATGATTCGTGGTGGTTTAAAGCATTCATCTTTCTAAATTTTCAGTTGCTGGATATCGTTCTGGTCATCGTGATTTGGCTGATACCTTTTGATGACAAATGATTGCTGTTCACGGCTTATATTTCTATATCATTTAACAAGTAATCGTTTTAAACTCAATCTCTTAAGGCATTGGTCTGCTCAATTAATCAAATCCATCGCGTCCTTTTTATAGCGTATCTCGTGTCTCCCAACCAACTGGTCGACAGTTGGTCTCATCATCTCACAGGGACTACCCCCCTTAGCCGCGGGAGACAGGCTTAAAGGGAGGGATCGGGGATCAGAGTGACAGCCCCCGGTCTGAGCGTTGTCGTGTCAATCCGCGCGACAACACACTCATTAAAGCCATGTCATAAAAGATTCATGTTATGCTCCGTTTAATGCATATGTTACACTCTCCTTAACTAAGGCGTGCATTCTTCTCTTAACGGTATAAGTTACTAAGGCATGCGTGCCTTTTCTTAATGGCATAAATTACTAAGGTATGTGTACCTCTCCTTAATGGCATAATTTACTAAGGCATGCATTTCTCTCTTCAATGGCACGAGTTACACTCCCCTAAATGGCATATGTTACTCTTCCTCAGGGCATGTGTATTGCTTCTCTTTTATGACAAGAATTTGTTGCTCCTCCTATACCTATGTCTCATGTATTTTCACCTGACTACTATTACTTATGCATCGTGAAAGAAGAATTCGAACTTGAGAGAGAGATTTGGAGAGACTTAAAGAAATTGTGAGAGAAAGAGAGACTTGGAGAGTAAAAGCAAAACTTGGTGAGCCAAGGTTGATTCAGTGCTTCAATGTTTCAGTGTTGATTTAGTTGAAGGGAAGGTTGATTCAATGTTTGCATCTGTTGCTACTACCAGTGATCTTCATGCTATAGCTTGTTTAGATTTGGGTGAACTTACTCATTCTCTTAATCTCTCATTGTACTTCGTATCTCTACGGAACAATTGATATCTAATAGAAGAAGAATCTAGTTGGGTTTTCCCCTTGTGGGTTTTTCCCTGGTCATTGGACCTAAATTCTTTGTCTCATATTGTTCTTGGATGTCTTCTATTGTGTATTTGGTTTATGTTCTATATGCAATTGCTTAACTAATATTGCAGCAGAAAGAAGTTTTTTGGAATAAGTAATTGTTTCAAGATAGAACATCAAAATTTCAACATGGTATCAAAGCTTTGGTGAAGCCCAAGAAGATAAGAGCTATCACTCCTTTGCAGAAATTTTAATACAAAGAGATCTTACATGCTGCTGAAATTTGTTGCCCAAGAAGATAAGATCTATCACTCCTTTGCAAAAATTTTACTTCAAAGAGATCTTGCTGCTGAAATCTTACTTGTTGCTCCTTTGAAGAGCTTGTTGTTGAAATACTACTTGTTGCTCGTTTGAAGATCTTACGTGCTGCTGAAATTTGTTTGACTTCATCAAGATGGCTTCTTCTTACTTCAACAATGAAGAGAAGCTTAATGATGCTTCGAATTTTGGTCCATGGAAGGAAAGCCTGGATATTACTCTTGAAGAACATGATGTACTAGAATATGTGGAAGGCGAGATCAGGGTTGCGGGGAAGCGCCCCCCCCCCATGATCCCGCTCCCAATTCGCACTCTAGGCGAGAGCGACTCGAGAGCAGGTTGGGAGCGCGCTCCCAACAAAAAAACACGCTCCCTGATTTTTCGAGAGCGTTTAGTGTTTTGTGCAAAAAAAAATTGTGCAGTTATATTCCAAATGCAATTTTTTTTAAAAGAAACAAACAAGTTTTGAGTGGGGCAACCTAATGATCAAGCCTATGGCCCTAGTATTGATATGTGTTTCATGGTAATGTTAAATTCTTAAAGTAAAAGTGACATTCTCATTAACTTAAATTTTTTACATTACCATGAAATGACTCAAGATGTTTGAGAGTGGTTCCGACCTCATTGGATTTCATTAGGAGAAAGTAGAATTTTAGATTTCATTCAAAATCCAGCAAACTTATCATTTTTCAGGATTTCAGGATTGGAGGGATTGCAATGTTTCCATTGGATTTTGTCATGTATTAGGGTATGGAACTCGTATTTAATCAAGAGCACCAATCCCTCTATGTACCTTGATGTTAGTGACATTGGTTGTCGAACTCCTCTATCATGAGCCTCCTAAAAATGTACGCATCACTCAAACAAAATCTTGACTTGACATACTATGCATTTTCTATCATATGTTAATGCTTAGAGGGTGATAGTAATGAAAAAGATCCCTATATCAATCCAAAGGTAATGACAAAGATACCTCTGGATTTTAATGCTTAGAGGGCAATATTAATGACAAAGATCTTGATTTTCAAACAAGACTAAAAAATTAGACATTTCTCGTGGCGGCAAGAGGCCCAAGCATTAGCAATAGATAATAGATTTACTTGTCTTTTCTAGTTTCTAGTAGTTTTTATAACTATTGAATCTTTCATATTTATTATGATATTTTTTGTAAACAATGACAATTTAAGTTTGAAGTTTGAAGTTGGCAATTATAACTCATTAGTAATGAATTATGAATATGATGCTTCGTAAAAGTTGAAAGTTGTTTCATTTTATAACATTTCATTTCATGTTAGATATTACTTGTAATAATGGTTACACTTAGCTTACAAGTACAACTTTGGTGATCAATGATGATAAATGTTATATATTGAATTTTTAAAGTTTGAAACTTTAAGATTGATGAATCATGAGACTCAATATGTTGTATATTACTATGTTACTAACTTGTGGATGTGGTTGATGAAGATTATAACTTCTAGATGATTGTTGTTTTATGGTTCAATCCATATTTTTTATGTTTTTAATATCTAATTCATCATTCTACATACTTTTGTTGACATATATGCATCAAAATATATATTATATAAAAAAATGCTCCCGAAATCGCTCCCAAACCGGGAGCTTTTGAAAATGTCGCTCCCGCTCCCAAGTAACCTTGGGCTAGATAGCAGAACCACCAAAAAATTCAAATGTTGTTGTCAAGGCCAGATTCAAGAAGGGAGAAGTCAATGCTAACAAGAATATCATTTATTCTCTTGGAGACCATCTCATCACCTATGTCTCCAAGTTGAAGAAATCTAAGGAAATGTATGACAAATTGATTGGAATGTATCAAGTAAACAACTGGGGTCAAATCCTTTCTTTGAAGAATCAACTCAAGGACATTAAGATGAACAGAAGAGAGACCATTCAAGTATACTTCATGAGGATATCAATAACAAGGATCAATTGTCAATTGTTGTTGAAATTGTATCTGATAAAGAGATGGTGTTGATTATGCTTAGAGGTATTTCTCCAACTTGGGAAACTTTTATTACTGTCATCAGCAACAATGATAAGTTTCTCACATTTGAAGAGGGAAAACCTACTGCCTTTGTTGTCCAAGTCAAGAAGTAGAAAGGAAAAAGAGGTTATCACTTTTAAAGAAAGCTTGCTCCCAGATCCAATAGTTCCAATAAATGGAACAAGGACTTACCAAAAGTTCAATGCTACAATTTCCGTAAGCATGACCACTATACCAGTGATTGTCCAGAAAATATAAGTGCACCAAGATCCAACTGCAACAATAGTAGCAACAATTTTAGATCTGATTATAGAAGAAGAAGAGAAGCTCCCGTTATTCGTAAAGAAAGCTACCATTCTTCCAAGAGTTCAAGGAACCCAAGGTATGATAATAATGCAGTTGAAACACAATCACAGTACTTTCTCGTTTCTACTCTTTCTAGTTCCTCTCCTGCAGATTCTTGTGACCGTTGGTTGGTTGATAGTAGTGCTTCAAGACACTTTACTGGTTATAAAGAAGTTCTCTCAAATCTGGCTAAAAGGGAGATGGATTTGAAAATCATTCTTGGAGATAACTCTACATATCCTATAAATGGATTTGGTTCTATTTTTTTTCATCTGGATCAAGGTAAAACTATATCTCTTCAAGAAGTTTTGTATGTACCTAGTTTGAAAAAGAATCTTGTATCTATATCTACCTTAGAAGACAAAGGAATGAAAGTTGTTTTCATAAATGGAAAAGTTCTCACTTGGCCAATGAGATCTAGCATGAGATATGCCTTCACTCTAGGATCGAGATTTGAAGTTTTGTATAAAATTAATGGAAGACCAATCCATGCGTTGATTCATGACAACAATCATCAATGTGAACTTTGGCATCGAAGGTTCACTCATCTGCACTATAAAGCATTACCTCATCTAAGAAAGATGATTTCCGGAATGCCTGAGATTAGAGTGGATCATGATGGGGTCTACCAAGGGTGTGCAAGTGGAAAGCATGTAAAGGGATCATTCCCTTGAAGCAAAAGCAAAACCAGTGAGGTACTTCATCTTATACATTCTGATTTATGTGGACCTATACATGTAACTTCTCTTAATGGTTATTTGTATTATATAATCTTTGTGGATGATTTTTCTCGCGAGACATGGATTTTCTTTTTGAAAAAAAAAGTCAAACATTTAACATGTTCAAAGACTTCAAATCTCTAGTAGAAAAAAACACTGGAAATCAGTTCAAAATATTCGGATCTAACAATGGAGGAGAGTTCACTTCAAATGATTTCATCGACTTTTGCAAAGAAGTTGGAATCAATAAAGAGACCACCGTACCATATAACCCAGAACAAAATGGTGTGGCTGAAAGAAAGAACAAAACTATCATGGAAGTAGTCAAAGCTAGGTTGAATAATCAAAAGCTACCAAAGTTTCTATGGAGAGAAGCTGCTAACATTGTTGTCTCTGTCCAAAATAGATCTCCACACCGAACCTTAAACAACAAGACTCTTGAAGAAGCCTTCATTGGTGAAAAGCCCGAGGTTGGGCACTCAAGGATTTTTGGTTTCCCTATCCACTTTCATGTGCCAAAGGAAAAGAGGAAAAAGCTAGAATCTTCAGGTAAGAAAGGTACGTTTGCTAGTTATTATGAAAATTCTAAAGCCTACAGAATGTAGATACCTGGTCAAAGAACTATAGAGTTTAGCAAGGATGTAACATGTCATGAAGATGTGGCTCTTAGAAAGGCAAGAGACACTCCTATTCCTCCTACTAAAATTAATAGTCAAGATGATGTCTTTGAAATTCAAGAAGATCCTAAGCCTGAGCATGATCTTGCTGATGAACCCATGGAGCCCATGGACCCCTTGGATCCTCTTCCATGTGATCCTCTTACTAGAAAGAGATCATTATGGCTTCGTGACACTCTACAAGATGTTGACAGAGATGTTTCCCTAAGAAACTATGGCAGTTTCAGGGATATATTGTAGCCATGAGCAACATTATTCAGGCTAAACCATGCACTTTTGAAGAAGCGGTTGGACATTGGATAAACCAATGCTCCCCATGTGTTTCGTGACATGGACTAACCACCTCTCGTGGATCCTTATCTCTAGCGATGCAATCGTTGACTAACACCTGCGGGTTTTGATCTAACAATAATCATGATTTCCAACAAGTGCTATCAGAGCGTAGTGTGTTTCGTGAGATGGACTAACCGCCTCTCGTGGATCCTTATCTCTAGCGATGCAATCATTGACTAACACCTGCGGGTTTTGGTCTAACGACAATCGTGATTTCCAACAGAAGCAGTGAAAGATCAAGTATGGAAAGATGCAATGGCCGAAAAATATGAGTCCATCATACATAATGATGTATGGTAAGTAGTTCCAAGACCCAAAGGTAAGTCTATTGTGACTTCTAAATGGTTGTATAAAATTAAACATGGTACAGATGACAGTATTAAAAAATATAATGCTAGATTTTTAGCTAGAGGTTTCTATCAAAAAGAGGGAATAGAATATGATGAGATTTTTTCACATGTTGCCCGATATACTACCATCTGTTCTATTATAACTCTAGCTGCTAGCTAGGGATGGACGCTTCACGAAATGGATGTGAAAACAACATTTCTGCATGGCTTCCTCAAGGACAAAGTATTTGTGGAGCAACCACAAGGCTTTGAAGTACATAAACAGAAAATCGTGTGTAGAATGAAGAAAACTCTATGGATTGAAAAAAACCCCAAGAGCTTGGTATGCTCGCATTGATAGCTTCTTGATGAAGCTTTGTTTTACCAAAAGAAATGTTGATCCAAATCTCTACTTCAAAATGGTCCAAGTTATGCCTTTGATTTTGGTATTATATGTTCATGACTTATTCTTGTCAGGTGGAGAACCTTGTAATGTTCCTATTCAGAAATTAACAGTGAATAACCAAAGACATGTAATAAATATAACACAAGAAAAACTCAGCAAACACGCATAAGATAGAAAATGTTCCTCAAACGCAAAAATGGGCAATTTTATTTATATTCAACTACTGGAGTACAATAGAAAATAGAAAGAGTGCACCTTGGCTTGCACAAGGTAAGCTAAAAGCCTCAAGTGATCAATGTGTCAACGCCCAACTGCTGTAGAAACTCGTCCTCCAGAATTTTGCGCTAGCCCACTTTTCTGCACTACTATCTATCTTGAGACCCTGATCCAACCCCTCAAATTTGCCTAGAAAATTCTGTAAAATTAGGACTGGAATCCTTGCCAAAAACCTAGAAAACCCAGAGAGGGTTTGCTCTAATTTTGAACCTCAAAATTTGACCCCAAACAGCTTGGCCCTTCTCCACAACCAAAAATTATTACCTGTAGCAAAGAATAATGTTTGCTGCTCCCAAAATGCTAAGAAACTCCCCACAATAATCCTCCAACCAAAATTTGAGCAGCCCAACTCCTCAATCCTCTGCCCAAGACTCCACTCACTTGACCCCCACAAGTGACTGTGCAGACCTATAAGGAATGACGCAGTCTCTATGCCCAACAATTTCATCCTGCGTGAGGGACTCACTGTCAACCTGCCAATCCTCCTCCTTTACTCAGAATTTGGCCAAGAAACACCCCAACAACTATACAACCTCCAGTGTCGACACCAATCTCTCTCTATGACTGCATGGCTCTTCCTTTTGCATCCCAGTTGAACCCAAATAGTGTAGTGTCGTGTGATGCCTCTCTCCCAGCCTCCAAATAATATAGAAATCCTTCCTAGGGTGGCACTCAAGGTCCACCAAAGAGAAGGTTGAGCTTCACTCCTTGGGAATCTCTTGTGCTGAGCAGCACTTATATCTCAGCTGAACAGCTAGAGTGATAATGGATAATCAAATGTCAAAAAGCCCCAAATGATGCTTCTCTCCACCTATTTATACTTGTTGGCCCTTGGTCTCATGTGGGTCCCTCCTTTAATTTTCGACCTCCCTTAGGAAATTTGAATTCCCTACTAAGTGGTGCATATTATTTGTGGGTGGGTGGCCCCCACATTCCACTAAAAGCTCTTCAACCCACTTTTCCTAAGTCTTGCCTCCAAAATTTGCCTTTAGACCAAAATTGACAAAATTTACAAAATTGGGTTCATTTGCCTTAGAAAATATTTAGGAAGGGACATTACAGTCCTCCCCTCCCGGATGTTGCTTGTCCCCAAGCAATTGCAAAGATGGATGTTGCAAAATCTGTTCACTCTCCCATGTAGCATCCTCTTCTAGCAAATCCTTCCACTTGACCAAATACTCCCTGATTACCCGATTCCTCAATCTCCTCTCCCGGGTCTCCAATATGGTCTCTGGTGTCAAAACTAAATGCCCCTCATCATCCAAAGGTGGAAACTCATTTGTTGTTGTAACTTGCTGCCCCAACGCCTTCTTCAGGCATGAGACATGGAACATGTTGTGGATCTAGCTCTCTGAAGGTAGCTCCAGCTCATAAGCCACCTCTCTAACTCTCCTGATCACCTTATATGACCCATAAAATCGTGGTCGGAGTTTTTCTGCCCCTTTCTACTTTAGTGAAAACTGTATGTAGTGCTGCAAACGTAGGTAGACCATGTCCCCTACCTCAAACTATCTCTCCACCCTATGCTTATCTGCATACATCTTCTGCTAATTTTGAGCCACCTGTAAATTGTTCTTGAGAGCTCAGAGGATCTCTTGACTCTCTTGAACCCAATCGTTTACCCCGGGCCCTACTATCTGCAAACATCATATCAAAAAAATAAAGTGCATCATATCCATAAAGTGCTCGAAAAGGATACATACTAATTGACATGTGATAAGTGGTGTCGTAGCAGAACTCTCCTAGATGAAGCCACTTTACCCACACTCTCTGTTGCCCCGTCATGTAGTTGCATAGGTACCCTTCCAACCACTTGTTCACGATCTCGGTCTTCCCATCTGTCTGTGGGTGATAGCTAGTGTTGGGCGTAAGCTCTGTCCCCACCAACCGAAACAACTCCTGCCAGAAAGCCCCCATAAATTTGTTATCCCTGTCACTAACAATGGTCTTGGGAAGACCATGCAATTGGAAGACCTCTCGGAAGAACAACTCGACCACCTGGGAAGTTGAAGATCTCGATGAGATGGCGAAGAAATGGGCGAACTTGGTCAATCTGTTGACCACAACGTAAATGCAATCTCGCCCCTGTGCAGCTAGGAACCCCGTGATGAAGTCCATGGACACGCTTTCCCACTTCCTCTCCGGAATGGGAAGCGACTGTAATAAACCAGTGGGATGTGACAACTCTACCTTGTTCCTTTGGCAGTCTACGCACTCCCATACGTGCCTCAGCACGTCTCCCTTGAGCCCTCGCCATGAGAATCTCTTCCTAATGGCACGATATGTCTTGAGGAACCCAGGGTGACCTGCTAGACGAGAATTGTGGGTTGCCTACATAATCCACTCCTTGAGCTGCAATTCGGGCACCAAATATATCTGGTCCTTGTAGTAGATCACATCATCCATCACCCGAAATTGGTCATCCCTGTGTGTGCCATCCAGAATCTTGCAAGCCTGCCTGTCTTTGGAGTACTCAACCAAAAGTTGAGCCTTCCAGTCATGAGTAACATCCATCAAAGATAATACTGTGGGTCTCCGGGAAAGTGCATCTGCTACCACATTGTGCTTCCCCTTGACGTACTCAATCTCGAAGTCATAAGCCTGGATCTTGCTCACCCACTTCTATTGCCACTCCTCCAATGACTATTTCTCTAGGAAAAATCTAAGATTGTTGTGGTAAGTCTTGACCTTGAAACGGTTGCCCACCAGATACTATCTGAACTTGGCTAGTGCATGCATCACGGGCAACATCTCTTTGTCATATACTAAGCACAACCACTCATATACTAAGCACAACCACTCATGGGGTAGCAATTTCCTGCTCTCAAATGCAATAGGATGGACCCCCTACGTCAACAGGGCCCAGACTCCCTCCCCGGAAGCGTCACACTCCAGCACAAATGGTCGTGTGAAGTCTGGCAAAGCCAAAACGGGACAGTTGCTCATCACCTTCTTGAGGCGCTCAAAGGCCTCCTGTGCCACCTGCGTCCACTCAAAAGCCCCCCTTTTTGTCAAATCAGTGAGAGGTGCTGCAAGTTGTGAGAATCCCCTCACGAATCTCCTGTAGTATGTGCAAATGCCCAGGAACCCTCTCAACTCTGTCACGTTCCTGGGTGTGGGCCAATCCAAAATGGCCTTGATCTTCTCCTAGTGTACCTTCACTCCGTCCTCCCCAATCACATGCCCCAGGTACAACATCTCTGTTAGTCCAAATTCACATTTGGACATCTTTGGATACAACTACTGCTCCTCAAGTATGCATACATCTACCTCCAAATGTTGAAGGTTCTCCTCCCAAGTCCGGTTATAAATGAGTATGTCGTCAAAGAAAACAAGTATGAAGCACCTCAACTTCCCATGAAACACGTGGTTCATAAATGATTGTAATGTAGCTGGAGCATTGGTTAGCCTAAAGGGCATCACCAAGAACTTGAAATATCCATAGTGGCAGTTAAAGGCAGTCTTAGGGATGTCTTGCTCCCTCACCCGGATTTGATGATACCTCGAGTGCAGATCTATCTTAGAGAAGTATTTTTCTCCTCTAAGCTCATCCATCAACTCGTCAATGCGTGGGAAAGGATATCGGTTCTTCAGTGTCTTCTTATTAAGGGCCATGTAGTCAATGCACATGTGCAGTGTCCCATCCTTCTTCTTCACCAGCACCACAGAAGAAGCGAAGGGACTCAAACTAGGCCTGATGTGACCCAACCTCAGCAGCTCCTGGATGGCCCTCTCTATCTCGTCCTGATAGGCCTTTGGGTGCCTATACGGGGTGGTGATGACTGCGTTCACCCCATCCTCCAACTCAATAGTGTGCTCGAACCCACGATCTGGTGGTCTGCCTGGTGGGATCTCCCCAAAAACCCCCTGGTGCCTCTCCAACAAGGCCAATATGTCTGGATGCACAGGTTGTTTCGGAGCCCCTGTCTCCAAGATCCTCAACTCAACTGCCCACTCTATGTCCCCATGTCATAGATCTGCCTCCATCCAGTGAGCTAAAACTGTCTGGGGTGGATAAGAGTGCATTCCCCTCAATAACACTAGCTTCCCGTCTGGCCCCATAAACTCCATCTCTAGATTATTCTCACCTTATCTCAATTAACACTGATTAATTAACCATATTCCCTTAGTTTAGACATAGGAAATATTTAAAAATCGACTATTAATCTAATTGAGACACTTTTAGGTGGAATTTCCAGAAACGATTTCTGGGTTATGAAGATCTCATGTGTTTTAGCCTCTCCACCAAGTTTCTAGACTAGAATGCCTCCAATGCTACAAAAACCAACACGCTCGGGGTCAGATTGTTAAGTTATGGTATGTTCTATGCTTATAACAGTTTACTTCTTTTTCTTATTATATTCCATTGATTAGCAATCACATGTACATAAAGTAAAGTGCAGATAGAACATTAAACGATCGACAGAAAACAAGCCAAGATAAGAGACACAAGATGTGGCGGCTAGCCAGGGAGAAACCCCACAATGTGTGGGGAAACCCTTTGATCAAATCTTCTTTTATCTTCAATAATTCAGCAGAGAGAAATAGTACAATAAATCTGATTCATATCAGCAGTAGCAAACCCTAGATCAGTGGCATCAGCATTAGCGGCTTCATTATCAAACTAGGGCAGACCATATCTCACAAACTGACAGTCGGATTGACTTCATTCCACCACCAAACGTTTCGGCTTCCAGAGGAGGTTCAGATGAACCTACAACGCAGTTCAGATGGGGAGATCTTCTAGGCCACGCAAGTCAATCTTTACTTCTGCAGTTGCAGCTTCAGTTTCAGCAGTTTCCGGCTTCAAACTAGGGCAGTCGATATCTTGCAAACCGTTCGTCGGATTGACTTCATTCCACCACCAAAAGTTGCGGCTTTCAAAGGAGGTTCAGATGAACCTACAGTGCAGTTCCAAAGAGGAGATATTCTAGGCCATGCAAGTCAATCTTTACTTCTGCAGTTGCAGCTTCAAATTCAACAGCTTCCGGTTTCACATGTGTGAGAGAGAGAGACCTATTTCAGCGCAGTAGAGAAGAGACTCATATCTGCGCAGTAGAGAGAGAGAGATGTGATGAGATGAGTGAGTCCAAAAGAGGAAAAGTCCTCTTATATTTATACACAACGTTGGTGGGTGAATAGATGCGACTGTTGGGCTTCTGAGCCTACAGGAGTTGTAGGTCGGCTTGATAATAATTCCATAATCAAAATAAATTCATATCTCCATGAATACTTATCGGAATTGGATGATATTTATATCAATCCTACACCTCTCGACGAGAGGAATCTAATAAAAATATTATTAGCCATGAATAAGATGACCCACATGAAGTTTTGCCCTGGTTGCCAATTTTAACACTCCCTCTCAACCATGGAGAACTTCATCTGCAATCTGTCTATCGGTCGTTACTATTCATCCATCAAATTCACTGCCTTGTACATCCTGACCCTTGCCCTGCTCTGCTCTATTTTGCTTGTTCTGCTTTGTCTTGTTCTACCCTGCACTGATCTGTACTGTTTTGTTCTGTTCTGCTCTGCTCTTGCATTGTTCTGTTCTACTCTGCTTTTGTCCGAATTATGAAGAAGAAGAAATGATCGAGGATGTATCATACTGACTCAAAGTCAGTCTCAGAGTATGTACCACTGGTCCCAGACCAGTCTTAACCAACCCAAAGTCAGCATCATAGTGAGTACAACTCCAATGGTCCCAGACCAATATCATCCTCCACTGACTCAAAGTCAGTCTCAGAGTATGTACCACTGATCCCAGACCAGTCTCAACCGACCCGAAGTTAACGTCATAGTATGGTACAACTCCTACCATTGGTCCCAGACCAGTATCATTGATCCCAGATCAATGGAGGTCATCCTAGCGTAGGGAGTACGGTAGTTACAACGATGCGTCCATCGGTACTACTATGGTCCCTAACTTCATTTCCCTGCTCATTGATCAGATGAGAGGTACTTCCCATGAGTCCCAGACTGCATGGGTAGGATGCCTCGACAGGAGAACTAATCAATCCTGTCCTCACAGGAGAACACATCAATCTTGCTACAATTTCCATGGAGAACACATCAATCCAGGCCGCCATGGAGAACACATCAATCCAGGCCTCACAGGAGAACTAATCATCCTGCTACACAGGAGAGCGAATCATCCTGTTCCACAAGAGAGCGAATCATCTTGTCCCACAAGAGAGCGAATCATCTTGTTCCAGTGTGCACCACCAAGGGAGGGTGAGTCACCCTGTGGTCATATGTTGCTCCAGTAGGAACCGCAAGCCCTCAGAGCTCCCAGAGCTCAATGTATGCAACATGCAGGACCCTTGTACAAGGGTTTCTTGCCGACTCCAAGTCGTTTGGGAAAATCACAGATTAGATCTTTCCTCGGGGCTTTGACAAGGTGTATCAACCTGTACATCATCTTAATGTGATGGAGCTTCCTTGCTCATCGACTTACCATATCCCAGATGATGTCTATCTGCTGGAGCAATTGACGAATAAGGGATTCCTCAATAATCGAATCCCACCTCTGGTTGTTACAGAGAATCACAGTGGTATCCAATGTAAATCCAAACAGCTCACTGAAGAGATTTCGCAACCAGACTGCCTCACACGAGGTTATGCTAGCAACAATATATCCTGCTTCGGCGGTGCTCAAAGCCACCGACTTCTACTTCCTGCTCATCCAGGATATCGAAGCAGATCCCAAGGTGAAACAGTACCCGGAAGTGCTCTTACGGTCCTCCGCATTGCCTGCCCAGTCAGCATCTGTGTATCCAAATAGTCTCACATCTCTGGCAATGTATCTTAACCCATAAGTGATACTGCCACGAAGATATCTCAGCAGATTCTTGGCACCAATCCAGTGTATGTGGTGGGGTTCAACCATATGCTGGCTCAACGTGTTGACTGCAAATCATATATCTGGACGGGAGTTCACTAAGAACATTAATGCTCCGACGAGTTGCCGATACTCGGTAGCATTTCGTAAAACAGGTCCAACAGCACTACCGCTTAACTTCTTGAAGTCAAGCTCCATCCGAGTAGTTACAGGCTTGCAGTCCACCATTCCGAATCTTTCCAATATCTTCACCACATATTTTCCTTGAGATAGGAAAATTTCTCCTGGCTTTTGCCACACTTCAAGTCCTAGGAAGTAGTGCATCAGTCCTAGGTCTTTCATTTCAGATTCAGAGGCCAGCTCCCTCTTACATTTGTGAATGAGATGGTTTGCACCTGTTAAAAAGAGGTCATCCACATACAACACCAGTATGAGAGGCTTGTCATTTTCAACCTTAAAGTAAAGGTTAGGATCAGATTCACTCCTAGTGAATCCCAGCTTCATCAAGTAGCTATCGATCCTCTCATACCATGCTCGGGGTGCTTGCTTCAGCCCATAGAGAGCCTTCTTCAACCTGCATACATGAGATTTTCAATCATAAATCTCAAATCCTTCAGGTTGCTCCACATAGACCTCTTCTTTGATAGAACCATGCAAGAACGCGGTCTTAACATCCATCTGATGTAGGTTCCATCCTTGTGAAGCCACAAGGGCTATGATCAAGCGGATGGTCGTATATCTGGCAACAGGTGCAAATATCATAGTCTATGCCTTCCTTCTGGATAAACCATGAGCAACAAAATGAACCTTATACTTTTCCATACTTCCATTTGCTGCATGCTTTATCTTGTAAAGCCATTTTGAAGTAACAATTGTCTTGTCCAAGGTCTGGGAACTACTTCCCAGACATCATTCTCCATAATAGACTCATATTCTATGGTCATAGCATCCTTCCATAGTTAATGCTTGATGACATCTGAGAATGATGAAGGTTCATTTTGTATGATCGTGCTCATGATGGTCAGGTATCCCTGATACCTGTTAAGTTTCTTACTTTGATGGAAGGTTCCTCAGGGTGCAGCATGTCCTTCAACATCATCAAGTATCCCCTTAAGCCATGAAGGCCTCTTCCTAGAAGAGGAAGGCTCATATGGAGGAGGATCAATCGGATCCATGGGTTCTTCTACATCAGGCATTGATTCATCATCCTTTTCTTTCGGTTCCCTGGTGTCGGCTTCTTGAGAGCTCCTCAAAGTCGGAAGATTGATCACCTTACTGAGAGCCATATCTTCGTCAAAGGTGACATCATGACTAATTATGACTTCCCTTTGACCGGCTACATAGATTCTATAGCCTTTAGTATTTTCACCATAGCCCACGAAAATTCCTTTCTTTCCAGATGCTCCCAATTTATTTCTTTTCTCTTTTGGCACATGAAAGTATACAGGGCTTCCAAAAATGAGAAACATCAGGTTTCTTACCGGTGAATTTTTCTTCAGGAGTCTTGGAACCCAATTCTTGATGAGGGCATCGATTTTGTACATATACGGTAGTGTTTGCAGCTTCAGCCCATAGAAACTTAGGAAGACTTTGATCATGTAGCATGGCCCGGACAGCTTCCATAATTGTGCGGTTCTTCCTTTCTACCACACCATTTTGTTCAGGAGTATATGGTGTAGTAGTCTCCCTCTTAATGCCAACCTCAGGTATGCCTGAGTAAACCAATTGTAATATATCAGAGGTCTTGCTTTGGCTTGAGGGGAATGGTCCCCTTTTGAGCTTTCTTTTGGCACATCCCAGACATACACCTTCTTTCTCCACTTGGAATTCGGGCATCCCTGTTACCATCTGTCTTACATCGGGTAGAGATTTGTAATGAAGGTGGGCAAACCTCCAATGCCAAAGTTCGGACTAAAGAGTTGTGTCACAAGACATGACACCTAGCGGACTTCCATCGACCTGACATAATGAATCAACACTAAACCCAAGAGTAAAGGCATCTTTAACATTATTTTTCCATATACATACCTTGCCATTGCTGAAGGTTACCTTGTAGCCTCTGTCTTCCATTGCCAAGATGGACACTAGGTTCCTTTTGAGGTTAGGTGCATTTAATACATCTTAGAATTTCTAGCCTTCTTGAATTCTTGTCCTCTTCCTTGATTCCCAACTCTCCTCTTACCTTTGTTGTTGAATTTGTCATTCCTTTGATTGCCATCAGAGGGATTTCGAGTTGCACCACTGCATACTGTACCATGCTTCTCTAATCATGATTATCATCATGCTGCCCATGTCCATGATTTTATCCATCATAATGCTGCTCAAACTAGTGTGCATCATCATCATGCTATCCTATATGTCCATAATCTCATGTTGCCCTTCATGTCCATGATCTCATTCATCATGATGCTCATGATCTCATACATAGTGACTTGCTTTATCGCAAATGTAACATCGTCATTTTATTCTAGCCTTAGGTCCAACCTTTCCTTTTGATTTAGTCCCGGAATTATTTCTTTTCTTTGCATGAGAAGAAAAGGCAGCAGGAGGACCTTTAGGCATGGGCATTTCTTGCACTTCTTCCCTTGTTTCTTCTTGAATTCATCTAGCCATTAATTCTTTGAAACCAGGAATTACATCATAGTTCAAAAGAGTAGTCCTGAACACATACCATTCAAATGGCAATCCTCCAAGAGTTGTGAGTGCCATTTCTCTGTCAGTAATAGTTTCCCCAATAGATAGGAGATCGTTCTTGATCTCGGAGATTCTTAAGAAGTATGCTTGCATACTTTCATCTTTACCCTTCTTGATTTCCCTCTGCTTATTTCTAAGAAACAAAACTTGATTTGCATCATTAATTTTAAATAAACTCACCACTCTGTCGTAGATTTCCTTGGAGGTGTCTAGATCAGAGATGTAGGCCACCAAGCGCTTGTCGATAGAGTCCCGGATGATCTTCTTTGTTTTGACTTCTCCATTTTTCCATTTGTTCCAAGCAGCAGCAGATGCATTTGATGAAGGCTCAACAATATTGCCTCTTACATGGTCCAGCACTCCCTTATCTTCAAGGGTTAGATTGATAGACATCTTCCATCCGTGATAGTCAGCTTTCTCACGGAGCTTGTCTTCAGCAGGAAAGAGTGTTGAGGACCCCATAGTTCTTTTAGGATAGCCTTGCCAATATTCTCTTCGATGATTGCTCTTGCTCTTGCTCGGGCTTTGTCTTCTCCTCAGCTCCGATACCATGTTAAGTTATGGTATGTTCTATGCTTATAACAGTTTACTTCTTTTTCTTATTATATTCCACTGATTAGCAATCACATGTACATAAAGTAAAGTGTAGATAGAACATTAAACGATCGACAGAAAACAAGCCAAGACAAGAGACACAAGATGTGGCGGCTAGCCAGGGAGAAACCCCACAATGTGTGGGGAAACCCTTTGATCAAATCTTCTTTTATCTTCAATAATTCAGCAGAGAGAAATAGTACAATAAATTTGATTCATATCAGCAGTAGCAAACCCTAGATCAGTAGCATCAGCATTAACGGCTTCATTATCAAACTAGGGCAAACCATATCTCACAAACCGACAGTCGGATTGACTTCATTCCACCACCAAAAGTTTCGGCTTCCAGAGGAGGTTCAGATGAACCTACAGCGCAATTCAGATGAGGAGATCTTCTAGGCCACGCAAGTCAATCTTTACTTCTGCAGTTGCAGCTTCAGTTTTAGCAGTTTCCGGCTTCAAACTAGGGCAGTCGATATCTTGCAAACCGTTCGTCGGATTGACTTCATTCCACCACCAAAAGTTGTGGCTTTTAAAGGAGGTTCAGATGAACCTACAGTGCAGTTCCAAAGAGGAGATATTCTAGGCCACGCAAGTCAATCTTTACTTCTGCTGTTGCAGCTTCAAATTCAACAGCTTCCGGTTTCACATGTGTGAGAGAGAGAGACCTATTTCAGCACAGTAGAGAAGAGACTCATATCTGCGCAGTAGAGAGAGAGAGATGTGATGAGATGAGTGAGTCCAAATGAGGAAAAGTCCTCTTATATTTATACACAACGTTGGTGGGTGAATAGATGTGACTGTTGGGCTTCTGAGCCTACATGAATTGTAGGTCGGCTTGATAATAATTCCATAATCAAAATAAATTCATATCTCCATGAATACTTATCGGAATTGGATGATCTTTATATCAATCCTACACCTCTCGACGAGAGGAATCTAATAAAAATATTATTAGCCATGAATAAGATGACCCACATGAAGTTTTGCCCTGGTTTCCAATTTTAACACAGATCGATGGAGTGCTTGACTTGACAGTGTAGGGGTACCCCTGTGGGTGAGGTGAAGACGTCCATGTACTCCTCCACTACCTTGTCTATCTGTTGTTTCCATGCGGAGGAGCGTTGTCTGGAGGCTATGGATGTGGCCATAATCTTCCTCTTGTTCTGAGGACGAATCATAAGGAAGACAAACTTCCCGGTCTAGGAAATGATCTTACTGCATTGTTTAACAGAGCTCAAAGAAAGGGCGGTAGGTGGTGCTATCTCTGGTATCCTTACAAATATTAAGCCAAAGTAATAATAACAGAATGAGGTCTAGATTCATATATAGCATGACGCTTCCATAGGTATGGTTGACCTAATAAAACATCACAAACTTCCAGAGGGGCAACATCGCACAATACCTCATCTGCAAAGGGCTTGATGCTATAAGGCAGGCGACACTGCTGGCTGACACAGATATCTCGCCCTTGGTGGAGCCACTTGATGGTGTACGGTTGTGGGTGTGGCGTTGTTGGCAGCTTCAATCTCTTAACGACCTCAGTTGAGATCAAATGCTTTTGGCTCCCGCTGTTAACGATGAATTGCACCAGCGAACCCTTCTCCCACATCTGCGAGTGGAAGAGGCGCTCCTCCTCCTATGGATCCTCAGGTTTCGCCTTTTGGGGTTGGTGGTGGCTACTGTCGTAGTGGGTTCAGCATTAATGATCTTCTTTCCCTTGTCGGGTTCCAGCTCAGAGTCAAAGCATGCATCTGCCTCTGATTCTTTTAGCTCGACCACCAGCACCTGATTCGCGCGCCATTCATTCGTGTTGTGAGTGGGAGTTTCATGGAACTCACACCACTTGTTGGTATCCTTCTTCTCCTTGTCATTATTCTTGGCTTGCGGCTTCAAGGAGTTGTCCTAGGGGGTCGCGGCCTGACTCTTCCCATTGCTCTGTGGCTTAGGGGTGCCTTTGTTCTACTTTGGGATCTCAAATCCAAAGTCTAGCTTCTTCTGCTTGAATTCCTGCTCAACCTTGGCAACATATTGGTATGCTGCACCAAGTGAGGAGATGTATAGGAACTCCATTTCCTTCTTAAGGTATTTGTGCAAACAGTTGCGGTACTTGAGCACCATATGTTTTTCAGAATCTTTGATACCCAACTTTGTGTGCAGGGTATGGAAAATTTTCGTCAGCTTATGCACATCTTGATCCCTTTGCTACCGCAGTGTAGTCCATTGTATGTACTTGTCCTCATAGCTCCCCACAAGGTAATATTGTTCCTTGATGGCGTCTCGGAAAGAATTCTCTCTCGTCCCTTTGTTCACAGTAGGTTTCCCACCAATGCTTGACATGGGGGGCGACTTTGAGGAGTACAAAAGTAATCTTTACCCTATTGGAAATATCATGAACCAAAAAATATCGTTCCAACAAATTTAACCAGCTATCTACGGCGTCTGCATCTATCTGGCCTTCAAATATGGGAATGTCAAAGTTGACTTCTACATTGAAGGGAGTGGCATCTCTATAGTGGCTGCCAGATGAATATGCATCGCCTTGGGCATCCGCCAAAGGACTTGGGCAAAGGTATCCATCATCACATTCCTGTGTTGCTCGAGGGCATCTTCAAGTAATATTTTGAAGGGATATCTTGCGCCATCTTCTTTCTTTTTTTCCGCCATGGGAAGTCGTCGGGGATTGTGAGGCTGGTCTTGCAAAGGTTCAACCATTTCGAGCCCTAACTCCTTATACTCCGACCTTGTTCGGGACATGCAAATAAAAATAGAGAAAGAGCAGACCACTCTAATACCACTGATCCGGACTTATGCAGGAACGCAACAGAATACACATATAAGCATACACACAGAGATGCAGCAGAAATAAATCTTTATCTCATTAATATCTTAGAACTAAAAGATGTCTGTTGCCGCTCATATTGTACAGACACTACAACAACGATTTCAAGTCAAGGGTTGTCACTCTGATCCCTGACCTCTCCGTTCTAGTTGTCTCCCAACATCAAGTTATGGGGGGTAGTCCCTTTGGAAATGTGAAGATGAACGATAAGTTGGCAACCAACGAGTCCAAGAGACACGATTGAATGGCCTAGCTACTTGGTTAATTTTAGCAAGAATTAAAGATTAGATTAGATTTGAATGTGTGACCAATGCCTTATGGAGTCAACCTCTTGCATATTACCAATTAGATGCCAAGTAACCGGATGAACAATTGTTGCTTAGATGCTTAACTATCCTAGATGAAGTGCAAATCCTAAAAGCTTGGTGAAATGCAAAATCTTGATTGATTTTAAGTTAGATGCTTATTCTAAATGTAACCTTCCTCTTAACTATTTTGGAACCAATCTCTAGCATAGGTTGTGGGATGGAAGCCAACGGGAAGCAAGAAAAGGCTTGATTAACGATACCTGCCCCTGTTTTCAACCACCTGATGCCTCTAGCACTGTCGAGACTGTGGCTCTGATGACTGCAAGGTCACCGTGTTAACCACTAAAGAGGTGCTAAGTCCCTTAAGCTAAATTGAGAAAGAGTGGTCCTAAACATCTATCAACTAAGCTTATGTGTTTAGTCAATTTAATGTTCTTAAATTGGCAACATAAATTATCGACCAGGGCAAGTATACTGACGAAGCACAAGTGCACTGTATATGCTAGAAGTTACTTTATGTTGCTAAGATGTTTATGTTATTGTTAAAGTCTAAATTTAGAATTAGTATGGAGATGGTGCTACTGTCTATATTAGAGTATTGTCCCTAAAATCTGTTAGCTGGTTATTCTAAAATTAATCTCAATTAAATCAAGTTTTGTGGATGGTTGAAGAGTGATTCTAAACTCTACTTTGCTGGAGAGAAATAGTACAATAAATCTGATTCATATCAGCAGTAGCAAACCCTAGATCAGTAGCATCAGCATTAGCGGCTTCATTATCAAACTAGGGCAGACCATATCTCACAAACCGACAGTCGGATTGACTTCATTCCACCACCAAAACTTTCGGCTTCCAGAGGAGGTTCAGATGAACCTACAACGCAGTTCAGATGAGGAGATCATCTAGGCCACGCAAGTCAATCTTTACCTCTACAGTTGCAGCTTCAATTTCAGTAGTTTCCGGCTTCAAACTAGGGCAGTTGATATCTTGCAAACCGTTCATCGGATTGACTTCATTCCACCACCAAAAGTTGCGGCTTTCAGAGGAGGTTCAGATGAACCTACAGCGCAGTTCCAAAGAGGAGATCTTCTAGGCCACGCAAGTCAATCTTTACTTCTGCAGTTGCAGCTTCAAATTCAACAGCTTCCGGCTTCACATGTGTAAGAGAGAGACCCATTTCAACGCAGTAGAGAAGAGACTCATTTCTGCGTAGTAGAGAGAGAGAGAGATGTGATGAGATGAGTGAGTCCAAATGAGGAAAAGTCCTCTTAAATTTATACACAACGTTGGTGGGTGAATAGATGCGACTATTGGGCTTCTGAGCCTACATGAGTTGTAGGTCAGCTTGATAATAATTCCATAATCAAAATAAATTCATATCTCCATGAATACTTATCGGAATCGGATGATATTTATATCAATCCTACACCTCTCGACGAGAGGAATCTAATAAAAATATTATCAGCCATGAATAAGATGACCCACATGAAGTTTTTCCCTGGTTGCCAATTTTAACACTCCCTCTCAACCATGGAGAACTTCATCTGCAATCTGTCTATCGGTCGTTACTATTCATCCATCAAATGCACTGCCCTGTACAGCCTGACCCTTGCCCTGCTCTGCTCTATTCTGCCTGTTCTGCTTTGTCTTGTTCTGCCCTGCACTGATCTGTACTGTTTTGCTATGTTCTGCTCTGCTCTTGCATTGTTCTGTTCTGCTCTGTTTTTGTCCGAATTATGAAGAAGAAGAAATGATCGAGGATGTATCATACTGACTCAAAATCAGTCTCAAAGTATGTACCACTGGTCCCAGACCAGTCTCAACCAACACGAAGTCAGCGTCATAGTGAGTACAACTCCACTGGTCCTAGACCAGTATCGTCCTCCACTGACTCAAAGTCAGTCTCAGAGTGCGTACCACTAGTCCCAAATCAATCTCAGCCGACCTGAAGTCAGCTTCATAGTAAGTACCACTCCTACCACTGGTCCCAGACCAATATCGCAGTCTCAGAGAGTGTACCACTGGTCCCAGACCAGTCTCAACCGACCCGAAGTCAGCGTCATAGTATGGTACAACTCCTACCACTGGTCCCAGACCAGTGTCGCAGTCTCAGAGAGTGTACCACTGGTCGCAAACCAGTCTCAACCGACCCGAAGTCAGCGTCATAGTATGTACCACTCTCACTGGTCCCAGACCAGTACTGCACTGACACGAAGTCAGTCTCGGAGTATGTACCACTGGTCCCAGACCAGTCTCAACCGACCCGAAGTCAGCGTCATAGTATGGTACAATTCCTACCACTGGTCCCAGACCAGTATCATTGATCCCAGATCAATAGAGGTCATCCCAGTGTAGGGAGTACGGTAGATACAACGATGCGTCCATCGGTACTACTATGGTCCCTAACTTCATTTCCCTGCTCATTGATCAGATGAGAGGTACTTCCCATGAGTCCCAGACTGCATGGGTAGGATGCCTCGATAGGAGAACTAATCAATCCTCCTACAATCGTCGTGGAGAACACATCAATCCAGGTTGCCATGGAGAACACAACAATCCAAGCCTCACAGGAGAACTAATCATCCTGCTACACAGGAGAGTGAATCATCCTGTTCCACAAGAGAGCGAATCATCTTGTCCCACAAGAGAGCGAATCATCTTGTTCCATTGTGCACCACCAGGGGAGGGTGAGTCACCCTGTGGCCATATGTTGCTCCAATAGGAACCGCAAGCCCTCAGAGCTCCCAAAGCTCAATGTATGCAACATGCAGGACCCTTGTACAAGGGTTTCTTGCCGACTCCAAGTCGTTTGGGAAAATCACAGATTAGATCTTTCCTCGGGGCTTTGACAAGGTGTATCAACATGTACATCATCTTAATGTGATGGAGCTTCCTTGCTCGTCGACTTACCATATCCCAGATGATGTCTATCTGCTGGAGAAATCGACGAATACGGGATTCCTCAATAATCGAATCCCACCTCTGGTTGTTACAGAGAATCACAGTGGTATCCAATGTAAATCCAAACAGCTCACTGAAGAGCTTTTGCAACCAGACTGCCTCACACGAGGTTATGCTAGCAACAATATATCCTGCTCCGGCGGTGCTCAAAGCCACCGACTTCTGCTTCCTGCTCATCCAGGTATCGAAGCAGATCCCAAGGTGAAACAGTACTCGGAAGTGCTCTTACGGTCCACCACACTGCCTGCCCAATCAACATCAGTATATCCAAGTAGTCTCACATCTCCGACAATGTATCTTAATCCATGAGAGATTGTGTCCTGAAGACATCTCAGAAGATTCCTGGCATCAATCCAGTGAGGCTCCACCAAATATGAGCTCACAATGCTAACTGCAAAACATATGTTCGGACGGAGGTTCACCAAGAACATCAATGCGAATGAGTTTTTGAAACTCAGAGGGATTTCCCAAGTCTGGTCCGACATCACTACCATATAGCTTCTAAAAGTTAAGATCCTCGAGGTAGTCACAGGCTTGCAGTCCATCATACCGAATCTTTCCAATATATTTACCACATATTTTCCTTGAGATAGGAAAATTTCACTTGGCTTCTACCACACTTCAAGTCCTTGGTCCTTCATTTCAAATTCAGAAGCCATCTCCCTCTTACATTTGTGAATGACAGGGTTTGCACCTGTTAGAAAGAGGTCATCCACATACAACACCAGTATGAGAGGCTTGTCATCTTCAACCTTAAAGTAAAGGTTAGGATCAGCTTCACTCCTAGTGAATCCCAGCTTCATCAAGTAGCTATCGATCCTCTCATAACATGCTCGGGGTGCTTGCTTCAGCGCATAGAGAGCCTTCTTCAACCTGCATACATGAAATTTTCAATTATAAATCTCAAATCCTTCAGGTTGCTCCACATAGACCTCTTCTTTGATAGAACCATGCAAGAACGCGGCCTTGACATCCATCTGATGTAGGTTCCATCCTTGTGAATCCACAAGGGCTATGATCAATGGATGGTCGTATATCTGGCAACAGGTGCAAATATCATAGTCTATACCTTCCTTCTAGGATAAACCACAAGCAACAAAATGAACCTTATACTTTTCCATACTTCCATTTGCTGCATGCTTTATCTTGTAAAGTCATTTTGAAGTAACAATTGTCTTGTCCAGGTTCTGGGAACTACTTCCCAGACAACATTCTCCATAATAGACTCATATTCTATGGTCATAGCATCCTTCCATAGTTAATGCTTGATGACATCTGAGAATGATGAAGGTTCATTTTGTATGATCGTGCTCATGATGGTCAGGTATCCCTGATACCTGTTAAGTTTCTTACTTTGATGGAAGGTTCCTCAGGGTGCAGCATGTCCTTCAGCATCATCAAGTATCCCCCTAAGCCATGAAGGCCTCTTCCTAGAAGAGGAAGGCTCATGTGGATGAGGATCAATCGGATCCATGGGTTCTTCTACATCAGGCATTGATTCATCATCCTTTTCTTTCGGTTCCCTAGTGTCGGCTTCTTGAGAGCTACTCAAAGTCAGCAGATTGTCCACCTTGCTGAGAGCCATATCTTTGTCAAAGGTGACATCATGACTAATCACGACTTCCCTTTGACCGGTGGTGAACATTTCTTCAGGAGTTTAGGAACCCAATGCTTGATGAGGGCATCGATTTTGTACATATACGGCGGTGATTGTAGTTTCAACCCATAGAAACTTTGGAAGTCTTTGATCATGTAGCATGGCCCGGACAGCTTCCATCATTGTGTGGTTCTTCCTTCCCACCACACCATTCTGCTCAGGAGTATGTGGTGTAGTAGTCTCCCTCTTAATGCCAACCTCAGGTATGCCTGAGTAAACCAATTGTAATATATCAGAGGTCTTGCTTTGGCTTGAGGGGAATGGTCCCCTTTTGAGCTACCTTTTGGCACATCCCGGACATACACCTTTCTCTACTTGGAATTTGGGCATCCCTGTTACCATCTGTCTTACATCGGGTAGAGCTTTGTAATAAAGGTGGGCAAACCTCCGATGCCAAAGTTCGGACTAAAGAGTTGTGTCACAAGACATGACACGTAGTGGACTTCCATCGACCTGATATAATGAATCAATACTAAACCCAAGAGTAAAGGCATCTTTAACATTATTTTTCCATATACATACCTTGCCATTGCTGAAGGTTACCTTGTAGCCTCTGTCTTCCATTGCCAAGATGGACACTAGGTTCCTTTTGAGGTCAGGTGCATTTAATACATCCTAGAATTTCTAGCCTTCTTGAATGCTTGTCCTCTTCCTTGATTCCCAGCTCTCCTCTTACCTTTGCTGTTGAATTTGTCATTCCTTTGATTGCCATCAGAGGGATTTCGAGTTGCACCACTGCATACTGTACCATGCTTCTCTAATCATGATTATCATCATGCTGCCCATGTCCATGATTTTATCCATCATAATGCTGCTGAAACTAGTGTGCATCATCATCATGCTATCCTATATGTCCATGATCTCATGTTACCCTTTATGTCCATGATCTCATTCATCATGATGCTCATGATCTCATACATAGTGACTTGCTTTATCGCAAATGTAACATCGTCATTTTCTTCTAGCCTTAGGTCCAACCTTTCCTTTTGATTTAGTCCCACAATTATTTCTTTTCATTGCATGAGAAGAAAAAGCAGCAGGAGGACCGTTAGGCATGGGCATTTCTTGCACTTCTTCCCTTGTTTCTTTTTGAATGCATCTAGCCATTAATTCCTCGAAACCGGGAATTACATTATAGTTCAAAAGAGTAGTCCTGAACACATACCATTCAAATGGCAATCCTCCAAGAGTTGTGAGTGCCATTTCTCTGTCAGTAATAGTTTCCGCAATAGATAGGAAATCGTTCTTGATCTCGGTGATTCTTAAGAAGTATGCTTGCATACTTTCATCTTTACCCTTCTTGATTTCCCTCAGCTTATTTCTAAGAAACAAAACTTGATTTGCATCATTAACTTTAAATAAACTCACCAGTCTATCGTAGATTTCCTTGGAGGTGTCCAGTTCAGAGATGTAGGCCACCAAGTGCTTGCCGATAGAGTCCCAGATGATCTTCTATTGTTTTGACTTCTCCATTTTTTCATTTGTTCCAGGCAGCAGCGGATGCATTTGATGGAGGCTTAACAATATTGCCTCTCACATGATCCAACACTCCTTGATTCTCAAGGGTTAGATCGATAGACATCTTCCATCCGTGATAGTCAGCTTTCTCACGGAGCTTGTCTTCAGCAGGAAAGAGTGTTGAGGACCCCATAGTTCTTTTAGGATAGCCTTTCCAATATTCTCTTCGATGATTGCTCTTGCTCTTGCTCGGGCTTTGTCTTCACCTCAGCTCTGATACCATGTTAAGTTATGGTATGTTCTATGCTTATAACAGTTTACTTCTTTTCCTTATTATATTCCAAAGATTAGCAATCACACGTACATAAAGTAAAGTGCAAATAGAACATTAAACGATCGACAAAAAAGAAGCCAAGACAAGAGACACAAAATGTGGCGGCTAGCTAGGGACAAACCCCACAGTGTGTGGGGAAACCCTTTGATCAAATCTTCTTTTATCTTCAATAATTCAGCAAAGAGAAATAGTACAATAAATCTGATTCATATCAACAGTAGCAAACCCTAGATCAGCAGCATCAGCATTAGCGGCTTCATTATCGAACAAGGGCAGACCATATCTCACAAACCGACAGTCGGATTGACTTCATTCCACCACCAAAAGTTTCGGCTTCCAGAGGAGGTTCAGATGAACCTACAGCGCAGTTCAGATGAGGAGATCTTCTAGGCCACGCAAGTCAATTTTTACTTCTGCAGTTGCAGCTTCAGTTTCAACAGTTTCCGGCTTCAAACTAGGGCAGTCGATATCTTGCAAACCGTTCATCGGATTGACTTCATTCCACCACCAAAAGTTGCGGCTTTCAGAGGAGGTTTAGATGAACCTACAGCGCAGTTCCAAAGAGGAGATCTTCTAGGCCACGCAAGTCAATCTTTACTTCTGCAGTTGCAGCTTCAAATTCAACAACGTCCGATTTCACATGTGTGAGAGAGAGACCCATTTCAGCGTAGTAGAGAAGAGACTCATTTCTGCATAGTAGAGAGAGAGAGATGTGATGAGATGAGTGAGTCCAAATGAGGAAAAGTCCTCTTATATTTATATACAATGTTGGTGGGTGAATAGATGCGACTGTTGGGCTTCTGAGCCTACATGAGTTGTAGGTCGGCTTGATAATAATTCCATAATCAAAATAAATTCATATCTCCATGAATACTTATCGGAATCGGATGATCTTTATATCAATCCTACACCTCTCGGCGAGAGGAATCTAATAAAAATATTATCAGCCATGAATAAGATGACCCACATGAAGTTTTGCCCTGGTTGCCAATTTTAACAACTCTACATTATGCTTGGAGGTAAGTTATTAATGTAACTAGACTTAGAATGCAATGCAAGATGAGAGAGTGATTCTTGAGTTAAGATTGTTTACGTTAAGTACTTTATTTATGATTAGTCTTCAATTATGACGACAAGTACTTATTAATAGAAATTAAGAGAAAATCTTTAACCACAAGAGAATGTGCCAAGTCATCAAGTGCCAAAAAATGAACAAGAGATCCCTTCAAAACAATTACACAAGTGTTCAAGACAAAATTATCTTCTACAAGATGATAACAATGATAGCAAGGAAACTTAGAGCACTTATCCACACTAACAGTTAGCAAGTGAAATACAAAATGCCAATGATTATCAATTCTCAAAATATGACAACGTTACGTAACGCCAATTATCAAGGGATATTTAAATAGATTAGAAGCCTTTAAGCAAAGAACACTTATATGCCAAGATATCACAACCAATTAGATTCTTAGAACCTCAAGATCACAAATTGTTCAATGATGCACAATTAGAGTCATGCCAATAAGATTAGTCAAATTCACCTAAGAGACATGCAATGATATTCAATTATGGATTAAGTGATTGTATGAGTGAACTTAGTGTAAAGTCAATGGTCTTATGAAAATGATCTAGATCTAATCCAACAATTCCTCTTGGATCTCACCTGCACAAATAGATTTACAAGTGCCAAAAACCCCAATATATAATAAAAATTCAATACCCCAAAAACCCCAAACCCTAGCTGCAAAACAAGGGCTAGAAAATAAAATTTGTTTGCAAAAATTTATTATACAAAATCTATTTACAAATTATACAAATGTATAATGATTGAAAGATTTTTTGAGGAATAATTTTTTAAATAAAATATGACAACGGCTAGATGTATTTTGAAAAATAGATGTTTAACCACAACCTTAGTGAAGTTGGAAAATCATATAAAATATTCGAAGTTCAAACAAGGTTAGCGTGTGCCCACACTCTGTGAACTTGGAGCCCAAGGGTCGGGGAACCTGCAAACTCTATATATTTTCTCAAAAAAACCGTTGGAACATACAATGAATCGGATCACCTATGATAAGCCCAAAACTTACCAATAGAATGTTCCTCTCATCTACAAATGATATAGAAATTCAGATAATATTAAAGCACAATATAGGAATGCACATACCCAGCACATGCCACAAATCAATGAGACAAAGACACCATGAACTGTACCCCAAAGTCTACCACCTACCACTTGAGGGATGTATCATGGACATGTCACCCGCTTTAGAGGTTGAAACCACCTAATAGGGTCCTTGGTTAACCCCCTTTGTAGAAAGTATGATGTAGATTCGAAATTGCTCATGAAATTTACTAAATCACAAGACTCGAAGCTACTCTATTGTTTTACGGAATTCAATTCACAATCTAGAACACAAATCATAGACATGCAAAAGGAAACATCACACATGCACAAATATTTATCTAGGGGAAAGCAACTACTCAAAACCCCTTCCTATCTGTATTGCATTAATCAAAGAATAGAGATGAATACATATGCTTGCTCAAGCCTGAGCACAACCTGCAAGTGTATAGTCTATCTCTCTGCCTGACTGACTAACTCTGGCCAACACTTAGCCAATTTTCAAGCCCTCCAAGATCCTATTTCCTTGTGTTGTTCCTTGAGGAAATTAGCCCCTATTATTTCGGAAATTCCCTGAATTGGATAGTGCAATTCCCCTAGTCTCATCCTCTGACTGCATGCACCACTTGTACACATTGGAATAGTCTATAATTAATAGTACACTACCTTGGAATCTCCATCTCAACTAGGTAACTCAAATTATCTGCATGCATCAGTTATTTTGGGTTGATTGATTAGTTAACTGGTTGATCACTAAGTGTGGTTGAAGTTACACTTCCACAACTTGACCTTCCACTAGTTCCTCCAACAGTTAAAACTAGTTTAACTGACCATAACTCAATTTAACTGAAATAGATTGCTACAAATTAGCAATCAATCATACTAAACTGAAGCCAAACTTCCCCAACTCGAATTATCTGAGTTAACTGAGTGAAAAGTACCATTTCATCTCAGTTAACTACCTCAAAGATTTCTACTGAAATGGAAATTCGAATTTTCTCTAATTTGACCAAGGCAAGGTCAAACTGAGATTTTCTTGTTGCATGTTCAACACCGTTATTGAGCTTGGAGACACTTGTACATGCCAAAGCCCACTATGGAAGGGCAGGCCACCATGAAGTACCCCATTAATTCCATGACTTGTAAGCTTTTTTACTTGATTACTCTAATGATTTGTTGTACTGGAAGGCAAGGGGATCGCATTGGATCTTATGCAGAATTGCAAGTGGGTTTCCATTTGGGGCTTAGTCTCCTTACACGGGACCCTAACCCTCCAGAGGACTACATTGGCACTTATAGGGTGAGTGTTGAGAGTCATGGGTCTCTACCATAGCAAATATTACTTCATGGATCCCCAACAACATCCATTGATTGCTCGTATTCCACCTTTTGGATGAGGATGATGCACTTGGTTCACCATGCCCAGTTGGCTCCACACTTCCACCATACACTCTATAGATGTTCCAGGGTCCAAAGAATGTCTCCCACTATAAAGGGAGGGATCATGTCAACATTCTAGCCGTTATAGATGGTCTACAGGCGTTTTTGATCCATTTGGAGACCCATGAGGATGTCCTTGTGCCCCCACACCCACTTGGGAGCACCATAGTTTCTAACTTCGAAAACAGGGGCCAACCCCTTGTCCACTATGTTTGGAGTCCATTTCTTCATCATGGCACCAGTGGGACTTCATTAAGCCTCCTCAAAGGCCCAACGACTCACTGTATTGATTATTTTTCCCTCTTGAGAGGCTTATTCTTATGTTAATGAGCTACCTTGGTGGGCTTCTCACCAAAAGTATTGTTATTATGCACATTATTTTATTTTAGGGGCATTATTAGTCCAAATTAGGCCATTCAAATCCCTTAAAGGACTGTATAAATAGAAGAGAGAAATTCTCTCTCATTGATCATGACTTGGATTGGGTTATCTTCTCTTGTGAGATTTTCTCTATCCTTCTTGGAGGACGAGTTTAGATGAATGGAGGAATTTTGATGTTTGGAACTCTTTAATTTTTGTCTAGGAGCTTCACTATCGGCATATGTTGATGATTGGATATACTCTTTCTTACATGTAAGTACTCTTTTAATGCTATTCTTGTTATTTACTTTTGTCACATGCATGTTGCTGAGCTTTTCGCTATACTAGACTGAAATTTACTGTTTTTCTTATGCGAAATTGTGGAAAGTTGATCTTTTATAGCGTTGTATCATGTCATGGGCCATGTATGAATGAGTGAATGTTCCTGTAATTTGTGTCAAAATTTATCTTAATAATGAGTAAATGTTGCAAATCGAAGTGTAAAGACCTTGAAGTGGCTTCTCCAATGCCCTAATGCCATGTGAAGTCGTTTTCAAGGCCTCTTTGACCAAGTGAATCTATTCCAAACTATAAATTCTCC
This sequence comes from Pinus tabuliformis, assembly GCA_031772625.1. Classification (NCBI taxonomy): domain Eukaryota; kingdom Viridiplantae; phylum Streptophyta; class Pinopsida; order Pinales; family Pinaceae; genus Pinus; species Pinus tabuliformis. The sequence continues at coordinate 758,295,528 of CM062808.1, read as the reverse complement.
ACGACTCCATCTCTCCCAAAGGACAAGGCACTAATCCTCCATAGGTGATCACATTTAAAGCTTATTTCTCTCACCTTCTTCTCTTTTCTAGGCCTAGCCTCCATAGGTCACCTAGGGCATCAATTTTCTCATGATTCATCCATCAAAAAGCTTCGATCTCTTGCCCACTATTGCGTTGGTGTGTCTCCTAGGTGCCCTCCAAATTTCATGAGATTCTGACGGTGGGATCTTGAGATACTTCAAGCCCTAGCTCCAAGATCGATTCTTGCCTCTGGTTTCCTTTGGCTAGTGACCTCATTGGCGTCATTGCATCAAAATCAAAGAAAATTTTTCCTTTGATCCCTTTCTCCTCTTCAATTAGGTCAAGCACACCTTTGATTGATCAATTCCATCCCTTTGACCTAAATTTGGGTCCACTTGGTCTCATGTGGTCCCACTTCTTATCAAAGCTAATCCCTCAAAGACCATTTACAAACCATGTTTCTTCTAGGAATCTCCTTTGCAAGTCATACCTTCAAACCCTAGCCCCTAAAATCCTCCTAGCCCTTCCTAGAGAGCCTTTCACCTTGCTTCCCAAGCAAGCAAGCCACATATTTGAGCCTCTCTTGTGAATAGGCTTTTGGGATCACCTTTCATCCTATCATTGATATATTCATTATAGTGATCATTATTACACTGGGTCTCCTCCCATCGGTGAAAGTCTGTAAAGAGCAGGGAGCCTTAGCTGAGGTGACAGTGGGCTATCGCTCCATCGTTTCCCTTTGACCTAGTAGTTGCTCTGTAGGATCCCCTCCTAGGACTCCTGTTAGTTTGAGTGGTAACATTTTGGCATTGTTGTCGGGGAAACGAGACGTGTTTTTCCCCATACAACATATTGACTTATCATTATTAATGACTCCATTGGAAGAACGAAACCCTAGCTCTTCATTGTACTTTAAGGTCGATGCTTGTAGGGTGAAGAAAGCATTTTTCTAGGCATCTTTTAATTCACCCTGGCGACTCCTACATAATTTACATGTATATCTCAATAGGATGTCTTTCTTTGATGATTTTCCTACTTTGGACATCACTAGCATCCCTGGGCACCCTAATCATGTCACAGGAAGGATGGTATGTGGGGTGCCCATATTTGATGGTGATCCACTCTCCGCAATTGATCATGTGGAAAGATTTATTGTGCATGCTTCAAAGGAGAAAGTGGTCCACCAGGATGTCCTTATACTATTGTTCATGAGCTCTCTCCATGGTCATAACTCATGGTTGCATAATCACGAACCTAGGAGCATCTCATCTTTTGAGAAGTTCGTTGATGGCTTTCTTAGCCATTTTCAAGTATGCCCTACATTAAGCATTCAAGAGGAAACCTTCATCAAGCATCACCAAAACCTTGAAAATCTAAGTTATGAGCAGGAAGACAAGTCATCCTTGGGTCCACATGATGAAAACGGCGATTTTGAGAACACACGTGTTGGGGAAGATGACTCTATGGAAAGTCAAGTTAAGGCTAACCTTTACCTTTCTCAAAGATATTACTCCTAATAACTCTTCTTTTGAGAACCTTGAGAAAGGTAATCCCATTAGCCCCTTGGACGTTGATATTGGAGATTATTTTCATATTGAAAAGGAGAAATGGGAAATAGTTGGTCCTGTTACCGCTCAATCTAGTAGGGATCCTAGAGGGGCAACTGCCAGGTCAAGGGAAACAATGGAGCAATAGCCCACTGTCACCTCAGCTAAAGCTCCTTACTCTTTACGGACTTTCACCGATGGGAGAAGACCCGGTATAATAAGGATCATGAAGATAAATTGATCAATGATAGAATGATAGGTGATCCTAGAAGCCTATTCACAAGAGGCTCAAATATATGCCTTGCTTGCTTGGAAAGCAAGATGAAAGGCTCTCTAGGAAGGGCTTCAAAGAATTCCAAGGGCTAGGGTTTCAGTATATGACTTGTCAAGGAGATTCCTAGACCCAAAAATCCATGTGGAAACTTGGATTCCAAGTGGTCTTTGTGGAATTATCTTCAAAAGGTGGTGGGACCACAAGGGACCAAGTGAACCCAAAATTAGGTCAAGGAGATGGAATTGATCAACTAAGGATGTGTTTGACCTAATTGCGGGGGAGAAAGGGATTAAAGTGTGTTTGACCTAATTGATGTAATAATCCCAATGAGGTCACTAGCCAAAGGAAACAAAGGGCAAGAATCAATCTCAGAGCTAGGGCTTCAAATATCTCAAAATCCCACCGTCAGAATGGCTTCAAATTTGGAGGGCTCCTAAGAGACACAACAGTGCAGTAGAGCCTAGGAGATCAAAATTTTTTGATGGGTAACTTGTGAGAAATGTGATGCCCTATGTACCCTATGAAGGCTAGGCCTAGAAGAAAGAGGGAGAGGTGATAAAGAATATGTTTTTAATGATCACCTATGGAGGACCAATGCCTAATCCTTTGGGAGAAATGGAGTCAAGATGATATCAATGCTTGGAGTGATTTCACTTGGTCAAGGAAGCCTCTAGAACAATTTCGCATGGCAATTAGGGCATGAGACAATTGTTTCAAGGTGTTTATACTTCGATATGCAATATGTGATGACTTATCGAGATAAAATTTTAGCAAAATATCTCTAGGAACATTCGCTTATTCAAACATGGCCCATGAAATGATCCAACAATAATAAAAGACAAATTTCCACTATTTCACACAAGAAAAGCAGCAAATTTCAGCCCATAATAGGTGAATTCCCCAACAACATGCATGTGACATAAGAAAAAGACAAAATAACATTAAAAGAGCACTTATTTGTGAGAACAAGTATATACAATCATCATCATATGCCAATATAGAAGCTCCAAGACACAAAATGAAGAGATCCAAACATCAAAATTCATCCATCCATTCAATTTCGTCCTCCAAAAATAATAGCGAAAATATCACAAGAGAGAATGATCCAATCTAAGTGATGATGAGAGAATGAATCAACTCATCATCTATTTATACAATGTCTAATGAATTTGATTTAGCTTATTTTGGCCTAATTTAGCCCCTACAATAAAAGAATGTGCAAAATAACATGTACTTTTGGTGACCAACCCACCAAATAGTTCAATGACACTTGAATAAGTCTCTCAAGAGGGTCGAATGATCATCCAAATGAGTCATTGGGCCTTTGAGGAGGCCTGATGAAGTCCAAGGGATGCCATGATGAAGAAAGGACTCCAAACATAGTGGACAAGGGATTGACCCCTTATTATCCAATCAAGAACCTGCAGTGCTCCCAAGTGGGTGTGGGGGCACAAGGGCATCTCATGGGTCTCCAAATGGATCAAATATGCCTGTAAACCATCTATAAACACTGGAGTGATGACATGAACCCTCCATTTGCATCGGGAGGCATCCTAGAAGCTCTGCCAAGTGTATGGTGCAATTGTGGAGCCGATTGGGCATGGTGGACCAGGTGCATCATCCTCATCCAAAAGGTGGAACACGAGCAATCAATGAACACTATTGGGGATCCATGAAGTAATATTTGCTATGGTGAAGACCCATGGCTCTCAACGCCCACCCTACAAGTGCCAATGTAGCCCTCTAGAGGACTAGGACCCCGTATAGGGAGACCAAGCCATAAATGAAGACCCACCTGCAATATTGCATAAGATCTAATGCGTCCCCGTGTCCTCAAATACAACAAATCATTAGAATAATCAAGTAGTAATGCTTACAAGTTATGGGATCAACGAGGTACTTCATGGTGGCATGCCCTTCCATAATGGGCTTTGGCAAGTACAGGTTTCTCCAATGTCAAAAGGGGGTTAACCAACGACCCCATTAGGCGGTTTCAACCTCTAAAGGGGATGGCCTGTACATAGTACATCCTTTAAGAAGTAGGTGGTAAATGATATAATGATGGAATGGAATATAGATCAGGGGAAGCATGCAGACCACATGTCAAAGTATATTGGGTAGCTATAACAAGGGAATCCCACACCTGGGTATATGAATGTAGAAGGGAGCAAATCGTGATACATAAGTTACCCCGACCTTTGTTTTTCCACCCTTCTTCATATGCCTTTTTCCTTTGATTGATTTTTCTTCATAACTTCTCGGGGCTCTAAGGGATGGAGAGCATGATGTGTAATATGTAGCAGTGGATACTATGAAAATTTCTAAATGGAAATCTGACTGCAGTGATTAATATTATTTCTTCTACTTATTAACTCAGAAATAAGTTATTCACAGTGTTCTCACGGCAAATATCGAAATAAATTCTACTGTAGCCCTCACAATTAAAAATATTGGCACAAATACAATCACAATGACACATATTTTGGACAATCGTCCCCAAAAAAACACAATGTGGGAAAATCGGCGCAGCAAATGAGGGTTTCTTTATTATTCTTTAGCAAAATCTCATGTACAAGTTACAACCAGCAAAACAGAAGTGAGAAAATTTACAGACGCTTCCTGGCAAATCTCTGATCCTAGAGAAGTACTCCTTTTCCCTGAGTCCTTCTGTGTCCCTCTACGTCAATTTTCCCACGCTGGCCCAGCATCAAACTGCCCACACTGGCCCAACATCAAACTGCCCACGCAGTCCCAGTGTCAACCTGCCTTTGTGCTGCCTATTTTTGCGTCACAGCTTCTATGCTGTCTCTCCCTGCTCTGCGTCTTCTTACCTTGCACTCTCGACTGATGTTGATCCCTCTCTTTCTCTCTCACCTGCAACTCTCCCTCTTATTCGATTTTCTCTTTTCGAACTTTGACCAGTAAGAAAATCGATCTTACTCAAGTAGCTGATTATCTACCTCTCGTGTGTCCTCCAAGTGCCCATTAAGTCTCTTATAATCCTCTCGTTGATTAATCAACGTCCCAGATTAAATCCTAATCAATGGCTAGGATCATATTGTTTGATCTCTGCCTTCTTCTAGAAGTCTCACCCACAATTTAGATTAATACCCATTAATTATTTTAATTTCCTATGTTTAGACTTAGGGTCCTATTAAAAATAATTAATTATTTTACTAAAACTGTCTCTGGGTGAAGTTTCCCAAAATGATTTATGGGTATTGGAGAATGCATGTGTCTAAGCCTCCCTACAAAATTTGAGACTTAGAGCACATCCAATGCTACCATCAACACTCCCTCTTATCGAGGAATGTGCTCTAGTAATGCAACTTGCTAAAACATCACTCTATTCTGTAACATCTCCCTTTGCACTTGCTGATGCCTGACATCCTGCCCACCAACTACTATGCAAATGCTACATCTGTAACGCTGTTGACCCTGCCACTTGTCAACATTGCATCCGTACTACACCTCCCTCTACCACTGTAACTGAGAAATCACATGTTTCTGCCACTGAAACAGATTCTCTACCATACCCATCTATTCTCTACCATACCCATCTACTCTATGAACTGAATGAACTTATCTCTTCCTAAAGCCTTTGCGAGTATGTCTGCTACTTGATCTCCTGTGGGCACATACTGCAGCTATACTCCCCAATGCTGAACACAGTCTCTGATAAAGTGACATATGATATCAATGTGTCTCGACCAATCATGAAATACTAGATTCTTAGAGAGTTTGATACAACTCTGATTATCACAGTAAACCATGGTCGCTTCCATCCTTTTTCTGAACAAGCTCACAAGCAATTTTTTGAGCCATATAGCTTCGCATGTAGCTATGTTGGCCGCCATATATTCTGCTTCCTGCTGCACCAAGATATCATCCCTGATCCAACACTAAAGCAGTACCCCGAGGTATTTTTTCAGTCTACTAAACTACCTGTGCAATCTGCATCTATGAACCCATTCAATCTGACATCCTCCCCTCGGGAGTATTTCAACCCATATGCAACTGTTCCACACACATACTTAAGAATGTGTCTAGCTGTCGCCCAATGCACCCTTTTTGGTTCCACCATGAACTGACTAAGAGTGTTGACAACAAAGCAAATGTCTGGCCTAGTGTTGACCAGATACATGAGCAACCCAAGGAGTTGTCTATATAAGGTGGGGTCCACTTCCTTGTCTCCTGATGCATCTATTTTCTTCCAGTTGATAATCATGGGAGTAGCCATGGGTCGACAATCCTGCATTCTAAATCTCTTCAAAATCTCTGTAGCATATCTTCCTTGCCCAAGGAAGATCTCCCCATTCTTCTGCCAAACTTCCAACCTTAGAAAATAATGCATCAACCCCATGTCCTTCATGTCGAATTCAACTTCAAGATTCTTCTTGCAATCCTGTATGAGCCTGGATGACCCTGTTAGGAACAAGTCATCCACATATGATACCAGAATAACTGGCTCATTCTCTGCCATCAAGTAGTAGAGATTGGGATCAGCATCACTTTTGACAAATCCCAACTACTGCAAGTAACTATCAATCCGACCATACCATGCTCTGGGTGCCTATTTGAGCCCATACAAGGCTTTCTTTAATCTACAAACATGAGTTCTCTTCTCATGAGGTTCGAAGCCTTCAGGTTGTTCTGTATACACCTCCTCTTCTATCACCTCGTTCAAGAATGTTGTCTTGATATCCATCTAGTGAATCTCCCATCCCATTTGAGCTTCTAGGGATATAACGGATCTGATAGAGGTGTAACGGGCAACTGGGGCGAATGCCTCTTCATAGTCTATTCCTTCTTTTTGAGTGTACCCCTTTGCCACGAACCTAGCGTACTTCTTTATACTGCCATCTACAACATACTTGATCTTGTAGATCCATCTTGATCTTACAATTGATCTATCCTCTGGTCTAGGTACTACTTCCCAAACATCATTCCTCATGATAGAGTTGTACTCTTCTACCATCGCATCCACCCAAACTTGGTGTTGAACGGCTTCCTAAAAGCTAGAGGGTTCTTCAACCTAAACTACCAATGCCTCGTATCTGTCAAGTTTTCTACGTTGCCTTCTCTTGGTTCTAGGAGCTCCAACAAACTCCTCTATGTCCCTTAGTGTCTAGCGTACTTCTCTGCTGGTTCTACCACTCGTGGTGGGAGGCTCAATCAACTCCTCCTCCTGATCCTATTGTTCCATTTGCTGAGAACTGTCTGGATTTCCTCCGTCTAAGGAAATACTAGTACTGGTCACTGTACTCGATCCAGGTGTCTGACCTCCTACTTGTCCTCCTCGCTTCCCCTGTTGCTCTTGGACTAGAGGAACATCTACTGACTGACCTTCTGCTGGCATCTCTCGATATTTCCTTAATAGTCTATCCTCCATGAATTCTGCATCTCGTCTCACTACAATCTTCGTGCTGCTAGGAATGTAGATTTTGTATGCCTATGAGGTCTCGCTATATCCTACGAGATACCCCTTTTCTGCAGTTTGATCCAGTTTACTGCGCTTCTCGTCTGGAATGTGACAATAAGCCATGCTTTTGAATATCCTAAGATGAGTGACTTCCGACTTCTTCCTTGTGAAGACTCCTTCAGGTGTTTTCTTCCCCAACGGTTTATGAGGAGTTCTATTTTGGATATACACCATTGTGTTGCAAGCTTCTTCCCATAAAAACTTAAGTAGATCCTGATCATACAACATAGCTTTCGTTGCCTCAACAATAGTTCTATTTTTCCGCTCTGCTACTCCATTCTATTCCAAATTATATGGAGTTGTCCACTGCCTTTTGATGCCCTCCTTTGCACAAAAATCTGTGAAGTATCTATCCGTATATTCTCCACCATTATCTGAACGCAATACCTTAATCTTTTTCCCTGTCATATTTTTAATGAGAGCCTTAAACTCTCTGAATCGATCAAAGACCTCATCCTTGGTCTTTAAGAAATAGATCCAAGTTTTTCTAGAGTGATAATCAATGAAAGTGACGAAATATTCACCACCACTAAGAGCTCTTATGGACATTGGACCACAAATATCTAAGTGTTTCAATCCCAATACACATTCTGCTCTATTGTTACTTTTGGAAAAAGTTGTTTTAGCGTACTTCCCTAGCACGCATCCTCGGCATAAGTCATCATGTTCACTACTAAGAGTTGGTACCCTTGTAACAGTCTCTCTAAGCATCCTCAGTGCTCCATGGTGTAAGTGTCCCATTCACCTGTGCCATAATTCATTTCGTTCCTTTTCACCATTATAGTTGTTGCCTATCAGTGCCATTGGAGACTCAAGCTACAACTTATACAATTTGTTGCTTCGAGTCCCAATTTGTCTCTTCTTCTTCCAGCTTGGATGCTTGACGTATACTTTCTTTCCTATGAAGTATACATTGTATCCCTTGTCCTGTAACTGGGACACTGAAATCAAATTCCTTCCTAATCCTGGCACATGCAAAACATTGGTGGCTCGGATGTTGGTCCCTGCTTCTGTCTGAAATGTTATGGTTCTCTCCCGGAGTAGATTTCGTTTTGTTTCCCATAGTAATCTGGAAATCCATTTGTTCTTCTTGATAGCTCGAGAAATGTTCTCTTACTCCAGTCATATGAACTGAAGCCCCGCTATCAATGTACCAAGCATCTACTGACAGTAAATTTGCCAGGCATGCAAATTCTTCTTCTAATCTGGTAGAGAATTCTAAGACGCTTTGAGTATCCATCTTTATGCTATTTTCAACCGATTTCCGATGCTACCCTGTCCCAACAACTGCTACAAGAAAGACTGCGTCCCACCTGAGAAACCCCTCTTCGTTGAAACTTTTGTTGCGTTATTCCTTCTGCCGTTGATAGATTTTGATCAGGAAATCTTACCTCTCTATCGACTCACTTAGAGAGAGATTTACAACGAAAATCTAGTCGTCCTAGCTTGAACTGTGCAAACCCCTTGGGGATTCGAATTACTTCCCCTACAGAAATTTTGAATTCCTTTCTTCCTTCAACACTGGGTCTTCCGGCTCTTTTCTCCTTGCTTTACCTCACCTCTAATACCATGTGAAAAATCCTAAATGGAAATCCAACTGCGGTGATTAATATTATTTCTTCTACTTATTAACTCAGAAATAAGTTATTCACAGTGTTCTTGCGACAAATATCGAAATAAATTCTATTGCAGCCCTCACAATTAAAATACTACGGAAAGTAAAAGCAAACAAAAATATTGGCACAAATACAATCACAATGACACATATCTTTTGGACAATCGTCCCCGAAAAAACCCAATGTGGGAAAATCGGTGCAACAGATGAGGGTTTCTTTATTATTCTTTAGCAAAATCTCATGTACAAGCTACAACCAGCAGAACAGAAGTGAGAAAATCTACAAACGCTTCCTCACAAGTCTTTGATCCTGGAGAAGTACTCCTTTTCCCTCTGAGTCCTTCTGCATCCCTCTGCGTCAATTTTCCCATGCTGGCCCAGCGTCAAACTGCCCACGCAGTCCCAATGTCAACCTGCCTCTGTGCTGCCTCTTTTTGCGTCACAACTTCTACGTTGTCTCTCCCTGCTCTTCGTCTTCTTTCCTTGCACTCTCGACTAATGTTGATCTCTCTCTTTCTTTCTCACCTACAACTCTCCCTCTGATTCGATTTTCTCTTGCCAAACTTCAACCAATGCGAAAATTGATCTTACTCGGGTAGAGCTGAATATCTGCCTCTAGTGTGCCCTCCAAGTGCCCATCAAATCTCCTCTTATAATCCTCTCATTGATCAATCAACGGCCCAAATTAGATCTTAATCAATGTCTAAGATCATATTGACTTGATCTTTCCCTTCTAGAAGGTTCACCCACAATTTAGATTAATACCCAATAATTATTTTAATTTCCTAAGTTTAGACATAGGGTTCTATTAAAAATAATTAATTATTTTAAGAAAACTGTCTCCGGGTGGAATTTCCCAAAACGACTTCTGGGTATTGGGAAATGCATGTGTCTAAGCCTCCCTGCAAAATTTGAGACTTAGAGCACATCCGATGCTACAAGAAATCAACAGATACCCCCTTTAATATGGAGCAGTTCATCGCCCACCAAGGGTTGGGACAATAATGGGTTCCTTAATTATGGAGGGGGCTCATCTAGGGCCCATAGGAACCAAGGTGATGGCCATGAATAAGGGGTAGATCTCACGTTTGGCTTTTGCCCACGTGCTAAATTTGTATGTCCCAGCCATCTTTTGCATTTTGTGGTACATTTCCTGTTAGTTTTTGTAGCATCGTATGCGTTCTAGCCACGAAATTTGTAGCATTGTATGTGTTCTAGCCACGAAATTTGGTGGAGAGGCTAGAATACATGAGATCTCCAAAACCCAGAAGTCGTTTCTGGAAATTCCACCTAGAGGTGTCTCAATTAGATTATTAATCGTTTTTTAAGTATTTCCTAAGTCTAAACTTAGGGAATATGGTTGATTAATCAGTATCAATTAAGTCAAGGCGAGAATCATCTAGAAACTCACACGGATCGATCCAGAAATAATCCTAGCCATCGATTCTATTTTAATATTTGTCGTTGGTGCTCCAATAGGGGATTATAAGAAGAGATCAATGTGGTGATGGAGAATACACTTCAGCAGTTCAATTTCTTGGCAGATCAATTTCCTGAGTAGCAGCAGTCAGTTTCCGGAGATAGCCAGAGATCAGAGCAGTAAGTGAAGGGCAGGGGCAGTGATCCGGAGGAAGTTTTCTAGATCCGGAGAGGCAGCAACAGGAGGGTCGAGTTATCCCAATGAGGCAGTGCAAAGCTCTGCGCAGTAACTTCAAAGAGGGCAGTTCGATTTGTTGGAGAGAAAATTGTTCTCAGATCCAGTGGTCAAGCAGAGGTTCCAGAGAGCCGAAGAGACGAATTTCACAGCAATATAAGGCATAACAACTTCATCAAAGACCAGTCAGATGCTAGACGTCATTATGACTATGCAGCCAGTGCAGAGGGTGATGTAGAAGCTTCAAGAGGTCGAGTTTTCGATAGGAAAGTTGTGTCGAGATTGCTTGTCGAGGAAGGGTAAATTCCCTTCAATAATTTTGCCTCCAATTTTTCTTGTTGTGGATTTCCAAATTTAGGCATCCAGATTGTACTCATATGCATAATAATAAAAACCCTCACTGCTACACCGGTTTTCCCAAGTTGGATTTTTTGGGGGACATCTGTCCAAAAATAATTGTCTTATATTTTATGTGCGCTAGCATTTCTCAGTTTCCAATGTTTTCCGCAGTATTTTATTTGTGAAGCCTGCAGTGTGTTTATTTCGATGTTGTCATAGCGATAAACTGAATAATTAATTTATCAATTAGGGGAAATAATACCAGTTGCTGTAATAGGGTTCCATATTGGAATTTTCACATTTCCTGTTATGAGTGGTCAAATTATACTTTTTACTTTATTTTTAGCTACATCAACCTCAATGGCATCGTTCCAGGCCCAACCCAAGGTGTGGACAAGGGGAGGGGGAGGCTAACCCTATGTGGACCCAATGGACACATGTGGACCCGAATGGAAAAAGGAGATAATTGGGGTTAAGATGAGTGGAAGGGGAGAAATGTGGGTGGTGTCAAGAAGTAGGACCACGCAACCAAAATTGGAATTTCCCATGTAGTTCCAACCCTAAAGCTAATGGCCAGTAAAGGGTATCCCACAGGACAAGGATACAAGGGCAACCACAAAATCGGGCAATGGAGACAAGAATACAAACCTAACCCGCTCTTTCCATCGAATCTCCCCACCAATTCATGCCCCAAAGTGCCCATGAAACGTAAGGAAAATTACTCAACTACCCAATGACGAGCCATACCTTTGGAGTCGGGAGGCCCACCTTCAAACATACATTCATGACAAGTGGTTGAGGAACCACATGGCTGGCTCATGTGGCAGAGAAAATGGCACATCGAGCTATCTGGTGGCTTCAAGGGGTTGTTGGCTATTGGTTGAGGACCATCTAAGAGAAAAAAAAAAAAGTCTCCCATATACACTACCCACAAGTGGTGGGTAACAGGTCCTCAATTCGATTGTGCTCTCATTTATGATACTGACAGGTAGGATGATGTTTGGATTAGTCTTCCCTTTATTTATGATGACATATCCATCGATACCTCTGGGAAGGAGGACCATTATTTGCCCTTACATGAATGAGGGCAGTTGGAAATAATTGATTCTCCTTTTTGGGGAAACCCTATCTTTGATACTAATGATGAGGTCTTTGCTCCTCCCTGCCTTCCTTGTGATTTTGGGAGTATATCCAAATCACTTGAGCCTTTAAAATATGATTTTCAGAAAAGGAGCCCCATTGAATACAATACCCCACCTTCCCATCACCTTTCCTTCTTGTTTATCATTTTGAGTCATCCATAAGTGATTCCCTCACCCCTTGTCATATGATCTCAAGTGACCATGAGCCCTTTCCCCCCTTCTAAGTATAGTGTCAAGAAAGAGCACGTCATTGAATATAATTTATCTCCTTGGACACACCCTCAAGTTTATGATCACTCCATCAACTCCCCTCTCCAATGTAACCATCACCTTGGGAAACCTATTTGTTGCACTCCTTCCTTCCCTCACCCTCTGTTCCCATCCCATCATGACCTTGTGGCATCCACAAAGCATAATATTATGAGCAATAATTGTGATAGGGAGTTCCTAAGGGTGATCATTCACTCCACCATTGTGTACTTAGAGGGGAGGCACTGCACTTCTAGATTGACTTATTTTCCTTCTCCCACTACTTCCTCCTACCTAGCATGGAAATCATGTTTTCCCACCTCCCACCCATTTCATCCTCCATATGATTATGTCTGCATGCACGTTGGGGTTTGCTACACAAGTAATCATATAGGTAGGCATGTGTATATTAATTTGATGATATGTTGGTTGCACTGGCATTATGATTACACTTAACATGTGCATTACACTATATGCATGTTAGGTTAGGATGCATTGCATGCTCATTTTCTCATTAGAACTAACATCATGTAATATTTTTCATGATAGATTAGTTGCATTTAGATTAAACTTGTGATGAGCCCCAAAAATGGATAATTATATGGGCTCATTCAACCTCTTAATTCGACTTAATCTACCATTCTCATTAGTTTATTGCATGTTTTTTATTATATTTATGCTAATAGAGTGAATTGGATTAGTCATTATGCCAACAAGTCTAATGGGCGCTTTGTGCAGATTTTTAGTCAATTTTGAGACAAAATCAAAGGTTTTAATGAGCACTTGGCAGCCAAATTCGTGGAAGAACAAGGGAGAGGATTTGTAGGAAGGTGTCCCCTTCATTTATGGGCCCTTACCTCGAATTCTCCACCATCAACTCGGAGTTCAAGGGCCACCAAATCAATTATCACAAGGGCAACCGAGCAAGTGCTAGTAAAAGTGTTGTTAACTACAAGTTTTGGCAACCGAGTTCCTAAAGTTTAGGAGGGCTGTTGGGGTCCTCAATTTGTATAAATAAGAAGGCTTAGGCCCTCATTTCAGTTAGTCACTTTGTAGGTAGAAGTTAGCTAGTTTGTAGTTCGATTTTAGTTATTCTTTTAGTCATTTTTTAAGCAGTAGATTAGCTCTGCATTTCAGCACACTCTCAAGCTTTCCCTTGTGGACAGTTTTTGATGTAACTATTATTTCTTGCTCAATAAAGATGAATCCATCTTTGCACCAGCTCTAAATCTCTCTTAGGAGGCTGTAGCTCTTGGGGTTGGGCCCATCTCAAGTGCCCAGTACCTCCTTTCTTTACTTTCATGTGTCTTTGTTGCATTCTTAGAATAAAATTTGCTATTTAAATTTAAATCTTGTTTTGTTATTTAGGTTGTTTTTGATGATTAAAGTATCTTTCCATGTTCAGATTGATTTGATAGGTTAATAACAGAAAGGATCCTCGGAAAAAGGCCTCAAGCACCTTTGATCTCACCTCTCCCTCAGTGGGATCGTGCGCTGGGACAAAGGTGACATTGCTGCCAACAAAACACTATTTTTTCTTTGCCATGCAATCATTAGTGTTGGAATTCTCATTTGCAGACGTTGATATTAGTTGTGTTTAAATGCTTCAGTTTATGATTGCTTAGTTTCATAGTTATTTCACGTATTTCATTGCAAATAAACTCCTGTCCATTTCCTTTTGCTGTTACTTAAGTTAGATTAGAGTGAAGTAACTAGGTCATTGGTTTTCCAAATGTTTGTTTGTTAAGTTTGAAAAATAACTTGCAGAGCGCCTATCATACTTCTCCATCTACCCGTACTCCATCCAACCTACCTGCTCCACCCTCTACTTCATATCCTTGCCTTACCATTGCCACGTTATCTCACTCTGCCCTAGTTCCTATACTCTCACACAACATTGCTTCTCTTATCTTTGAACCAACCCAATCGCCTTAGCCACTCTTCAGCCTCATTCACCAAGTCCTTGACATCCTCACACCCCTATCTCACCTCCATACCCACTCCTTCATCTTTCTTCCTCCATCCATCCTCCAAAATCCCATTTCTGAACATCCTATAGAAAAATTACAAACATCCTGTAGAAATTCCAGAACATCTTGTAGAACCCCTCCAAACTTCCTGTAGAAGCTCACGAATGAGTTTTCTTGATGGCCAAACTCTGTGAAACTCTCTGGAAGGGTGTTAGGGACCCCTTAGACCCTCTCGAACTTTCACGACCTCCTCCAAGCATTTCCTCTCGCCAATCCACCTTTGCACAGTAAAAAATAGTTAAATCCCATGCATGATAATTCTGACAACTTATTCAAAAATACAAAAAGATGGTTCTTTCAGATTTGACTATAAAAGTAGCTTAGACACATTCATTTCACCTATTTAGAAGTCAATGGCATTCCTTCCTGTAGCTTTCATCATTTTTCTTGCACCAGTAGGGTTAGTCAGTAAAACTAGGGTTTGCTAGGGTTTGCATTTCCTTTTCGCTTTCAATTTCTTTCTGCAAGTAGATTAGCTTCTTTTGTGTTAGCTTTCATCCATCAGTTAAAAAGCTTCTTCTAAGAACTCATAGAAGTTGGCTTAAGCTCCTAGCGGACTTGTGCCCGCTGATCAAGTGACAACCGCGGCAAGGGCTAGTACTTGTGCATATAGCGCCGTCGCTTCCAAGTTTGTTACGAACTACCGGGTAGATAAAATTAAAGAAGGGAGTTCCAGGAGTCGCAGCATTATTGCTGCAATACCGAGGCCCACCACTCCTTTTGGTGCTGTTGCCGGGGAAGCGTCAGAGTATTGGTGATTGCTGCTTTTCTTCTATTTTCCGCTACAACCTTCTGCTAAGTAGTTTATTTCATTTCCATTATGCAATTTCGTTTCTGCAAAAGTAGATTAGCATTTCGCGCTTTCATAGAGTAGCATTTCAATTCTGCAATTTCATTTCTGCAAGCGTAGATTAGCACTTCAATTCCGCAAGCGTAGCCTAGCATTTCATTCCTGCAATTTCATTTGAGCAAAATAGATTAGTGCTTTCCTGCTTTCATTTCAATTCTGCATTTTCATTTCAGCAAGATAGTTAGTTGCAGTTCAATCTATTTTATTTTTTGCAGGTACAAGCAGAAAAAACAAAAATCAACCAAAAAGATTTCCTTTCATGCCTTGTAGGAGTAAAGATAATTCAGAAAAATGATTGCACAACCCCCCCACTGCTTCACACAGCCAACCTTCTCTCTTCTTCGATGGCTGTGATTAAAGAACCCTTAGGTGGACAGCAAGACATATTTGAAGAACCTCAAGGGAAGAAGAAGAAGAAAACATTTCTCTGGAGCAAATGGCTACAAATACAAATTTTGGGAGCAGTACCTTGACCAAAAACGAATTTTCAAATCAGATGGAAGATTTCAAGAGCGGGATGAGGCAGTTTCTTGCCATGCAACTGGATACCCTGCAGATCCAAAGGAAGCAAGAGGAAACCAAGAGGGTTTTGGACATCTTTTGTCCTAGGTGCACTAGAAAGCATCCTAGGGACGAATGTCCAATGCACTCCCTAGAAGTGTGTTTCGTCTGTGAAGAATACCATCCTACGAATCAGTGCCCTTCCTTGCCTGGACTTAAAGCTACATATCAGAGAACCAAAGGAGCCACTGAATCACTCTATTATATGAACCAAAGGAGGCCACATGGACCTAGATCTTACCAGCAGGAACTGCAAGGGACATCCGAGACCTATTATGACCCCTATCAAGCCACTTTCATGCCTTCTTGGGGTCCCCCTGCTCATCCTTCCTGGTTCACACCTCCTCGTTGTTCCTTCACAGATCCATATTATGCCCAACCAGTTGCTCATTCACTCTTATGCTCAGCCACAACCTCAGTGGAATGCACCTCATCAGGGGTGGAGGCCCCAATACAACTCTCCTCCCGCTCATTTGCCTCCACCACCTACACAACCACAAAACCATCCACATCCATCTCAAAAATACACCCCCACTCAACTACTCGTACCACCATCTCGAAACCGGCACATTGGAATAGCTCAACCCAATTGCAAAGTTGAGGCGCAACATGTCCAAATGACTCCTCTTGAGCTCAATGATCTTCACCATAGCTCAGGAAGAGTGTTGCAAAACAGAGATTATATTGACAACATTGAAGGACCAAAGGCAAAAAAAGATTCCAAAGAGAAGATCAAAGCACCATGGGCTGCACTTGATGAAGAGAACACATCAGAAGCAGAAATCAAGAAAGCTCCCTCATGGTTACCATCAAACCCTCCATGTAGTCAAGAGAAAAATCAGCACAAAGAGGAAGATGTGAAGGTCATGATAGAAGAAGATATGGAGAATGATCCAGATCAGCAAAAGGACCAAGGATATTAGAGCTATATAGAAATATGGTTTCAGACGGTCACTAAGTTGCAGCAGTACTCTCTTCCTCAACTATGTTTGATCCCTTCAAAGTCAAATCATTTGGTCTCTGAAATTCGGATAGCTGTCAAAGCATGCATCTCAAGCCGCCACATCATTTTGTCTCTAATCTCGATGTGCACATGGCTCCATTGGAAGTATTCTTACACTTGAAAATGATTTTGTTTTTCAAGTAGGGTAGGGTAGACAAAAAAAAAAAATGAAAAAATGGAAATAAGAGGAAAAATCTAAGGTGAAAACCTCCTCGGAGGCGCCTTAGATTGGCTCATTGATTAAAAACCTCCATGAGGCGGTCAATGGGTTAGAAAAAAGAGAAATAAAAAGAGAATAAGATCCCTGGGTGAAAACCTCCCTTGGAGGCGC
This sequence comes from Pinus tabuliformis, assembly GCA_031772625.1. Classification (NCBI taxonomy): domain Eukaryota; kingdom Viridiplantae; phylum Streptophyta; class Pinopsida; order Pinales; family Pinaceae; genus Pinus; species Pinus tabuliformis. The sequence goes on along the minus strand of CM062808.1, from coordinate 758,278,429 downwards.
CCAAGGCAGGCAATTAGGGTGAAACCTCCATGAGGCGCCCTAGTTGTTTTCAAAAAAAAAAAAAAAAAAGCAGGACTAATCTCTGTGAAAAATTGCAGGTTGTAGTGAATACTTTGCAGGAAAAGAGGGGCGCGCAAAACAAGGACAGGAGTCCATACCAAGCTCCAGGACATCCCTTCAAACACTCCCTCCATGGCCACTCACCTCTCCTAGGATTTAGTCACACTCAGGTCATGATTTGGCTTTCTATAGGAAGTCCCAGGCTTTGCTACAAGAAGTTCCAGGCGTTTCTACAGGAAGTTCTGAAACATCCTGTAGAACCTTCAGACGAACCAAATTCAATTTTAAAAGGAAATCTGTTGGTTAGGCCTGCAAGCACCCCTGTTTCCATCCCTCACCTTTCTCCATCATTTTTTCCACCTCATTGTGCTTCTACAGGAAGTTCCTGTAGAAATTAAAGGAAGCTAGAAAAAAGGTAGTTTGGCGAACATGATAGCTTCCTCAAGGGTTCAGAAGTCCTCCTACAATCTTCAAACTCCTCCTCCATCATCTCCATGCCTGCATCACAGTCCAAGCTCAATTTTTCTTTCTATGCAAAAACTTGCAGAATGCTTTGAAGCAAAAATACATAGAACAGAATTTGTTTTTCCCCTCACGTGAAAACTGTGCATCCATTTACAAAACCATTTCACAGGGAGTTGTACAGGGATGATGGCAACATGCCTGAGCAGTTTCAGCCAATTCTGATGCACGGTTTCCAAGAAATAAGCCTCCATCACCTTCAGCCATTTTTGCATTTTCTCCATATCCATGCATCCGTTTCAAACCCTGTTTCATGGGGAGATGCACATGGATGATAGTAACCTACCCAAGCAGTTTCAGCCGATTCCGATGCACAGTTTCCGAGAAATTGATCTTTGTAATCTTCAGCCATTTCCCGTTTTTCTCGAAATTTGTGCATCCATTGATCGCAATTTTGCTATGGGAGGTGCATAATGATGATAGGAACATGCTCAGCAAATTTTAGATCGATCCGGTCTATTGTTCGGGAGCAATGGCGAAAACAAGTTTCTGTCCTGTGAAAATTCAACATAAGCAACTTGAGGGTGCAGATCTGAACGTGGAAGCCAGCTCCTGCAGTGTGGATCCGACCAGAGGATACCTGCACAAGAAAACAACCATGAATCAGCAGCCAAGCCATCATGCAATCACCGAAACAAATGCATGCAGCAGCAAAAAGCACCTCACAGCAGCCACATTCGACTTCCAGGTATGTGACTAAAACTTGTTCCTCTATGGCATGAATCTAATTGAAGAACTGCATGAACGAATGGAATGGTGGGATTAAGCCACGAATCTAGCAAGGTTAACCTGACATTGCCTTCTCTAGCGCTCAGCCGGAAGTCAAGCAGTACATGTGGACAGTCGACTCACGTGAAAATTAAAACAACCGAGAGTGTTGGCCGTTTAAACCTCAGTGCAATTGATGGCAGTGATTACAGGGGGTAAACATACAGTTCATGAACAACACTACCGTCTGCATGTGGCCACGTACACCTGGCCACTTCATTCCCTCACCACAAATCACGCAGCAATCACAAAAATGCTCGGCTGACTCTCACGACCCGGTGATTAATTTGCACCTGCAACATTCTTAGCCGAAGTACATGTATTCTGCTCCCACAATCTGTTAACTCGTCGTCCTCCACGAGCTTTTTGGCCTGGTTCAAAATCTCCCGCGTACTGGGCTCATTCGGAGGCGCAATGGCGCTCTACAGGAAACAGGGGGGTCTTCTACAGGAAGTACGGCATATCCATCCGAAGCAGGGAGCCTGAACTTTTCTTCATCAAGATGGGAGTTCTGAGAGAGGTAGGCTTGAAAAAACACTCTTCCATGCATGGTGTGTTCGAAAGGTGATGAATTGAACCATATTGAATAAGGAAGTCAGAGACAAGTCTGCCTGTGAGTCCAGAATAATAGTTTTCCTGTGTGTTACACGAAATGTTTCAGTTGGTTCTGCGTCAAACTCTCTTCCACAGTTCCTATTAAGAAATTCCTCCGCTAGAAACGATAAACCACTGTGAGGGTTAACCTATGCATGAAGAATGTGAATTTTATGTGATTGTATGCATGCTGAGGATGAAAATTAAGCTCTGCACTCTGTCTGTGAGAGCCTAATTCCCTTTTGACAATCGAGTTTTGGGCAGCAACAACATTATAACCAGGGAATTGCCGTTCATTGATATCAAACAGCCGAGGAATTCTTCCTTGAGTCTAGGGGGAAACTATAAACAACATTTCCTTTCTGACCAAAGCATAAGAAAAAGGGAGCACTCTCACCATGCCAGGGGGATTCATAATTCAGCATTATCCAAGGTTATCATTTCAGGTTGCTGTGTGAAATTACACTTCATCCAGCAGTGAAGATAGGGAACACATTGAGGCGGAAGAGAAAGCTAAGGGTAAGGAAACCCAGGACAGACCACCACAGAAAGAGCAAGAAGAGAAACAAGAGAAAGGCCAAGTTGCTGAGCCCAAAACTGTGGGTGGAATAAAGGCACAGACGCCAAGGGAGAAACGGTTGCAAATCAGGGCAGAGAGGACTAAAAAAGTCCAAGCAAGTGAGAGCACACCCAAGGCAACCACAGCAAAATTAAAAGAGAAGGCACCCCCATCCAAGCAAGCCAAAACAGTGAAAACCGTTTCTACAAGAAGCCAAAAGACTATTTCTACAGGAAGCAAGAAACCGTTTCTATAGGAAGCCAGGAAACAGTCAACACAGGACTTTCTACAGGAAGTCTGGAAACAGGGCAACAGAAGGAAAAAACGCCTAAGATTTTAGCCAGGGAGGCAGCAACTGTGCTGACCACCCTAAGCACATCTCCCAAGCAGAAGGGGAAGCGAAAGAGGGAGTCTTCCCTGTATATTAAAGCAAGAAGGAGCGTGAGGATAAAAACTGGCAGACCCCAACCACAGTCAAAAGAGCCAATTACAATGGTAGACACCCCAGCTACACAAAAGGAGAGGTCTCCCTCCAAGGCATGCATCACCTATGAACGGGGAAGCCCGAAGACATCAACCTGGAGAGAAAGAATGAAAATGTTGGACACAAAGGCCTCTCTACAGGATGCTAAGACAGTTCTACAGGAAGCTGAGAATTCTCTAGGAAAAGGAGCACAGGCAGTGGGAAGAAGTAGAGAGAAAAGCATGGTTTCATGACTGAGAAGAGGACATCACTTCAGAATCTTGGAATGACAGGGAGGCCACTAGGGCCATCAAAGATGAGGAGATAGATTAGTTGCTCAAAGGATGAGCAACACTTTCAGTAGGGGGTGATGATGAGCCCCAAAAATGGATAATTATATGGGCTCATTCAACCTCCTAATTCGACTTAATCCACCATTCTCATTAGTTTATTGCATGTTTTTTATTATATTTATGCTAATAGAGTGGATTGGGTTAGTCATTATGCCAACAAGTCTAATGGGTGCTTTGTGCAGATTTTTAGTTAATTTTGAGACAAAATCAAAGGTTTTAATGAGCACTTGGCAGCCAAATTCGTGGAAGAACAAGGGAGTGGATTTGTAGGAAGGTGTCCCCTTCATTTATGGGCCCTTACCTCGAATTCTCCACCATCAGCTCGGAGTTCAAGGGCCACCAAATCAATTATCACAAGGGCAGCCGAGTTCCTAAAGTTTAGGAGGGCTGTTGGGGTCCTCAATTTGTATAAATAAGAAGGCTTAGGGCCTCATTTCAGTTAGTCACTTTGTAGGCAAAAGTTAGCTAGTTTGTAGTTCGATTTTAGTTATTCATTTAGTCATTTTTTAGGCAGTAGATTAGCTCTGCATTTCAGCACACTTTCAAGCTTTCCCTTGTAGACAGTTTTTGATGTAACTATTATTTCTTGCTCAATAAAGATGAATCCAGCTTTGCACCAACTCTAAATCTCTCTTAGGAGGCTGTAGCTCTTGGGGTTGGGCCCATCTCAAGTGCCCAGTACCTCCTTTGTTTACTTTCATGTGTCTTTGTTGCATTCTTAGAATAAAATCTACTATTTAGATTTAAATCTTGTTTTGTTATTTAGGTTGCTTTTGATGATTAAAGTATCTTTTCATGTTCAGATTGATTTGATAGGTTAATAACAGAAAGGATCCTCGGAAAAGGCCTCAAGCACCTCTGATCTCCCCTCTCCCTCAGTGGGATCGTGAGCTGGGACAAAGGTGACATTGCTACCAACAAAAACACTGTTTTTGCTTTGCCATGCAATCATTAGTGTTGGAATTCTCATTTGCAAACGTTGATATTAGTTGTGTTTAAATGCTCCAGTTTATGATTGCTTAGTTTCATAGTTATTTCACGTATTTCATTGCGAATAAACTTTTGTCCATTTCCTTTTGCTGTTACTTAGATCAAATTAGAGTGAAGTAACTAGGTCATTGGTTTTCCAAGTGTTTGTTTGTTCAGTTTGAAAAATAACTTGCAGAGCACCTATCATACTTCTCCATCTACCCGTACTCCATCCAACCTACCTGCTCCACCCTCTACTTCATATCCTTGCCTTACCATTGCCACGTTACCTCACTCTGCCCTAGTTCCTATACTCTCACACAACATTGCTTCTCTTATCTTTGAACCAACCCAATCGCCTTAGCCACTCTTCAGCTTCATTCACCAAGTCCTTAACATCCTCACACCCCTATCTCACCTCCATACCCACTCCTTCATCTTTCTTCCTCCATCCATCCTCCAAAATCCCATTTCTGAACATCCTGTAGAAAAATTACAGACATCCTGTAGAAATTCTAGAACATCTTGTAGAACCCCTGCAGACTTCCTGTAGAAGCTCACGAATGAGGTTTCTTGATGGCCAAACTCTGTGAAACTCTCTAGAAGGGTGTTAGGGACCCCTTAGACCCTCTTCGAACCTTCACGACCTCCTCCAAGCATTTCCTCTCGCCAATCCACCTCTGCACAGTCAAAAACAGTTAAATCGCATGCATGATAATTCTGACAACTTATTCAAAAATACAAAAAGATGGTTCTTTCAGATTTGACTATAAAAATAGCTTAGACACATTCATTTCATCTTCTTAGAAGTCAATGGCATTCCTTCCTGCAGCTTTCATCATTTTTCTTGCACCAGTAGGGTTAGTCGGTAAAACTAGGGTTTGCATTTCCTTTCCACTTTCAGTTTCTTTCTGCAAGTAGATTAGCTTCCTTTGAGTTAGCTTTTGTCCATCAATTAAAAAGCTTCTTCTAAGAGGTCATAGAAGTTGGCTTAAGCTCCTAGCGGACTTGTGCCAGCTGATCAAGTGATAGCCGCGGCAAGAGCTAGTACTTGTGCATACAGCACCGTCGCTTCCAAGTTTGTTACGAACTACCGGGTTGATAAAATTAAAGAAGGGAGTTCCAGGAGTTGCAACATTATTGCTGCAATACTGGGGCTCACCAACTTGCATTTTACCTTCTTGTTGATTTTTACGGCCTAACACTAAGCATGGGTGATCATAAGACACCACAAAAACATGTTGCCTTGTATGTTTGGTCTTTGATATGTGCAGGTAACAAGTCTACGGTACCAAGAGATTGTTGGTGTTCTCATGACCTACTCCTGAGAGATCATCTCCCAGTTGGAGTCAGATGTTACCCACCACCTGTGGGAAGTGTATATAAGAGAAAAAATTCTCTCAAATGGTTCTCAGCCGGCAGCCAGTAGCCTATTACATCCCCCAGATAGCTCGATGTGCCATCTTCCCCTACACTTGAGCCAACCATGTGGTCCCTCGCCCATCTATTATGAACGTATGTTTGAAGGGGGCCTCCTGGGCCCAAAGGTATGACTTTTAATTGGCTTGGTTGAGCAATTTTGTTTACTTTTCATGGGTACTATTACTGCTCAAACTAGCAGGGGTCTTAAAAGTGGACCCTTGAAGGGCTACTACTAGGCCAAGGGCAACAATGGAGCAATAGCCCATTGTCACCTTGCCAAAGGTTCCCTGCTCTTTACGTACTTTTCCCAATGAGAGGAGACCCATTATGATGAGGATCACTAAATGGATAGACCAATGATAGGGTGAGGGGTGATCCTAGAAGCCTATTCACAAGAGAGGCTCAAATATGTGGCTTGCTTGCTTTGGAGGCAAGGTTTAAAGCTCTCAAGGAAGGGCTTAAGGGGAACTTCAAGGTTTAGGTTTAGGTATGTATCTTATAATGGAGGTTCCTATGCCTTGAAATTCTTGCGAGAACTTGGATTTCGCTGATCCTTGAAGAATTACCCTTAATAGTGTATGGGACCACACAGGACCAAGTGGACCCGGGGGTAGGTCAAGGGGGTAGGGTTTAGCAACCAATGATATGCTTGACCTATTCCGGAGGGAGAAAGGGACCAAAGAAAGAATTTTTAATGCAAGACAATGTGAGGGTCCCAATGAGGCTTCTAGCCTAAGGAAACCAAGGGCAAGATTCAATCTCGAGGCTAGGGCTTGAGATATCTCAAAATCCCACTGTCGAAATTTCTTCAAAATTGGAGGGCACCTAGGAGACACATCAACGCAGTAGGATACAAGAGATCAAATTTTTTAGATGGGTGGTTTGCAAGCTAAATTATGCCCTAGGGGACCTAATGGGCTAGGCCTAGAAAAGGAGAGGGAGTAGGGTAAAAAAAGGTTTAATGTGATCACCTTTGGGTGGACCAGTGCCTAATCCTTTGGGGAGATTGGAGTCAAGTAGAATTATGACTATGGACCTTTGAATTTTCTAGGTCAAGGAGGCCTCAAAGACAACTTCACTTGGCACTAGGGCAACAACAAAAGCAGCTTCAAAGACTTTATACTTCATTTTGCAAGATAAATGGCTTGTCAAGATGAATTTCAGTAATGAAACATCCCTAGGAACATTCTTTCATTATACATGGCCCATACATGAAGCATTCACTATCCAAAAACAAAATTTCCACAACTTCGCATAAAGAGATGCAACAAATAAGCCCTAGTATATCGAAATCCCAACAATAATGTATGTGTCAAAAATAGAAAGAAATAATAGCATTAAATTGTACTTACATGTATAAGAATATATCCAACCATCCAAACTTTTCCATTCAAGAAGCTCCAAGACATGAGAAAATAATTCGAACATCAAAATTCATTCCATGCTCCAAAAATTCGTCCTCTAAGAAGGATAGCGAAAATGTCTAAAGAGCTACAAGTTCCAAATCCAAGTGATGATGCAAAAATGAATCCTCATCACTTCTATTTATACATTTCTAATGAGTTCGATTTAGCTACTTGGGCCTACATTAGCACCTAGGATAAAATAATGTGCAAAACAAGTAACCTTTTGGTGACAAGCCCACCAAACTAGATCATAAACAGAAGAACAAGCCTCTCAAGAGCTCAAATGATCAATAATACAGTCGTTGGGCCTTCTAAGATGCATATAGACCATCTATTAGGGCTCAGATGATGGTGTAAGTGATGCCACATCAGCATACAAGTGTTGGGTCATCTGTCAAGTGCAGGGTACAACTGTGGGGTCGGCTAGGCTTGGTGAACCAGGTGCATCCTCTTCATCCAATAGGTGAAGCGTAAGCAATCTTCGAACATCTTTGGAGATCCATGGAGCGTTATCTACTGCTATGGAGGCCCATGGCTCTCTACGCACACCCTACATGTGCCAATGTAGCCCTCTGGGGGGTTAGGACCCCGTATAGGGAGACCAAACCCAAGATGGAGACCATCTGCAATCCAGCATAAGATCCAATGAGTCCCCTAACCTTCCAATACAACAAGTCATTTAAGGAAATCAAGTTAAAGAGCTTACAAACCATGGACAACAGGTGGGCACTTCATAATGGCATGCCCTTCCATAGTGGGCTTTAGTATGTGCTAATGTCTCCAAACTCCAAATGGGGTTAACCAAGTATCCTATTAGGTGGTTTCTACCTTTAAAGAGGATAGTATATCCAAGGTACATCCTTAAAAGGGTGGCGGCATGTGATAAAGAGTTGAATGGAGTAGGGAATGAAAGGGGCAGCCCTGGGCCACATGTTGGGGTACAAGGCTATCTAGTAAAAAGGAAGCCCACACTTGGGTTTATAATGTATAGGAGGGAGCAATCGTGATGCATAAGGTACCCCGACCTTGATTTTTCCACCCTGCTTTATATGCCTTTTGCTTTTTATGATTTCTTTGATTAACTGCTCGGGGCTCAATGGATAAGAGCATGATGTGTAAGGTATAGAAGTGGATATCCCCTTTAAGGTAGGGCGGTTCATTGCCCACCAGGGGTTGGAACAATCATGTGTTCCTGAATGATAAAGAAGGTTCATCTAGGTCTATAGGAACCAAGGTCATGCCCATGATAATGGGGTAGAGCTCATGTATGAACGTTTGCCCACATGCTAAATGTGTTTGTCCCCGCCATCTTTTGCATTTTGTGGTACATTTGTCTGTTGAATGTGGTCAATTATGCTTTTACTTTTCTTTTCAACTGCATGAACCTTCAGTTATCATTCCAGGCCCGACCCAACGTGTGAGCGAGAGGAGAGGGAAGGCTAATCCTATGTGGACCCAGTGGAGGAATGTGGACCCAGGTGGGAGAAATTATGAATGGGGTTATAATGAGTGGAAGGGGAGTGATATATGTGGATGACAGAGCAAGACCATGCAACCAAAATCAGGGTTTCCCCTATAGTAACATCCTTAAATCCCAAAGGTTAGTAAAAGAGATCCCACAGAACTAGGGTCCAAGGTTAACATCCAAAAGAGGTCTAGGGGACAATAGCACAAACTTAGCTCACTCTTTTCGCCAAATCCCCCTGTTAATACATGCCCAGAAGTATCCATGATAAGAAAACTACAATACTCAATTACCAAATGACAAGGCATAGCTTTGGTTTCGGGAGGCCCACCTTCAAACATACAATCATGTCAGATGGGTGAGGGACCACATGGTTGGCTCAGGTGGTGGAGAAATGGCACAATGAGATAGTTGGTGGTTGCAAGGAGCTGTTGGCTGTCAGCTGAAAACCATCTAGGAAAAAAAATTTCTCCTAGGAATATCACCCACAAAATGGTGGGTAACAAGCACTTTTGGGCATGGATTGGTGGGGGTATTCGGCAAAAATAGTGGTTTAGGTTTGTATTTTTGTCTCCATTACCTGATTCCGTCATTATCCTTGTATCCTAGTCGCGTAGGATCTCCTTTACTAGACATTAGCTTCCAGGTTGGCACTACATGGGAAATATTTATTTTGGTCATGTGGTCCCGCTTCCCAATACCACTTACATCACTCCCCTTCCACTCATTTTAGCTCCATTCATCTATTTTCCCATCTGGGTCCACATAAGGTTAGCCTCCCCTACCCTTTATCTACACCTTGGGTCGGGCATGGAACGATGCCTCGGAGGTTGATGCAACTAAAAAGAAAACTAAAAGAATAATTTGGCCACACTCAATAGGAAATGTACCACAAAATACAAAATATGGTCGGGACATACAAATTTAGCACGTGGGCAAAAGCAAAACATGAGCTCTACCCCTTACCCATGACCATCACCCTGGTTCCTATGGGCCCTAAATGAGCCCCCTCCATCATTAAGGAACCCATGATTGTCCCAACCAATGGTGGGCAATGAACTTCCCCACCTTAAGGGGGTATCCACTACTACATATTACACATCATGCTCTCATCCCCTAGAGCCCCAAGCAGTTAGGAAGAAAAAATATTCAAAGGCAAAAAACATATGAAGAAGGGTGGAAAACAAAGGTTAGGCTAACCCATGTACCACGATTTGCTCCCTTCTACACTCATATACCCAGGTGTGGGCTTCCCTCATTATAGATGCCCTTGCACCATGACATGTGGTCTGGATGATTCCCCTGATCCCTACTTTGCTCCATTATTATATCATTTGCCACCTACCATTTAAGCGATGTACCATGTAGTGCCAACCCTGAAGCCAATGGTCAATAAAGGAGATCCCACGCAACTAGGATACTAGGGTAATCACGAATCAGGCAATGGAGACAAGAATACAGACCTAACCCACTCTTTCCACTGAATCCCCCCACCAATCCATACACAAAAGTGCCCACGAAAAATAAACAAAATTACTCAACCAAGCCAATGAAAAGTCATACCTTTGGGGCCGGGAGGCCCACCTTGAAACATACATTCATAACAGATGGGCGAGGGGCTACATGGTTGGCTCAGGTGGTAGAGAAAATGGCACATCGTGCTATCTGGGGGCTGCAAGGAGATACTGGTTGTTGGCTGAGGACCATCTAGGAGAAAAAAAATCTCCTATATACACTGCACACAGGTGGTGGGTAATAGGGCCTACCCATTGATGGGGTGCAGATAGGTGCAGCAACCCTCTCTAAGTGTACATAGACAGGGCGTGCTGCACGGTTTGGTCACTTGTACCCATTATAGGGAGAGAGGCAGGGTTTTCTAGATGGATATTGTTGATTGACCAGACAGAGATGAGTGAGGTGGGCACGATGCAGCATAGAGGACTTATCCCATGTACAGGTGCCTATGCATCTAATCCTTCGCACGAGATGGATATGCAAGAGATCATAAGTTGGTACCCTATCGAGAGAGTATCATTCTTATTCAGGAGCATAGTACAACAAGGGCCCTTAGAGATGAGGGATACTACATGCTCCAGCTGGCAGCAAGATGTAGGCCCATAGTTAATTAGCATTCCAGCCCAATATCAACAAAGTAGGGTTGACCTCAGCCTATGCCACAAGTTGGATTGGAGCGAGGTGATGAATTGGTATTCTACTAGTGGAGTAGCATCTATGGCCAAATATAGTGCACAGTTAGAGTTGTGGGGCATGGGCAATGATTGGCCATGGTGGCATTGGGATTCAGGTGGATCTGTTGATAGCAGGTTGAGTCAGCGACAGGCTTGGGATCCATTTATTTTTGGATTGCATGGAGGCATGATGTGGTCCAGTGGTTCATATGGGATCCTGGTATCAGTTAGGAGTTAGTTCAATGAACAGAGTAGTGTTGTGGAATAGAACAGATTTTAGTCAAATTCAACTCACCTTTTCCATGATAGTTTATCTCACTATGTTATTGGCCATTTGATGCATGTACTTGGCTAGCTGCAGAGTTGTGTTTATCTGCAGGTGTGGGCACATCTTGTTGAAAATAGCAACAAGAAATGCTATAAATAGCATTTCAGGTACTAGTGTTGGATATAGCAACAAAGAATGATAAAATAGAAATGCTAAAAATAGCATTGCTATAAATAGCATTTCATGATACATTCCAATTTTAGTTAGTCCCTGAACTAAAATTGAGAATTAAAATTCGAATTTGACCTTAGCAGCCGTTTGAAAAATAATTAATTAAATCATCTTGAGTTAATTAGTTGGAAAAAATCAAACATGAAGTCTATGTGAAGACATGCAACAATTCTCCCTTTGATTGAGGAAGTTATCCCTTAATTAAGGAGATCAGGATAAGTTGTACTTTGAGTTGTAATTAGTTAGCTCAGTTAACTGAGTTAAGTCCAGTTAGATTAGTTCCAACAGTTTGTGGAACTGATTGTGAATTCAGTTAGTTAATGCATGCATGCATGTAACTAGTGTATTTCAGATAACTGAATATTCTCTCATAAATAACTCATGCATGTCAATTCAGTCAGAGACCTAGTTGAGATCAGAGGAAGGGACAGTGTACTATCAGTTGGAGGAATTTTCCTATATAGGAAACTCATCCATGCAGAAGGAATTATCTCCTTCAGGATTGCGCAGTTATTTCAGAGGTCAGTGAGCAGTGTGTGAGGTAATTACACACAGGTGGCAGCTTGAGGACCCAGGAGAAACTGCGCAAGGAAATAGGAGGCTTGGAGGACTGAAGGAAGGCATATGTGTTGTCTATTTTGTCTATGAGCAGCAGTGAGGGATTGTACTGAGAGCTAGATAGCTTGTGAGCTAAAGCTTTGTGTAATCCTGAGATATTTCCACTTGTATGATAATACAGATAGCGGGGTTTTTAGCTGAGGCTTTCCCCAGAGTATTCTTCTGTGTTTCATGTGTATGATTTCTTATTCTCTGTTATATGTGTTCCAATTGATCTTGTTCAATATGATTAAGCTTCCGCAAAGTTTGATAGTAGAAGTAGATCAAGTATTTTGCTTTAGTACATTGCATTATCAGGTGATCTACAGTGAGAATTTCTACATGGTATCAGAGGTAGCTGATCTATAGAGAAATTTCTACATGGTATCAGAGCAAAGGTGATCAAAGCGAAGAACAGTATACAAAGAAGGGAGAAGTTCGAAGTTTGAAGTTCCTGATTATAGAAATCGAATTCTTATCACATCTCAAATTTCACCAATGGCGTTCAACAGTTTGAGACTCGAGTATGCCCTTGATGGCAGCTCGAATTATATAGCCTGGAAGGATCGCATGGAAGCAGTATTAGAGGACAACGGTTTGAAGGACTTCATTGATCAAGAAGTCCCCAAGCTAGTAGCTGCTAATGCCCAAGAATTGGCGGAATGGAAGAAATGTGTGGCTAGAGCGAGGAGGATTCTTCTGGAGGGAGTTCGAGACCACATAGTCTCGAGTCTCCATGGGAAGGAGACATCGTTTTCAATGTGGAAAACATTGAAGGATCTATATCAAAACAACAGCGATCAAAGGAAGCTGGCGCTGAAAGACAAGCTTCGGAAAATCAAGTGTGAAAAGGGCGACACGATCTCTACATATCTGAACAAGCTCACCACCTGCAGAGATGAGCTTGGAAGTGTAGGGATCACATAGCCAATGATGACATGGTGAGTCATGCTCTCCTCGGTCTTCCTAAGAGCTGGCATAGCTACCAAGACTCGGTAAATGGAAGAGAGAAACTGCCATATTGGAAACGACTTTGGTCGGATCTGATGCAGGAGAAGATAAGGAGAAGCACCAGAGATGGATCTTCATCAAAGCAAGATGATGAAGAAAATCTAGCCTTAACGAGTAAGGCAAGGAAAGGGAAAGGGAAGGCATCCCATTCCAAATCCAGTTCTTCCCATGGTGGGAAGAAGATTGACAAATCGAAAGTGCGATTCTTTCATTGTCATGAGGTGGGCCATTATGCAACAAATTGTCCATTGAAGAAATCCAAGATGGGATCCAAGGAAGGATCTGAAGGTGAGGCATTGGCCTCTCAGTTCGAATTGGATTTTACCCTCATCGCATGCATGGTTTCATCGATGATGGGTTGTGGTTGGTTTCTTGACAGTGGAGCCTCATTCCACATGACTAGCGATAAGATTTTGTTCAGTACCTTGGAGGAGAAAGACCTTCAGATACTCATAGCGATGGGTAATGATGAAAAGTATAGTGTTTCAGGTGTGGGCACGGTTTCTTTTCAGAGGGAGCATGGAGCTCGCATTACCTTGACAGATGTGAAGTATGTGCCAGGACTGAAGAAGAACTTGGTATCAATCGCGATGTTGGAAGACAAAGGCTATGATGTAGTCTTCAGTAAGGGAAAGGTTTTCCTTAGACACATCACCACGAGACAGGTGAAGCAGATCGGTTCACGAGTCAAGAACCTGTATGCTCTTGAGGTTCAAGATGCATGAAAAGCCTTGAGGAGCAAGGCAACTATTGGAGACTTGGTGGTTGAGAGGGAGAGTACATTACCTCTCAACATGCAGCGCCAGAAGAAGTCTCAGACAATTGTGGAGGAGCCACAATTGGTGAAGCAGCTTCAGGAGGTTGTGGAGCAGCCACAACTGGAGAAGACGAAAGAAGATCGAGTGGAGGCATCCACTCATGCAGAGACCTCTAGTAGGGGGAAATTTCGAGCCCAGTAGGCAGAGGGATCACATGCATCCATACCTCCAAGTGGGAGGTGGGGCGATGTGGAGTGATAGTCCCAAGAAGGCTGAAATAGGGGTAGGATCCTTGAGGTACCCAGCCTCTTTGATTAAACCTTGCTACAGGAGCCCCAACGAGGAGTAGCAGGACTGGCTAAGTGGGTAGAGACAGATGCGGATGGAGCAGCAAAGGAAGCTTCAGCATCAAAGGGTGTTTCTAGCAGACTAGCCCAACAGGGAGGTCAGTTGGGAGATCAGTTAATTACTTCTCAGTAACTGAGTTGTAGTGCAGCAGTGAGCAGCACGATGCAACATGATGAGAGGAGGTGCAATGCGGATGCAGTGCTGGGAGATAGGACCAGCAGCAGCACGGATGCAGCAGGAGGAATCAGTGTGATTGATGCAGTCAAAGATCAAAGTGACAGAGGTGTAATATTCCTAATTAGCCCCAACTAATTGGAAATTCGATTTTTCCAAATTTTTCCTTCTCTAGTTATTTTGTAAATAAAAAAGTGAGAAAGGGGGACATAACTCACTTTTAGAATAAAAGCCACTTCCTAGTAGCACAACATTGTGACTTAAAGGGAGAGTCAAGGGGGACGCAGAAATGGAGCCCACGCAGACACATGGAGGGACTGCGCAGAAGGGGAGGAACACGTGGCAAAAAGGGAATCACGCAGGAGAAGGTGAGCATTGGGATTGAGAGAGGCAGAAGCTATAAAAGAGAGAGGAGCCCCCTCATTTTGATCATTCGGTTATGCGCATTTGTGATAGTCCTTTTGGCTTAGAGCACGCTGGCTGTTTAGCTAGTCTGTAGCACTGTTTAGTGCATTGAGTGTCTCCATTCGGAGATCACCCTTAGCCCCAGGGGACTTCGAGTGCCTGCTCGGGCAAGGTATTTTCGTTGTCATTTCAGCAACAGTATCTTCAGCATTTCAGCAGTGGTTTTATCAGTGTTCTGGAGGACTGTGCAGCACTGGGAGAGGGACGCAGTTCTTTTTGGGAGCAGTCTGGATTGAGGGTTTGTGGAGGATTTGAGCGGAGGGATTGAGCAAGAGATCAACGCTTGCATTTTGAAGGAGTTTGGCAGAGTTCTGGGCTGAGTTTCGGAGGGTTCTATTCAGTGGCAGCGCAGAGCAGTGAGGAACTGCGCAGAACCCCAAGGGGGTGATTTTCCGGGGTCGGTCATTCCAGGAAAGCTTTCTGGGTTTCTTGAGTAGAGTCCGATTCCAAAGTTTCAGCTTTTTCTGAGGAGGGGAGCAGTCCCAAATCCTCATTTGATTTCTAGCAGCAGCAGCAGTGTAGCAGTTTTCCCAACAGCTTGGACGCAGATCAGAGAAGGGCCATTCCTTCGCTATTCTGAGTGTATTTCTTCACTTGCCTTGTGCAAGTAGAGGTGCCATCTTCCTGATCACCTCCTGTACTCATTTTATTACTCAGTATAATAAAATGGCTTAGCATTCTCTCTGCATTTCTTGTGTATCTGTTTATGGTTTATTTGATATATATAGTACCATTGTTACTTGTATCTCTGTGAGCATTCTCGGCTATTATACCACTTGTGTGTTTCTATTATACTCTTAGACAGAGTCTAGAAAGGGCCAGGTAGCCTCCGGATCTCGTCCTTTTTTTAGAGGCGACATATCTGGTAAATGCCCTCCCAGTCCATCTCTGGTTGGAGTTTTCTTGTGTTTGGGGTATATTCCTGATATGGGATATTACAGTGGTATCAGAGCATAGATCTGGCTCAGCCTGTGGAGCTAGCAATCTATGACACCGGGGGAGAAACCCTATATCTGTTACAGAGGTCAGAGATACAAAGACGTTGGGCGTAGGTTGGAGAATACCTACAGAGAGGGAGACTGTGTTCCGGTGGTGGACGCAGAACAGGAGGAGCCTGTGGTGGACGCAGAACAGAGGGAGCCGGTGGTGGACGCAGAGCAGGAGGCTCCAATGGCAGATGATGACGGGAAGAGATTTGCGGATATGCTCCTCAAATCAGTGCAGGATTTATCGAGGCAGATTGAGGTGATGGGGCAGAGATTCACAGCAGTAGAGGCCAGACAGCGTGAGAGCCCATGGGTTTTCCAGGTTGGTGAGGGATCGGGTGCATCCCTCCATTTGCCAGAGCAACGTGATACTGCGTAGCAGGTGGCCTCACATGCCCCTACACGCTCTACCATACCCACTTTCTTAGGAGCAGACACGGGAGCCATAGCCCAGCAGGAGGCAGAGCCTAGACACATGGGTGATTATTTTGCAGAGTACTAGGCCTATGGGCAGGAGTTCAGGGAAGCCCTCTCATTCCGTGATTTTGTTCAGCTCCAGCAGGATAGTAGAGCCCGCGACCATCACAAAGGGTATCGACATTATCATGATTGTGACACCCACCCTGCAGCGAGTAGATTCCACTTGCCTACGTTTGATGGCTCATCAAACAATTCGACAAAGTCTTGGGTGGAGAAGCTAAATATTTATTTCCAACTTAACCAGATGTCGGAGATAGAGGCCATCAAGGTGGCGACATTGCATTTGGATGGTGAGGCCCAGGATTGGTGGTTTCATGGGATGGTTACACTAGGACACTCCATGGTGACGACATATGCTGAGTTCACCAGGAGATTGATGGAGCGATTGATCGGAGAGATCCAGAGCAGCATTTTGTTGAGCTGACAAGGCTCAAACAGACAGGGAGCCCAGAGACCTATATTGCAGATTTCTTGAGGGTCTGAGTGATGGTGCCAGATCTATCCACGGCACGGAGGATCTATATGTATGTTGAGGGGTTAGCAGAGCCACTTCGGGTCTAGTCAAATCCGCTAGACAGACCACCCTTCAGGATGCTATCAGCAGGACCCGGGACCTACAAGATGTCTTACCCAAGACTCGGACACCTTACCCCTAGAGACAGACTTTCCAGTCTAAGGGGAAGGATGTGAGGATTCCACCTCCAAAGGGGAATCCAGGACGAGTGCAGATTGATGATGATGTCAAGAGGGAGCTGAAGAAGAAGCGGTTGTGCTTCACATGTCAGGAGCCATGGGCACCAAGACATGGATGTGCTGCTGGCAAGGCACATTTCATTGAGCAGTGGAGAAGAGGATGACGAGAATGGTATGGAGGCAAGAGATAGCCATGATGGACAGGGACCTTTGCCACCTTCACCGCCAGCAGTAGGTGGTGAATCTTTCGCACCCACCAGAGGGGCCCTTGCCGGATTGCGAGGAGTTCCCAAGTATCTGACGCTATGCGTACGAGGGACGGTACATGGCCAGCGAGTGTCAGTTTTGGTTGACAGTGGGGCGACCCACAACTTCATCGATGCACAGATGGTTGAGCAGAGAGGCATACAGACAGAGAGCTTCGATGGGTTTTCAGTCTTGGTCCCAGGAGATCAGACCATGATGTGTGCTTGATATGTTCCAGAGCTTTCAGTGACGATGGGCACCTACACATTGACTGACCACTTTTTCGTGGTCGATATTCCGGACACCAACATGATACTGGGTGTTCAATGGCTCATCACTCTAGGGAAGGTCACGACGGATTGGAAGACCCTAGAGATGGAGTGGGATGATGAGAAGACAGGGAGGCATGAGAAGATACATGGACAACATACGTATCCGCCTCAGACTGTTTCGGCTCATCAGATGGAGGCAGTCTTCCGAAAGGGAGACATAGAGTGGGCAGTAGAGCTGCATGCATCGGAGGCAGGGACTACAGGGCAGACAGTGCACCCGGAGATACAGTCCATCCTTGACCGGTATGCCATAGTATTTGGGGAGATTCTGCCGGGTCAACCACCGGACCGGGGGTTTGAGCACACTATTGAGCTTGAGCAGGGCATACAGGCAGTGATTACTACCCCCTATAGGCATCCCAAGGCCTATCGGGACAAGATAGAGCGGGCCATTCAGGAGTTGCTAGCTCTTGGGCACATCCGACCGAGCACGAGTCCTTTTGCTTCTTCTGTGG